>CM033719.1:10025492-10731693 GCA_019671005.1 Hibiscus mutabilis
TTTTAGGTAGTAGAATTTAAGGTCCGTGTTTATATTTAGGGTTTAGAGTTTGAAGTTTAAAGTTGAGTTTTTTTAAGGTTAAAAATTTAGTATTTGAATTTTATATTGTAAATATGCATGGTTATGTAAAATTAACTTTACACAACATGTGTATCAAAGTTTTACCATTTATTTTAATATAAGAACGTTTGAAACTTTCTCAACCTTGTATGTACAGGTTTTTAACACCAATAATAGTGAACAATATAATCTATCCTTAAAAAAACCACGTCATCCCTTGGTATTTTTGAATATTTTCCAACTTGACTTCGAATCAGCCAAGTTGAATAAAAATACTATCATACACCTAACAATATTTTTTTTTGAACGAAATCATACACCTAACAATATAATAATGGGAAGATGTCACGGCTCACGGGGAACCAATTTTCTTAATGACTAAATTACCCCCTTTGTGCCATTTTCTAAAATTTCTAATTTCAGCTTTGCCTCCAAACATTTTCCAACAGGCGACGGGAATATTGTTTCGGCTTAAAATTAAAAAAAAAACTCATAAAAGCAAAAAGACAAACCCCAAATTATTAAAAATATCTAAATTTCAGAAGGTATGCATACAATTAAGATTTTATGTGTATAATTACAATAATTAAAATTTATATATTATATTATACATTTGACAAAAAATCACACGTAAATTTGATATTTATTCTTTAAATAACCAGCAACCATTCATATCTTATCTCAAATCAAATTAAACTCGAGTTTTTTGCTTCACAAAAAGTTTAAATGATTTATTACGGTCATTGATATATGAGTCTAACTCATTAGTTGGTTAATTCGATTCGAATACTACAAATGGAGTAATCCTCTCAACCCAGTCCACTTTATTCGTAATGTCGCAATTTGAACATCTATTTTTATTTAAAAAACTTGATGTTCTATCCCGTTAGATCAAGCATATTAACTGACTAATTTAAATTAAATATAACAAAAATTCATTATAAATAATCACCCTATTAATTTACTCCACTTACAACATTACAATTCAAATAACGACATAACAAAAGCTCGGTACGGAACAACAAGACTTTTTTTTTAATTCAGACACCAGCTAGCAGCAAGATCGAAATCTAGTATTACACATGTCGTTATCGTATTGTTTTGACTCGTACAGCGCATCGTAAAACAAAGTCTACTTTGACAAAATAAAAGAAGCCAATAAAAATGCAGCAATGATTCCGTGCTCGATATCCGTGAGCGTACGTGATCATAACCTCGAAAAGTTGTTGACAGCAACGTAGATTTTCTCGGGTGCATAATACTCTAGTGGACTCAGTTGCGTTGTTGGGGAGTCACACATTCATTTGCTAAAATCTTTCCAATGAGCGACAGTTGCGTCTCGCACTCTTTTCCTGACACGTGGCATTCACCCCAAAACCGATCCTCCATTGGAATAATTCTCAATCTTCTTTTGTATTTTCTTTAACCTCTGAACTCTAAATCAGCCAACTAAAACCATCTCGTCCTCTCAACCAAATCTGTGCTAAGATGCTCTTGTTTCTCATTTTATGACAAATGAAGGTAAGGAATAGAATGTCTATAAACTGAATGAATTGTTTTCTGACAGTGAAGTTGAAAACATTAAGTGTATCCCTATTGGAGGACCAAATATTAAGAAAGTGCTAATCTGGTCGGATACAAAGTCTAGAGATTTTACGGTCAAATATGGATATCATGCCCTTTTCGAACCCTAAAAGAAAGATTGATGCTCTTTCTCCAAGCAATGATCCCAAAAAAGGAGAAAAAATATTGAAAAATAATTTGGAAGATTCAAACCCCACCAAAGATTCAAACGTTTCTTTGGAAGGCTTGCCATAATGCTTTAGCTTCAAATGAGAATCTTCATTCTCGGCTTAAAGGTCCTTCCCCCTCATGCCCAAGGTGTTGCTGCGCTAAGGAAGACATCGAGCACATCTTGTTCTTCTGCCCTTTGCCCAAGCGGTTTAGAGAATTTCAGGTTTTAGTTATTCTCCAATAATTGAGATGGATCCCCTTGGGGGATTTGTGTTCAAAAGAAGATTTCAAAGGACTACAACTTGTTTCCTTTCTCTGTTGGCAATTTTAAAAAGTTAGAAACAACATAATTTTTAAAGGTTATCAGGATGACCCTCTTGATGTCTGGAAAATGGCTGAATCCACTTTTACTGAATTCAAACTTTATTCACAAGAACACTCCTCACCCCCATCATCTTTTTCAACCTTTCCAAGTTTTTGGTCTCCTCCTGCTCCTGGCTTCCTCAAAATCATCTGGAGTCCATCTCTTCACATCCTTCGAACAACTATCATTTTGACAAAATTAATGTTTAATCCACTTGTTTTATCGGTCAAATTTATTATCTGACATATAAATCTGTCAGTCGAATTACCATGTCAGCAGACATTAATCCAACATCCCTAGACACGACACTTGTCATTTAAAACTATCAGAGGATTCTCGTTAAATGTCTCCAGAAAGGTCACGAACACAACCCAACTATACACTCTCTGTCTCACACCCAAATGCTCCGACCTTTTAATCTGGCCTACATTAATTCTTCGATCAAATCAGAAAGAGTGAATCGCCTTAAACATATATTCACATCGGAGTGATCTTGTTGGATTTACAAGAAAGCAATTATGATTTTATGTATGAAAGCTATAACAGAGAAACTTACGAGAGAGGAAACTTATTTCCATTCATTGCATTTACATGGATCACTCAATGTCTATTTATACACCGAGTATGAAGCTATATCCGAGAGTTAACAGCCTCTCAACAACTATCTAACTAACCATACTAACAGTTTCTTAGTTAGCTAGCTTCTAGGTATTTACATATTCATCCAACAGATCTCAATCCTACGGTCAAGAAAGCCTTATCACGCTTCACAAACAACATTCGGAAACATATATTCACAGCAAGAGATCTCAACCCTACGATCATAGGAGCCTTCTCACACTTCACAAACAAACATTTAGGGCAGAGAAATCTCAATATTGTAATAAGGAGAGACTCAAGCCATCAAAAAAATAAAATTCTAATTACTCAGATATAGTGGTTTATGGTTACGTCATGAGATATTTTTCTACCTAGTATATCACAAAATATTTCTTAGATATCCAAACATTGAGTATTTCTAGGTGGCACTTAGAATAATTAAACAAAGGTATAATGTCAAAAAATACCCCTAACGTTTGACTGAATAATTATTTTAGTCCATATTTTTTTTAAAGCAATTTAACTCTCAACGTTTCATTTTGAGTCAAAAGGCCCCTCCTCTGTGGATGAAAAATGCTAGTCAACTGATGATAAATGGCTTGAAATAACGTGACAAACCTACATAGCAGTGCAGACTGCGATAGCAGTGTCATATAGACAGATATGATGATTTTACAAAATGACACGAGTCAAAAAATAATTTTATTTTTTTTATAAAATATAAAATACTTTTTTGACATATCATTCTGTCAAGTAATTTCAAGTTGTTTATCGTTAGTTTTCTAACAATTTTTATCCGCAGATGGGCCATTTTGACAAAAAAATAAAATGTTGAGGGTTAAATTGCTTAAAAAAGAATGAAAACTAAAATAATTATTCAGTCAAACATTATGGGCATTGTTTTTGGCATTATACCTTAAACAAATAATAGTAGTTATGATATATGCGGCATTTTTGTTGATGATGCACATCCTAAATGTTGTTAGGCTGGGAATATATACCTTTTTTTGTGCTCCTATTTATGCATCATCTTAAAATATTAGGTTTAGAGTTTAGGATTAAGGTTTAAGGTTAGAGTTAAGGATCAATGTTTAGGAAATTGGGAGAGGGTGTATTTTTTAGGGTATATTATTTAATATTTAAAATTTAGGGTTAGACCTTATAACTTTTTTTAGTATTGGGTATGAAAAGGGACACAAAAAAAGAACAAAAAACTTTTGTTCGTTTGCTTGAGGGCATTTGTTTGTTTTTGTTGGTGTTGTTTGTGGGTGGTCGAAATTCTTCATTTTTTTCTGAAACAAAAACACTGTCCCCTTTTTTGGTATTTTTTCATGCCCAAACACTAAAAAAATTAAATTTTAAGTCATAATCTTAAATTCTAACTAAAAAATATACCATACTCTTAATTCCCTACATTATAACCCTAAATCTTAATTTTAAACCCTTAATCTAATATTTTAGGGTGAAAGCATAAATAAGGCACACACAAAAAAAGAGTACAGTGATTTCTATTCCATTTTTCTACTATGTTTATTATTATCGTTGTATGTCGGAGGAAGTTAAAAGTAATTTGTTCACTCGCTCATTGATGAGGTATATAACATAAATACAAAAACTTCACAGTTGCTTATAAACAAGTAAGAACTAAAATTGATTTTGATCATTATCCATTATTAAAATTAAATTAATCAATTTGATTAAATTAAAAATAGCAAAATTATTCATTGATAGTCAGCAGCGTGAAACGTACGCGCGCATTCTCGAAACGTGACAAAGCTACGGGTGCAAAGAGTGATCTTAAATCTCAATAGGCAGGTCACAGACTCACAGGTGCTAATTTGGTACGTATAATCCGGTACAGCGCAAACCATAAATATTATAAGACACTAAAGTTAAAATAAAAATATTATATTTTTAATAATATTTTAAATTAATAATTAAATATCAAAATTTAATTTTGAGTATCAATATTTATAATTTCTAATAATATTTTAAAATTTTGTAAGTATCGATATTTATCAAAACTTATCTCTACTATGACTATCATAAGACACCAATCTAAATATTATCAAAAATTATAATATTTTTATTTTAAATTTCATATTTTATAATATTTTTTATTAATATTTCACTGTAGCCACACCACGAATATGGTACTTAAAAAGTAAAGAAAATGGAACGGACAGGTATCGTATTCCACGAATTCCCCAATAGTTGTAGTGTGAACCAATAGGAAGAGGACAGGCGGAGGACGAAGATAAAACAGTAAGCCGAGATCAGCTGGCTCCATGAGCTGGCTTGAGTAATTTTAAAAAATATATTTGAGGTTTGAGTAGGAAAGTGTTGGCTATAAACATATTAGAGATACAGATGTTTCCTTACGTGACTTACTGCATCCGCCACTGCCCAAACATGTATATAAGGACTGAATCGACAATTACTGTACAACTCCTTATAATTTTAAAAAATATATTTGCGGTTTGAGTAGGAAAGTGTTGGCTATAAACTTATAAAACATGATTGGGTATGTAGGCTTTTTTTTTTACAGTGCGTCTAATTTTCTACTCCTTTTCCTATTGTCGTCGCCTTCACCAACAAAACCTAAATTTAGGCTTAGATGAACGTACCACCATTATTGGCACTGATTGAAAAAAAAAAACGAAAAGGTTTTGATAAAGACAATAGAAAAACTCAGACAAATCCAAATGGAAGTTAAATTTTTGCACATAAATGCTGCTTACACTAGAACATTTTGAAGAAAAAAACCCGTCACTTTTCATATATATATATATTTGAAACAAATTGAAAATGTTTTGAGACACAAAGACTGTAGACAAATACATATAAAGTAAGATAATTATTTGATATGTTCAGGGATGGATCGAGGGGGTGCTAGAGGGGCAGACGTACCCCTAAAAATTTCAAACTTTCATATAATTTATGTATCTTTTTTTATATTTTTTTGTATTTTTTATCGATGATCTAAGTTTTCTCCCGCTAAAATTTTGTAATTTTGCACCACTATATTTCTAATATAACTCTCTAACAGTTTGCACACCCTTATCTCCTAACCTCTTCTCATCTTTTTCCACCCCTGTCTTTTGGAGATTCAAAAGTAAATGTCCAATCTTTGTCCTTTTGAGTTGAATTTTTGGAGTACAAGTGAAGAGAAATGTTATCAGCATCAAATGATCTACCTAGCAAGGTAAATTTCATCAAGTTTGGTGGGGTTGAGAAATTTGGGTTTTGGTGGGGGCTTGGAGAAGATAAACGTGAATGAGAGATTTAATCACGTTTTTGTTGTTAAAATCTCCCTTAGCCATCCTTGTTTCCTTTTAACAGTGTTGTAACTCATTTTACGATATTTGATTGTAGTTAACGAGGTTGGAGAGCACTCTAATAATCAAGGGAAGAAGAAGGCTTGAGCTTGAGGAAGGGGCTTGTTTTTCCAGCCTTGGAAGGAATGTTAGTACACTACTAACTCCCTTGTATTCCTGGAAATCATCAATGTGATTGCCTTGTTGCTAAATTGATATATTGGTTGTTTGAAATGCTTGAGTCTTCATTAATGGCTAAACTTAAATTGGGTGTTAATATGGCTTAAAAATTATAGGAAACCACTTAAATTACCTTTCATAAATTGTAGGCTCTATTTGGGGTCTTGCCATAGGGTTTTGAGGGCTTGGGGAATGATTCTCGAACTCTAGAAAGCAAGTTTTGGGTTCGAGTACCGATACGGATTGAATACGTCTCGTTATCCCATGTTAAAACTGATGAAGTTAAGCCAAACTATAAAGGAGTATCGGTACCCATGTTCCATCAAATTCCATTAGCCAAAATGGGTATCGGTACGCTTGAGAGAGTATCGGTACAATTGAGGTATCAGTACATGGCCCCGTGTATCGGTACGGGGTTTTGGTTAAACCCTTCTAGAATAAAAATCGAGTATCGATACGCGTATGTGGGTATCGGTACCCACTAGAGTGTATCGGTACTCTTAAGTGAGTATTGGTACTCGCTGGACAATCTACCCAGAAATTTCAAATTGAGTTCGAGGGACCTATAATTTGAAGACTAGGGCCCAATGGGCCTGAGAAACTAACTGTAAAACCTATATTTGATTTTGGTATAACAATGACTAATTTGTAAAATAAAATAAATATTTAAAGATTTTAAAGACTCTCAAATTGACAAGGATTCGAACTCAAAATAATTTCTAAGTCAAAACCTTAAACCCAAAGTTTTTCTAAGTGTTTGGTACTAAAAAATAGCCAATTTGGTACAGGAGTACCGATACGCCTAAGGCCGTATCGGTACGGATTTTAGCTACTAGAAAACTATTTAATTCGTGATGGCTATAAGGTACCGATACACGTGTAACCTTATTGGTACGCCATGTTAAACCTGTAACCAAAATTGTATACGAGTATCGGTACAGTTTCATGTGTACCGGTACGAGGGTTAAGATTTTCCAAATCTTTTGCATTTAATTTTCGACCGTTGCCTTGTCAGTTTTATTGGAACCTTAACTTTGAAAATCAATTAACTAGTACTGATACCCATATAGGCGTATCGATATGATTTTTTGTGCAAAACTTATTAAGATTCTAGTGAGCAAAACTGGTATCGATACGGTACAAACCGTACCGATACCCCTTATAAATTTACACTTCGTATCAATACATCTTTACGCGTATCGATACCTCTTTGTTGCAAACAACTATTTCTTCTATGGTAGGTATCGATACGATAGCTCGAGTACCGATACCAATGGTCACCAAACAACATTTATTGCGGGAAAATAGCAGTCCAACGGCTATAATCAATATCTCAACTACCCAAATGGCTAGAAATCAATGAAGAGGTATAAAATCAAGTCTCCAAAGCTTCAACAACAACTATTCAACAAGTAAAAAGCATTCAAACACACATCCAACAATCTTTGAGCCATTAGAGTCAAATCTTGTAACCTAGTTGGGTGATTTCAATTGTAATCTTTCTATTCAAGTATTGGGGTTAGAGTGAGCCTAGAATTGTGCAAGCAATTAGCTTTTGGAGTGTTTTCAGTTTGCTTCATTTGTAATTCTCTTTGTGGGGGTTCTTGAGACTTTGGGGTATAAGTCTTAAGAGAGTGTAAGTTTATCTCCTTAAGCCTCAAAAGGAAAGCAAATCTAGTGGATTTGAGAAATCCTTAGTGTGGATAGCTAAGATAGTAGATGTAAACCTTTTTCAGAAGGTTGAACCACTATAAAATTCTCGTGTCATTTTTTATTTGCTTCCACCAATTTTTTAAATTGCCAATTCACCCCTTTTAGCCATATTCCATTGATTGATCATCCCAACACTAACCTCATATACGAGCATAATGAGTAATAACTAGGTAAATGTTGGATGACTTGTTTATAATAACAACTATGAGGGTCTTCGGTGGATCGTGTGTGGTTACATGCCAAGTATGGGCACTTATGTAGTTGGGGTACTTGATTTGGTGGGATCCGGATACCCAGTGAGATGTGTTGTAACACTAAGAGGTAAGCTCATGGATGTACGTTCCCAAGGCTGTGTGACACTGGGCCTCATCTGATAATACTCGATGAGTGACTTCGAGTATAAGTGTATGTTCCCGAGGCAGTGTGAGCCCGAGCCTCACTCTGAGTATACGTTCCCGAGGTCGAGTAACACCGGGCCTCGCTCCAGGTTTGTTAGTATGGTGCATATGTTCTGTGTGAGATTATTGCATCGTTTGCTTGCTATGTGTTTAGGCGACTAGAGGTAGCGCCATATGTGTTATATTGCCATGTATCATTCCTCAGCTACATGCTCTTATTTGTGATTTGCATGAAGCATGGTTGAGTGAGAGTGTATCCATTGAGCTTCGTTAGCTTAGCGTTCGAAATTGTTGTTTTCGTTCGCATGCTAGTAGGTTGATGTGCATCGTTGGAGCACAATCAGAGTAGAACCTCATTATTGACTTGTTTTCTGAGTACAATACTTAGATTATTTGGGCTATATATTCGTAGGACCCTATGTTGTATTGTAACTCTTATTTTGGATTTTAAATTATGAGTCAAATGCTTTAATTATGTATTTTAAATGGAACTCCCATGTAACGCTTTCACTATTTTGTTATGTTAAATATTTAAATTTAATGAATTTTATGAAATGATTGTGTTGGGCTAAAGCTACTTGCGAAATTTTATGGTTTTGGGTTTGGGTTTGAGGCCTAATTTGTGACATCCGGGTTGAGGGTGTTATAGGGTAATTTCTACTAGTAAAATTTGATATACATGTTATGTAAAATTTATTTTACACAACTGTACATATTTACATTATAAAACTCAAATTATAAATTTTGTAACCCTAGAAACCAACAAGTGTTCACAGTAAAAAAGAGGATGATGTTCATCCTAGGAGGCCCGGGTTCAATTGCCTTGTCTGCAAGGTGTGTGCATTGTCAAAAGGTTAAGAATATGTATGAACAGATATTATATTGTAATCACCTTTAGACTATTCAAAAAATTATAATCCTAAACTCTAAAAATATAAACTTCAAACCATATACCTTAAATTTTAAACCCTAAAACCTAAAATAAACTACCAACCCCTAAAAATAAAAATGTTATGTAAACTAAAATTTATACGGTCTATGTATCAAAAAAAATTTCAATCTCTAATCTCTCCCGCCCTATATTATTTTACAAAAGATAGTGATGGTTGAGATACTCGTTTTGGAGTAATATGATGGAACTTGGGGAGAGAGCTTAACTTGAAGATTGAGATATTAGGGTTAGATATGTAATTTTGGAGCTTGATAATCTCGTTATAATTTGTATCTTTAAAGGCACATTATTGACACAATCATTTGATGGTTTTACATTTTCTATAGGTCTAGTATAACGTAAGGCACGGTACAGTGCGGTATCAACCGAAAATGTTACAAGATACGAGATTTAAAATTGAAAATGTTGCACTTTCTGATAACATTTTCGGTCGGTGGTTAAGTATCGATACTTATAGCTTCTGATAACATTTTAAGTTTTTGTAAGTATCGAAATTTGTCTCTAATTATCGATATTGTTGCAAGACACCAACTTAAAATGTTATAAAAAGTATGACATTTTCAGTTTTAAATTTTGTATTTTGTAACATTTTCAGTTTTAAATTTCGTATTTTGTAATATTTTCAGTTAGTGCCGTATCGTAGTCGCACCGTAAAACTACCCCTAAATATGATGATGCAAAAGCCGTGGAATGTGCATGTGTTACCCAGAAAGGAATGATGTTGTTGATCATTGACGAGGTTAGCTGCAATTTTGTTGTTTGGTGCAATAATTTTTTTCTATTTTTTTACATTTACACATTAAAGTTATAATTTTTTTATACATATACAAATTAAATTAAAAAATTTAAAGAAGAAATTAGCACCAACTTAAACTTATTTTCAAAATAAATGGGAATGCAACAGCTCTCCTAGAGAATTGCATGCATCTGTCACTATCCTTCAATAATAATTTTGAAGCTGCTCAAAGATTATATAAAGGGTTTCATAGCCTCTTGGGTTGTTCAAATGTAATTTTGTTTTTTTTATTTCATATAAAAATCAGAAATTATTTTGACAAGTGTTGAATGCATTGGTAAGATATATTATACTCTCAAGGGGAAGACACGTGTTTAAACTTTAAAGACGATATTATTGAAAGAAGTAGCCATTGATCCCAAATATACACTATAAAGCAACCATAAATAATAAAAACAAACTATAAATTAATTAAAAATAAAATAATTTAAACTTGTACAATTTGAAAGTTATTTTCAATCTGAATAGTTTTATTATCTATATAATTAAAATTTTTCATTACTTTAGTTTAAACATATGATTCAAGGTTAGACTATTAGAGGGGCAGAGTTTACTTAACCATAAGAATGAGGGGACTTAGGGTCTAAATAGGTAAAAAAATCCATGAGATTTTTTAATTTGAAAATTTGGGGGCATTGCCCCGAGGCTTGTTGTAGTTCCGTCTATGTTTTACTACGGTCTAGCCTCAGGAGTTCAAAACTGGGTTCAGATAATTGATAAATTTGGGTTGTTTAATTTTCGATCATAAATCGTATTAATTAAATTAGATAATTAATTAATTAAAATATTATGTACGAGTAATAGTTTTTTATTTTACTTATTAAAAATATTAAATTTAATGATATAATAAATTTAATAATGATTAAGTTATGTAAAAGTGTAAAAAAATACGAGTTCACATTACCAAATATTCAAACTCATGACCTAAAAGTCTTTAAAAAAATTAGAGGGACAACAAAATTACTCCAATGCAAAAAAATCCTCATATATAATATTGACATATTAGCGAGGGTTTTGAATATGTGCGAGATGAGCGGCTGCACAGGGCTCTAAGAAAAGAGTGCCTTAAATGAGTTGAATTAAATGTTTATAGAAAAACAAAAGATTTTGGTTTACTAAATTACAAAGGAAGAAAATAAAAAAAAACTTTAAAGAAAAAAAACTTTAAAGAAAGTCTCATAATATTTTTTTAAAAATTATATATATATAACTTTACGACTATAAATTAAAGTGCCCCGTCTTAATAAAATGTTTAAGACCTCGTAAATTTTTGAACATTCGATGTGACATATATATTCTAGATAATTGATCAAATTGATTACATGATTTTACTCAAAAATGTAAACTATAACTAGGGTCGTAAATGAACAAAGCGTTCAATGAACTAATCGTGAATTATTCGTATAACGTTTGTTTATTAACCTAATAAACAAGTATGAACAATTATTTTATGTTCGTTTAATAAACGAACGAACATGAACAAAGGCGTGTTCGATTCATTTATGTTCACAAACAAGCTCGTTTATAGGCTCCTTTATAAGACGAAAATGCTTGTAGATATATCTAAAATAGTACTTTTTGTCGTTGCTAAGTATGTTTTATAAGTTAATATTGAAATATAAGTTTTAGTTTGTTTCTTTTCTTTTCTTTTATTTATTTATTTATATATTGTTAAGTTAGTTAACATTTCTGAACATATAAACAAACATGTTCGCGAACGAATAAACGAACACGTTCATGAACACTTAAATAGACACGTTCGTAAACATTTAATGGACACGCTCACGAACACTTAAATGAACACGTTCGCAAATATTTAAACGAACAAGTTCGTAAACACTAAATAAACAAACACAAATACTTTCAAAAATAAATAAACAAATACGAACACAACATTAAAAATTTAAACAAATATGAATCAAATATAAATATTTTTAAAAATAAGCAAACAAATACATATATATATATTTTATTCGTTCAAGTTTAATTCGTTTACACCTAATCATAACCGATTTTTTTTTAAATGCTAAAACTGAATTTTCGTATTATTCTAGCGCAGCTCGCAACTATTTGACAAAAGGAAGTGAGGTAAGCCGATCTAGACGTCAGCCCATGCCGGGAAGCTGCTCAACGACAACGGAGCCGATTTGATAAGAGATAAGGCCACGCCACGATCGCTGTTTCACCTTGGCCACTCGTTTTCTACCTCTCCGCCGTCGAGGCCGAGGGTTCGACTTTTCAATTTACATTTTTACCCCTCCAAAATTCGACTTTTCAGACAACGTCGCTTTCAACGGAAAAGAGAAGTATTGTCTAAATCGGGGAGTGTCTGAGTCCACCAAGGCTCTCTCTACCGGTCGCTCCTTAGTGACCACACCATAGAGGCTATTTTTGGCATTTAAATTCTTTTCAACAAATTTTATTTTTATAAATAATAACTGTCATAAAAAAACAAAATAAGACGTCTCTTTGGTAACTTAAATCTATATACAGCGACCCGACCCGACCCGACCCGTAGCAGAGAAAAAGAAGCATTTTCCCTCTAATTATTTCTCATAGTGCTTCGACATATTTATATTTTTTTATTATTAAATATTTATATTTGATGTTATTAGTGTGTATCTATATATTTGATGCCCTCATATTCTTTTTTAAAATTGATTATTAGGGACGAAATAAAAATTTAAGGATAAAATATAAATATTTAAAAGTAAATAAATTTATAAATAAACAAATTATTAAAAAAAATTATATAATAGACAAAAATAAAAAAAAATCTTAGGGTAACAAGGGACAATTTAAAAAAATCTGTAATTATGACCCTGCTAATTATCTCATATAATTAATAAGAATAAAAATCATTTTATATAAAAAAATATTTATAAAAAACAAAATAAGTATAGTAAAATGATAAATGATATATTTATTAATAATGTGATCGATCATTAAATAGTTAATTTATTGCACTACAAATTTAAATATAATTAATTATTAATATGTAAATTTATATTCTGTGCAGCAAATTTTAATGTTAATAATATATATTATTTTTATTATTTTCCTTTCGATCAATTATGACTTACCACGTTCACTTTTCAGTATCTCTCCTCATCTTCTCTTCCCGTCTTATTTTTTATTTTATTTTTTTCACTTTATTTTCTCCATTTCTCCTCTCCTTTTCTCTTTTTCACGCTTTGTTAGAGTTCTCTTATTCTTTTGTTCGTACCAAATTTTTGTTATCTTTGTTTTGAAGATTCTCCAGCTTTCTCAGCATGCCTTTAGCGGCGTCTCAGATCCTTCGGTTCGCTCTAAATTTGGTTTTCTTCACGGTATGCCTACAATTTTCTTTTCTTTTCCTTCAAGTTTAATCGTTTTATTCACCGGGGTCACTTCATTGCTTCTTATTCCATTGATTTTGCTCAGTTTTGATTGTCTAACTTGTTGTTTTTTTAGGGTAGCTTTACTTCTTATACGCTTCAGGGTCTGAGGATATATTTATATTTGTATTTTTTTTGGAGCCTTGGAGGGTATATTAATCATTCAAAGAAGGAAATATGACTAATTTTTCCTTGTTTTGGTCTTTGTCCACAGTTTTAATCTTGATTGAAAGTTAATTACGCGGCTGAACTGAAACTAATCTGGGTTTTCTTTTCTTGTACAAACCATTTAGTTCACTTATCTATTTTTAGTAGCTTAATCTAATTTTTATTGCTTTTTTTGCAAGGATCCCCGAGTTTTTTCTTCTTATTTCTGTGTTGTGTTCGAGTGATTCCATTTGTTTCTGAAGTTCAGTTCTTAAGTTATTTGTATAGTTTCAGATCTACTGTTTAATATGAAAGATTTTTTGTTAAAAAATTTTTGGCTGCAGTTTTGATATAAATGGTTTTGATTCTTTGTTCTTTTTCGTCCTTTAGGGTGCTATTAATTTCTAATCTCAAGGGATTGGGTTGTAATCGATAATCGTGTTGCTGTTCATCGAAATTTACCATCTAATAATGAATCTGTTATATTGAAATCTTAAGTCTCTACCATCTAATAATGTATAAATTTCCCTCGTTTAACTTTTGATGTTAGTATCTGATAAATGCTACTGAAATTGTTATGACTCAAGTTTAATGTACTTAAATGGTTTTTAATTTGGACCCTATTGTGTTACTTCAATTGTTTTTGCTTGTCAGGGTTAATGAAGCCGATCCGTCTGTCGACCAGGAGCAGAAGCCGCTCCGTAAGCCCGTTTGAATCTACTTTAAACGTTCTTATAAAAGGATTTTGTCCTAGAAACGTTGTCAGATACATCAGGCACTACTAAGCCTTTACATAGTTGAAGCCTGTTCTGTTTTTGTAGACACTTGATAAAATGGACCGAGCGGATACATCGGGGTTTGTAAGCGGAGGAGGAATGCCGTTGGAATTTCTTTTATTTCCTAGTTTTTTAATGAGGTGTATACCAGTCAGTAGTATGCATTAAATATTTTTCTGTAAGTTTGGCCTGCCTCCTTTTCCTTAGTGTTATAGTTCACAGCATCTATGGATTTGAATAAGAATGTGGAGTTTTCGCATTTGTCTGAACTCTTGAAAAACAAAAATTTCGGTGATACCGCTTTATGTCTGAACTTTCTTGGCTATGGAGGAAGCAACAAGGCGAGATTTGGAAGTACTCAAAGCGATCTTCATGTCGGTCTTTCTACTGCACCTGATGACGGCTGCAGGTTGGTTCTGGGGTTGGGTCCAACTTCAAGTGTATGCTCCGGTGATTATCACAATATTGGCCTCAACAAGAACAAATCATCAGAGACTTCATTCATACCAAGTTTGCCACCTGAGGATAACTCTATCCTAAAACTTGCCCTTTTTGGAGGGACCAAGGAAAGCATGAATCCGTTGGAATGTTCATTGTCGACCGTCACTGATGTTAGCATGCCACTTTCAAACAAAACACTACCTGTTGTCGATGAGGGTTCTACTTCGGCCAAGAAATCTGGTGGCTATATTCCATCGCTCCTTTTGGCTCCAAGAATGGACAGTGGGAAAGCCTTGGTGCAGACACATGATCTTTTCCAGTTTGGAGCTGAATCACATTTTCATCACTTACATCGAAGTTGTAAGCCCTCTAGTCAGACAGATTTCTCGGTAGACACGCTCTCTGAGCAAACCGCCACTATGACTTCTGATAACCGAACTAGCAATTCAAAGAAATGCAAGTTTGCTGGTTGCTTTAAAGGGGCAAGAGGGGCAACTGGTCTTTGTATCGGTCATGGAGGCGGACAAAGATGCCAAAAAGTAGGGTGTGATAAAGGTGCCGAGAGCCGCACTGTCTTCTGTAAGGCTCATGGTGGAGAGAGGAGGTGCCAGCACTTGGGCTGCACTAAAAGTGCCGAGGGTAAGACGGATTTTTGCATAGCACATGGTGGAGGCAGACGAAGCAGGTTCCCTGGAGGATGCAAAAAGGCCGCACGAGGTAAATCCGGGCTTTGCCTTAGACATGGCGGGGGCGAAAGGTGTAAGGTTGAAGGTTGCACCCGCAGTGCTGAAGGACAGGCTGGTGTGTGCATATCTCCTGGTGGTGGGCGTCGGTGCCAGTTCCCAGCATGCACAAAGGGTTCTCAGGGGAGTACCATCTTTTGCAAGGCTCATGGTGGTGGAAAACGTTGTATATTTGCTGGGTGTACCAAAGGTGCTGAAGGGAGCACGCCATTGTGCAAAGGACATGGTGGGGGAAAGCGTTGCCTGTACAATGGTGGCGGCATTTGTCCCAAGAGTGTGCATGGAGGTACCAATTTTTGTGTTGCTCATGGTTGTGGGAAGAGGTGTGTAGTGACAGGCTGTACAAAGAGTGCTCGCGGTCGCACTGATTGTTGTGTCAGGCATGGTGGTGGAAAGCGATGCAAGTTCGAGAACTGTGGCAAGAGTGCCCAAGGAAGCACAGATTTGTGTAAGGCCCACGGTGGGGGCAAAAGATGCTCCTGGGGAGAAAGCAAATGTGAGAAATTTGCAAGGGGAAGGAGTGGTCTGTGTGCAGCTCATAACAGCATGTTGCAAGAGAGGGAGGCAAGGAAGGGAGGGCTCATTACCCCCGGAGTTTTCTATGGTCTTGTATCGGCAATGACGACCACAGGAAGCAGCTTCAACAACAATCACTCATCCTCAGGGAACAGTGTCATTTCTGATTGCATTGATTCACCGAACAAGCCAAAGAACGTGCAACAACTCATACCTCCGCAGGTATTGGTTCCACTATCCATGAAGTCCTCATCCTCTTACTCAAGTTTACCAAGTTCTGAGCAGCGAGAGGAAGGAAAAAATAGGTATGGCAATGACATTGTCGGGGGTGTCGGTAACAAGAGCTTCGACTTCTTGATCCCAGAAGGGAGGGTCCACGGTGGAGGTCTCATGTCATTGCTTAATGGAAATCTGAAGAACCCCATCGATGGAGTTTGAAGACAAAGTTTACTTGCCATGAAGGAACCTAGTTTGGGGTTTAAGGTTATTGTTCAACCGTGGAATTGTTTATAAGATTTGATTGCTTTAGGGGAGACTCAGTAAATAAATAGTCCTGTGTTGATTAATGGTGGTATCATTGTTGTTTGCAGCATAGGCCAATGATGCATGGCTGCTATAATCTTAGTTCTAGTTTATAATTGTTGTAAATTAGACCATGCCTATTTCTGTCATTCATCAATTGTTTGTGGTATTGTATATGAGGTTATATTTTTGTCCCCATGATTGTTTACTATGTACTATTTGACAATCAATTAGATACTATATTTTTTTTGTTAGAAATCTTATTTGGGTGTTGGGTCCTGACACAAGGTTGCGTTAGGATTTTTAAATCAGGAAAAAAGTAAGAATAGCTATTTTTTTAAACTTAAATCTAGATTATCAAAAAGTAATAATAGCTAGACCAATTAGTTGTTGATGTTGTGTAATTTCTTTTTCACACAAATTGTGTATAATTTATTAAATCAAAAGAGTAGGGAGATTAAGTTTTACTAAAATTAAAATTAGAGGGACTAAATTTTCAATGTGTGAAACTCCGTGGACCAAGAGTATAATTAGGCTGATTTCTTTTGTACTTCCCCTAAGTTGAGCAGTGACACTGCTTTTCGGCCTTCTCCCAACTCCCATCCAACACTATATAAAGAGAATCAGAGCACTCATTCTCAACATATGCATTGGAGGAACTCTCTTCTTTGTTCAAAAAATAAGAGTTGGGAAATATTCTAAATAATTGGCGCTTCGAATTCAACGTTAATCCTGTTTCAATCTTTGCAATTTGCTTTTTCACAAACGACAATTCAACCTTCACCTTTAACCTTTGCCAAATTAGCAGTTTTCTTAGTTAACTTGCAAGAAGTTTCTTGACATTGGTGATCTTATAGAGAGTCAAAACCCGTAGCAACCATCATCAAAACATATGCAGAATGATGAAGCAAAATAGCGAGACGATCCAAGAAATACTCAGACAACTAAAATTGCTGTCGGCCCATTTCGGTATATTGGACGAGGGTGAAATCCGTGGCGCTAGAGAAGTTGGGGCAAAACAAGATGAACCAAGGGCGAAGGTCCACCAAGTATTCGATGAATTGTCAACACCAAAGGAAAGTGATGTTGGAGACCAAACGATTCAGAATTATGAGGGACTTAATCTTCAAAATGGCGAAATACTGATAATAGCTTCTTCTAGTGCTATCGGGGAATTGGAAATTCATGTTAAAGATGACACATACCCTATGTTTGGCGATGATACCATTGTGCAATTGGATGAAATAACAGAGGGTGAAGGTATTACTAATGGTGTGGTGAACGGGGATGCCAAACTGCAGACTCAGTTGATCGAGGACCCAAACGCAGCAACCAAAAAAATCTGCAAGATATCAGGTTCCTTACCTCTGTCAAACACCTTTGAGCTTGTATTTACAAGTTCTTTTGGAATCACCAAGCTTTATTTCATCATCAAAAAAATGCAAGTGTGATAATGATGCATAAAGATAATTTTCAACTAATTGCCAAAGTTTTGGCCGATGGGTGTAAGTTTGGTTTTATCAAGGTTGTGCACAATGAAAATACTGCTAAGCCTTTCTTTCTTAGAATTATTGATGCTGGTGGAAAATTTGGACGAGCTTATTCTACAATGTTTACTAATGGACATAAACTTGTTGAGGATGATGACCGATACGGTTTCGATTACTGCTAATGGCAAAATGCAACAAAGAAAAGATGCATTTTTTAGCAATGAAGTAATTACATTGAAAGAATTAGCATCTCAAGTGGATACTCAATTAATGATTTTTGTATGTGTGGTTCATGTGGGGTTTGCTATGTTGAATGTGGACAGGTCAATCGGTGCTTTTGCTGAATCCTCTATGTCTTCAGCTTGTTTGAAGAAGTGGCCTCTTTACTTGAGCAAAAAAAAAAACACTATTATGAAGAAATATGATGGCAGGTTTAGGACATATTTCAGGAGGTGTATAAGCATCGATTAATTAATGGCATGGTGGAGTATGCCGTAGAAAGTGAAGAGGAATATGTTTGGGCGTGCAAAATTTATGATGAAAACGCTCAAAGTGATCTGCTTATTCAAGGATTTAGTTCTTTTGACCTGATGATTTCTCTGTTGCTGTCATATGATGGAAAGACACCGAAAGTTGAGACAACTCTTGGAACCGTTTCTCAAAATTTTAAGCTTCATCAAATGGAACAGAAATCAGTACAAATAATATTGCTTCTATATTCACAAGGGCAAGAGGGCTGAAACATATGGCAAAACTAGATAAAAATGATTGGTTGTTGGGATTTGTTCACAAGTTAGAGGCTGCTTGCATGGAGTCAAGGCTTTTGAGCACTCATTTTCAATTAGTGCACAAAGAGCAAACTGGTGAAGTTATAAACCGAGGTGTGATGAGGAATATAATCAAGATGGTTATGGATTTGAGTTCTACTTATCGGGAGGATTTTAAAGAGCCACTTCTTGAGGTTTCTGTAGAAATTTACAAGCTTGAATTCATGGCTGCCTTTGTAATGTTAAAGCAAATTTGTAACGAGGCAAATGATGGAGTGCTAGCCCTTGTGAAGAACTTCGTGACAGACCACCCTTTGCCAACCATGTTTGCTGACTACCAAAAAAGCGCACAAGCCATATCAAGTCTAGTTGCATTACGGCCACGGGCTCCCCCCTAGTGTTTCATATAATACATCCATCGAGAAAGGTCAACCTATCTTGCAGGGGCATCAAGCTATTGGATTCTTAACACAAAGGGTGCTTGGTTGGGCTCAAGCAATTCCTAAGTTTGGATATGAATTTGTGGAATTTGTGCAAACTATCATTGAGCTAACATTTGAAAGATGTCAAACTTCATATATAGAAGAAGAACTTGAGAACCAGAGTTATATGGTCATTGGAAGACATGACATTGATAAACTGGAGCGACGTTATTCTGCTGGTGTGTGTTTACCAAATGCACTTGGTCAGTTAAATGTGGTAAGTATTGCTTTTTATTCGAAAAGTATCAAAGTTGAATCAGAACTCAGCGAGCTCCTCTTAAATTTGTGTTCGATTAAGCACGAGGATCTAATTTGTGATGACAATAAACTTGTTTTTCTGGCATCGACTACAATTCTTCCTACCCTTCATATTTTACAATTGAAACCTTGTCAAGGACATACATTCCACAAGTAACACCTCTACTCATATTGTTGGACACTCCAACTACTACAAGGCAACCAAAAGTTTTCTTGGAACATCGAATCAGCAAGCAAGGTGACCAAGGGATCGAGCAGGTTTCGATACAATGGGATGATGGTAACGAGCAAAATTGGGAAAAAGAAATTGAATTGCTGGAAGAATTTTCTTGGTTGAACCTTGAGGACAAGGTTCTTGTAAAGTGCCAAGCTGGAGTGGTTTCTGACCGTTGGAATTGTTTAAAATTCTGTTTTTCCTTTCTTTGTTTAATTAATTGAGTTTAGCCGTTATTGGGGTTTAATAATACGGTTCGTTTCAAATCACCTATCAGTTGTCAAAACGCTGTTGTTGGGTTGTCTAGGTTTATATTGCCTGTAGACTGAATGTTTATCCCTGTCGAATGAATAAATCAATATTTGATTTTCTCTCCACCAAATTCTAATTTCTTAGTCTCCCTTTGCTTCTTCTGCTTTCTCCCCAAAATTATTCTTGTTGTGTAACACTCTCGACCTAGATGTTACATTTGAACCTGAAGTTCAATCTCAGAACCATAAAATTTCTCAAAAACATTAAAGCTCACATTTGAAAATATAATTAAATAATCAAAACGGTACAAATGAGCTCCAATTTAATTTAAAACATTTGAACATTCAATTTGATTAATACAATTAAAAAATAAGGATTACAAACTCCACCACGTAAGGTCCTATGAATACATAGCCAACTAAACACAAGTAACGTACTCTGGAGATCACTACTAGGGGTGGGCAAGACTGGGTACTCGGTCAGTTTGCCCAGAATTGGTCCCGATCTTGGTAGCCACCAGTTCTTAGAAATTGGAACCAGTCCCGGTCAGACCGGGTCCCAGATTCTAGGAACTGATCCCGGTACTAGTGGGAACCGGTACCAGTACCGGGTACCCGGTCAATTGGTCTATTATTAAGAAAATTTGAGCACTAGGGGAAAAATTCCAACCACCAATAATAATATTAAATAACAAAGTCAGAATATTGTAGGCTTGAAGGTTGAAGTCTTAAAACGAGTCATACTCATAATATTCATACATAAATTAGAATAGAAAGAAATGAAACTGTGAGAAAATTAGATGGTTGAGTGTCGACACTCGGCAGTGATAAGGGAATTTATTTAGGGTTTCAGTATTGGGCCTTTAGGTGTGAACAAAGAATTAGTAAACGGGTTTTGGGCTTTAATTTTGGGCTAAAGTGGTCTTAACAGACTAGTATCGGGTACCTAGAACTGGTCCCGGTCCTATTGGGTACCCACCAGGTATCGGGTACAGAAAATCATGATCCAGTCCCAGTCCCGATCGCAACAAGGACCTAAATTTTAGATCTGGTCCAGGTCCCACCGAAACCAGTTTTGGGTAAAGATCCTTCGGGTCCGGGTAACCAGGTTTTTTGCCTACCCCTAATCACCATATGCTAGAATCTCATACTGATAGTGCTTCTCGATCCCACAATACAACGATCAACCTACGTATGAAAACAACGATTCCGAACGCTGGGCTTACAAAGCTCAGTGGTACACATCTACTCCACTATACTTCATGCTAATCATAAACATAAGCATGCAAGCAATAAGGATAGATAAATAAACGCGTGGCGCTACCACTAGTCGCCTAAACACATGCTCTCAACATAGCAAAACATCATACATGACCCACAAGGCCTAACCATACTCGGGATCATACCATATCATCTGAGTTAAAGCACACAAAGTCATAACCACAAACATGGAGTGAGGCCCGGTGCCACACAGCTTCGGGAACATACACTCTGAGTAATGCTCGGTGCCACACAGCTTCGGGAACGTATACTCTTTGGGTGAGAACTGGTGCTACACAGCTTCGAGAACGCACACCCATGCTCGAAATCTCTCGTCGAGCATCCTAGAATAAGACCTGGTGCCACACAACTTCAAGAGCGTACATTCGACATTTTTAACCACGGTGTTGCAACACTTTCTCATTGGGTATCTGGATCCCATCAAACAAGGTAACTCAACCAACCAAGTGTCCAAACAACACACAATATGGACATATCATACAGTATTAACATGATTACCAATCTTTATGGTTCTATCAATTATCAAGCCATCATTTAGGTTTACCAACTTGTTAATACATTATAAAAGTGTATATTAATATCCTCATTTATTTGTATTAGCTCATTAACATCCCACGTCAATTTCCATCTTTTAATAGCATTATAGATTATTCCTTTTAATGGGTATTGGTACTCAAACACAAGTATTGATATGGTACCCCTAGGTACAGGTACTTATGTGCGTACCGATACTAATATAACTTACTGGAAATCCTTACTTCCACAAGTATCGGTACGGGTCAACTCGTACCGATACGGTCCCAAAATCATGTACCCGTACGGCTAAAACTCGTACCGATACCTTATTCACGGGTTCGTACCATTTCTCTTAAACTACGATATTATCACGCTTTATTCGATCCCTAAAGCTTATGAGAGTTATTAGGGTTTGTTTACTAACACATTTAATTAATTAATATTAATTATTGTATTTATATTCATTTAATATCAATTCCCGACTTTATGGTTAATTATGCGAATATTACCCATTATTAGTCTGTTTAGTATAATTTCCATCGAACATGCAATTCACATTTCAAGCACTCAAGCAACACAACATGTAAATCAACCAATCGGATAATTATACGAACACTCAAACGACCTTACACGGTCTCTAAAGTTCATAATAGTCTCAAGCATTCTCAAGCTTATCAGGCATCTCAATATTTACCAAGTCTCGTAATACCAGTCTCAATGCATGCTTATTCATCATCTACCAAATTGCAGATACTAACATGCAAAACAATCACATTTATGGTGTTCATGAAGCACTAGGAGTTCAAAGTGTACTAACCTTAAGCCAACACGATAAATCATCATATGAGCTCCTCCAAACATCTCTTTAACTCAATACTCGAGTCCACAAATTCTTCAGATAAAACAAATACGATTGCATAAGCCATTTCATATTATCGAACTACTTTAGGGATAAAATGTGTAAAAATAGCTTACTGGGTTTGAATTTGGCAAAACATATAGTGCCAATAGTCTCAGAACGTCGAGAAACCCTCGAATAAGATCCCCTAAAAAAGTCAACCTAAGTTAAAAGTCAACGATCAACGCTCGGTCAATGGTCAATGCTCGGTCAACAGTCAACGGCGGCTCGGCTTGGTAGTCAATGGCAGCTTGGCTCAACGATCAATGGCTCGGTTAAATGACGACTCGACTCAGCAGTCAACGGCTCAAACAACTCGAAACGACGGCTCAGCTTGGTAGTCAACGGCTCAATCAAACGACGGCTCGACTGGTTTGGTTTGATCAGCCATATTACTGGTTTGGCCCAACCGACATGGTGAACCAGGTCAAGCCTAGAGCAGCTGCGAGGCACGCCCACGCGCAGACAGCGGCGCGTGTGGCTCGTGCGGCGGCCTTCGATGGCCGAACGTGCACGACGAGCTCTAGATCAATAATCCAAACGACGACGATTACAGTGGTGGCAACAGCTTGCGGCAGTGAGCGCTGGAAGGTCACTTTCCAACTTTTTCAAAACTTTCTAAGCTTTTCTCTGGCGAGTGGTGGCAGCGACAGCGATGAGATGACCACAGCGAATACGTCTCAGCGAGATCTACCTGATAGTAGCGGCAGTGAGAGTCACGACAGCTTAAACAACGATAAAACAAGGCTTGAAAGTTCCTCTCCCTCACTTTCTTTCATTTTTCCTTTGTTCAACACAACTCCACCTTTTTTTCTTTTCTCTCTCTTCATCAAAAATATTCTCCCCTTTTTCAACCACCCACACATATTTAAAATTCAAACACCGCCAACAATATCCACTCTTCCAATTTGAATAAAGCTTATATCTAATTTTTTTAATTAGGCTTTCAACATAAAGGTTCAATACCCGGTCCCGATTTGCTAACTCAAAATGTCATTACACTTGTTCTTAAGTTCGATTCATTACAAAAGTATAAGAGCACAATTAATTTTCAAAAATGGTTGACGGAGTTTTAACTCTCCACTAGGCCATGCTGGCGGCGCAAGCTATAATGACAGAACCGATGAAGCAGACATAACCTCCAGAATGGAGGATTGAGTTGACGAGTTTGGAAGATCGATTGAACGATAAAATAGATATAAAGTTGAAGGAAATGTAGATTTCTATGATAAACGATCTTCACAAGCTTATGGAGATTGGTTAGGCAAAAAGATTAACGCTGAGTCCATAATCCCTGCCCAAGATGGTTTGATGGGCTCTTGACCTGATGCCCATGCTTCGGGGAGCACTGCACAAGTTACTGGGGATAAGAGCCAACCAAGGACTTATCCATTGATAGTATTAGAGGATGAGGTAAAACGAGGAACTCTAGTAGAGATTCAGGTCCAGTCTAACAGTTATGCATGCAAATTGATGTGCCCTAAGTTTGATGGAGAAGATTTTTGAGGTTGGATGTCCAAGCTGGAACAATATTTCGAAGCGAAAAAAAATTCCTAAACATCTAAGGTTCGAGTGGTGATGCTCAACTTGGAGGGTAAGGCTTTGTAGTGGCATCAGTTCTTATCGAAATCTATGGGTGATCTAAATAGGGTGAGCTAGGAAGAGTACTCTACGATGATAAAGGAACGTTTTGCAACTGGGGGATTCTTGGATCCATTTACTGAATTACTGGATTTGAGGCAAACGAATTCAATGGAGTGCTACTATGAGGAATTCATCACCTGTACAATTTTCAGATGACTATGTATTAAGCATGTTTAAGAAGCATTTGAGGTTAGAAATAAATCAGTACTTAAATTTATTACAGCATACGACTCTAATAAATGCTTTTCACATAGCTAAGAGGGTAGAATGAATGTTTTCCTCACTTAAAAGAAACAGAGTTGAAGTACAGTAAGAACTAATAACCCTGCACCTTTACAGCTACCTTCTAGAGCTAGTAATACTGGGTTTAAGAATGTTCACAGCTCTCGGAATGCTTCGAGTCCTAACTTCACACCTAAGAATGTCTCTTATGGGGTGCTCAATCCTACAAGTCATAAATCGGGAAGCAACAGTAACACGAAGGGGCCAGGCAAGATTATTTCTTCTACTGAGTTAAGGATAGAAGAAAGAAGGGGCTTTGTTTTTGGTGTGCTGCCAAGTACACCCCTGGACACAAGTGTGCTAAATCCCAACTGTTTCAAATTGCTGTAGAAGGAATGAAAGATGATGGGGACCTAGAAGAATTTTTGGACTATGAGGATAATGGTGAAGTGCCGACTTTAGAAAATAGTAAGTTTGAAGGCCCTACAGTTTTTCTGCAAGCTATGTGAGGAGCTACTGGTTATGAAACTATGAAGCTAGAGCTTGAGATTGGGGGAAAATTGTTGATAGTCTTGTTGGAATGTGGAAGTACTCACAACTTTATAAGTTTGAATACAGTTAAGATGCTGGAATTGACAATTGAGAGGAAAATAGATTGAATGTTACAGTGGCAGATGAGAACTCTTTAAAACCCATCGGATTGTGTAGAGAAGTGGAGTGGAAGGTGAAACATCAGTGTTTTACCACTGATTTTTTAGTTTTATCATTAAAAAAAAGTGATGTGGTCTTGAGAATTTAATGGTTGGCCACATTGGGAGTCATCCAATGGAATTTCTCCACCTTAGAGATGAGTTTTATGCAGGATGATAAAAAGTTAATTCTTAAAAAAATTCAACCAAAGAAAATAGATGGGTTCTAAAGAATACAATAAGAAGTTGAAATGCACTAAAAGTTCTTATACAGCTTCTCTATGAATGTTTAATGCTCAGTTAGGGTTCAAGAAAAAAACTGAGCAAGTACCACCAGGGGTTCAGGAATTATTATAAGAATTCATAGATGTTTTTGCTGAATCAAAGGGACTACCCCCTGGGAGAAAACAAGATCACTAGATTTTCTTAGTGGATGAAGGGACAGTTACGAAGTTAAGCCATATAGGTATCCCACTTGGCAGAAAGATGAAATAGAAAAGATAATAAAAGAGATACTGGAGGCAAGAGTGATAACGGACAGTAATAGCACTTTTTCTTCTTCCATTGTGATAACTAAAAAGAAAGAATTTTTAGAGGATGTGTGTAGACTATAGAAGACTCAATCAAGTTACTGTCAAAGATAAGTTTTCTATGCCTATCATAGAAGAATTATTGGATGAGTTGGGCCAAGCAATTTTTTTATAAAAAAATTGGATTTGAGATCAGAATATCACCAGATAAAGATGAGGAAGGAAGACATTCAAAAAACTGCATTTAAAACACATGAAGATCACTATAAATTTTTAGTAATGCCTTTTGGCCTTAATAATGCTTTAGCCACCTTCAAAGGACTAACGAATAAGGTATTCAAAGAGTAACTAAGGAAGACAATTTTGGTATTTTTTGATGACATTTTTGTCTACTCCACTGACTGGGAATCCCATTTGATGCATCTGAAAGAAGTTTTGAGAATTTTAAAGAGCCATCAGTTATATGCCAAGATGAGTAAATGCTGTTTTAGAGCCAGAGAAATAAATTATTTAGGGTATATTATCTCAAATAGAGTTATAGCTATGGATAAGTCAAAGGTAGCCAGTATTATAGATTGGCCATTCCAGTATCTATTAAGGAGTTGAGAGGGGTTTTGGGTCTTTCAGGATATTACAAAAAGTTCATACAATCGTATGGGATAATTGCTAGGCCTCTGATAAATTTGTTGAAGAAAAGGGCCTGAAAATGGGGAATAGAGGAGAAAGAAGCCTTTCAGAAATTAAAGGGGGCAGTATGTTCAACCCCTGTCCTTTTTTTGTCTAATGTTGATAAACATTTCATAGTTAAAACAGATACATCTGAGTTTGGAATTGGAGTAGTGTTGAAACAAATGGGTAAACCATTGGCTTATTTCAGTAAAAGCTTGGAATTAAACACTAGAAATTGTCTGTATATGAGAAGGAGATGTTGGCAGTATTGATGACAGTAAAAAAGTGGTTTTCTTATCTGGTAGGCAGGCATTTTAAGATCAAGACAGATCACTAGAGCTTAAAATTTCTTGCCGAGAACCAAGCTATTACTCCAGCTCAACAAAAGTGGGTAGCTAAGATGATAGAATTTAATTATGAAATAAGCTATAAAAGGGAAATTAACAATGTGGTGGCAGACAATCTTTCTAGAAGGCCTACTGAATTGAGTTGTCAAGTAATCAATGTTAGTAGTGTGTCTAATGATGTTCTGGCTAGAGTGACTGCTACTTGGCAGCAAGATAACAAACTCAGGAAGTTGATAAAAGAATTAAACGATGAAACTAGAGGACAAGGGAAATATTTCTGGGATAGAAGACAACTGAGAAAGAAAGGGAAATTAGAGGTGGAAAATGATGAAGAACTAAAAAAAACTTATAAATTACTTTCATGGCAATGTTGTAGGGGTCATTTTGGTGCCCATGTCACTAGTCAAAGGTTGTCCAGTATACTGGAAGGGATTAAGAAGGGCAGTAAGAAATCTAATTAGAGAGTTTATAATTTGCCAGCAAAATAAGGATGACCTTCAGCATCTTAGGGATCTCTACAGCCCCTGCTTATACCTAAAAATGCTTGGTCTTCTCTGATATGGACTTTATAGAAAAGCTGCCAAGTTCTAGGAAGAAGGACTCAATACTGGTGGTTATTGACAAATTGACCAAGTATGGTCATTTTATTATTTTAGCTCATCCTTATACAGCTAAAGAAGTGGCCCAAATTTTTCTGAAAAATGTCTTTAAATTTCATGGTTTGCCAAGTAACATTGTATGTGACAGGAACAAAGTGTTTATGAGTACATTTTTGAGAGAAATGTTCAAAAAATTGGGAGCTACAGTGATACCTTTCAATTCTTATCACCCAGAGACAGATGGGCAGACTGAAAGGTTCAACAAATGCTTGGAAATATACTTAAAATGCATGGTTGGTGAAAAACCAAGAGAATGGAGAGAATGATTACATCTAGTAGAATGGTGGTATAATTCATCTTTCCATTCAGCCATCCAGACAACATCATATCAAGCACTGTATGATCAACCTCCTCCAGTCTATTTGCTTTATGTAGCTGGGGATTCGGTTGTGAAAACAGTTGATAGGAGTTTGCAGGCTAGGAAAGCAGCTATAAAGATTATCAAATTTCATTTGAAGAGAGCTCAAGATAGAATGAAGCAACAGGCAGACAAGAGAAGAACTGAATGTGATTTTCAAGTTGGTGAACTGGTTTATCTCAAACTGCAACCTTACAGGCAACAATCTGTGAAGCATAAGATCTGTCAAAAATTGAATGCAAGGTGGTTTGGGCCCTTTATGATAATTAAGAAAATTGGAAAGGTGGTTTACAAACTAAAACTGCCTGATGGCTCTCGAGTACACCCTATTTTTCATATGTCTTAGTTAAAAAGGCACATTGGAGATGCAGACTGTCAATCAAAATTATCTGCCATTGGACCAGATGGAGCTATCAATAAAGAGCCAGTGAAGATTTTGGAGAAAAAAATAGAAAAGAGAGAAAACAGAGCTGCCAAGGAAATACTGGTAGAATGGGCCAATTCTTTTTCAGGGGATGCTACCTGGGAGGTTCTTCACCAGCTACATATGCAGTTTCCAAATTTTAATCCTTGAGGTCAAGGATTGCTTGAAGAAGGAAGCTTTGAAAAGTGCCAAGCTGGAGTGTTTTTTGACCGTTGGAATTGTTTAAAATTCTATTTTTCCTTTCTTTGTTTAATTAATTGAGTTTAGTTTAATGATACGGCGCGTTTCAAACCACCTATCAGTTGTCAAAACGCTGTCGTTGGGTTGTCTAGGTTTATATTGTCTGTAGAATGAATGTTTATCCCTAACGAATGAATGAATCAATATCTGGTTTTCTCTCCCCAAATTCTGATTTCTTAGTCTCCCTTTGCTTCTTCTGCTTTCTCCTCAAAATTATTCTTGTTCTTAAGTTCGATTCGTTACAGTTCTTTCACCAGAAGAGGGTAATGTTATGAATCAAAAGAAAAGCCAGCAAGGAATGCCGGTTGTTTAGATGAGTTATTCGTACTATGTTCGTTTTTATTTTGTGGTACTGACTTGGATATATAGAGGGAATTAGTTTTGTAGCAGGGTCATTGAACAGACTCTCTCTCCCTATCTTTCTTCTTCTCTTATCCTCTATTATTCTCAAATTTGCAGTTTTCTTAGTTAATTTGCAAGAAGTTTCTTGACATTCTCTCGCGACTCTTCTTTTTTGAAGTAATTCATTCAATCTCATTTCGATTCTCATAATGCGTATTCTTATATTTGATATGTTCTTTTGCTGCTTTTAATTTCGAAATCCAATCGGTTGAGTTGCTTTGTTTGTTTCTTCTTCTTCTTCTTATGTTTTGAATCTTTTGTCATTGATTTCATGTTGATTTTCGGTCTTATATATAGTCTATAGAACGTTCTTGCTCCTTTTCAGCTTCTCAGTTTGCTCATTTTCTTTTCTCTGCTCTGAGATTGTCGAGTTTTTCTTACTCATTATTTTTTCCTTCAAAATATTTTGATTTCTTTTTCGTCAAGAAATTTGAATTTCAGCGAACAGTATGATTCAATTCAACCGATGCATTCCGCTTAACACAAAACAGATCATATACTTATTTGGCGGGAAGATCAACTTAAAAGATATTTCTAAAAAAATAAATAGAACCGAGAAATTAACTTAAAGAATCATATTCCATGATAATCTACATTTCATGTTTGCTGATAATTGATGATCGATCAATACAATAATGCAAGAATTGAAACTCAATGGATTCACTCTACAAGGAAAGCAATAAACTCAACGTCCTAAACAGCAATAATCCAAAGGTGATGATTCCAGCGCCAACTACCATTCATCACCGGAGAACCTGTGTTCTAATTCTCTGTCCAGTAGCGGCAACAACAGCTCCTCAGGAAAAGGCAGCTTCAGACCATCGGAATCTCCAGTCGGAGAAGACAACCAGTGAAGGTGGTGGAAGATGTGATTTGCAGGACTTGGGAGGATATGGATCCAAGTGTCAGGTATATTTCTCTACTGCATTAATTATCTAATATGCTTGGATTTCTTCATTGTGACTTGAATTCTTTTTGGAATAAGGTATTGTTTCTTTGTTTTTTAAACATAAGGTCGTTAGCCTTGTGAAGATTTTGGATTCTTAAAGTGTCAATATATTTTTGAACTCTGTAGCAAAATGAAGAGTTTGACTCGCAATCTAGCATAGTTCATAGGAAAAGGACCAAAATGGGAACACATATGAATGCATTTGTTTGGACCATCCATTGCTCTTACGTTTTGGTGTCATTGTCTATGTAAAAATAATGATAATTTACCAACCGGGTTGGTTCAAGCGGTAAACAACTTGGTATCGCTTAAACAGATTTCGAGTTTGAGGCCTTATGTATGAAGAAAATTTCTGCCGAGAGACTCACCCGCCAAAGCTAGGTGTACGGCATGAGTTGGTCCGGACGATGCATACATTGACAGTTTGACACTGTTCTCTATGGTCCTGCTACAAGGAGGTTGCCGGTGTTTTCTTCCTTTTGTCCAAAGTAATGACCCCATATATGCTTGAACTGTGATTCTCAACTTTGGAACAAGGTTAGTCAAATATTTTCTGGCTACATTAGAAATTTTCACTATACATGCATGAGGCTTTTCATATACAACGGTTGCAGTAGAATTTACAAACCAAATCCACAAATAGTTTCATATGGTTGCAGGGTGTAGATTTAAATCTGTTTAGCTGCATCCAATTAGCTTGTTGCTTTAAATCTTCTTCTCTAGGTGCCTGTTTTAGGGTTAGCAAAATTCAGTTCAAATAAGCTTAACCGATAGCTTTTTAGTGAACTCACTTCGGCCAAGTCGGTTAATTATCGATTATGAATGTTCATAATTGAGACGATCAATTTAACCGACTTTTAATATATACGGATTATTTTTTTAAAATTTTGTTCAAACCTAATTTCTGTACTTGTGAACAGAAATCAATTCCATTCAACTTAACTAATAACTAATTTGTGTACTTGTTCAAACCTAATCTTTTGAAAGTAGTTTTATTTTTAGGTGCTTTGAATTCGAATAGTTTATCTGTATAGTGCATGTGCATTATTAAAAAAATTAAAATTAATGAATTTATAGAGATCTATTAATTGGCTGAGTGGTCATGCATGCTTATCTTGTCACATTTTTTATATGAGTTCGAATCCTGAAAATGTAATATCTCTGCTTAATAAAAAAATACTAAATGCATGCTCCTAAACAGACTGCATTTGAAAACCTAGATGGCGGCCATTTAAAACCTTTTCCCCCCGAACTAGTTCAAGGTTTGGTTGCTTTATTCTTCATGATCACTCTACTTTTCTCTAATTGCATTCATGAATCACGCCGAAACTAAATATATCAATCCACGATTAAGAATGAATTTGATTAGTAATATAACAGCGCATGCTAATCGATTAATGATGCATTCTAGTCCTATATACATGTCACATTATTATTTTTATTATTATTATTATTATTATAGAAAAAGAAAGTTAAATAATTCAGACTATTTAGACATTAGAAACTAAAAATCATATCTGGAAAATTATTTTTAGCAAAGATATCTGTACGGGTGCTTATCAAGCGAGTCGATCGCGAGTTGAATAGTGCTCGACTCATGCTCATTAAAAACATTTGTTTCTCCACTCGACTCGATGCTCATTAAACTCAATAAAATTTTGCTTGACTCGTGCTCGTTAAAAAATCCCATTGCTCGACTCGTCATCGTTAAAAAATCTTGTTAGTCGACTCAACTCGTTGCTCACTAAGCTCGCCAAAATTTTTACCTTATTTTATAAATGTAGGTAAAATCTAGTGATATTATTAGAGCTTAATATAAACATACAAATTCAGGAAAAAATGTGAGGACCGAGGAGATAAATAAACGAACCTGTCATGACCAAGTTAAAGATGAAATCGATATTCGAGTATAAGACTCGTTTTAGTTTCTCAACAATCTTCGATGAACAACAAAGAAGAGAAGACTTTAGAGATTTTGAGATTTTAACTTTCAATCGTATTTTTTATATGAAAACTGAGTTTTCTTTCATTGTTCCACTTTTATATATAAAATAATAATAAAAAGGAAAGACTTTAATAAAAAGAAGAAGCAAAAACTATTTATTATAATTTATTTTTTTATTAATACAAATTAATATTTTGAATTTTCAAGAAATACAAAACACTTTAAAAATTTGAAATCAAATATTTTACGAATAAATTACATAGCAAGTCACTAAATTTTTTTAGACTTTTCAATTAGCATTTAAATTTCTTGAAATGTATATATTTTTAAGGTAACCACCAAAAAATCATAAAAATTATTAAAAAAATAATGAGTTGCTCGCGAACTTATCGAGTCAAGTTAGGCCCTGCTCGACTCGCTAATATCTCGAGTCGAGCTCGAATTCGAATCAAATCGAGTCAATTTGAATCACACATTAATCGAGTTTTGACCGAGTCAAGCTCAAACTGTTAGCGAGTTGGTCTACTCAATTAGCACCCCTACATATCCGTCCATAATTTATACTTTCTTTTCAATCTTTCAAATGTCATGGGGGTCATTTCTCTCTTTGAATAATCTAATTTTCAGCTCTATTATTGGACTTATACCAATAATTGAAATTATAGATTAATATTTTTAATTTTCAAAAGTAACTTGAAAGTTGAGGGACTATATAAAAAATGTGATAGATTATATACAAACACTGAATTAATTATTTAAATAACAAATCATTATGAGAGTGACTCTTTTAATTTATTTTTTTAATAAGTTATATATAGACACAATATTAACTTAAATAAGAATATATAGTATAATACTATTCAGAATAAAATATATAGAATAATAACAACGATAACATAAGACATTTGCATAGAGCACCATGGTCAGGGACGGTGCCAAGATTGAACTGTAAGGGCGCAAGTTAATTAACTTTGAAATAAATAGAGTTTTAAAAAGTAATTAAATCATAAAAATTAAGGAAATTAATGTTTAATTTCACTAATTTTAAATTTGAAGGGTCTTAAAAGTAATTAAACCAAAAAATGAGGAGCCAAGGCTTAATTTAATTAATTTTAACTTAAAGGGCCTTAAAAAATAATAAACCAAAAATTCTTGGGAGGGTCAATGACTTAATTATAATGGTTTTAAAATTATTAGTGGACTAAAAACAATTAAACCATTGAGCATGTATATAAATGATAGATAAATTATAAAAGGGGCCTCTTGCTTCCATTATCATTCGACTATGTACAGCATATAATGATAGATAGAATGTGTAAAACTATAGGCTAAGGTATGAGTATTTGGTAAATAAATGAAAGGCAGATGCATGACATGGATATGCGCTCATCACTCCACTTGGATCCTTTTACCACTTCCAAACTCTAATATGCCTTTTTTTTTATTAAATAGAAATATTACATTATTATATCGGAATTTAAAATAATATAAAATGAGATAATATAAATATTTTTAGTCATTAGGTCAATTAAGGGATCTCAACTCTAATACGGCTCTTAAAAGTACTAAATCTTTCATTTCTTGTTATACAACAAATATTAATTTATAAACGCCATTGTTCTTGAATTTCACAATAATCTTTTAATTTGATCTTTAAATTTTTGTTGTCCACTAAATTTTTAATCATTTTAATGGTATGTCATTTTAAGATTGTTCCACGCAGCACAATATCAAAGTCTCACGTCACCAGAAAGACTAATTACAAAGAAGTTAAGCTTATAGACTAATATAAGCAAAAAAAAAATATATAAGGAACTAAAATGAAAGAATTGCCAAATTTAGGGACTAAAAACTACTTCCCTACATAACATGATAACTTTGAACTTCTCTCTCTTTCTTAGTCACTTCCATTTCCATAACAAAGTTTGTAAGTCATGATGGATTAATACCAAATTGATGAGTCACTAACCAATAAACTTTTACAACAATAGAAACATAGACTATCTATGTTTTTATAGCACGTGTCCATTTTATGGTCCGTGTTCGAGATTCGTGACTTTCTCTCATAATAATATCGTTTTTAAGGTTCGAATCCGAGTTTTCTCTTTAGGAGAGCAATGTGCCTTGCCAAAACACCCTACCCATGTTCATCCTATCTATACTTCTTTAAAACCCCATTAATTATTAATTTCATTAAACATGAAGCATTCTTTCTACAATGTGTAACACCCTTGACCCGGATGCTACAATTGGGCCGCAAGCCCAAACCACTCCCATAAAATTTTCATTTTAAAAGCCAATAAAAGCCAATCTTATAAATCCAGACATAATATAACCAAGCATTAAAATCCATACTTCCTTAATAACATTCAAAATAGTTAAAGGGGCTCCAAATACAGTAATAAAACATTTGACCAATACAAGTTAAATCAAATAGAGTTACAAATACAAAGGGTCATACGAATACATAGCCCACTACATCTAAGTACTTGTACTCTACCAAAAGGCCAATGATGGATCCTTGCTTCGATGGTGCTCCGCTACGCTCGAACCTACCGATTAACCTGCGAACGGAAACAACGATTTCGAACGCGGAGCTAACAAAGCTCAGTAAATACACAACCACTCGACCATGCTTCAGGAGAATCATAATTAAAGGCATGTTATGAATATGATGTCAAGATAGGATAAAGCAATGGCGCTACCATAACCGCCTAAACACATGCCATAGAACAACCGGCACTACAACAACATCAACATGTAAATAAACAAACCATGAGTGAGGCCAATGTCACCCGACATTGGGAGACCCACCCATGCTCAGAATCTCACATCGAGCTGCTCGGAATCTCACACCAAGCGGTATACTCAGAATCTCACATCGAGTATTCGCTCGAAATCTCGCATCGAGCGGGGCTCGTAATCTCGCATGGAGCAAATATCATCACCGAGAATCTCACATTGGATAGCCTTCATTCATCACCCGGAATCTCACATCGGATGGCCTTCATGTGTTGCAACACTCACTCACTGGGTATCCGGATCCCATCAAACAAGGACTCATAACCAAACAAGTGCCCTTACGTGGCACAACCACAATTGATCCACCAAGGATCCCTAAAGACTCGTTTACCAAGCAATTTACTTTCATTTCAATACTCAATTAGACATTTAATCCAAGTAAGCAAGAAGAAACACTCATTCTCGGTTTTACCAGTCATTTTATATCATAAGGGGCTCATTAGAACCTTAGCAGCAAATTATAGGACCCCCGAACTCAAAGCGTAAAAACTTGGGCAAATTGCCCAGCGAGTATCAATACTCCGAAGTGAGTATCGGTACTCATATCTAGGTATCGGTACTCCATTGCAAGTACTGATACTCAATTTAGATTCGAAAAAATTTTCCCTTGCACCGTATCGATACGCTTCGTACCGTACCGGTACTCTATATCGGTACTGGGATCGCCCCGTACTGATCCTTACCCATACCGATACGCTTACCCTAGCGTACCGGTATGCAAAGCCTTTCCAAGCAATGCAACAGTGGGTGCTGATACGCCTCCAGCGTACCGGTACTCAAAAACGTTACTGGAATTCTGATCTAATAAGGGGTACCGATACACGGAGAGGCATACCGGTACGCCTCTCACAATTCGGCCTCTAAGATACGAAGGAGTACCGATACGCAACCACTCCGTACCGATACTCGAGCCCCGATTTCGAAACCTGGGGCTCAGGATTATACCAATCCCACCCTTAATCTCACTGGTTAAGTCTCAAAACGTTCCTACCTATTATAAGGATTCATTAGGTGAGTTTCTAGCCATTTTTACCCTTAAACATCAACAATTATAGGATTTACCATTGATGACCAACCAAGCTCTAAATTATCAAAACATCATATATCAAGCAATTTATACCCCAAATGATGATGCACATGAACACACAGAAGTTAGAAGTGTACTAACCTCAAACTACAAGCTAAAAGGAACCCCAACCTCCACCTCAAGCTTTCTTCTTCCCTTGGGCCTTTGAATGCTCCCCAACCTCTTGAACTACAAGGAAAATGTTGTAAACAGGTTACAACGTTGTTGAGAGATTAAAAGAAGCTCAAAGGACGATTCAACAACAAGAAATGGAATTAAAACACCATTCCCTTTCTCACTCTAAAACCCCTTCTTCCACCATTGCAAGCAAAACTTACCTTGGATTGTAGATCCTTGGATACCTAGCAAATTTCCCTTCTACACCAATCCGAGATTTCAACACAAAACTAACAAAGATGGAGGTTTTCTTTCAAACCCCTAGATGAGAGAAGATGAAGATGGTGGGAAGAGCTTTTGGGGACAAAATGACTTCATCAATCTTACAAAGTCTGCAGCTCATAACTCCCCACCTCTCATCCTTTTCTTCAATTATGAAATTACCATAAAGCCCCTCTCAAAAACCCCATAACTCAAGCCCAAAATCAAAATCAAGCCCACCAAGGTCTAAGGGCCCAACAACATAACTCAAAAGCGAGGCCCATACTCCGGTTTAGCCCGACGTTCGGGTTCCAAAACCCGGGTCGTTACACTATGGATTTGGATTTCCTTTAATTATTCCTTTTTGTATTATATATAATTTTCTTGGTCTGTAAAAGAGCAAGCTATGGGGGAACCAGTAGTGGGATGTAAAATCATGTCATGGAAAGAATAATTCATTCATGTACTTTAGGCTGTTCAAAGTAGTGAAGATGTGGAAAGCTCATCAAATAGCCAAAGTGGTATGATATGAATCTAATGTAACAGTGGTCACTCAAGACTGGTCATTTGTCTAATTCCATGATTATATCAAATTTATGCAACCCTTAAAAATAAATACCAAAATTCGTACATACACAAAATAATTATAACTTACAAAATAAATTAATTTATGCAACCTCTCTCGGGTGTGATATACACGATTACATGTGAACACTAGACAAGATACTTTACTCAAATCTTGGCATGCTCCTACAAATACCACCCTAAGCTCAAAGGAAAAAGGATTAAACCCACACACATCTCTTGACTTCTCTCCTTTCTTCTCCAAAGCACACAACCATTATTTACAATTCCTCACACGACACCCACCATATGAACAACCACCTTTATCTTAGGTATGTAATTTTCGCTTGTGTTGTACTCTTTTCTTCCATTTAAAATTAGAGAGATTTTTAACGAGGCATCAAATTTAAATTTATATTTCTTTCTTTAATAAATCATATTTGCCGAGAAAAAAAATCGACTTTATAATTCTCCCTCAACAATACTATTTATTTCCAAACTATCTAAGCTTGTTTGAACTTTTTCATTATTTTTTTAAAAGAGAATACACAATTTGTTCTTTTGTAGTGGAACCACTTTGGTAGCTATCCAACTAGCTAGTTAGGCAACATAATTGATTTGATCACTTCTAAAATGGCCCTCCAGCATACGTGAGGAGATGAATCACTCATTAGGGTTATTCAAGTTCCTATATAATGTTGTCTATGACCCACAATTTTCATATGCAAAAGTTGATATTCTTATAATATGAAATTTTAATTAACATCATCATCCTCGTCAGCTAATAATTAAAAGCAGTTCCTTCGTCCCATTTAGCAATTTCCTACTTTATAATCGACTATGTACTTTTCAATATCTCTCCATTACACTAGTTGGAAATCATAAAAGATTTTATTTTCCTTCCTTATCAAGTTAACCACCTACATATTAATAGAATCGACTGAGATCAAAGTGACAAACATATACGCAATATATATGGGTTAGGATCTACTTACACAGTGTAAAAGATTTTAAGTTTTACACGTTTTGGATCGTTGGATAGGGGAAATGGATGGCTGAGATTATTTCCTTACTTTTTTCCAAGTGATAATCTTCACATATTCTACTGTTAATCTCAGTCACCCGTTTCACCCATCCAATGATCCAAAAAACATGTAAAACTTAAAAAAATTTACACTGTGTAACTGGATATATATATATATATTTACAGACGCATAATTTTATGTCAAGGATACGATTGTCTCTAGCAGTCCTTAATCTATGTATATATATCATACGACTCAACACAAAGCAAAGCAATATCTGCGTATATTTTTTTGAATAATATGTGCGTATATTTTTGTATATACACATACATACATATATCCTCTAAGTGTAGACCAGATTGATTCACGTGAACCACAACAAATGCATGATATCAGCATGAAGTATGATGATGACCCACATTGACATATATATCCTTAAGCAAATTAAATTAGAAAAAAAGGAATTAATTTCAGTTTATAGAACTAATTATAACGTTTGTTATTTTTTTTACTTACATAACTCAATCCCATTTTTCATTTATATATATTATAGGGCAACTGCAAGTATAGCAGAGGTTATATATAATAATAGCTAAAATAGATACCGTTACTTGGAATGCAAGCAAAAGCGTTCCGTAATCCGTTTCCCGCCGCCTTTGGGAAGTTTCGACGCTCTCTAACTCTTATTATTAGTACTATTTTCTTTAAAAAATTGTTATATTACATTTCCCCTGCTATAAATATCACCCACTACAAATCCTTCTCTGACTCCTTCACTCTTCTCTACTTCTCCTCCTATAGAGAGATGGGAGATAATAGAAATATTTATGATCTGCCACCAGGATTCAGATTCTATCCGACCGATGAGGAGCTGGTGGTTCATTTCCTTCAACGTAAGGTGGCTCTCTTGCCTTGCCACCCTGATGTCATCCCTGATCTTCATCTCTGTCCCTATGATCCCTGGGAACTTGACGGTATTTTCTATCTCTTCCTTATATATATATATATATATATATATATAGGCAAGCGCGGTTGCAAACAGTCCTGGTGGGTGGGAGCATCCGCATCCTCATTTTTTTAAAAAAATAAGTTTAATTTAATGTAGTTTTTTTTAAATAATTTAGTTTAGTGTGTAAATGGTTTTTTTGCGTACCGTTTATGAAAAATATTTTGGATCTCATTTCTTAATTTCTGGATCTGCCACTGATACAGGGAAAGCTTTGAGTGAGGGGAAGCAGTGGTACTTCTACAGCAGGAGGACAGAAAACAGGAATACCAACAATGGGTACTGGAAAGCAATGGGAACGGAAGAGGCTGTGGTGCATGGCAGCAGTGGCAGGAGAGTTGGCATCAAAACGTATTTGGTTTTCTACATTGGAGATGGAGAGGATGCAGAAGGTGTTAAAACCAATTGGATTATGCATGAATACCGTCTCTCTGATTCCGGCACCGCGGCCGCCAGATCATCCAAATCAGTTAGTATACTTATACTATACATTCTATACTTATTACTTATCCTAGATGACTTGATCTTAAAAATATATGAAACTAAACTGGTAAACCTAAATGACCTGAATTCAAAATGACATAGACTCGAAATGGTTTGAAATTTTAAAACGGATTCGAATCAACCAAAACTTGAATCAAAACTAACCCGACCTGTCCAATTAACATGTTTTTCCCTTTACTTTTCTTAACTTATGTTGTTAATGGCCTTTTTTTCATTAGGAATACAACAAATGGGTTGTCCGTCGAGTTTATGAAACTAATAGTAGCGACGAGGAGAAAGATGAAAGGGAACTGTCATGCTTGGACGAAGTGTTCCTATCGTTGGATGACCTTGATGAAATAAGCAATTGTCATTAAACTAGACTTTGTAGTAAGCAATTTGGTATCGTTTAAGCAGGTTTTGAGTTTGAGGTCTTGTGTGTGCAGAAAATCTTTGTTGGGAGACTCACCCACCAAAGTCAGGTGTGTGACGTGGGTCAGCCCGAATTAGTTAAGGCAAAGCCTTATAAAATTGGGAAGGCAACCAAAAAAATTTTAAACTTTTTTATTATCTGATTCACTGACATGTGAGTGCATCAAATATTAATGAAGAATATGTTTGTAGGGGGCAATGTAATTAGTGTTGTAGTAACAAAGGAAAATGCCAATGTTATTACATTTCCAAAATGATCATGGTGACTATTGTGTGGGATAGTGGACCAAACATTCCGCAAGGACAGCCACCAAATGTGTTGGAAAAAAGATTATGAATGAATCCAAAATTTCCATATGACATGCCATTGGCATTGAGTGAAATTTTCACGTGCAAAGGACAAGAGGGATAAGTGGAGCCCAAAGAGCACCCTAAAGGCTTGCTTGTTTGCTTGCAATACTATGCGCCAATTATAATGTATTTTATCCGCATTCACTCACTTTGAAGCATTTCTTTTCTTTTTACAACTATGATGGTATTCGCTAGTTGTGAGTTGAGAGAGAATGATGGTACATTTTTTAGTTGGTGGCTGCTTAGAGAAGCATTGAGTCACAATGATGCATGCAGAAATGGAGTCGGAATTTAGAGTAAGGAGCAAAACATAAAATTTGAACAGTGAAGGGTAAATTTTTACTGTGACCACTTGTTGGGTTCATAATTCGAGTTATAATGAAAGTACTTGTTACTTGTTAGGCTACTTTAGCTCAAATTAATTTTTATTATTAAATGAATCAATTTATTTTTCTATTATGAGGATTGATATAAATTAGTTCATCTACTATTAAATGAACATTAACTTTGTTAAACAATAATTAGTAATTGACATTTTTTAAACAATAAATGTTAATGTGAAAAAATGGTTCTATATCTATTTTATCATATAGAGATTTTATAATATAGAGACTAATTTGAAACTGTCCTCATAATATAGGGATTAAATTGATTTATTTGATAGTAAAGGGGCTATTTTGATTCAGTCTCTATAATAGAGAGACCTGATAGTTACTTCAACCTTTAAGGACGTTAAATGAGACATTGACAATGTTGACAAAGTCGAAGCCTTATGATCTCTCAGGTCTTGTGTTCAAGTTTTATTGTGTAAATAATGTATGAATCTTATTTATATTTATTCTAATTCAGGTTCAAAAATATTTCAATTTGATTGTACGTATAATATTTAATTTTGGTTATAGATGTTTTAAGTAAAATTGGATTGATAAAATATTCAATTTTATATTATTTAATTAAATTTGATTTATCAAAATTATATTTTTATATTTTCTCTAAAGCTTTACTCTTTTTCGGTGTCATTTATTATACTTCAACATTAAAAATCAAATTATAAGTCATAATCTTAAATTCTGAGTTCTATACCTTAAACCATAAACCCTAAAAATACGCCATACCCTAGATTCCCTAAACTCTAATCATTAACTCAAACCTTAAACATTAATCCTAAACCCTAAACTTAATTTTTTTAGTGAGTGACATAAATACGGGCACCAAAAAGGTAGGGAATTTCTATTCTCTATTAGGTGTGTTCAAACTCGGGTACTCGATATTTGTCTACCTGTGACTACTGGGTACCCATAAAATCAAGTATTAGGTATTCGATTCATATTTTTTATTTTTAAAATCTAAAAAACTACATAGAAAACATATAAAATTTAAAAGTTTATACCAACAAGGATTGGGTGCAATGGCAAGACACATATGTTAAACTCATATTTGATTTTGATATAACAAGGACTTTATTGTAAACAAATAAATTTTTAAGGTACTTGAATTTACTCACAAAATTGACAAGCATTCGAACTAAAACAATTTTCCAAGTCAACTTTTCAATCCCCAAGATTTTTCTAAGTGTTTTGGTACTCAAACCAACCATTTTGGTAAATGAGTATCGGTACGAATTTTCGTTACTGGAAGATGTTTTAAACTTAATGGTTTACGAGTACCAGTACGGCTTGTACGGCCTTTTGAAAATGTGATCCAAAATGTGCTACGAGTACCAGTACAACCTATAGCGTTTCGGTACGGAGATTAAATATTTTTAAATTATTTTGACCGTTAGACATGTCAGTTTTTTTGGAGCCAAACTTTAAATATTTTTATACGTGTACTGGTACAGTTATACGCTTACCGATACGCTTGGTTGTTTATTTCCTCCAAAGATTATAGTGAGTAAAATGAGTACCAGTAAGGTATGACCCGTACCGAAACCCTTTGTAAAAATGTCACTATGTACCGGTACGCGTTTTCCCTTTGTTGTAACAACTATTTTTATTTTGAGCAGGTACTGATACGAAAGCTCATGTGTCGATACCCACCTTTCCAAATAGCATTTAATGCGGGAAAATTGCAGCCCAACGGCTCTATTCAATTTTCCAACAACCCAAACGGCTAGAAATTAATGAAAGGTATAAAAATAAGTCTCCAAAGCTTCTTCAACAGCTAGACAACTATTCTAAAGCATTCAAGCACATATCCAACTTCTTTGAGCTCAAATTGCAAAATCCTTATGACCCACTTGAGTGATTTTCATTGTATTCATTTTTTTCATCAAGTTTGAAGTTTTAGTGAACTTTAAATTGTGCAAACAATTATCTTTTAGAGGAATTTCATAGTTTGATTACTAGACTTTGGGGTATAAGTCTAGGCGTTTGTAAGGTTATCTCCTTTAGCCGAAAAGGAAAGACAAATTAGTGAATCTGTAAAAGTCCTTAGTGTGGATAGTTAAGGTAGTGGATGTAGACCTTGTTTAGAAAGTTGAACCACTCTAACTACTAGTGCAAATTTTCTTTCTTTTTGCTCATTACTTCCACCAAATTTTTAATTGTCAATTCACCCCCTATTGGCCATTTCCATTGATTGATTAACTCAACAACATTGTTCTTCCAAGGAGAGAACTCGTATTCAAACCTTGAAGACGATATTGTTGGGAGTGAGAGCTACGAATTTGGGATATGTACCATAAAATAGACATGAACTATATTAAAATAATTTAAAAGTTCATAATACATAATATAAACACAAAACTTAGTGCTTTGAAGTTAGTTTTAATGAATATATATATATATATATATTAAAGTTTATCGTCAAAAGAATGCATTAAAAATATTAATCTCAATCATGAAATTAGGATTTAAATTTAATGTTAGGATAAAAATATTAAAAAACTTAAAATTAAAAATAATTAATAATTAAAAATATATATCGAAAGAATTAGATTGGGCCAGATACCCGATCACACAAAAAATTCGACGCAGACCTAACTTGACTACCTTAAAAAATCCCCGGCCTAATTAGATAAACTTTTTTTTTAGAAAAATGCCCAAAATTTTAAAATTCGAGTTAACAAACTGAATCACCTGAATTAGGTATTTTTTAACACCCCTGCCCTCTGTCTCATATTCCTTCCTACCTTTCCCCTTCTTTCCTTTTTTGTGTTAGAGTTTTTGTAAATATATTTTATAGATGTAGGATTTGTATTTTTCTTTGTTTTAAAAAAATCCTTTTATATTATATTTAAATAATTGTATATGTCTTTATAGTATTATTTTATCTTGTATAACTTCAAGTCACAATATTTATTTTTGAAATGTAATTACATCTCTACTTAATAAAAAATTGTATATGATTTAATTAAATTTGCATTCTCAATTATTAAATATAAAGAGAGAGAAACGTACTCTAAATTTTACATAAGGAGAAATTATACCATGAGCTTGACTTACCATATCAGTCATGCTCTCATCTAATAAAAATTATATAATTCATTATTTTTCATGTCATTAATTCAATATTATGATTTCTAAAATAAATTATTTTTAAACGATATGAAAAAATAATAAAAATTAATTAGTTGAAAAAATGATGAAGAAAATTATGAAATAAATAATTTTCGTTGATTAAAATCATAACTGATACGATAAATCATGCCTATCATATAATTTACCCTTACAAAAGAGTTCAAGATAGCCCAAAAGAGATTGGACTTTAAGAACTCATTTTTATCAACATTATCTTTTCAAAAGAAAAATTATTATATGAATGGTTATTACCGTGTTATTTATGATTTTAACTAGTAAATATCAAATTAATTGAATGGTTACGGTGCAATATTGAGTGTTATTCTCTTTAAAAGAATTCAGGTATGAATTGTATATTTGTACGATATGTGTACGTTTTTAACTAGTTAAGAATAAAGAACAATACTATTATGAAATCACACTAAAATATTTATAAGAATAAACCCCAAATTTGAACGGCTTATTTGCACGATTATGTGTACATTTTCAAAAACCTAAAAATAAAAAACATATATATTACTATACAATCAACTGTTATTAAACCTAAATTTGCTATCAACAAATTTTATATTTCTCTTTAGTAAAAGGATGACACGTGGCTAAATATCTCCCGTTGAAACTTAATTCCTGCATGCCAAAAATATAAATACCATCCCATAACTTACAGCACAAACGTAGATTAATACTTTGAAAATGATAAACAAAAGGGAATGATACTGAAATAGAGGAGAGACGTCAAAATTCTCTATTTTCCTTTCCTTTCCTTTCCTTTCCTTTCCTTTCCAATCAACACCAATGGCTCCAGGCAAACTCAAAAAAGCCATTGGGCACGTCAAGGATCAAACCAGGATAAGTCTAGCCAAAGTTGGCGGCAACAACTCACTATCGGACCTCGATGTCGCCATTGTTAAGGCGACGAGGCACGGAGAGCAACCGGCCGACGACCGACACTTTCGAGAAATCGTATGCATAACGTCGTATTCACGGGCCCATGTCATTGCATGCGTTAGCAGCCTGTCGAAGCGCCTCAACAAGACCAAAAGTTGGACCGTTGCGCTGAAATCTTTGATGTTGATCCAAAAGCTGTTGGCCGAAGGCGATCCTGCGTTCCAACAAGAGCTTTTCTTTTCCACGAGGCATGGGACTCGGATTCTTAACCTGTTGGATTTCCGAGACGCTCAACGGAACCATTCGGGGGATTTCTCCGCATTCGTGCGTACTTATGCGCTTTACCTCGAAGAGAGATTGGAATACAAGATTCAAAATAGGCGCGAGGAAAAACCTAATAAGACCACCACTTCGGCACAGGACGAAGAGAGCAACGACAAGAAAAACGTCGTTACAACCTCGCACTTCCATGACATGAAGACGGAGCAAATATTTACGACGTTGCAGCATTTGCAACGGCTGCTTGAACGCTTCTTAGCCTGTCGACCAACAGGTTAATTTCTATCTATAAATTAGGCCATTAGAGGTGGACTAAAATTTATAACATTTTGGGGAAATTTATTGTAATTTGTGGCCTGTTTTTCAATTGAAAAAGGGGCGGCAAAGTGCCACAGGGTGGTGATAGGGGCGTTGTACCAAATACTGAAGGAAAGTTTTCAGTTATATTACGACGTAACCGAAATACTGACGATTTTCATGGATCGTTTCATGGAGCTAGATCTTGCTGAACCTCTCAATGTTCATGATATATTCTGCCGTCAAGGGAAGCAATTAGATGAGCTTGATCATTTCTATTCATGGTGTAAGAGCGTCAGCATTGGACCAACTTCAGAGTATCCTGAAATCGAGAAAATCACGCAAAAGAAACTCGATCTTATCGATGAACTTGTGCGTGACAAGAAATCTGCAGCACAACGAATCGAGGATGGCTTATCTAATGTTGAACTGAAAGCAGTTGAAGATGTGAATGTCGTTAAGGTGTCGCCGGCACCAAAGGAGGAAGCACGGGAAGCACTTACTGAGAAAGAACCAGAGAAGGAAGAAGATTATTCAAAAGCTTTAGTTGTGGGAAAAGAGGTTGATTTGTTGAACCTAGGAAAGGATGTGTTGTTGAGTGAAGAGCAGGCGGAGAAATTCACGACAGTTTTGTTTGACGACGCTACGTCGGTCGTGCCTCTGCCAGGTTCAGGATGGGAAGCTTTTGATGACAAAGCTGATTGGGAATCAGCCTTGGTTCAACCAGGGAGCAATTTGAACCATCAGAAAGCAAATCTCGAAGGTGGAGATGTATTGATGCTCGATGGAATGTGTCAACAGGGCCAATCAATGAAGGCCGTGGCTTCACAAGGTACGGCGGCAACCGGAAGTGCGAGTAGCGTCTCGTTTGGACCAGCCGGCAGACCGGCACCATCTTCGTCGGATGGGAAGGATACAGAAAGTAACGGCAGGGGTGATCCGTTCACAGCGGCAGAGCCACCGGCGTACATGCAATTATCAGACATGGAGAAGAAGCAGAGGTTTTTGGAGGATGAACAGGCAATGTGGGAGCAATACGAAAGGAATGGATTGCAAGGAAATGTTGGGATGTAGACTGTCCAAACATCTTACAGTCAATGAGAGCATGGTTTTTGAAGCCTTGTGCTTTTAAGCTTTTTTTTCACTCAAATCAAATTCAATCAGTATTTTGAATTTTGTATCGTGAGCCAATAGGTTGAATACCAACGATTATAAGGTTATCTCATAATGAGTTTATGTAATACTCGATTTAAATTACAGAGCCAATAGGTTGAATACCGACAATTTTGTAACGTGAACCAATAGGTTGAATACCGACAATTTTAAATTTCTTCCTCCTTTCTAAATGATTTTTAGAAACTGTTTTGGTGTTTTTACTAAAATATTTCGATTTAAAAAATTAATTACGAAGTTAACACCCCTAAAAACTAATTACCATCTAGCATTCTTTTCAACTTTACCCTTTTTTTTCCTCAATAAAAGAATTACAAGAGTGAATGCAAAAAGATAAGAGGACGTTGTTATTCGCTAAAGTTGTAGAGTTTAAGGTAATAGTTATCAAACCTTACATATTTGGACCAGTACGACTTGTACTTGGCGACAGCCAGATCCAACCATGGCTTATAGTTTCCATTGTAATGGATGACAGCTGCATTTTCTATCTCAGTTTGGTTGAGGGCAGGGTCGTATCCGAGTCCCAGTACATGCCATGTCCGATCCAGTGGATAAGTTAAGTTATAGAAAGTGATCAGTTCTGGTGGCAATGTGCCTAGCTTCCAAAGAGTCCGATCCTCGTTCTGCAAAAATAGGTTAGGTTCTTCATCAGTGACGAAATGATGTTTAAAAACTAATGATAATTCAAAAGGTAAAATGCAAGAGTATTGAAACGTGTGAAAAGCATTGCTGAACTTTTACCATATCTTGCCAATAATGATATATTTGTGTGATGTTTCGGTTTCTCCACTCCTTCAAATCGAAAATATTCATCCCAAATGCCCAACCACAAGCATCGGAGTCAAAGTTCTCAGAGATTTTCGGATTGCTGAAGTTGAGATACTTGTCGAATCTATGAAAGCTCCCTTTACAGGTCTCCACTGCACCATTCACCATTCCTTTCAGATCCACATCCCAAAGAGGTGTCAAATCCTTCTGAACTACAATATCATCATCCAAAAATAAGATCTTGTGGAGTTTCGGATACACTTCGGGAAGATAGAATCGAAGGTGATTTAGCATCGATAAGTATTTTGGGTTCCTGTACTTGAGATTGTCAGACACAACGGAGAGAGATGATGGGTGGTTCTTGAAATAATATTCTTTAACTCTGGCAGATTCAAGCTGATGTAGAACAGAACAATAAGAGGAATTCAACCACTTAAAATCATCAATGTTCTCAACCTGAACTGTTGCCTTTTCAGGGGCATTTAAGATGAACCACATTCTCATTGCAGCAAAATTAAGTTTATTAGTCACTATATGGAAAACATGTTTCTCAGGTTCATTTGCATGCAGCACTGTAGAATTGACGACCACGGATGTTGCGAGTACGTTATCAGAAAAGATGGCATAATGGTACAACGAAGGATCTTCAAGTTTTTCTAAGTTCAAATCCCTTTTGTTCTGATATCCATGAAAGTAGTAGTCTGCAGCTAGCTGCAGAGGTAGGCAATGCAATGGTTTCGGGACAGTTTTTGCAGCTAGCTGAATCAAAAAGGCACTTCTTTTCTTTAAAGAATCTACATTATCCTCTGCTGACTGAAGCATGGCTCGAAGCTTCCTTGCAACAGTAGTGCAATCATAGAGTTGATCCTTTGCTAAAGATAGAGCATGACCCATTGCTTTTGCCTGATCAAGTGAACTGGAGAAAGAACAATATACTTTTGCATGAAAATCAAGAACTCGTGTATCTAAATCGATGTAGTTGACATAAATTTCTTATACCTAGGATGGAGCTCAGAATCAGAATTAGCATCCCCAATAACACGAAGACTTTGACCAACATGTTTCAAGAGAGAATGGTAAAGATCATTTTGGTTATTAGACCTGGCAATGTTTGCATAGGCTCTTGCCATAATAACCTGGTCACGCATAAGCTTCAAGGTAGAATCAGAGTTAGGATTTTCATTATCTCTTCTCCTTATACTATATTTTCCCTTGACGACGGGGTCCATATTTTTCAAGTTCTCAATAGCTGCTGTTGCTTCTATCTGCCTGTCAGCCTCTTTAATTTGGCGGACAAGTTCTGCCATATGGAGATCCTTCCTTTTTTGCCTCAACATCTAAAGATGATATTTTAACAAATTTCAACCACATAAGATGCACAAAGTAAATACACATCAGTGTCAGCCAATTCACCTGGCGCTTGAACTTGACAGGGCTCCATGATGCCTGGTGACTGTTTTCAGTTTCATCTTCTTGCAAATGGTGCTCACCAATAAAATGTTCAGCATTTTCTTCAGATGTTGTGTTAGCTTGGTAGGAATCTTTCAGGTTAAATACCTAGGAAATAATCACACAACTAGTGAAAATTTTTCCTTTTCCTGGCCATATAGATCACATAACTGCTGAAAAATGTATAAGCTGATAAAACTAAAGTGCTTAGCTCATACCCTTAATTTCACTATACTTGCTATTATGAATTTGACAAATAAATAGTGTCATCTTAAGTTTTTGAGTATAGGATCAGGAATAACTAAAACCAGTTCTACAACATCAAATAAGTACCTGTGAGCCCTTTTGTTTGTTAGGATCTCCATCGATAGGGTTTTCCAGAACCCAAGAAGCAGAAAGGTCCTTCATTTTCACCCTACTTGTTCGAATAGTCCCAGAAGCATCACTGTAAGTTGCAATTATGTCAATATCCTGAATGAAACAAGTTTACATGAGAATCAGTCTTATTAGCAGCTAAGAATAAAAAAACAAAAAAAATCCATTGATTACCTTCTCATTGTTATTGAAAAATAGAGGCGCAGAAGAAGCTGCCAGTTCCTGCTCAGTCAACACTTCCACCCAAGGTCAGTTTGTGCAAAGGCATTGTACATCACAATTATGAAAACTACACAATTTTGAAAGATCAATTTAGAACATGATTCAAATCTATAAAATGTAAAGGAACCTTTCTGTCATACAGCTGCCGATATGCTTCGAGTCCTCTTCCACTGAAAGCATAAAATTGATAATCAAGATCAATTGAACTAGGGGGAAATATCTGAAAATAGAACCAAAATAATAATAATAATAATAATAATAATAATAATAATAATAATAATCTCACATTGTTTTGCTATCTGATATTTCTGCATCAACAATGGTTATACTGAAAATAACCTGAAAGAATTCAACTTAACTACTTACAAAAAATAATAATTAGCTAATAATAGAATATACAAATATCGGATTAAACAAATAATTAATAGAAGTTGTCATTTTATATTTAACGGGTTAATTTGGATTAAATTGAATCAAACCATCACATAACGATCTGAAACATCTATAATCAAACCCTAAAGCCCTACAGAGAACAAAAACATAATAGTAGACCAATTCAAATCCAAATTCAAGCAGACTGGGAAAAAAGATTTTAGAAAGGAGGGATATCAGAGCGCTTACGAGTACGAAACATGCGAGAGATCAAATTAAACAAGTGATTATCTAATAAATGTAGGCATTTTTATTTCATTTTGAATTTTACAGTTAGTTAGAATTAACTTGAATCAAATCAGTTACATAAAGATCTAAAACATCTATAATCAACCCATTAAAACCCTATAGAAGACAAAAAAACAAAAAAAAAACGAATAATAGGCTAATTCAAATCCAAATTAAAGCATACGAGTAAAAAACCAAAAAGAGGATATTTAAGAAAGAAGGAAAGATACTCAAAGTGCTTACGAGTATAAAACATGTAGAAATGAAGCTTGAGAAAATGCTCGAAGCAGCTTCCATGGAGATACAGTGAGAGAGGGAGAGATTAGAATTTTGAATTTGCTTTAAGTCGAGCGGGACGAACGGGATTGAAATATGTTATGAATCACGATCGGAATTTTATTATTATCATTATTATTATTATTTTGTCTTTGGAGACGGAGTCGGCATTTTTTCCGACTCGCGTTGCGTTTCTTTAAACCCGGGAACTTTGAGAAACTGTAGCCCGGGAAGGGAGCCAGTGAGTTTCCAGATCACAAAACCGCGGTGCATTATTTTATTATTATTAGGATAAACTACATTAATAGTCTCTATACTTTTAAAACATTTATATTTTGATAACTAACATTATAAAAACTATAATACATTCGTTAAACTTTTAATATGTTTTCAATATAGTCACTATCATCATCTGACATGGCTTTTTAAAGATTATTTCTTTTCTTCATTTTCCCCTAAAAATGTTAAGCTTCAAAACTTGTCTTTTTTTTTCAAATTGACATGTCTTTTTTTTCAAATTGACATTGTCACTTGATCATTAATGTTAGGGTAAACTATACTAGAGACCACCGATCTTTAAGGTTGATGTCGAAATTACCACCGATCTTTTAATTTTGTCAAAATGACCACTCAACTATTGATATGGTTCCAATATAGCCATCAACCATTAAAATTGACGGAGAGGATGACGTGACAGTTGAAAGAAAATTGTATAATTACGCATTTAATCCCCGTTATTTACACATTTAATCAATTTGGTATTAATTTTAATTTAATAAAATAAATTAATTATTTAATTAGGTGGTGACACATGTCACCACCTTATTGGAGGGATTTATTTATTTTTATTTAATTTATTTATTTATTTTCCTCCCTCAATCAAATGGTGACATGTGTCACCTGATTAGAGGGGAAAATGAAATTGGAGGCCGGGAGAATCAAACCAAAGACCTTCAAAACAATGAGAGTATTGTATGCTTGCCACTGGGCCAAGCCATTTTCGTGATATAAAACACAATTTTTTATATATATTTTATACCGTTTTGATGCCCAGAAAAATGAAGGGGAAAATGGCATCAAAGGGATTCAAACACAAGCCCTTGTATTGTAAGGTAGTGTGTGCTTGCCACTGGAACAATCATATTTTTATGATATAAAATACAATATTTAATATATATGGTATACAGTTGTTAATGCCTAGAAAAAATAAGGAAATGTGGTTTTAGGAAACTCGAACACGACATACTTATGATACACAAAAACATCTAACCCAATTAAATAAACCTAAGAATTAAATTAAAGTTAACAATATTTTGTATATATTTTAAATTATAATAAAACTGAGAAACCGATATTTAATCTTCATTTAGTGAATACAAATTCACGAATTATATTAAATTTATACAAATTCATGAATTATATTAAATTTTTAAACTATAATTTAAAATGTATACAAAATATTGTTAATTTTAATTTAATTATTATATTTATTTAATTGGGTTATATGTTTTGTGTATCATAAGTATGTCATGTTCAAGTTTCCTAAAACCACATTTCTTTCTTTTTCCAAGCATTAACAATTATATACCATATATATTAAATATTGTATTTTATATCATAAAAATATGCTTATTCCAGTGGCAAGCATAAACTACCTTACAATACAAAGTCTTGTGATCAAATCCCCTTGATGCCATTTTCCTGTTCATTTTTCTGGGCATCAAAACGGTATAAAACATATATAAAAACTTGTGTATTATATCACGAAAATGGCTTGGCCTAGTGGCAAGCATACTATACTCCCCCCCGGCCTCCAATTCCATTTTCCCCTCCAATCAGGTGACAGGTGTCACCATTTGATTGGGGAGGAAATTAAATTAAATAATCAATTTATTTTATTAAATTAAAATTATGACCAAATTGATTAAATGTGAAAATAACGGGGACTAAATGCATAATTATACAATTTTCTTTTAACTGCCATGTTAGCCTCTCCGTTAGGTTTTAACAGCTGGTGTCTATATTGGAACCATATCAATAGTTGAATGGTCATTTTGACAAAATTAAAAAATCGGTGGTCATTTCGACATCAACCCTAAAGATCGGCGGTCTCTCGTATAGTTTAACCTTAATGTTATTACCAAAGATAGACTGACAGTCTCATCCTAAACATTTTAAATTTTTTATAATTTAATTTTTTTTATATTTTATATTAATAATCTAATTTTACACATTCTAAAATCTTGTAATTTTATATTTTTTATATTTTTAATATAATTTTCTAATAGCTCGCATTCCTTACATAAGATCTTGCTTCTGTACCCCGGTCATTACCGTTTAATGTTCTTTCAATTCTCGTCGCCACTATCCTATCTTTCCTTCTGTATGAGTTGTTTAAAATACTGTGCTTTTGAGTTCTTTTCTTTCGGTGGGTTTTCTATTTTAAAGGATGTATTTTTTTTCAAGTTATGGAGAGATATATCCAGCTTATGAAGAGAGTGAAATACGTGGATAACAATGAAGTTTTTTTCGTGGATAACAATGATAAGAGGTGGTAAACAGGTCATTTCAATTCGAGTCATTTCAATTCTAATTACAATCGGTTTAAAAACGGTTCAGATCGGTTCAAGTCTGGTTCAGACTTTCGGTTTTAGTTCAAGTTTATGGTAATTTCGATTCGGGTATCGGGTCGAGTCGGTTAATTTTTAGTTCGGTTGACTTTCGATTCGGTTAATATCGGATCAGGTCAATATCGGGTTAATGGGAGATCGATCGGTTTCAGTCGGGTTTTCAGGCCGATTTAGATTTTTACACCCTATATCACTTTGTCTAGTATGTATATTTGATTTTTTGGCTGAATTGTGCGACAGTTCACATCCTATCTTTCTTTCTTTATTTTAATATGTTTTCTTTATTTCGGGTTGCCTTCAGTTCGGGTCCAATCGGTTCTGTTGAAAATCGGCTCGGGTCCATTCGGTTTGATTGAAAATCGGTGTAGGTCCATTTTCGGTTCAACTAAAATTCGGATCGATTTCGGTTTGTTTCGGGTCATAGCGTTCAGGTTGATTTCGAATCTCGATTCGGATAAATCAATTCGATTCTCGAATATCGGGTCAAGTTTGTTTTTCTTGATTTTAACAATAATACCCGTCTAAAGCTTCGCTTGGCTCAATTTCTCCAATCCTAGTTGCGGTGAAAACAATAGTTTGAAAAGAAGTTAAAAATTTAGCGTTTGTAAAAGCTTGATTTGGAGACTAAATCAGGTACAAAAAGTAATTGAAAAAGCATAATTTTTATTATTTGACAATCAAAAGCTGATTCCAAACTCAATGCTCAACATTCCTAAGTACGGTTAAAACAGTGATTGCTTATCGGGAACCTGAGCCTAGTTCTACATGTATTATGCAACAGGTTCATTGCCCGACTATTTCATCTATTTTCTTTTCTTTGTGCTAAAGTATTTTTAAATTATCTAGTTGATCTGATCGGTGAAATTTCATCAGCTTTTTTTCATTGTCATATATTTGATAATTTGATGCATTTGTGCACCCACTCTTGTGTTATATAAATGATTAAAAATATTATTTCAATTTGATTTTTTTAAATTCAAAAATTCTTATAATTCATAGTGCCAAATCTAATCTACTAGTATTAGACGCATTTTAAGTTCTTAATTTGAAATTTGACATTTGGTGATGCTCCAAATTTCCTTGCCTCAAAATAGAAAATAACAAAAGAATAACGTCAAATTAGATGAAGTTTGTTCAAAGGATGAACGGTCACACGATTCAATGAATAAAATTATATTTAGTTATTTTTTATTTTAAGTTAATTGATTCAGCTTAAATTATTATATAATACATAAAATTCGCTCAATTCTAGTTTTAGTCTACTTATTATGGCGAAATTATATTAATTTAGCTTAATTTGATCTTCAACTTTTAAAATATTATTAGTTGATCCATATTGATTATTGATAGTGGTCTTAATTATAGCCGTCAAAGTAATGACTGAATTATTCGTTTACAAATAACTTTAAACATTTCAAAACTATGTAAATTTATTATTTGTTGAATATGATTGAATTTTCAAATGGCTCTAATTGCATCACTTGGTCCACGTGATTAAATTTAGTGTAAATTATCTTAGTGACCGCTTAATTATTAGTCCGTCCTATTTTGATCACCCAATTAAAAAATTGAAAATTTGACTACCGAATTATTTAATTGGTCCTAATCAAACTATCGATCGTTAAAAATCTTACGGAAGGTAACATAGCAATTAACAGAAATTTACATAATTACACATTTAATCCATGTTAATTACTTATTATATCAATTTAGCCTTAATTTTAATTTAATAAATTTAATCATCCAACTAGATTGTGCCGCATGTCACCACATATACGTGGCACAACTTGGGTATGGTAGGTGAAATAATCAGCACTTAGCCACTGAACAAAGACCATAACTTGCTTTATTTTTTTACAATATATTTATATATTTTGTGCTGCTTGATGTTCCTTCACTATCACCATATGCCTGACCCTTAAAAAATCTTCTAAACCACTTCTAATTTCATTCCTAACCTTTCGTAACACCAAATCAATGATCCATTCCAACCTTCGAAAATAACCCCTCATTTTCGAATTTTATGTAATGCATAAGGGATTTCTTCTCATATTTGTTTTAGCATACTAAACTTGAAACTTCCATTTGCAATCTCATTCCCATCAAGAAACTAATCTAAAACAAGTTCACAACCACAAATTAAGCTCTATAACCCAAATCACCATTAAAGCCCCTTAAAAAGTAAAAGATTGAAGATGAAGTTGAGTTTCTAAAATCTAACTTAAAATCTTGTTTTAAAGCTTTAGTAAGTTAAAAATCAAGTAGGAAAATGATTTATCACCTTCAAATTGAGCTTCCAGTGGATCAAAGATGAAGAATCAAGAAAATCTTTTCTTTATGAAAATAATAAAATCGATAATTAAATGAGGTTCTTCAAAACGATTTTGATGATGTTTTTTGAAATGGATGAAGGTTCTTGGTTCACTGATGTTTAGAAAACAATAAATCAAGAAGAAAGTGTGAAAAAGTCGAAAGAAAATGGAAGAAAATGGGTGTCAAAATAGGGTTATCGGGTTGTTCTGGGGAAGAAAATTGATTTGGGTTGTAAGGTATAATAAAAAATGTTGGAAGATTTTAACTAAGAAAAGCAGGTAGCATAGTCGTTGGGTGTGCTTAATTCCACCCCAAACTTTTTGGATTCAATTCTTGGAGGAGGTAAATATTTTTTGTTATTTTTCGTCCAATCAGATTGCAACACATGTTACCTTCTTATTGGAAGGTTAAATGTATTGAATTCTAGTAAAATTAAAACTAAATTGATTGTATGTGTAAATATTTCATTAACAGCCATGTCACCTCTTCGTTAGATTTTAACAACTGGTGGTTTGATTAGAACCAATTAAATAGTTCGATTGCCAAATTTTCAATTCTTTTAGTTAGGTGGTCAAATAAGATGGACCCAATAGTTTGGTTGTCACTCAGGTAGTTTAACCTTAAATTATTATACATGATTGGTCCAAGTGATAACCAGGTTGGTATTGCATAAGCATGTCTCAATTTCAAAACCTTGTGTATGCAGAAACTCCCGTTGAGAGACTCACATATCAAACCCAAGTGTGCGACGCGAGTCGATTAGAATTAGTCAAGTCAAAGCCTTGAGGAACCAAGAAGGCAACAAAATATATATTGTTGGAGTATGCACAAAGACCAATCATAAGATGATTGTAAAACATATGTTTATTTTATTTGTTTATTAATATAAAGTCATTATTATTATTATTTTAGTCATTATTCTGCGCATACATAAATAAACTGAATTATAATAAAGTCTTTAGAATAATATAGTTATTCTTGAATGTCCTTAGTTGAATATTATTGTGGGCATGGACAACAATAATATATTAAGACTGATATGTAGTTGATTGATGACAGAGTGTTGTCATATACATGGAGATGTCAAAATCAGTACATAAGTATGTGTTAGAAAACGACATACTGAACTAACCCGCTATGAGCATGTTTCTTGGATTATTATGTGACAGTCACAACATTGCTCATAATGATAACTACATGTATAATCCTCAGACTTGAAATCATCATAATTTCAACATCGTGAGTAATATATTTTGATACAGTCAAACGTGTATTATAACTAACTACACTATAAAGACTGATATTGGATATGTCACAATCTATGTAGCGGGATATGGTTGATCAAGATAGGATTTGTCCCTCCTACATGATAGGAGTAATATCACAGGCCACTTGATTGAGTGAGACTAGAAATGCATGGTCACGCTCGAATAAATTGATATGAGAATCATAATTATTCGTTTATAGTAGTCTACTCAAGATATCAAGAAATATTAGATGGACTATACAAGTGAGACTATTCCATGACTTGTGTCCAATCTAGATATAAAGGACAAAAGGATGTAATATATAAAAAAGAGTTAATCACGAAAATGTTATGTCGAACCACGACTTCGTATAACTTAGGTAGCAATGATGTATTGCTAGATGTCACTCATTGCTTGTAATATTAGAATTGTTCTAGATAATATTGCTAACGTTACATGAACCTACAAGGGTCACACCCTATGATTGAAACGAACAAATATCGACTAGATAGCATGTGTGCAAACTTGTTGTACACGAAATTAGTTAAAACTGAAATTATTATAATTATTATAATTATATAGATAATTTCAGTTATATATATTTTAATATTAGATACCTTGACTAGAATATTTGAATTCTCCTACGTCCCTGCAGCTATCAGATTTAATTGAGATAACATTTCATCCCTTTTTCACCTCAGATTCGTTCCTCGTATATGGATCGCTGGCGAAATTCGTCGGATAATTTTTCGCTGCGCCATGGGGTGTATCGACGTTCCCTTCATATATATATATATATATATATATATATATATATATGTTGATTGTCAAAATGGACAGGGACCGAAGATAGTGGCCCGACTGTGGTCAAGATGGATGCTCTGAGTCGGAGCTTGCGTGTCACTCTTGTTTTGGGTGGCAATGGTGTTTGGAAGATGGAGGATTCCCTTCTCTCTTGCTGCATGTCCAGTTTTATACCACTCAGGCAGGTGTTGTGATAGGGTTTGTCATGGCGCGTTGATTGGACTAGCTATGGCTTGTCGCCCTAGGTTTCCCTCATTATCCGTAGCGACCCTGTGTGAAGTCATGTGGCCACCGGATGAGACGCGATGTTGCAAGTAGTCTTGTCTATTCGCCACAGATCGCGAAGGGTATCGCACAGTTCGCAGGTAATTCTGTGTGTAGCAGTCCGCGTGCGTTGTTATGCTCATTGTCGGATGTCTCTTGTGTTACATCGTTCGCAGTCTTGCTCATTATGATCTCAGCATGTGGTGGTACAAGTTAAAGTACTAACAATATATATATGCGATTAAATTACACTTGTAGCACATTAGGATTAAAATCATAATTGGACCAAATAAGTCACATCATGGGCCTAACTTACCACATCAATCACGGTCCCAACCAATAAAAACTAATCACTGCTCTATTTTTTATCTATGTCATTTTTTTCATTATATAATAACTTTTTAAATGGCATGTAAAAAATATTAGTGAAGTTTCACTAGTTGGAAAAAATGATATAGTGGGTAGTTTTCGTTGGTTGGGACCATGGCTAATGTGGTAAGCCAATTCCATGATATAATTTTTCCAAACAAAGGAATTTCTGGCCTAAGAAACAGCAGAATAGAATAGATAAAACAATTCTAACAAGATACAGAGCACAAGTAGTTGTACTTAATGAAATAATTACAAATTTACTATTACAGTAACCATATATCCAACATAAGTCACCCAGAAAAAATTGAACTCATAGATTCTAAACAAATACAAAAATAAAGAGAAGGCAAAGGCAAAGGGAAATGTTTGTGAAACAATTAGCATGTTAATACTGAGACCTGCAACAAATTGGGCAGATGTTACAACTTACCTCAGCTGTGGAGGATTCGAGTTCGATCGTTTTGCTTCATGCTTTGGAGCAAGTGGAGATTGATGGTGCAATGGCTGCCGTTGATGCCTACGAGCTGTTTGATGGGCGGCACGCTTTCTCGGCTCTTTTGGATTTTCGTTTATTGACTCGATTTGTTCCAAAATGTCTACAACTTCTTTCATTGATGGCCGGTGCTTGGGCTCAGATTCAAGACATTTTAAAGCAAGCTGGGCTACTCGAACCGCGGCTTTGGAAGGATATTTTCCCTCCAACCGTTGGTCCATTATGTTCTTCAATTTCCTTTTATCGGATAAATACGGTTTTACCCAGTCCACCAGATTATGTTGCCCACTGGGGCGATTTGTATCGAGTGCTCGCAACCCTGTTATTATTTCAACTAAAACAACACCGAAACCGTACACATCGCTCTTTACGTATAAATGTCCTGTTAAATCAGCAAAGTATTCTGAGTTATTGAGTGCTTGATTATCTCGAAAATGCAACAATATGTAACCAGGCAAGGACATCACAGTATGAAAACACCCAAAGTTTGGAAAGGTTTCAGAGGATTACCTGTAGCAACATATTCCGGAGCTGCATAACCATATGTGCCCATTACCCTCGTTGTAACATGTGATTGGCTAGCGGAAGGACCCAATTTCGCCAGCCCAAAATCTGATAACTTGGCAGTATAGGACTGCAATGTAACCAATAACCAAACAACATTAAATTTATGCCTCCTTTATATGCACTCATGGAGAATGCTCTATAATTCATCAATTATTCAAGCCTTTAATCCCTAAACGAATACACAAGTTGCACGGAAAGTTACCCCGTCAAGTAGTATATTTGAGGCTTTGAAATCTCTGTAAATTACTTTCTTGTCTGACGAGTGCAAGAAAGATAGGCCCTTTGCTGTTCCTATGGCAATTTTAATCCGTATGTCCCAGTCAAGTGATTGAACAGTAGAACCCCCTGGATAACAAAAACCACGAAGAGTGTGATGAACAAAGTTAACTCATGGGAAATAAGAGATGGAAAGCGTGCACACATAAAATATATGCTCGCATGAAAAAACCGGAGATATAAACAACTAATTTATAAACTCTTACTTCCAAATAGATGGTTTTCCAAGCTACCCTTCTGCATAAACTCGTTTAACGAGAAGAAGTTCTTTATCTTCCCAGCAGTATCCGAGAAGCCTTACAAGGTGAGGATGAGACAACCTCCCTAAGAAATTTACCTCCGACTGCACCAATAAATGAAAAAGCAAAAGCTTTAGCAACCACGAATGTCCATTTTAAATATTCGAAGGAAATCAGTAAAACAAGCAGTAACCAATTTCCAAAATGCAAGTGTGGATATGCGAGCTATGGATGTACATCATAAAGAGAGATTTTGAAGTTCTATAACATGTACAAGTCAAAAGTGCCTATGCAAGATGTCATGGAACAATATTATGATGTTAAACGAGATATATTTGTAAAACTATGGATTCGGTGGGGCACAAAACTGGTTATCCCAAAACGCAAACTGTAAACAGAACTTCGAAAAGTGGCAATGTAAAGCATAATAATATGGTTTAGCCTTGAATAATTATTCACTTTTCAGTCCTCTTCACTTTGCATACCAAGCTTTGAATTCTAAAGACATTATTTTCTCTAAATAGCAAAAAACTTCTGCATTTTCTTCCGGTTCTCTTTAACGAGGCATTTTTGGTGTTTAGAAGCTTATGTCTTACACGCACGAACATTTTATCTTAAGAGAAAATCCATAAAATAATTAAAGAAGAAAAAGCAAGCGACAATATATAAAAAATTAATGAAATTACCTGCCATTCCTCAAATCCTTGCCATCCCTCAGAGTTGAGTTTCTTAACAGCAATGGGGGTTCCAATTCCATTCTTCCCTGTCCCCTTCTCATCGAGCCAGCCTTTGAAAACTTTACCGAAACCGCCCTCACCGAGCACCATGTCAGGCCTAAAGTTCTTAGTTGCAACCTTCATTTCTGCAAAACTGAAGTCCCTTAGGTTCGGGGTGGGCAAAATTTGCCCATTTTGAAAAGCCTCGTCCCCACTCGAAGCCGAGAACCTGCTGTCCCGGGAGATGTTACTGCCCCTAGACGTTGCAGTAGGTGCTGTGTTGCTGGTTGACTGAGATATAACTATGGAAATCCACAGAATTGAAATATGCTTAGAAAATGTCCAGATTTTGAAATCATCAAACACATGAAGTTCTAAAACTAATAACACACCAAACGAAAAATACTAAAACAGTATGTAATGATTAAAACACAAAATCTAACATAATCCAGAAATACACAGGTCAATGGCCAAATTACAACAACAACAACAAAACAGCATCAAGAACTGGGTTTTTGGAGCTGAGTAAAAAAAGAACATGGGTTGCATCAATAAATTTCAACTAAATGAAGAAAAACAAAATCGAACCCACTTAACAAATTGCATGCATTATTTAGCAAAACTAAGAAACAGTCTATGTTTTGAAGAAAAAGAAAATGAATACCAGAACTGAGATGACCAGTAGTGCTTGGTGTTGGATTATCAGCTGGAGAACACCAGCAAATTCCCATCTTCAAGTATCTCTTATCCCCAAACCAAAAAAGGAAATTCTCCAACAAAATGATAAGAAAAAGAATCAAAATTTTTGCTTTTTGATCAATCAAAAAAAGGGTTTACTATCTCTTTTTTTTCCCTCAGTTGACATCAATTATTGGTTTCCATAAATTGGATTTTTGTTATTCAAGAAAATTCAACAGCTAAACTTTGACAATGGAAATAAATAATAAAAATATACACATTGCCCACAAAAAAATTAACAGAGCATGTACTCTGGGTACCTAATTACAAAATATTTTAAAAAATAAAAAAAAATGAAAAGACTGAGTCTTTGGATGCTAGCGGACAACATTGTGAAGAGAGCTTCTTCGCGGGTAAAGTTTATCTTGGGTCTTTATGTCAAAAAAAAAAAGTTATCTTGGGTCAACGGCCGCGTTGAAGAGCTCAGTCAAACAGCCAAAACAAGTCTAATTATAGTTTTAGTCCCAGTATTATGCTGAAATTGAGATTTAATCTATCTCTACTTTAATTCAACATAATTTACTCCTCTAATTATATTATGTTATAAGTAGGTCATATTGATAACACAATTAATTGTTGTGTTAAAACGATGACATGATCTTTTATGGACTATTATATGGCACACCCCGGTGAAAAAAATCCACAAACAATGTTAAAATTATAATATTTTTATTAAATTTAAGAGTCAAAAAATAAATCAATTAGACATTTGCATGCGTCCTAAGTTTGCTCGTGAAATTCTATAATCAATCACTTCACGCGAAAATGTAACCATTAATATTCAATCAATAGTAAATTGTTTGTTACTAGAATGTTTAAGATTTTTTTAAAAAATTATGTCATCACTTTAACGTTGACAACCGATAATATTATTAATTTAAATTTATTAATAATAATTTGTTCAAAAAAATTATTAATAATATTACAAATTAAAATAAAAGGAATAAATTTCAAATTTTAACATAGTTGGAGGACTAAAATTTACAATTAAACTAAAAATGAAAAAAAGGTGTTAAATTTAATAAATTTGAGGTAACTTCAGACTTCAAACTGAAGAATTTTCATGGACTTCACGTTTATTTATTATTCTATTGTTTGAAATTTCAACTTTGCTTTGGCAAGCATAATTTATGGAACAGGACCAACCTAAAAAAATAATTATAACTTGTATTTATACCAACTAATTAATTATATTTAGTGGACCCCAGTGAATGCTCATAAAAATGAAATGTTATTTCCTTTAAGAAATTTTAGTTAGTTTTATATGCGCGTTGCGCTTAAATTTATGGGCTTAAAATAATAGATATTATCATGGGGTTATATTATTTTTTTGAACTAAATCATGAGATTTTATTAAAATGTAAAAAATAAACATTTGAATTTAACTAATAGTTCTAATAAAAAATAATATTTATATTAAGAGGTTCGAGTTCAAATAATTTTTTTAATTTTATCTATAAGATATACATTATTAAAGAGTTAAAAAATAATATAAATATATATTACTTTGTAATCGGTTAACACTATTAAAAACATGTTTTTTTATTGGAAATTTATGAGTAAAAAATTAATCAATATGAGATAAAGATGATAAGATGAAATTTATTCGTATGAAAAGACAAATAATATTTAACACGATTTAACCTCCTAAGTCTTTGTGTACGACCTTAAATACTAAAATATTATCCCATCAAACTTTTAACTTTTATACGAAGAAAACTACGATCCTCTCTACAACGCATAAAAATCTCGGAGGGCTACATTTGTTGATTATAAAGAAAATTTAATTACCAATAAATTTCTCTCACTGTTTTTTTTTATTATTTTTAATCTAAAAGGAAAGTTCAAACAACCGATGTTATCAATATTTTATTAAAAAAATTCTTAAACTTAATTAGAGAAAAAAGAGTGTACCTAATAGTATCGCCAAAATTAACTAAAAATCAAAAACAATAAAAAAATTACATTACAACCAAAAACATGAAAGAAACAAGCCAAAAACCAAAAAAACCAGCTTCGAAATTACATCACACATCAACAACGTCCGCAGGCACCTTTGGCACACCCACGTCCACGTCCAGCAGGTTCAGCACAATGTCAGGCGGTTCGGACAGGATTGCACTGTTAAATCAATATGGCCTGCACTACGAGCCAGACAATCCACTACCCTATTACCGGTTCGCATTACATGCTGCACAGAAACATCCCACTGCTGCGAGCAAAGTTGCCGAATATGTAAAGCTAATGTCGAGAATCCGATCGAGGACTCATTCGGTTTCAAAATTCATACCACATCTAGACAATTCGTTTCCACAATGACCTTCCGGAACCCCAATTAATTTTTTTAGTAACTTGTTATTATATTTAAGAAAAAAATTTGATACACAGGCAGTGAAAAATTTAGTTTACACGTGCCTTTTAATTTTAGGGGTTAGAGTTTTAGTTTGTATGGTTTATAATTTAAGGTTAGTGTTTAGAATTTAGTATATATGTTTTAAGGTTTAGAGTTTAAGTTTTTAGGGTTAGGAATTTATAATTTGAGTTTTTAGTGTAAATACACATTTTACACAGACTGTGTATTAAAGTTTTACTCTATATTTAATATATTGAGTAGCCCAACTATTAAAATTAATTAAAATCTCAATTGAATATTATTGACTAGAATTTGAATCTAACTTTTTAATAATTTCAATTATCTTTTTAAAATGCATTATTATTGTTACTAATAGAGCTCAGCTTGGTTTTTTTATTACCTTGCTGTCTTTATTGATGATTACTGTTTCGATTCGCGACATATTTTTATTCCTTGTCAAGCTGACCAATGAATATTTTTTTCTGTCGCAAGGTTATCCTTTGTAATTAATGGGGCTTTCTTCGTTCTAGTTGAGAAGTTTTTTTATCTTAATTTTTTTAAGGTTCTAGTTGAGAGCTTTTGGTTGAATAAAAATTGGTTTTTTAAAAATAGAGAGATTAAACCCGAAATTTAATATTTAAATAACAAAATTCAAATTATTATACAAAATTTATGCAATCTTTTAAAGATTGAGGGCGCTTTCTTTTTGTTATTTCATCTTTATGATTAACTTTAATATTTTATCCCTGATTTTTATCATTTTAATCATTTAAAGTTGCACGTTTTATTTTAGGGTTTAGAGGTTAAGGATTTAGGTTGTATTATTTGGAATTCAAGGTTTATAGTTAGAATTAGAGTTTAGGGTTTGACCTCTTAGGTTAGAGTTGTAGGTTATAAATTTAGATTTTAACTTGAAAATATGTATGCTTTTGTAATTTTTTTTACACTGACAGTGTATCAAATATTAACCATACACTAAAAGGATTTATATTCAATAAATTGGTTGTGGAAATTAAAAGTTTCCACAAGCGTCTTAGTTTTAGGATTTAGGGACTTAGATTAAGGTGTAGGGTTTAGGGGTTTGGGTGTAGGGGTTTAGAATTTGGTGTAGTGGTTAAAATTTAGGGTTTAGTTTTTAGGTTAATATAGTGAGGATTTAAGTTTTAACTTATATACTCTAAATTATAACCCTAAACCTTAAATTTTAACCATCATCCCTAAATTTCAAACTCCACCACCTAAACCCCTAAATCATACACTCTAAACTAAGTACCTAAACCCTAAAATCAAGCGCTTGTATAAAGTTTTAGTTTACGCCATCAGAGCATGCAGTGAAATACTCTTACAGAATAGCTAAAATGTGTGCAGTCGAGGACTCGAAAATTTTCAATCATTGAATTCAGAACATGATCTAAACTGCAAAATCTTTATTTGGATTTACAAATACGAAGGAAAAGGAAGTGATTTACAGGCATAGTAATCCTTGAAAAGAAGAACATTTGTAATATACAAAATGGGCGAATGAAGAACATATTGGGAACATTCACCAACACTAATATAACTCTGTCGATCATTCCAACTTGAGTTGAGGCCTCTCCAACTTTATGATATTGATGAACTAGTTTGTTGCCTAAAGGATATGGTCGGATTTTATGAATAGACTTTGCCTTCGATACGAAATCGTATGGCAGATAAGATCACCAAGTCCCTGAACCTGCAAGAACAAGGCCAAAGGTCATAATTTCAACACCCAAAGCTCAGAGACATAAAGAATATGATTGGATTGTAGGAATGCGAATTCAAACCTCGCCTTTGTTGTGGGATTGTACGTCTAATCTTTCTCGGATAAGATCTCCATAAGAGAAAACCAAGTCCCTGAAAGTGCAAGAACAACTCCAAAGGTCATAATTACAACATCCAGAATGCATCCCTTCCATCCCTGCTCGTCTTTGAATGCCAACAGATGGAACAAGCCAGGTAATATGAACCCCAAACAGCAACACACGCTGCTTCCAACCAAGGATAAGAAATCCGCGAAATTCGGCACGAACAAAGCTACTAAACTTACAAACAAAACAAGTAGCCATCTTAACCACAAGCAGTACCTCCCTCCCGAAAACCGCCTCTCAACGATCTCATACACTGGATTCATCATCAACGGGAAAGTAAAAAATAAGTTGATGCAAAGGCCTAGTTGAACCAAAAAGCTGATCCAGCCAGGCTCCAAGTTAGAAGTGATAATATCTTTGGTTGCAGCACCAAAAGCAAAGTAACCCAGAGCTCCAAATGCTCCATACATCAAAGTAGTCAAACCCATGCTGAGTGCCAGTATCTTGCCAAACTTAGCATTGTCCTTCATCTCAGATTCTATAGGCAAAACCATAGCAATCCCTTCGTATCCGAAAAGCGCCACGCCCATGCCGTAAAAGAACACAGAGACACCCCCAAAAGCCTTAATTTCCGGGCTTCGCTTCATAATAAGTCTCAAATCCTCAACCATAACCACTCCCATTGCCCCAATATCCACCACATCAGCAAATATACTTAATGGAGCTAAATTTGTTAATGTTTTAATCGAATTCAACCCCAATTGGAATGGAAAACATCCCCATATATACAAACTCTTCGTTGTAAAACGGGACATCCCCCAGTTCAAGCTTGAATTCATGGATGGTTGGTTGTGAAAAAGATTGATTAGAGTGTTGGAAATGAATATAAGATATCCAATACAAAATCCAGCTTGAGAGAGAGTAATAAGTATATCAACAACTAGCCTGCCAATATAATTATTAAAAGCTTTAGCAATGAGAGGATAAAATAATCAAATTAGGATATTTCCCCATTAGAATAAACATATAAAAGCAATAAATTCATCAACAAGAGACAGCTTGCAATAGTCAACTATAAGCCTGGTGAAGTAAGAACTTATGATCAATAAAGAAAAGGTTAAAATATGTTCCAAGTCCCTTTACTCTTCATACACTTGGAATTTAGTTCATACTTTTTTACTCTTCGTACATTTGGAATTTAGTTCATACTTTTATTTTCAAGAATTTAGTCCTCTACATTTTAGATTTAAAAAGGCTTAATATCAAAATAAGTGCCCAAACTATCTCATTTTTCCCTTTTAGGTGCCTAAACTTTTTTTTGCCTTTTTTAGGTGCCCAAACTATTATTTTTTGTCCCTTTTAAGCTCAACTAAAGCACCCATTTTGACAAAAAAATGATAGTTTGAGCGCGTAAAAGGGGCAAAAAAGTTTAGGCATCTAAAAAAAGGAGATAGTTTGAACACTTATTTTGATATTAAGCCATTTAAAAATTCAAATTCAACCGTTGACACCATTATTAGTCTTCTACATTTTACATGGTTGCTAAGTTGGTGTTTTTTCAAAATGTAAAATCAGTTAATTTAATAAAAAAATTAAGGATGTTAATAACTGGACTATAGTTTTTAGATCTGAAAAGTAGAGGGACTAAATGCCTATAAATAAAAATAAGAGGACTAAATTTCAAATGTGCTAAGAGTACTGGACTTAGGCCCTGTTTTTTGTTGTTGTAGGCAAACTAAGGTTTGGAGGGCTTAAATGGTGGGTAAACCAAAGTTTAGAGACCGAAATTTTTAGTGTTTTTTGTTGTTTTTAGAATTTTTTGGATGAAAAAATTGGTTTGGCCCTTCAAACACAGAAAAAAAAAGGCATAGATCATAACCTAAAGAACATTACTGGTGCATTTCAGTTTCATTGTTGAAGAACTTCAAATGATAAACATGGCATAATCCAATGCAAAACTAATTATGAGTGGCTTTAAGATTAGTCAAAATTTCCAAAAGATTATATAGCAAATAAAAGCAAGACAATCCAAATCTAGGAAAGAATTCAGAACGTAATTAACAACAACAAACCTGCCAGAGGTGCCACAAACAGCGAAACCCAGATCGCCAAAAGAATTAACTTCGGCGATGCCATTGTCGACTGAGTCGAGCTTGCGGCGGATTTGAATCAAAAGCATCATACAGTAGGTGGTGGAACCAGCAATGAAGAAAAGAATGAGCAAGCCCATGATCCATCCGGTTCTCTTGAAAGCGTAAGGCATTCCTAAAACGCCGGCACCGACTATGGCTATAAAAAAATTGGCCAATGTCTTGGGATGCGACGATAGCGGCTTCGGCTCGCCTAGGAGAGGCGTTTCTTCTCCCGGTGGAAGAGACGTCGACTTTCTCGAAGATGAGGACGAGATCTTTTCCTTATCGTAAACCATGGCTGATTGATTTCTCCACCAAAACAAAATTTGGGTTAAAACGTGCTTTTGCAGATGGAAGTGTGAAAATTTGAATGCAAAATTAGTTATCAGTGATCACAATTCACAAAAACAATTTTTTCTGTTTTGAAAATACAAAAACAAACACTTTTAATGGAGAGAGATGGAGATGATAATGAACTTATAATATCCCGTCGGATATGTTACGTAAAATTGTAATATTATTATATTTGTCATCTATATCTACAATATAGCAAAATATATTAGGGTCACTAAATTATCCAAAAATATAAAATGGTCACCATATTTTTAAAAGTTATATAATGGGATTAAATTTTAGTATTTTTATGAAATAGTCACTGAGCCGTTAACTGTCGTTCAATGAATGACGTGATAGCTACGGAAATTTGACTAATAACACATTTAATCCTTAATATTTACACCTTCAATCAATTTAGTCCTAATTTAACCCTTATTCTTTATGTCTAAATTAATTGAATGTGTAAATTCTGAGGATTAAATGTGTTGTCATACAAACTTTCGTAACTGCCATGTCACCCAGTTAACAACAGTTAACGGTTCAGTGACCATTTTGTAACAAAAATTAAAGTTTAATGTTCATAATGTAACTTTTAAAAGTTTGATGACCATTTTGTATTTTCTGGGATAGTTTAGTGATCGTGGGTGTACTTTACCCAGTATATTAATTTTCTTTGAAAAATAAAAATATGTTAGTAATTAAGAAATTATTAATTCCTTCAATTATTTTTTACAATATAATTACTTTTAAGAAATTAATTAATTTTTAAAAATTAAAATTACAAGTTATTTTTATTTAAACAAGACAAAATTATTTAAAACAATTAAATATTTTATTACAAAATATTTCTCAAAATTTAGTATTAATCAAGAAATTTGTGTAGCCTAGTGTCGAGCAAGCAGAGGGGCTTTATTAGATGAATATTTCTTTTTGGATAAAAATTGGAAATCCACTCTCCTTTAAACAACATTTAAAAAATATCCTATTCAGCTCACGTAGGTCAAACTCGCGTTTAGTCAAACGTGAGTTCTGTGTAATAAAAACTTGGTAAATTAATTTTTTTCTTTTTTATCTATCCACTCAATACATAACTCGCGTTTGACTAAACGCGCATTTGAAAAAACTCGCGTTTTACTGAATGCGAGTTTGACCTACGTAGGCTGAATAGGGGATATTTTTCCAAATGTTGTTCAAAGGGGGTGGATTTCCAAATAATATCTCAAAAGGGAATATTCAAACAATAAAGCCAAGCAGAGGCAAAGAGGTTGGCAGGGGTATAAAAGGGACGGAGTAAAAAATATTAAGAGGAGTAAGAGTTTATTAAATATTTAAAAATTAAAAGGATAAAAATCTTAATTAATTAATATTTAAATTTAAAAAACTTACAATATTATTCTATCAAAAAAATTAAAAAGCGCAAAATTTATTCTCGTTTACTAAGGGCTAGTTTAGCACTGCTTTTAAAAAGTGCGGTGAAAAAGTACTTTTAAAAAGTGTTTTTCAGAAGTACTTTTGTATTTTGGGGGTTTGATATTTAAGTGTGTAGTATTGCTGTTAAAAATGTTTTTAAGAATATCAATGACCATTTTAGACATGATATTGTAGGTTAAAAATATATATTTAAATGATATCTAAATTCTTTAATATTATAATATATGAAATCTGTTAACTTAAATTATCATAAAAATATAAAAAATATTTTTAATAAATACATTTTTTTAACAATTATACGTGTTCCATAAAAATATAACAAGTTTAAAATATTTTATTTAAAAAACTTGTCATGAATATATATATAATTTTTTTAAAATATATATATAATTTTAAATTAAAAAAATAATATATTAATTATATAATTATGTATTCGTAAAAAATTATAAATAAACACAATAATAAATAAAAGATAAAATTGTTATTTGGCTTTTAAAAATACTTTTCAACCATAAAACGAGTTAAAAAGTACTTTTTAAACATATTTTTCTCTCTATATATATATAGTTGTTTAACATTGATTATGCCTCGAAAATTACTTTTGACCCTGAAAGTACTTTTTAAAAGCAATGCTAATGACTCTGTCATAGAACATTACCTCTAAATTAATTAAATTTCAGTTTAACCTCTTTAAAATCCGAAGATTTAGATATTAGTAAAAATGTCACAAGCTGATGTCACAATGCAGTGGATAACTTACCCTAAGCTGATGTCACAATGTAGTGGATAACTTACCCTAAGCTGATGTCACAAATTAATCAAATTCAGTTAAAAATTATTAAAATACTTTTTATAAATAATAATTAAAGTTATTACGGTATTTTTTATTTTTTATATTTTTATATAACCTTTAAATAAAACAACTAAAAACATCTCATCTAAGAATAAACTTGTATTCAATAAGATTACATACATTTTTTTATTATCATTAATATGATTAATAAATTTTAGGATAAGTACACAAATGATCATTAAACCATCATAAAAAATATAAAATGGTCACAAAACTTTCAAAAGTTACGTAATGAGTATTAAATTTTAGTTTTTGTTATAAAATAGTCACTGAGTCGTTAACTGCCGTTAAGTTAGTGACGTGGCGGTTACAAAAATTTGTATAATAGCACATTTAATTTTCCATATTTACACATTCAATCAAATTATTCATAATTCAAAAGCTCAAGACATTTGGGGGATTAACTCCCTAATTTTTCCATTTTTAATTTGAAAACCAAAACCCCACTTGTCTCTTTTTGAACACCTTCCCCATTACCTTCCAAATTCCAACTTCATCGAAGCACTCTAAATCTGTAAAAATACAAGAGATTTTTAAATTCTAAAATGTAGAATTGTTCTCTCAAAGGTGTCATCAAGGAAAGCAATTCCATCAAAATTTTAACAGATACCGGTGAAATCATCGATTTCAAGGGCCGGAAACTATCTCGGTAGGTCACAAATGATTTTTCCAGGTTATGGTATTCTCAGAAATGGCCGAGCTTCAACCCCATTGGCTGAAGATGAACACTTGGTGAATGGGGATTCTATTATTTTCTTCCCATCGAAAATTTTCAGAAAAATGAGGAATTGTTCTGGTGATAAGAAAGTTTACATTTGGGGGGTTCGGAGAAGAAGCATCGAAATGGGGAAGTGTTCAAAAAGAGAGAGACAGGGTTTTGATTTTCAAATTAAAAATGGGAAAATTAGGGAGTTAATCCCCCAAATTTCTTATACTTTTGAATTAGGTTAAATTAATTAAATGTGTAAATATGGATGATTAAATGTACTATTATATAAATTTTTGTGGCTGCTACGTCACTAACTTAACGGCAGTTAACAGTTTAATGACTATTTTGTAACAAAAACTAAAGTTTAATATTTATTATGTAATTTTTGAAAGTTTGATGACCGTTTTAAACTTTTTATGATAGTTTAGTGACCATTTGTGTACTTTGTCCTAAATTATAAATAGTATTTTACATGAAATATTTTCTTTCAATCGTATATTGGGTTCGATAAAATTTAGATGTTTACTATATTATTACATATTTAAAAATATTTTATTAGTAAAATTTAAATATTAGAATGGTTTCTTATTAAATTTAAAACTACACTTCATTTTCTCTATTATTTAAATTACATATTTTTCATGCACTTTTATTGTTATTATACTAAAATTTTTCTTGTAATTTTTAGCGACTAATTGAATAAGAGTATATTTAATTTTGGATGCTAATGTATAACAACCAGTTGATCTAGTGAGATAAGACGTTAGATAAGTGGTTTGAATTTTGACATTTTGAATTAAAAAAATTATTGTTAAAGTGTGATGTAACGGTTTAACCATTTGTTGGTTGTGATAACTGGAAACAGTTACTTTGTTATTTCTGGTTAGCCTGTTCCCGCCCATTTTTGGATTAACGGGTTGATCTGATCCATATCAACTTGTTGGACCATTGTGCTATATATGAATGAGAGTCTTTGACTCTGGCCAAGTTTTTGGTTATCCACTTAGGTCCACATTCTCCTAAGTCTTTCAGTTGTTTTCTACTTGCTAGGGTTTCTCTGATTTTTTTCAGAGTAATCGTATTCTATTTTTCCCAAGTTCTTGTAACTCAACATGGTATCATTCGCTCAGGTTTTCCCTGTTTTGCTTCCGTTTGGCGCTTGATTTCGTCGCTTTGCCTTTTCTCCCTCTTTTCTTAGCTGTTCCCTTCTGTAAATTATGCCGAACTCACCTTGACTCTCTCTGGTGATAATGATGCTATCGGATCTTCCTTCAAAGGCGATCGTGTCTTTACGAACAAGAGAGTAAATGTACTCCTTGAGGAGTCCAACTTTCTTGTGTGGAAGCAACAAGTTCTCCTCACGGTTAGGAGTCACCGCCTGGAAAAACTTCTCAAAGGGACTCTAGTTGCTCATCCAGCCATGAAAACGTTTGGCTGATGGTACTCAGGTTGAAAATTATGAATATGAGGCGTTTGTGGCGCAGGATAGCGCTCTGGCCTCCTGGCTACTGTCGACTATGAGCCCTCATCTGTTGTCCAATTTTGTCGGCGCAGAAACGTCCGCTGAAATCTGAAAAGTCGTGATTGATTTCTTTAGTAGCAGATCCACCACAACGGTAATGAGTCTTCACTTTTGACTTCGATCTGTTCGGAAAGGTAACCTGTCCACGCGGGCGTATATTTCGAAGGTCAAAGAAATATGTAATGCGTTGGCCTCGTGTGGAAGCCTGGTTTCAACCACAAAACACATCGCCTCTATTTTGAATGGGCTTCCGCCTGAGTATCGGCCGTTTATGGCGGTTATCACGGCCAGTCGTAAACCGTTCACGCTCGATGGAGTCACTGCAGTGCTTGTTGATGCTGAAGCGCAGCAGTCGATGTTTGAGTCAGATCTGCCACTTCTTGTGAGCGCTCATAACGTTCAATTTTCCCCTTCTTCAGAGGACAGGCCTAGAGCTGAAGCGTCTCAGAATGCTACTCGGTACCAATCTGGAAATGGTGGCCGTGGCAGACCTCGAAATCGCTACCAATGTCAACTGTGTGGGAAGATAGGACACTTGGTTGACCGGTGCTATCGGCGGTTTGACAAGTCCTTTCCCGGAGTCACTGCTAGGTCGCGCAATAATGAAGGTTCGTCCTCTGTGAATACTTGCTCTGTTGAGACTAGCAATATGCCATCTACAGCAGCCCTACTAGGGCCGTGTCAGCTACTGGTTGCATTCAGTGTGCTCACTCCCCAACAACAACCGGGTCTCATGAGCCGTGGTTTATCGACACAGGGCCACTCATCACGTATCACTGGATTTCTCTACTGCTCATCAGTGTACTGACTATACGGGTCCAGGTAAATTACTTGTTGGTGATGGTAAGGGTTTAGTCATTTCAAAGATTGGTCATTCTGCTTTAAACTCTTCCTCTAGGGTGCTAACTTTACGTAATTTGCTTATAGTGCCTTATGTGACTAAAAATCTTCTCTCTGTCTCAAAGTTTGCTAGAGACAACCGGGTGTATTTTGAGTTTCATGCTACTCACTGTGTTGTTCGGGATGAGGTCACTAGAGACAGTTGTTACGAGGGACTGAAGTCGCAGGGTTATACACATTCAATAAACGCACTGGTGCTACCGACGACAGTGTAGAGTCAAATGTAGTTCAAAAAATTGAGTCTGCTGATATTGGTTGTGAGTCATGTTCTGTTCAGTATGCTAATAATGATGTAAATCTGTGGCATCGTCGGTTAGGGCACCCTGCTCAGGTGACGCTGGCCAAGATATTAAACACTTGTAATATTCCTTTTCATGTTAATAAAATGACTGTGTGCTCTGCCTGTCAACAAGGCAAAAGCCACAAGTTACCTTTCTCGACCTCCACAACAGTCTATACTGAGCCATTTCGTCTTGTGTTCACGGACCTTTGGGGTCCAGGTCATGTGTCTTCCGTCGGCTTCTCCTACTATGTGTTGTTTGTGGATGCTCACTCTCGGCATACCTGGCTATACCTTCTGAAGAATAAGGCTCAGACAGTGGCAGCCTTCAAACTCTTCTCAAAACTTGTCAGTACTCAGTTTGGGGCGGTTATAAAAGAAGTTCAGAGTGACTGGGGTGAAGAGTTTCGAAGTCTCTCTCCCGTTCTTGCTGAAGCTGGCATTTCTCATCGAGTTACTTCTCCACATACGTCTGAACGAAACAGTGTTGTTGAACGCAAGCACCGTCACGTGGTCGAGCTTGCACTTACCCTTCTTGCGCAGGCTTCAATGCCAATTCGTATGTGGTCGTTTGCTGTGATCAGTGCAGTTTATCTGATCAATCGACTGCCTACAACGGTGCTCAATGGAATGTCTCCGTTTGAGAAACTCTTTGGTCAGGTTCCTGACTATCAATTCATGCGAGTTTTTGGATGTCTATGCTACCCCTATCTTAGACCCTTTCAGAAGCACAAATTGGAGTTTCGGTCACAACCAAGCACGTTCTTGGTTATAGTCCGCAGCACAAGGGCTACCAATGTCTTACCTCTCAGGGTAAAATTGTTATTACTCGACATGTTGTGTTTGATGAGTCTATATTTCCTTTTGCAGGAAGACACTCGAAGGTGATGGCAAATGTCTCTCAGGGGCTAAAATGTAGGGTATTTTAGTCAGCACCGTTGCACGTTGTGGACGGTACTACAGGTCAGTGGCGTGTGGCCTCTGGTCAGCAACCAAGGTCAGCAGCTGTGAATAATGATACTCAACCCAATGTTGTGGTTTTGCCTTGTTCTGGTGAAGTGGCTGCCTCTTCTGACCCTGCTGTGTCCCCCTCTAATCCTACTGATGCAGCCGTGTCTGGGCATGGATTAAATCATGGTAATAGGGTTGCATCTTCTGCTGGGCTAAGGTCTGCTGGGCCAACTTCTGCAGCTGTGAATAATGGTGTTCTCGCTGCTCACAATGATACTGTCAATGTACCGTGTAGTGTTCAGGAAGAGTCTGTGACAATAAGTGATGTTCCTACTGTTCCAAGTGCCTCACAACCTCAACCAGTAGAATCTCGAAGGTCTCTTGAAGTGGTCAACACTCATTCCATGATCATCATGAGTAAACATGGCATCTTTAAATCCAAACTGTTCTCTGCAGCTGCCTCCGTCCTTGAAGATGTGCCCTTTGATATTCAGCATGCTCTGGACGCTCCTGAGTGGAAAAATGCTGTTCTTACTGAATATCAAGCCCTGGTTCGAAATGACACATGGAAATTGGTAGAGTTGCCAGAGGGCCGACAACCTATAGGGTGCAAGTGGCTCTTTTGAATTAAAAGAAATCCTGATGGGTCTATCTCTCGGTACAAGGTACGGTTGGTAGCCAAAGGCTTCTCTGAAGTTTCTGGTCAAGATTTTCAAGAGACCTTCAGCCCAGTTTTTCGGTTCTCTACGCCAAACATTGTCCTAGCGTTGGCTTTCACTAACAAGTGGTGTCTACGACAAGTGGACATCAACACTGTTTTTCTTAATAGAGAGTTAAGTGAGGAGGTGTTTATGCAACAACCCCCGGGGTTTGAACAGAGGGGTGCTGACGGTTCTAAGCTCGTTTGTCATTTACAAAAGTCTTTGTATGGGCTGAGACAGGCCCCTCGCAATTGGTATAACAAGTTGCGGGAGTTTTTGGTGAAAATTGGCTTTCGAGAGTCTGCTGCAGATGCTTCCTTATTTGTTCGGAATAAAAATAGTGTCGTCACATACTTGTTAGTGTATGTTGATGACATAATTGTGACTGGCTGCTCGTCTGTTGTAGTCGAGGAAGTTATCTCGTTATTGAACACTGAGTTTGCATTAAAAGACCTTGGTGAATTATCGGTTTTTTTTTTTTGGAATAGCAGTTAAGGTGGGTGATTCTCTCATTCTCAGCCAAAAGAAGTTTGTGTTGGAGTTGCTTCAAAAGTGTAAAATGGATCAGGCAAAGTCTGTTCCTACGCCTGTGCTAACATCGGTGAAACTTGTTCAAGATGGTGGCAGCCCGTTGTGTGACCCACAAGAATATCGAAGCATAGTGGGAAGTCTTTTATATGTGTGTCATACTCGACCGGGTGTAGCATTTAGTGTGCACAAAGCTGCTCAGTTCATGCAAAGTCCGTGTGAATCACATTTAGCAGCTGTTAAACAGATTCTGAGGTATCTTGCTGGCACCCTCAATTTTGGTTTATGTTTCTCACCCACGAATGATAATGTTGTTAATGTGGTGGCTTACACGGATGCTGATTGGGCAAGTGACCCTAGTGATCGTAGGTCTACAACTGGTTATTGCGTTTACGTAAACAACTGTCTTGTGACTTGGTGTTCAAAGAAACAGAAATCAGTGTCTCGGTCGACAACCGAGGCTGAGTATCGAAGTATAGCTGATGCTGTCGCTGAGATTCTGTGGGTGAAGGCAGTGCCGCAGGATCTAGGAGTAACGTTAGCTTCAGTTCCTGTGGTGTGGAGTGACAATACAAGTGCTATAGCCATGTCTGCAAATCCAGTGTTTCATTATCGTGCTAAACATGTGGAGTTAGATGTGCATTTTGTGCGAGAAAAGGTCGATCAACAACAGGTGCTGGTCAACTATGTACCTGCTCAAAATCAAATAGCTGATGGCCTAACAAAGCCTCTCTCTAAGTCATCCTTTCAGATGTTTCGGGACAAAATGAATGTTCACTCAGTGTGCTAATGCTCACAGGAGGAAAAGGATTGAAAGAAGAAGAGAAAGCCGGGAGAATGTTAAAGTGTGATGTAACGGTTTAACCGTTTGTTAGTTGTGATAACCGGAAACAGTTACTTTGTTATTTCTGGTTAGCTTGTTCCCTCCCATTTTTGGATTAACAGATTGATCCGATCCATATCAACTTGTTGGACCATTGGGCTATACAAATGAATGAGAGTCTTTGACTCTGGCCAAGTTTTTGGTTATCCACTTAGGCCCACATTCTCTTAAGTCTTTCAGTTGCTTTCTACGTGCTAGGGTTTCTCTGATTCTTTTCAGAGTAATCGTATTCTATTTTTCCCAAGTTCTTGTAACTCAACAGGTTGAGACTTAGTAGCACTTTTCCATATTAGATATTAGTAAAATCTGATCCAAATTAGTCGACTGAAAAACCGTTAGTTCATTAAACCATGTTCTAACACATGTAACACCAATATCTATCTATATATATAAGCATGAGTTTGAAAGACTTTTGAACTGCTGAACAAACTATTTATTTTTATGATAACAGTAATCTCATTTTTAAAAAATAATTATTTTGAATAATTTTAAAAAATAATTAAATAAGTTATTAATATAATGTTTAAAGTATAAAATAATATAAATATAATTTGATGTTAAAAACAATAAAAATCCAAACCCTATTTTTTATCCTCTGGAAATAATTTATTACTATAATATTACCGACTATTAATGTGATGTTGATAAAAAAACGTCACGCCGGTGCATATAATATTTTAACTTTATTATTATTAGTCGAGATTCAAACACGAGACAAATAAATTTATATACGAATATTTAGGTAACAGTTTACTGCGTAGACCGTAGTTAACTTACGCTGCTATTACGAAAATTTATACTATACCCGGGGACAAGACTTGGAAGATCTTATAGGAGGTTGAATGCCCACATTGTCTTTGTATGCTTGTATGGTTAGCAGTGCAGGAAAAATTGCTAACTAATGTGAATTAGATCAAACATCACTTGACTGGGAATTTAATTTCTGGTTGCAGTCGTATTTTTAATTATGTTGTATTTGTCGCAGTTATAGACATAATAAATGTTATTATGTTCACTGCGAATATCGCAATAGTAAATTATTTTAATAACGGATGATATTACAAACATAACAGTTATAAGTATTGTGGTTTCTACGATACCGATGCCGTTACCACCGTTTAAATCCTTGCACTTAACGACCGATGCTAGGTGTGTTCAATGGAGCCGTTGGAAGGAACCTTATGATCTTTGATAAGGAGTTGATTGAGAAAGGAAGCATTTTATAAATTTTAGTTTAATTTAGAGTTTATAAATTTTAGTTTAAAATTCAATGTTTAGTGTTTTAGAATTCTAAATTTAGGGATAAAGGTTATTTGTTAGGGTTTAGAAGTTATAGGTTAGAGTATAATTTTGGAAGTTAAGATTAAGAATTCAAAATTTATATTATAAAATTTCGTTAAATAAGTTTTTAACGAAAATTACACTAACGATACATCAAATATTAACTCATAAAAATAAAATATTTTTGAAATACAAACTTAATTAAATTTTAGTTTATACACCTCTTTTAAATTTAGAAGTTAAGATGTAAAATTCAAAATTTAAAACAATTATGTAACTTTTTTCTCACACATTATATATCAAAATATAACACAAAAAAGATCATATTATAAATTAATAAATTATATAAAATTGAAAACAGGTTAGACCAAACTCAAACCTAAATAAAACTGGGGCCGCTTCTCCTTTTCTATATTTTCCCTTTGTTCCTTCTTTCCCTCCAACTTGAAACTCACTTGAAGTTCTCTCTGGTTTCTGGCTATTAACAATGGCATCAATTCTCACAACGAAACCCCAAAAGGCCAAGTTGAAAGAGCTGAAAATCCTAGGTCAGCAACTCCTCTCGCTGCAGTCTTTTTTTCACCACGGTGCTTCCTGATCTCCCTCCCTCTCAGTCCTCGAAAAAACGGCCGCGTCTAGACGATTCAGCTAAGGAGGATCTCGAGTTTATTTACAGGACGTGGCTGAGATCGAAGTTCGATGAGTTCATTACATTGCTGATTGAAGTTTTGGTTTCGCCGGATACGGAAGACGCTTTGAGAGTAACTTCGTTTTCCTTTCTCTTTTTAGTTTTCTTCTTATTCCTTATACATTTGAACTTGACAGTGACGTTTTGATTGCTCTTTTTGTGTAGGAAATTGTGTTGGATTCATTCATGGAATTCGTGAAACTCGGAAATGGAGGAAACTTTTACTCCGCTATTTATAACAAATTGCTGCGCAGCCTTGTAAGTTTTATTTACCTTGAAAGTATGGTTAAAATCACGCTTCAATGGTGTTTATAATTATTTCCATTTGCTTTTTTATTATCAGTTTGTAATTGTTATTTTTTTTTCAGGTTCAATCCGCAACACCTGTTGATTTTTTATCAGAGTTGCTTGCTTCGAAGTTTTTTAAGTATATTGATGTCCGGTATGGTTCAAGCTTTCTGTTGCCATTATATGCCCAAATCTGACATGTTGTGAAATTTCATTGTTTTAGAATCAATCACGTCTGAGTTCCAATTCCTTTCTTTTACGGTTTTGGATTAATGCTACCAATCAGGTCATTGTTATTGATGGAAGAGGTGATAGGTGATAGTGCATTCTAGTTATAAATTCAGTTGTTTTTCTTACTATATCTTCTTGTTGTTGTCCTACCTTCTACAGAGCAAATTTGTATTTGCCGAAATTTTTATGTTAGGTTTCATATTTTCTTCGGAATGTCTTTTCTTGCTATGATAATTGGTGCTTTTCCTTTTTCTTTTACAGGTATTTTACCTTCATTAGCATGAAAAAAACTTGCTAAAACTTTGGACACAACAGGTACCACTGGTACCTTTAAGCCTGTATCTATTTCAATATTTTTCTATGTTCACTTCAGATTTTATTTTCTTGGGCTTTGTTTGATTAACTTTCCGTTATTTTTCCTTGCTTAGATGACAAAACTGTGGGTGGAGATGATGAAAGTGGAAGTCAATCAAGTGAGAGGTTAGCTTTGGCCATTATATTGTTAATATCTTTGTAACTGCTCTTTTTTCTACTCTTATGACGTGTCTCTGCAAAATAAATCTGCTTAAACTTCTATTTTGTACTTAATAATGAATTTGGGATGACATGAAATTGCAACTTCTGTATGTTCGCCCATGCCTTCTTATAATGCCGGATGGTTGTTATAATTATTATATGAGAATGGGAGGTTGCTGAATTTCTGGTGTGTTGTTACAGCATTGAGCGTTCTATTCACAAGATTCATTACATCATATCTCGCATCCCCCCTTTGGAAGGCAAAGATGGAAAATCTGAGTGTGAGATGTGGAGTGGATCAGGTGATTCTTTCTGTTTTTTATATTTAAAGTAGCTGTCCTTTAGATATTTTATTACGGATTTAATTTTAGAAGAATTAATCTGTCTATTGTCATCTAGAGCTTTTACTCGGGGGAGATCATGATTCATTCTTTACTTTTTTTTTCTAGATGAGACTACTGATATGGAAAATTTTCTTATTCAATCTTTCCTTTTGGATTTGCTGTGGTTGATGTAGTGTGAGTGATCTTAGGAAGTTGCTGACAATTAGACACAGACTTCCCTTTTAAATTGCATAGTAAATATGCATTATCGGTAAGCAAAATTATTTATTTGTTCTGTATTGAACAGGAATTTCATCTAAGGAAGATGATAAAAAAGAGTTCTCCAAGCGTCAAAAGGCAGAAGATAAAAAGCTTAAGACTGAAAAACAAACCAATAATGTAAGTTTTCAGTTATTTTGAGGAAGATGGTTTGATCATTTCCTTTTAGATTTAGTTGCATTTTTGTGTTTTTTTTGGGATGGGATGGGATGGGATGCATTCAGGTGTTGTCTCCAGCCACCATTGCCAAGAAGATGAAACTGAAGTTTACTAAAGCATGGATTTCATTCCTTATAGATGTATACAAGGAGGTAAACGCTAAAGCTGTTTTACTCTTTTGAACTTTTATTAAGTGCGTGTTCCTTGTCCTCAGTATTGGTGGTAGGTAGGCTGGTGTAAGGCTCACATTGATTTTTTTAAGCTGGGCAATTTGTATCTTCTTTTTCTGGTTATACGAAATATGGATTTTGTTTGTTCTTAATACAGTCCTTCATGTGCTTTCTCAGGTTCTTGCCACTCTTCATCAGGCAGTCATCCCTCATTTGTCGAGTCCTATAATTTTATGGTAATTGATTTAATCCCAGTAGTTTTAGCCCTTACTGATGCATCATCAGAATAAGCAGATTTATTTACTATAATGTGCAGTGACTTCTTAACAAGATCATATGATATTGGCGGTGTTGTTAGTGTCATGGCACTTAGCAGCCTCTTCATCCTAATGACACAGCATGGTCTAGAGTACCCTAATTTCTATGAAAAACTTTATGCGCTTCTGTTGCCTTCTATCTTCATGGCAAAACATAGAGCCAAGTCTTTTCAGGTAATACAATTGCTAAACTATCACATTGTTCTATGCTTTTATAGGTTCGCCTCTGTCTCCAGAATGCTGTAAAATTTAGCTTTAGATTAGATACTGGAAATATTTTTGTCAAGATGGTATTAATGCAATCAGTGAAACTATATTAAACTATTGAGAAACTGCAAGTGTATCTACTTCTTTGTGGTGATTCTAAATCCAGCGACTTTGTCATTGATGGTTAACTTTTCATACCTCCAATTTTTAAATTTTTTGTCATTTCAGTTGTGCTTAATAGGCTACATGTGTTAAAAGAACAAGACACTTAAAATGTTTCTTGTTTTAAGCATTAAGGTTCCGAGCATGGTTTTCTGTCCCTGATCCCCTTCTTTTTTGTACTAAGTTGCCTGTCCTTTATCATGTAGAACACTGTAGGATTTTGTAATCAACTAAAGAGTTCTGCTGATGCAGTTATTATCTTCTAGTTAATTATGTTTTCTTTCCTTGTTTTGCAGCTTCTTGATTCGTGCCTGAAGTTGCCACTTCCTGCATATTTGGCTGCTGCTTTTGCCAAGAAATTAAGTAGACTGTTGGTTTCAGTCCCTCCATCCGGAGCACTGGTTATCATAGCTTTGATTCACAACCTTTTACGCTGGCATCCATCAATTAACTGTTCGGTCCACAATGTACTACTACAATCTGATTATTTAACAAATTTAATTGAACTCTCTTGCATAAGTGCAACAAAGTTTGTGAATTTTTATTTTTTTGCCATTGTAGGAAGATGGCGATGAAAGTTCAGAAGATAGATCTAAAGCTGAGGATATGGCCAACAGGGCAAATGATTCTGGATCTGACAAAAGACCTGGTATTGATCATTTCAATAGCGAGGAGAGCAATCCTATGAAATCTAATGCCATGAGTATCTTTTCAGCATGTTTTATTACATCAAATTAAAACTTAATTGCTCTAATCTACTTAAATTGTTGAATATATGCATCTTTTTACCTCCATAAGCTGTATGGAATATATTTAGCATAAAAGATATGGCCTGACAAAGAATTATGTGCATTCTATAGGAAAATAGAAGCTTCTATATAGTGAGTGTTAACAACTTAGAGATTTTGAATTCTCTTTACTCATAAGTTAAGCTTTTAGCAGTTTACTATTAAGCCCTTGGGCATTGATTATTTTGTAGTTGAGTGCATCACTGCAGGACATGAATTTCTTACTCTCACCATATTATTTGAAAAATAGATGTTTTTGATTCTGAATGGAATTGGGAAGTTTTGACAATATACAGATATCCAAGCTTCCTAAGAACCACTTGGGGCTTTGAGAATAATACAAATCTTGAATGTACAATGTTCCTCTGTACATCTTAATCCTTAATGTCTATAATTCTTGGTTTTGCATCCAATAGCTCATCTATAAGTTTTGGGTGGTGGACGTTCCTTAATTTGGTGAGATTTTATATGTTAATGTTTCCCTGAACAGGAAGCTCTCTTTGGGAAATAGACACCCTTCGACACCATTACTGCCCACCGGTTTCAAGGTAAGAACATTGTGCTTTTTATCCTTTGAAACACTATATGTATAGATACCTAATGTTTTCAGTTTTTATTCTTTTAGGTTTGTATTGTCATTGGAGAATGATCTGACGGTTAGATCCAAAACCTCTGAAATGGACATCAAAGATTTTAGTTCTGGTTCATATGCAACAATATTTGGAGAGAGGTAAATATCATCTTTATCTCTTTCTATCGATACTTAGAAATGTTAAGTAGACATTCGGGAAATCTTTCCTGATTCTATTTGTTATTTTTATATATAATACCCGAAATTTAGAAGTTTTTCAACTTTGGAACGGCCTTTTATATTAGGACAAGTTACAAGCTCTCAAAAGAAATCTTTCATGGTCGTGGTCTACGTTTCCCGGGCTCTGGCAGAGTGTCAGATATTATGTGTCCTCGTTAAAAATCTTGTTTCCATATATTTTAAAAGATCATACTTCATAGCATATGTCTAAATATCTGCTGGACATTAATATTTAGGTCAAAATATGCCTAAGTCCTTGTCCTTTGACAAGTTCTAGATTTGGTCTCCATATTTAAAAAGTTCAAATTTAAATCCTTTTACTTTTCAAATTTAAAATTCTAGGACAATCGTTGATGCTGTTAGTATTTTCTATCAAAATTTACTTTTATGTTTACTGAGTTCTTGATGATTGCTTCCGAAGTTGATATGATGAATGGGTTGAGGACAAATTTTGCCAATAAATACGAATTGTGTCAACAAATGGATTAAAATTTTTAAATCTCAAACTTCATTCAGGGACTGAATATTTGGCCGAATATATATTTTTAAAAAAATATTGGAGAGTGGAGACAACATAGGTTATATGCATTTGCAATTAATTCATTGTTCATCCTTTCCCCCTATAAATGCAGATTCGACGTCTGGTGAAGCAGGTTCCTTTAGCCTTCTACAAAGCAACACTAGCGTCTTTGTTTCCCGAGTCTGAGTTATGTGGTTGGACCTTCAAATAAGAGGGGAGCAATGAAAACGACAGTGAACGCAAGGAGCAGAAAACATCTGAAGAAATTGATGCTTCTTCGAAACGACAGCGGCTAGAATGCCAATGATGTTCGTGAATTGTTTCCATGGCGAGAATGATAATTTATTAGTGGGAAAAATATATAATTTGGACAAGCAATACAAAGTGTAGTGCTTGAGCCATTCATTCGCCGGCTCTTTCATCCGGTAAATATATCTCATTATTGTAGTAGAGCATTTTATGTTTTCAATGATTTTATTGTTCTAGAATACGAGTTTAGTTTTTTATTTTATTTTATTTTATGAAATAAAAAAAGTTGATTATGTTATTGATTAAGTTCAAGTGTCTTTTTAATAATATCTACTATTGTTGTGGAGTTAAAAGTAAAGTTGGCAACGAGGAGAATCATGACCTTAATAAAATTTTCATGTGTATATTTTTGAATACTCCAAGCCTGATTTTATATAAGATCGGCATTTTTAGGCAAATAATGCCTTTAGGTTTAAAAATAAGAGAAATAAGGCACGCTGTCTTATAATTGAGGATCTACGACAAAAACTACTGTAACTTGAAGGCTCTACTTGCTTTTTGAATTTTTTATTATTTAAATTTCAATCAAGACGTCGAGCCAAATTACGAAATTTGAGCCGCGAATCAGCAGTTGCAGTGAAAAGATAGGTCAGCTGTGTCAGCCGAATAAAGTTGGCTCGACAAGACGCCACGAGCAGATGGCGTGCAGGTCTGGAATATTCCTCTTAGGACGCTATTTGCAGGTGGCGACATGAGTTTTTAACGCCATGTGCTGATGACGTCGTGAGGCTAATTTTGTAATATTCAGCTTTGGACGTCATTTGCAGGTGGCGTCAGTACCTGGATATATATGTATATATATATAGGACCTGCCCGAGAAATTTTGTTCTTTTGTTGTCCATTTCAAAAAAAATCAGGTTTAAGGAGTTTTGGGTAGGGTTTTTTGGTAAATTAAGAGAGTCATTGGTGTGATCGAATATCGCGATGGATTGTGACATCGAAAATGTTTATGGTCGTTGGGGCGAAATAGTTGATGATTTCTGCGAGGACGACGGAAATGTTATACCAGTGGCAGAAGATGATGTCGAGTTGCTTGATGCTGATAATGTTGATGCTGTTAGGACCGTTGCTGCTCAGGGCCATGATCTTGATGTTGAGGAAGATGTTTGGGCAGTAGCGTTTGCTAGATATAGATTGGCTGATGAGCCGCCAGTTTGGGGTTATGTTCAACCGGAGCCGCAGCAACCGGAGCCCAATCTTCCAGCTTACGTGCCTCCAGTTCACATGTATGAGGTGGACTATGCTGCAATGCGAGATTAAGAATATGAGGCACCTGTATTTTGTCATTCTTCAGCCTCAGCCTCAACCGATGGAGAGTTGAAACTTGTAGGTCAATTCGATACAAAGAAAGATGCTCGGTTAGAAATTAAGGAGTACTGCGTCAGACGTCATATGCAATATTGCGTTGCTGAATCTAATAGAGGAACATATTGTGTAAGGTGCGTGAACTATAAGAGCAATTGTAACTGGAGGATAAAAGTTTCGTATATGAAACGAAAGAAGATGTGGGAGGTCAGAAGGTTCATTGATCAACATTCATGTACCATGACTTTAATCACACATGACCACATAAACCTTGACTCGGATTTGATATGCGCTTACACAAAGTTGTTGGTTGAGAAGAATCCAAGGATCGCAATTGCAGTGTTGGTAGCATCGATCCGTGCACAGCTTGGATACATCCCATCTTATTATAAAGCGTGGATGGCGAAGCAAAAGGCGATGTCGTTAGTTTACGGCGATTGGGATAAATCACATAATGAGCTACCGCTCTATTATGAGCAATGCAAGTATTTATCCCCGGAACTGTAGTGGAGTACAAAACGTTGTCGGCGGTAACACTACAAGGTGAAGTAATTCCCAGAAAAAGAATATACAGTAAGTTATTCTGGGCATTCCAGCCATGCATTGAAGGATTCACATTCTGTAAACATATGATTCAAATTGATAGTACATGGTTGTACGCGAAATACGGGCAAATATTGCTTATTGTTGTGGCGCAAGACGGAGACAGGAATATATTTCCAATAGCATTTGCCATAGTTGAGAAGAAAAATGCCGAGGGATGAGAATTCTTTTTGAATAATTTACGCCGACACGCAATCAAAGAGGACGGGATTTGTGTGATTTCTGATAGAGGGTTTGCTCTATTATCAGTAATCGATAGGCCTGAAAGTTTATGAAGACCACAACATGCTTATCCAGCTTATTGTATACGGCATATTGCTGCCAATGCAAAGGCTCAGTTCTGGAACAATCAGATTCATCATGAAATTTTAAGTGCATGTAAGTTGTAATTTGTTATTGTCTAAATTATTAATTTATTTATGTATGATATTTGTCTTGCGTTTACTAACTAACGTTTTCACGAGCAGGGTATGAAACGGTTCGGCCAAGGTTCGATGCGAAGTTTAAGCGTTTTATAAGGCACGAACAACGTGTACATGATTTTGTTGCTGATATTCCAAGGGAATGATGGTCACAGTTCTATGATGAAGGTCGACGTTACGGGCATATGACCACTAACCTTGTTGAGGCTATCAACTCTGTGTTGAAAAGGACGCGCCATCTCCCAATTGCCAGTATTGTTTGGGAGACGTACTTTAGACTGGGCAAAGTATGGTGCGACAAAGGGAAAGAGGTCAACTCTCAAATAAATAGGGGACAACAGTGGTCTGAAACTCTCCAAAGGAGTATGGAGAAACTTCAAGAGGACGCAAACCGCCATGAGAGTGGATTCCTTCGACCCCAACGATGCTGAATTTAATGTCCGAGCCTTGGTACGCCCGAACGAGCACAAATTGTTCTGAGTAAACTTGGATGTGAGATGGTGTGACTGTGGCTGTTTTCAGGCATATAGATACCCGTACGCTCACGCAATCGCCGCATGCATGCATGTCTGTATAAACCCATATACATTGGTGGACGATTGTTTTAGGCTGGAAACAATGGCAAATATTTACAGGCCTATGTTTAGGACGATTCTAAATCAGGAATATTGGCCAACAGATCCAATATACGAAGAATGGTTACCAAATCCAGTCTTCGAAGAAAGCTACAGGGTCGACAGACTTCCTCCCGCATTCATACTTGTATGGATGATCCAGATGATCGAGAGGGAGTTCAAACTAGGCATTATGGACTTTTCCGAGCGGCCGGTCACACGAGAAATAAATGGTCGAATCGTCCTAACTATCGTCCCGAGCCGTCACAGCAATTTTGAATGAGTTTGTAAACTTTCATTAACGAAGTAACATAACAATTTTAAATTAGAAATTTTTTTCCATAATAATAAAACAAAATAAATTCAAATTAGAAAAAGTTTAAACAACTTTAATATAAATCGTAAATATATAAAAAAAGGTTTAAACAATTAATATAAATCTCATATAATATATTTAAAAAAATGACAAATATTAACAACTTCAATCGTTCCAAATAAAAGTTTAAACATTAATATGAAAATTCCAAATAAAAAAATATCATATCTTCTCCTCCTCCTCGACAGCTCTTGTCTATGCAGGGAAGATGTCTGGTCATACCGTCGTGAGGGTTGAGCCATCCTTCGTGGTGATTGGGGGTCCTCCAAACCTTGCTCGTCTTCGCCTGGTTGGTCATCCAAAATTCGCATAGAATATGGTGTCGCGTACATATCTTCAGTACATGACAGAGTGGAAAAGGGCGGAGTAGGCAAGTATGGAGATGGTGGTTGAAACGCACTCACTCCGGATGATCCAACATCAGTGCGCTGCGAATGGAACATCTGGGATCTTTGCAGTGCTCTATCCCATGGATCATCATAATCGTATGTTCCCCCTACATGCGCTGAGGGTACACCTCAACTCTATGATGACTATTCTGCAGGATTAATTGATGGTGGCTGCAGGTCCTCTATATACAAAGACGAACCGGCTTCATGCTGATATGAGCACCTACGCTCTGTATGCCATCTCTGACTCACTTCCATGGGTGCCAGGAATGGTTTTCCGTTGTTATAAAACCATTCCATGTAGGCCGAATCGTCACGGAAATCATCTTCTTGGAGTGGAGTCACATTAGTTGGCACATATAAGTTCCTGTGTGAATATCTTTGAGATCAATCGGAGGACCAGGAACGGGTTGATGATACCAGAACTGTCGCAGGACTCTAGCTGCGCACTGAAACTCAACCACCGAAAAATGGATCAACGGTACAACTGCACCCCAAAATGTAGCATCCTTCCACACATATTGGGGTACGCAAGACTGTACATCCGCATCGTCGTACGACGTCCAAATGAACTGTCAAAAAAATTAATATTAACATCAACAAATATTTGGGTATGCAAGACTGTACTTTAAACCAACTTTAATACCTGATTTTTTCCTTCATATTCGATCTTCAGTCTCACGTCAACAACGTTGTTGTGCACCACCCCGCTTTTCTCAAATCATGTCGCCACCTGCACGAAAAAGAAAAATTTTTATATACTAATTCGAAATAATTTTAATAAAAAATACACATTATACATTTTTATTTTATTATTACCTTCCAGCAAGTGGAAACTCAACTGAGTTATTGACTATATGTGTCAAATATGGCAATCGATACCACGCCCAACACTGAAGTAAGATAAGACATCCACCAATATCGGATATCTTGTTCTTATTTCTAACGATAACAACCTTGCACATTTCATAGTATAAGACCGCCAATATCGCAGGCCCCAGCTATACGAACGAGCTTCGTGAAAATTTTCCAGCAGTGGCAAATATTGCACGTGCACAAGATTACCAGATTTATCCAACATCAATACTCCACCAATGAGCTACAGGATATAAGCACGTGCTGCGCATGCAACTTCTTCACGGGTTGAGTCATCGGTTACCCTAAATGCATTCTCCAACCAGGTTACCTTCACACGTAACCCTTTCGTGTCGGTTTCTGAAGGGATTTTTCCGAGGAACTGGTTGCACATCACATATACGTTGTAGTTATTCTGCCCCACGACCGCAATTCCCTTTATGGGGACACCGAGCTGTAAAGTTACATCTTGTAGGGTTATCGTGCACTCCCCGACTGGAAAATGAAACATGTGGGTCTCTGGTCTCCAGCGTTCAATCAACGCAGTTATCAATGCCTGGACCACCTTATAGCCACGCACAAATGTCGCATTATAAAATCTCGTCTGCTGTAAGTGACGAACAATGCGAGCAGATGGCTCTTCTGTCATCGTCCCTCGACGACGAAAGCAATGCTGATCGTCCTGCATTTAATAAATTAAATTTAATTAATAACATTGTACAACTAACATACATTTCTTACTCGAAAATAAATAAATAAATTACAAATTACTTACGCTGATATAAGATGAAATGTGCATATGATCCAACTACAACAATTGATCAGACGCCATATCTCAAATTTATCTGCACACCAATTACTTTAACTAAAAAATATTTATTATTTTATTCGAATATACAAATTATATATTTATATGACTTCATTTCTTCCCTTAATTTTCCTAGAGTTATTCGAATATAGTTCCCTAAATTTTCCTAGAATTATTCGAATATGGTTCCCTTAATTATACTAATTTTTGTTATTCTACCTAGAATTATTCGAATATGGTTCCCCTAATTATACTAATTTTTGTTCTCGAATATACCTAGAATTATTCGAATATGGTTCCCTTAATTATACTAATCTTTGTTATTCTACCTAGAATTATTCGAATATGGTTCCCTTAATTATACTAATTTTTGTTCTCGAATATACCTATAATTATTTGAATATGGTTCCCTTAATTATACTACTTTTTGTTCTCGAATATACCTATAAATGACTACTTTTTGTTCTCGAATATAATTATCTAAACATTTAACAACATTCTAGCTTATTCATTATTTTTCAATTCTACAATTAAAATAATTCAAATTAATAGAATATATATATATATATACAAATAAAATAATTTATAAAACAATAAATATTTTAATATACCCTAGAAAAATATTTAAACTCTACATAGCTACATTAATAAAAAATCCAATTCAATGCTCAACTTTTTATTATTATCCTAAAACCCTATAATTCTATAATTAATTATTATTTTTATCCCAAAATAAAATCTTACATGTCTACAATATCTACATTTAATTTATATAAATTAAAAAAATAAGTACCTAATCAACGAAAATGTGCTCTAAATGCTTCCCTTAAAATCTCTCCACCTCCTGCAACAAAAAAAATAATAAGATTAATAAATATATTATTCATTACTAATCAAATAATTTATACATTAACTAAAAAATTACATACTCAATTTAATAACTCAAATACTCTTTCCCTAAACCTTTCCCTCACTCACTCAATTTTTTACCTTCACCTCTCACTCAAAATTTTCCTCTCTACAACTCGTTCTGCCGTTCCAATTTATAGGCAGATTTCGGGTGAAGACGCCACTAGGCGTAACTACCGCGCCTTTACCGTTGCCCAAGTCAATGCTGCAGTAATTGGCTGGATTACTGGCTCAACGGTCACTCTTTAATGAAGACGCCACCTTCATTGAAATTTAAATTTTAAATATTAAAAAATTATGGCGTCTTCAAGTTACTGTAGTTTTTGCCGTAGATCCCAAATTATAGGGCAGCGTGCCTTATACCCCTAATTTTTAACCTAAAAGGCAATATTTGCCTAAAAATGCTCTGGCTTTAGAACTCTGAAATTTTACTTAAATATTTAGCGTAATTACAAAATAGGTGGCCAAACTCTATCTCATTTTTTGTAATAGGTGCCTAAAGTCATTTTTGGTTGAAATATGTGCCTAAAGTTTCATTCTGTTACTGTTTTAATGTAACACCGTTAAAAAAAACCCATCATCTAATCAGAATTTAACACATGTATTTTATTTTAATTAATTTAATTTTCTAAAAAATGAATAAAAAATTATTTTTTAAAAAATCCAAAACTTCTCAAAATCTCTAAAAAATCCAAAATCCTTAAAACCCCAAACCTAAAAATCTAAAAATTGACACCGTTGTTGCCATCGATAGCCTTTTCGTACCCCTCTACCGTCGTTGGAAGCCCCCACCAATTTCTCCCAACCACCTATTGCCGATAACTGATGAGAGGTGTGCCAATCAGACGTCGAACAGTTGGAACCTTTCGTGTTCATCGTTCGATGTCTGATTGGCATGCCTTTCGCCGGTTACTGGCGATGGGTGGTTGGGGAAATGGACGGGGGCCTTCGGTGATGGCGGTGGTGGGGTCCGACGAGACAATCGACGTCAACGATGACAATTTTGGATTTTAGGATTTGAGACTGTTTTTTAATTTCTGTAAATTTTGAGATATTTTTAAATTATTTTCTTTTCAGTTTGTTTTTTGAAAATAAAAAAATAAAAGCCATGTGTCAAGCTCTAATTGGGTGATCAATTTTTTAACAGATTGACTTTAAAATGGACCAATATGAAACGTTAGGCACTTATTTCAACAAAAAAAATTAGGCACCTATTACTAAAAATAGGTAAAGTTTGGACACTTGTTTTATAGTTAATCCTAAATATTTTTATATTATGTTTTGTAGGACTAAACTGAAAATGTCATAAAATTGTAGCAAAAATTAAGGAATCTTAAAATATTTAGAAGGAATTACAAAATTAAAAGATATTTTAGAAAATTTGTTGGGTTTAAATTTTCAGTTTTTTTCAAAATGTAGACAGCTTTAGGAAAAAACTAAATAACGCAGAAAAAATAAAGCAAAATTTAAGTTTCTGCGGAAAAGAAGAAGAAAACAGAATTGATTTTCTGTTATTGAATATTTCAAAAAATTATATGAAAACAGAATTGATTTTCTGTTATTGAATATTTCAAAAAATTATATCCCTTTACAGTGAATTTATAGACTCAAGTATTGGACTTTAATTACAATTAGGAGTCCTAAGTACAAAAGACATCTAACTCTATCTTTTAGGAAGTAAACTTTAATTTAAACTACTATTTACATAAGGACTTTAACTCTATCTTTAAACTTTAATTTAAACTACTATTTACATAAGGACTTTAACTCTATCAGATAATCTAACACTATCCCTCAAGTTGGAGAATATACATTGTATAATCTCAACTTGAATAAAAACTTGTCGAAAGAAGCTTTTGTTAGTGCTTTTGTAAGTACATATGCCACTTCTTCTTCTGTAGGAACATAAGATAAAGAAGTTGTCCAACTAGTAATCTTTTCTGAGATAAAATGCATGTCAATCTCCACATATTTAGTCCTATCATTGTGGACTGGATTTCGAGCAATTTGTATGGTGGATTGATTATCACAAAAAATCTCAAACTTCTCCTCTTGGTTCACATCTAGCTCATTCAGTAGCCTTAACAATCAAATTTCTTCACACATTCCCAATGCTAAAGCCCCATATTCTGTTTCAGCACCGCTTCTAGATACAAGTGTTTGTTTCTTACTCTTTCAGGTCACTAGATTTCCCCAAACAAAGGAGCAGTAACCACTAGTTGATCTCCTTTTTGTCAGTTCGCTTGCCCAGCTTGAATCTGAATAAATTTGAACAGTCCTTTCTTGAGTCTTTTTAAATAGCAATTCATGCCCTAGTGTCCCTTTTAAGTATCTCAAAACTTTAATTGCAGCTTCCTACAAACCTTCCCAACCTTTTTCATTAATTCATAGTGATGTTTGGGGTCTTTCTCGAGTGAAGAATGTAACTGGTAGTAGGTAGTGACATTGATAAGTGCCATTAGTTTGCTACCTAGTTGGCGTCTTTTCTAATTTGGAGGATTTTGGAGGAGAGTTCTTGGACATTTGGTGGAGGCACTGAGTTTTTTAGTGTTAAATTCTGGGGTTTTGGTAGATTTTTCGCTAGAGTCGTGAGAGAAAAAACAAACATAAATTAAAGAGTGTTAGAGTTTGAATTTCATGACCCTTTTCAATACTTAAATTAGAGTTCAAATGTATTAAAAAGTCATCAACAATCTCTAGAGCAGATGGATAAAGTTCTTAGTTAACACTCTTCCATTCCTTTAAGTTGTGGGTTTAAAACTCAATATGAGCAATTTTTTTTTAGATAAAAATTATTCAAAAAAATACAAGAGAGCATTAAAGATTCTATTATATTGAAGTTTAAGGAAAGGCTTAGGGAGGGTAACTTAAAGAAGGAAACTTAGGGGAAATATGATATCTTCTTAATTTTTTTTTGAATATTTTTAGATTTTTTTATAGAGGCTTGTGGTTTAGAGGTTAATATTAAAGGTATAAGGTAGTCATCAAATAACTTAAGAGACAAAAGATACATTATAGTACGTTTCAGGTAAGGTGTCAATCTGACTTATTTATAAGATCAGCCTGACATGTCCATTAGCGGTATGTAGAAAAAACCGTAACTATTAACTGTAATCGTTAATCAGTATAATCGTTTATTTTATAGGTTAATTAATTTAACCGTTAAGGTTAAACGGTTTCAATTAACCGAACAACTAAAAAAGATGGGTTAATATTAACCTATAGGTACTTTTTTAACTAAGTATGAAGTTTGTGTTTAAAGTCTCTCTATTTAAGTATTTTTTAAGAAAGTTTTAATATAATATTTATCGGAGAGATAAATTTATTATTCTAAAAAGAAATAATGAACGTTTGAAAAGAAAATTGGAATAGATTACAGGTTAACATGTAACCGAACCGTTTCTTAACGGTTAACCACTATAATGATTAACCATTTAAAAAATTAACGGTTAACCATTTTTTAACAGTTAGGTTACGTTAATAACCGTTATAACGGTTAACCAACCGTTTAAGTTAAACGGTACGGTTAACCTACCATGAACACGCCTAATGTCCATAGGTTGATTGTAATCCTTACTGATAGGGGCAGACAAAACTCGACTCGAAAAAAACCGAATTATCTGACTTGACTCGTTTTGACTCGACTCATATTTTCATAAACTCAACTCGGCTCAAAAAAAAATAAAGTTTGAGTTAGAAAATGAAAATTCGAATAACTCAAAATTTTTAGTAATTAGTTGATCAATTTTTAAGTTCAAATCGAGTCTGTCAATTCTGTCTAATATATTATGTATATTACATGTGAAAATATGAAGAAATATGTATGTATATCGTATATGGATATAGAAAGTCATTTAAATTAGAATTAATATGTATTATAACATTATAAATAATTACAATTAAATTTGTACAGAAACTAGAAAGCTCCACTATATTCGACTTGACTCAAATTTTATAAACTCGGCTTGAATTTCATAAACTTGATTCAAATAAATTTCAAATACATTTTGAATTATAAAATAAAATTCTTAAACTCAAATAACTTAAATTTTTTTTACTCGACTTAATCGAATGTCCAACCCTACTTACTAATGGCATGAAATATATAATGGGGATAGCTCAAAAAACGCTTGTAAGAAAAAGAGATAATTCCTTAATAGATCTTTTAGTTTCATAATCGAGAAAGAAATCAATTTAGATGGTCCTAATCCTGCTTATCCCAGTTGAAAATTTCCTTCACATATTGGGGTGTATCAAAAATTATTTGCATTCTGACATAGGGGAGGGGCCATAACAAGGATTTTAAGAATGTGTTGGAACATTCTTTTAGACCTTTTTTACATGAATTTTTTAGCAGTATATGAGGTGGACAATAAAAAGTTGTGTGGAATTTAATGTAGTTTGTTGAGTATGACATGGCCTTTTTGGTACTGGATAATCAAGTTGCCATGTTCTTAGACGTACAGTGACTAAAATGACTTCTCAATACAGTACATGGACTCCTAGAACCAAAAGTTGACCTATCCTGCTCCTAATCCCACCTTTTTTAAATATTGTTATTATTATTATTATTATTATTTTGTTGTCCTTTTGATATTTTTTTTTTAAATTTTGACATGATTAATTCAGACTAATTTGAATTAAATAATTTTAATAAGTGAATCTGTCAATAGAAGTTTTTGCATATACAGATTTTGTTGGAAAAAGTGTGAAAAAATGGTAATTTTGAGCCATATTACGAAAGAGTAAGGTGGAGATTCGAATAATGATTCTATTGGGTCTTATTCTACTCCACAAGACATTTATAACAGTATCTCATATGCTCAAATTAATTGAGTGATGAATGAAAAATCAATGCTCAAAATATGGTAGTTTTGAATTGAGTAAGAAAGTAAAAGCTCTCTTTATCTCACATTAGTGGGATAAATAGCATGAGAAGTGTTTATATACACTTACCTTTATAATGGTCATTGAATGATTTATATCAACAGTTGTTGTATTCTAGTAGACCAACGATCAAAATAACTCAAACATCAAAAAGTTGTCGAAATCTATGTTAAAGGAATTACGATAATAACACATTTTTCTTACGGATTCAAACTCAAGACTGTCATCATTCTACATGAAACACATGCTCAAATAGAAGCTATTGCAAAAATGAAAAAAAATATATTATATCATGAAGGCAAAAGTAGCAAGTCCGCTGATTTGTTCTGGTTCATAATAAAAATAAAAGACCCCATATTTTTTGTACAACTCCTTTCTGCATTTCCTTAATCATTAGTTCCACTGATGATGAATAAAGCAAGCTGGGAAGCTTCCACTAACCAACCGCCATCTCGGACACCATCATTGTTTTTAATTCTTTTATTCTAAGATTTTTCAACAATTCCAAGTTGTTCCTTTTTCTCTTTCCCGAACTAGTATTTGTTTGTTTTCTCGTATAAAAATAGTAAACTCATGGCAAAATTGAGCATTTCTCTTTTTCCTGCTTTACTTATTGCTTCCATTGAAATGTCCTTTTTCGGCTCCTCTTCTTCTCAAGATTGTTTTCCTCTGAGCTTGTCAGTGTTGTTGGTTCCCCTTGTGAAAGTTCAGAAACCGCCTCAACTTTTGCTGGTGTGTCCACCAAGCACAAATTTTCTTGCTTTTGTATTTTGGTATGTTAAAGCTTTATACTTGAGATGGGCTTTTCAAATCATTCTCTTGTACCGACTCTTTGGCCTTTGTCTTTTGGTTTTGTTAGTCTTGGTACTTGCCTTGGAACTAAATGATTCCCTTCACTTGTCTGTAGATTATGTATGAATTCTGGGGTATAACTTGATCTGTTATTCCTTCAGTGTGTCTGTTAATTAACCGACGAATTCGGGTATTTGTTCGTTATCGATTCGGTGCTCATCGCCATGAACCTGGTTTTGCTGCTTTCGATTTTCAATCTCCTTGTTGGAGTGTTTGAGGCCTAATGTTGTGAATGTTGGAGCTATGTTCTTATTTAGCACTATTAATGGGAAAGTTGCAAAGGTTGCAACGAAGGCTGCAGAGAATGATATAAACTCTGATCCAAGCATTCTTGGTGGGAAGAAATTGTCTATTGTCCTCCATGATTTGAATTTCAGCTCGTTTCTTGCCATTATCGGAGATATACTCTTGAATCTCCTCTTATTTCGAGCTCTTAATTCCGTAGATGTTCGGTTCATTTCGTTCATATCCCATCACCAGATAGTAGTACTAATGTAGCATTACAGATATTCATGTTATATGATTTCGATTTCTTTGGTATCCGCAGCATTGCATTCTATGGAGACTGATACTGTTGCAATAATCTGTCCACAAAGTTCAATGATGGCACATGTTCTATCGCACCTTGCGAATGAACTCCATGTTCCGTTATTGTCATTCACGGCCCTGGATCCCGGTCTGTCGCCCCTCCAGTTCCCATTCTTCGTTCAAATGGCGCCTAATGACGAGTTCCAGACTATTGCCATTGCTGAGATGATTAGCTACTTCGGATGGGCTGAAGTGATTGCTGTTTTCAGTGATGATGATCAGAACCGAAATGGTATAACTACATTAGACGATGAACTTGCTGAGAGACGTTGTAGGGTTTCATATAAAGCCATACTTCCACCTGACCCGACAGAGACAAGTAGAGATGTTCGGAGAGAATTAACTATGATTCAGATGATGGAATCTTGGGTTATCGTGCTGCACACTTTCACGAAAACCAGTCTCTTGGTCTTTGAAGTGGCCAAGAGCCTTGGAATGATGGGGGAAAGATATGTTTGGATAGCTTCTACTTGGTTATCCACTGTTTTAGATTCAACTTCCCCACTTAAACCCGAGACAGCGAACTCGATCCGAGGAGCACTTACACTTCGCCTTCATACACCTGATTCAGAAAGGAAAAGGAACTTCATTTCACATTGGAACCAGCTGAGTAATGGTTCTATTGGGTTCAACTCCTATGGTCTTTATGCATATGATACCGTCTGGATGATTGCTCATGCAGTGAAGTTACTACTTGATCAGGGTGGCAACATTCGTTTTCGAATGATGCGTGGTTAACCGATACTGGTGGGATGGATCTGAATCTTTCGGCATTAAGTATATTAGATGGCGGGAAGCAGTTGCTTAAGAACATAATAGATACAAATATGACCGGTTTGATAGGCCCTGTTCGGTTTAATCAAGGCAGATCCCTGATAAATCCTTCATATGATCTTATCAATGTCGTTAAATCCGGATACAGACAGATTGGATATTTGGTCTAATCACTCTGGTCTTTCCATCATGCCACCTGAGACATTTTACGGGAAAAAGCCTAATTGTTCTAGTTCAAACCAGCATTTAGATAATGTGGTATGTCCTGGAGGAGGAACAACAAAGCCTCGTGGTTGGGTTTTACCGAACAATGGAAGAGAATTAAGAATCGGAGTTCCGAATCGAGTTAGTTTCCGAGACTTTGTCTTGATAGTAAATGGCACAGATAAGGTGCAAGGGTATTGCATAGATGTATTTCTTGCTGCAATCAAATTGATGTCGTATGCTGTTCCATACAGGTTCATTCCATTCGGAGATAGCCATAAGAATCCAAACTATTCTGAGCTCGTCAGTAAAATCGATTCCGGCGTAAGTATAACGAAAAGTGCAACTGGTTTCTTAAATGATGAGTTATTTTCCCTATCAATTCTGATATTCTGTTCTTGTAGGTCTTTGATGGCGCAGTAGGTGATATTGCCATTGTAACAGACCGAACGAGAATAGTAGATTTCACTCAGCCATATATAGAATCGGGGTTGGTAGTGGTAGCTCCGGTAAAAAGGATAAGTTCGAGCCCTTGGTCCTTCATACGGCCATTTACTACATTCATGTGGGCAGTCACGGCAGCATTTTCCCTCATTGTCGGATCGGTTGTATGGATCCTTGAGCATAGAATAAACGATGAATTCGAAGGGCCTCCCAGGCAGCAAATTGTCACAATTTTAACGTGGGTGAACATATGAAGTTCATATTTTTATGCATTCATTAGCTTATAGCTTACTGCATCTCTTTCCATTGTCCCGTAACCTTCTGTGCTCCATTTTCCCTTGCAGGTTTAGCTTCTCCTATATGTTTTTTTTCCCATAGTAAGTTCCTTCTGCTTCGTCATTTCGACAATTCCACTTGTTTCTACTTTCTACGAAGAATTTAGAACTTATAATCGGCGATGTGCATCATGATATTGTACCGACTCTTGTGTTTTTGGAAATTTCAGGAGAAAATACAGTGAGCACACTCGGACGCCTTGTACTGATCATCTGGCTTTTCGTAGTTCTGATAATCAATTCGAGCTACACTGCAAGCTTGACATCGATCCTCACGGTGCAACAGTTATCATCACCCATCAAAGGAATCGATTCTTTGATTAGTAACAGTGAACGAATAGGTTTCCAAGTCAGGTCTTTCGCCAGAAACTATCTGATCGAGGAACTGAATATTCATAGCTCTAGACTTATTCCACTTGGCTCGCCTCAAGAAATATGCAGAGGCCCTTGAGAAGAGAATTGTAGCTGCAATAGTCGATGAACAACCATATGAGGATCTCTTCCTCTCAGAGCATTGTGAATTCTCAGTTAGAGGGCCGGAGTTCACGAAACGCAGTCGGGGATTTGTGAGTTATCCGAGTCTATTTCTTCTTTTTCTTTTTTCCCCTCTGCATGTCGCCTTCATTCAATTATGATATAAAAGTTTGTTCAAGCTGTGTGGTGTATGATACTGAGCTAGAGTCCTTGAGCTATAAAAATACATAAACTCAACTGATTCTAGTGTTTTAATCTTCAACACCCTATCTCTGTTTTATTACAAACGGAAAATGATCTCTGCTAAATGGTTTTCTTTAGGCATTTCCTCGAGACTCTCCGTTAGCCATTGACATGTCTACTGCCATTCTTGCTCTATCTGAGAATGGCGAGCTTCAGAAGATTCATGACAGATGGCTGTCAAGAAGTGCATCTAGTTCTGAGTCCGAGGATGAATCGGTGGAGCTTGATTTAAAAAGCTTATGGGGAGTATTCCTTATTTGTGGAATTGCATGTGTTCTATCTCCTTGTGTACTTTCTGTCGATCTTTCGCCAGTTCAGTCGGCAGGACCCTGAGAAACCTGATTCTACAACTCGTGACAGATCCTATTCTGTACGTCTTCAAACATGTCTGTCATTCGTTGATAGAAAGGTTGAGAAATCTCAAAGCAGCTCGAAAAGAAAGGGAGAGAGCATGTCCCCGAATGGTTATCATAAAGAGAATGTATAAACTTGTAGATCAGGGAAGATAGAGAGTGACATCTTGAATCTTCCATGAAAGTAAACTGTCACATTTATGTACCAGTTCTAGAGAATCGGTTTCAGCGTTTTCAGGTAGAAAACTTTCCCCACCGTCTCCTATAGTGTCCGATGTGAATCGGGAAACATAAACTGTAATACTCTATGGCATATAAAACCAATCATGTCTCCCCTTTTCTTCTTCATTTTAGAATCAATTTTCAAGGGAAAAAGATAGGATTCTCTTAGATTTGCAACAACATTTTGTTACTGTATTCATAAACCAAACACCATTTCGAAAAGAGAAGAGTTGCAAAATAGAGAAATGCAAATTTTCTTTTTGCTTCTTGTACCTAGTAAACCAAACTGCCTAGTTGAATGAAAAAGGAGAAAATTTGAACAAAAACCAAAACTTTCAATATCCATGAAAACTGAAGAAATAATCGAGCTCAGTTGTCCTTTGTAGCTGCAACCTGCTGTGCACCGACTGCAAAGAATTCTGTAATGACTTCAAGAGGCATGCCTTTGGTTTCCGGAACTTTTAAGAAGACAAACAGCCATGCTATAGCACATACGACCGCATACATGCCAAAGACACCCGCAAGACCAATTGATTTCAGCAGCACCGGGAGTGAATACGTTACTATGATGTCGCCGATCCAAAATGTAAGCGCACATATAGCGATGCAGATGCCACGAACCCGAGTTGGGAAAATCTCAGAACACAGAATGTTGGGAATTGGCCCGAATCCCATGACAAAGAAACAGAAGTAGAGCACGACACTGACAGTAGAGATTGAGGCATGCACAACGCTACTCATTTTCACAACACTTCCAATGACTAAGACGACGAGAGATATTATCAGGACAGGAAGTGTGTTGAGTAGCAAACTCCTGCAACAGAAAAGAAAAAAACAGATTGAGGTCAGATTGTAGGCATGGTATCGTCTAATGAAATCACAAAATATATGAATTCCTGATTGAAAGTTGAAACAGATATCTTATGCTTCGGGTGAGACTTGTTACCACTCTAAGGAAATCAACAAAAGGAAGAAATTTACCTTCTACCAGCAAGATCCATAAGCCGCATGGCGATAGCTATACTTGGAAGCATCAACAAGGTTGTAAGGCCGCTGATAAGGAGCGAAGCAGAAGATGAACTGAGGCCCAAGTTAGAAAGAAGAACACCGACTCCTGCCTGTTCAAGAATCTGGGGAGTGTAGTATAGAACGCCATTTATACCAGAGAACTGCATTTTAGAAGAAGAGAAAACAGGGATCCTCAATAAGCAAGTCATACAAAGGTGGAAGATAATTTTGCAAGAATACTATACCGCATTGACGGCAGTGCATCAAGCCGTTTCAAAGAATGCGGTGTATAAGGTTAAACAAGATTCTGCTGCAAAAGCAAAACAAATGGCTATTTCTAACAGTGCCATGTGTTCTATTCCATGGATGTTCTTTTGAAGGTTTAAACGAGATTCTGATTTCATAGCTAGAAATACATGTTTCTATAAGCAGAGCAATAGCCAATAGGAAAGCGATTTAAGATGCAAAATGAGAAGATAATAGAAAATGCTTGACATTTCTGCATGCACAAGCTAGAAGGGTTATTTGAGCCGTTTTTTAAGAGAACAAGAAGATAAGGAGAAGAATCTGGTTAGGTTCTCAACATTACCTGCTGAAGTATTTGAATTCCCACCCCTACCATTAAAGCATGCTTGACTCCTGGTTCGCAGAGATCATGCCAACTTGGCCCCTTTGCAGTTTCGGCCGGATGAACCATAGCTGGTCCAACCGGATGCTGCTTCACAAGCTCTGAGGAATAAAGAGCTGCCTGACTCACCAAAGCTGAAGCTTGGACATACTCACTTTCAGCAGGGACATCAGCACCATGCAGAGAAACTATTGAGCCATGCCTAGATGCGGGTACATTCTCTTGATGCAAATAAATTCTTTTAAATCCCCCTTCCTTTTTCCCATCTGAGGTTTCCTTTTCCGACCATTTATATGCCAGCTGCCAACCACCACCAATCCCCGTGCTACTAATCGGTTCTCCAGTAGTTGATTGCATTAGACTACCTTGTCTCAGGTTAGTAAGGCTTCCATGGGCAGTTGGAATAATGTCCTTATCCATGCTGGTTGCTTGTCTTGAGATCAAAGGACTATGCAAATTGTCATCGGAATCATTAGCGGCACCATCAGGTGCATAATCTTCTCCCTCCATGGAAGCATTCTCTTCATCCCACTCTTCATTTCTAACTTGATTACCTCCCACACTGAACATGCTGCCAAAGTGCGGAAAAAGTGTGCTACGCATACTTCCTTGTTCAGGGAGCTTCTCGTGGACGCTTCCGAAGAGAGTGACAAGAGGATCCACAAGGGGCCTCCCACTCTGGCTAAGCATGCTTCCATGCCTAGACGCAAGACCAATACTACTACCATGTTGTCCAGTGACTGGTCTGGCCACCCAAGACTGACCTGCTTCAGGTCCATATAACTTGATTCGATCTTTCTCGGCAGATATATCATTGTCTTCAACATCATCAGTTGCCGGGCCAATTACATACTCCTCTATCGATGTTTCACCTCCAACACCAAGTCCCTCAACTAACAAAGCCATCTCACCTGTCATTCTAAATAATATCAGTACCAACCACATTATGCATCATATTCATCATATTTAAATCCCATGGTGGGAAGTCATATTGCTACTTTAAAACTTGTCTAAAACGAAAATACAGTCTCAAAACTTAACATTGCCTCAATTACCAACAAGAGTTTCTATTTCCCTCTTTGTTAAGTTAGAACAGAGAGTAATAATTAGTAACCATTGGAAGTACCTATTTTGTGAGAACAAGAGCATGTACAAAAAAAAACAATCTTGGGTGGTAATGTGCATAGTTGTAGGAAAGAAACAATGCGATTTTAAAAGAGTCACCGTAGAAGAACTAACCGGCTACATCCTCCCTGCCACGTAGCCTCTGCAAAACTTTTTTTGCCTCACCCATTCGCCCTTTACTTACAAGCCATCTCGGTGATTCAGGCAAGAAGAATATAGTTAGTACAAAATATATGAGGGAAGGAATAGAAAGAACACCAAGCATCAATCTCCAATTTGGTGATGGCGACAAAGACATTCCAAACACCATGCAATACGACAAAAACATTCCAATGGAACCAGTAAACTGTGGAAGGGTATTCAGCAACCCCCTTATTTCCGGTGGTGCAGTCTCGGATATGTAAACCGGGACCAAAGTTACAGCCAAACCGATTCCAAATCCATCCAAAAGTCTCGCCAAAAGTAAGATGTAAACATTAGGAGACCATACCATTACAAGACCACTAAGAAAATAAAGGATGGATGAGATTATCAGCATGGGGCGGCGACCTATCATGTCCGATATGCCTCCCGAGCACGTAGTAATGCAGGTGGCTCCAATGAGAGACATGGCTACAATCAGGCCTTCAATAGTCGGTTCCGTTTCCAATTTAAACTCTTTCTTTATGTACAAAACAGCACCTGCAACATGTAACACAAGGAGGACATATAATTAAAGAATCTGAAGAAAACCTCTACATACTAACCATTTACATCAAGGAAATAAGAGATCGACTCGAACTTTTACGATAGATATTTGACATATGAAAGTGACAATTTTAGTCCAAAAGACCGAGAATTCAATGTTGAAAGGCATAGATATGACGATTCATGAAACTAGTGAAAAAACTAAAAAGGAGTAAATCACCTGCAATGGTGGCATTATCCCATCCTTGCAACATGTTACCAATGGCTGCCGCAACGGCTATAAGTACTGCTCCGCTCATTTTTGCAGGAAAACTAAAATCTCGACACTAAACTAAGCACCCTGAAAAGTTAAACGACAAAACCCAGATCGCGGATCAACACAATCAAACCAGTCACTGATACAATATTTGTAGAAATAACAAAATATCACAGTTTACATACAAACATACCATACGGTTCGTACTTGGGACCAAGAAAACAAAAACTTCCCCGGTGTATTAAAAGGAAGGAAAGGAAACAAACAAACAAACAAACAAGAAAAAGTAGAACAAAATCCAAAGAAATTAGAACCCAGATGTCCAAATCCGATATGAAACCGAAAAAGTGGACATCCAAATCCAATACGAAACGGAAAAAGTGGTTAACGTTACCTATGGAAACAAAGGCAAATATGGCAGTAGCAGAAAGCGAGTTTCAACAATCATCAGATTTAGAAAACGCCAGAACAATCTTCCCTGCAAATTGCCGTTACCTTTGGCATCAAATAAAAACAATGGCAATTGTGGTTGGATAGATGAGATTTTCTCTCTTTTTTTCACAGTAACAAGAAAAACGAAATGCCAAACAGAAAAAAAAAAAATCAGAGAGAAAATGAAACAGAAAATGGAAAGGCAAAAGAGAAAATAGATGGTATGTGATTTTGGCCTTTGGAACCTGCCCTCCTTATACTGCTCTCTAAACGGTATATGCTGTAAATAAGATGAGACAGATAGTGAATTACTCGAGTTCGATTTAGTTAAAATTCGGTTAAAGTTTGACTCGATTGGACTCGATTCGAGCTTGAACTCAGCTCGAGTTCTTAACGAGCCCAGCTACTTGATACCCGACTCGAAAAGCTCGCGAGCTACTCGAAATTATAATATACTAATTTTTTTATTTTTTATAATTTAAAATCTTAGTTCCTTAAAAACCCTAAAATCTAAACTCAAAACATAAGTTTTGAACCCTAAAATCTAAATCCTAAATTCTAAACCCAACAATCTAAACCTCTAAACCCTAAACTAACGCCCAAAACTTAAAATTAACAAGCTTGAGTTTACACAACTTGTGTATCAAAGTTTTTTCTTGATAGGGCTTTACAGATGACGAGATACTCGAGTCCGACACGATCAAAGATCAGTCAACACTTGACTCGATTGGGCTCAAATCAAGCTCGAACTTGACTCGAATTCTTAACGAGCTGAGTCGAGCTCTAATTTTTCAGGCTCGTTAAAAATTACTCAAGCTCGAACTCGACTCGAAATCTTAATGAGCCGAGTCGAGCTCAGCACTACTCGAGCTCGACTCGGCTCGTTTACACCCCTAGGCACGTATATGATTGTCGTTATTTATCGCTCTGTAAAATCTATCACTCCACTCACTTAACCAACAACCGGTTTAGGTACCGTACTGAATCTTTGCAAAATTTAATTTAAATTAGTCGATCGAATACCGATAGTTAAACTAAAAAAATTATAAGTTTATATAAGTAAATTACGTAAATCATTATGAACTTTATTTTCAAATCTATTTTAGTCATTGAAGTTTTAAAACGTTCAATTTACTTACTGAAATTTAGACATTGAACGTTTTTTGTCACTCATCCGTTAATTTTTTGATAACATTCATTTACCAAAGAACAAAAGAACATCTTCAAGATTCGAACGGTGAAAAATTTCATCGACACGAGAGAAGCAACATACTAAGAAACGAGCTCCATCCAATGACAAAAGAGAGAGAAATTATGAGATTTTATGTCGATTCATGAACTTCGGAGTACTTTTCGAAAAAATAGAGGTCAAAATCAGATTCAGGGGTCCATATGAAGTGACTTGTGAAATTTTGGATCGAACGATCACCTTCTACGACTGTTTGGGGTTTAAGAGTGATAAAAAACGTTTAAGGTCTAAATTTTAATGACAAAAAAACATTTAATGTCTAAAATTTCAGTGAATAAATTAAACATTTTAAAATTTTAGTAATCAAAATAAGTTTAAGAATAAATTTTAATGATAATTTACGTAATATACCCTATTTATATTTTTTTAGAAAGGAAAAGACCCATCAAAGAGAAAGGCATGATTAGCTCTCTCGTCTTTTGAAATTCTTTGCTTTTTTCCGTAAAAAATACAGATTAATTTAATATAATAAAATAAAATATTAGATTATTTAAGTGAAATAAATATTTAATTTTATTATTATAAATGAATTAAACTGAATTGGTAATTGTTTAATAATTAAATATAAAAGACCTCTGGTAAAAAAAAAACTAAAGGAAGACAAAATGGGTAGTGATTGAGATGAGTCCAAAAACACAATTTCCAGATCGGAATCTTCAAAACGAGAGGTGAAAAGATAATTTAAATAAGAAGAAATAGATCTAAAGATTTCGAATATTATTATTACTATCACTAAATTACTAATTTCCAGATTTTGATTTGCTGTGATTGATTGCCATGCAAAACGATGAATATGTTGCGTTGTGTTGCGTTGCCTGCACTTATCATGCATTCATTCGGAAGAGTTTCTTATTTTTATAATTTATTTACTTTTTACCAATATAGACGGACTCGACACAACACGTAATCCGTGGTCTCAGTTAATAAGATTCATCTATTTCGTTGTTTCAAGATGAATATGAATGGATTTTATTAGCTGAGATTATAGATGACGTGGTGAGTCGGTCCACTTAATAATTTTCCAACAGTAGACATGCATGTATCAGGAAAAAAACTTATAAATATATTTTTATTTAAATTTAATTATAAAAAATTAAAACTATATAAAAATAGTAAATTATTAGTATAAAGGAAAAAAATTCAAATGTTTTGGTTTGATTAATAATTGACTTTTAATCAAACTTTTTTTTCTTTCAATTCAGACTTGGCTTGATTAATAAATAAATAATTTTGTTAATAATAATAAAAGAAGACAGTAGTTCTGGTTTGTACTAGTAGACGAATAAATAATTCGGAAGGTTAACTTTCAGTTGAAGCAGTGCACTTGATTTATATTCATATATAGATTTTTTGTTGGACCATGATGTTATATACATGGGCGGATCTCGGCAACTTAGTTTGAGATGATTTATTTAAAATTTTCAAAAATTTCAGATGTTTAATTTAAAATTTTTAAATTTTTGAGACTTAATGAGAAATTTAAAAAATTTTAAGAAGGAACTTCATTAAAAATATTCATAATTTTTAAATATAATAGCATTTTTAAAGTTTTTGAAGGGTCCAAAAAGAAATTTTTTAAGGACTAAAAGTTAAATTACTAAATTTTAGGCGATCAAGACCCTCACTCTCATAAGGATCCACCTCTAATTATATAATCTAATAAATAATTTTTAATAGTGATTATATTTTTAACCTTTTGCTAACACACATCTTGCAGACAAAGCTAATTAAATTCGGTATCCTAATATGACCATTGTCCTCTTTTTCATCGGACCATTCGTTAGATTCATAATCTAATAAATATTTAAAAGTAAAGTATTATTATGTGAATATTACTATTTTTCAATTATTACCAACAATTATGACATTCAAATAATTATGGTACCAAATAAAATCGAGAAATTTAAATTCATTTTACTTCTAAAATTTATATTATGCAGGGTAATTTACGTTTTAAATCACTAAACTTAATATTCACTTTCAGTTACATCCCAAACCTTTAATTTAATCAAATTACATCATTCAACTTTCATTATTTATAAATTAAATCACTTATATTGAAACCATTAAATAATTCTAATAAAAAAACTGAAATTGACACTTTTATTTAAAATATTTTCACATATCATCAATAAATAGTGTTCAATTCGTAATTTAAATATTTTTTGTTAGGATTTATAAGAGTTGTTTTTCCTTTTAATTTATTTAAATGAAATGCTAAAGAAAATTCTTACACAAAATATTAAAATTATCAATTGAACATTAAATGATGATGCTATGTTAAAAATATGTTAAATAAAAGTGTCAATTTCAATTTTTTCATTCAAATTATTTAATAATTTCAATATAAGTGACTTAATTTATAAATAATAAAAGTTGAATGATGTAGTTTAATTAAATTAAAAATTATGATGTAGATAAAAGTAAATATTAAGTTCAATAATCTAGAATGTAAATTACTCTATTATTTATAAGAAAGGATAGAAATGATTTTCACAAGTGGAATTAAAGAAAAATATTATTTTTGGGCAATCTACTTTTAAAAACTTTTACAGACTAATCATAATCTTTTATACATGTTTTCTCACTTTGCACTTTAAATTATTATTTTTTTCAATTTACCTCCTTCACTGTCATTTTAATCTCAGTTTACTCCTAAACTATTATTTTCGTCTTATTTGTCCCAAATAATTGATGTTCAATAATAACATGTAATTTGTCATGGTTCTATTAACTGTTTTTTGTCCGGAATAAAGTGAGATAAAAGTAATAGTTTAAGAAAATAAAGTGAAAAATAATAATTTGGAGTACAAAATAAAAAAATGTAATACTTAGAAGAACTAAGCCCTTTCTAGAATATATATATATATATATATATGTTAGGATCTACTTACACTATGTAAAATTTAACTAGTTTTACACTAACTCATGACCATTAGATGAGTGAAATAGATTGATGAAATTAATTCCTTACTCTTTTTCAAGTGATAATCTTCACATATCTTCTAATCTCATTCATCCATTTCACTCATCCAATGTCATAGATTAATGGAAAACTAGTTAAATTTTACATAATGTAACGGGATCTCATATATATATATATATATATATATATATATGGGATAGAATCAACTTATACAGTGTAAAACTATTTATTTTTTACATATTTTTTAGATCGTTGAATGGAAAAAAATAGATGGTTGAGATTAACTTCTTATTTTTTTCTCAAATAATAATTTTTACATAACTTACTGTTAATCTTAGTCATCTATTTTACTTATCTAACTATCCAAAAAAATATATAAAATTTTAAAAACCGCCATTAATGCGTGTTGGAATTGCTTTCAATTCGGTCCGCAAAGCAGAGAATAAATGTGGTACAAGACGTGCTGCAGAGAATATATGCTAGTCTGTAGTGGCATGATTTGAAGGATTGATTGAATCCTATTAGAAAAATTATAGTCATTTAGTTTCAATCGATAAAAATTATAAGGTAAAATATATAAATGACAATTAAATTATCTAAAAATTATAAAATAATTATTAAACTTTTAAATATTACGTAATGAGGTAAACTATTCTGTCGTCAATTACTTTGGTTATTTTCTTTATAAAATTTGATGTGACATATACAAACAAATCAAACATTATCACTAACATGTATAGCGAAATCAAAAATTAACACGTGACATGCATTTTAAATAATAATAATAATAATCTTTAATGATTCAGGGATTTCGTCTTGATTAATTTGGATCGACTCGTGTCGCATACATAGTTTTGGTGGGTGAGTCTCCCAACGGAAATTTTCTGCACATATAATGCCTCGAACTCGAGACATGCTTACGATATCAAGCTGCTTATCACTTGAACCAAATATGTTGGTAGGGTTTTTTTTAATATAAGAAGAAATAGCTTTTGGAAAAATGTGAGAAATTGGTAACTTTGAACCATATTTTCAATAGATAAAGGTGGATATTCGAATAATAAATTTATTGGGTCATATTTTACTCTATGAGACCTTTACAACGATATCTCATATGCTCAAAACGGTTGAATGATAAATGAGAAATTGATACTCAAAGTAAGGTAGTTGTGAATTGTGTAAAGAAAATATAACTCCCTTATCTCACATTGGTGGGATAACAAACATGGGAAGTGTTTAAATACACCAACTCTCTTGCTAGTTATTGAATGATTTGGATGAAAATTGTGCCTTATAGGTAGGTGTGTGAATTGCCTTCATGAACTTGTAAAAATATTATCTTCAAATTAATTTTTTCTTTATAAATGTCATATCTTTTTAAATATTTCAAATTTAAAAGAATATTTTTTGGGTTCCTTTAAATTCGAACATTAAACAGGTATTAGTTACAATTCACGAGAATATTTCGTTTTAATATAACATTAACATATATTTTCCGAATTAAATTGATCAAAGGGTTAATGACCGTTAATTTAGAATATTTTTTATTTTTATATTTTCCTCATCCACTCTCCTATAAATACCATGTCATTATCAGTTTTAAATCACAACCCAAAATAAAAAACTTTTTCTTCTCTGTAGTATTTCCAGTGATAGGCAAAGTCAAGAAAATGGTTCGTGATCTCTACAGCCCGTGCTACTGTTGAAGATCATGTTGTTATTCTATCCTAGGAGACTGACGACCGACGACCGAGAACTCAAACATTATAGAGTTGTTAAAATCTATCTCAAAAAACTACGTAACTGCATGTCTCAACACGTTTCCTACAATTTTTTATACGAATCTAAATTTGTTTCTCTTTACTCTGTTTTTTAATTATTTAATTTATTTAAATAATATTTAATTTCTTTTTTTTATCGTCTCCAATTCTAACTTTTTATACAACAATAACAAATAGATTAAAACAAGGGAAGCATGTGGAAGGGCATTCAAAATTGCTGCAGGGGCTTCAAGAAATCGGCGATGTACACAACGTGACTCGCAAGCCTTTTTTTAATAGTTTTTTTATAGGAAAATATTTTGATATATAAACTTGTATAAATTAAACAAGTCTTTTTAATTTTAGGGTTTAAAAAATTTAGATTGTGGCCTAGGGTTTAAGAGTTTTGGTTGTAGGATATAAAATTTAAGGTTTATGATTAAAATTTAAAGTTTAGAGTTTAGAACTAGGGGTTTAAGTTTTAAATTTTATAACTTAAATATAAATGGTGTGTAAAAAAATTTATACACCTTGTTCATCAAAATAAAATATTTTTTAAATAGACTATTTAATGATTGACATGATACATAATATTAATAAAATAAAATATATTTATTTTAAAATTAATAAACTAATCAATGATTAACATGTGATTGGGATTAGGGTGAGTAAAACGACTTGAAAATATTTTTTTACTCGACTCAAATTGAAAAAAAACTTAATTTGATTTGACTCGAATCATAATTTCATAAACTATATTTAAAATTTTTAAAAATAATATTTGAGTTATAAAATGAGACTCAAATAACTCAAAATTTTTATTAATTAGTGAATCAATTTTTAAGTTCGAGTCGAGTATCTCAACTCTCTTTGAGGTATGTATATCACATGAAAACATGAATAAATATATGCGTGTGTTAAGTTTGAACAAAATCTCGAACAACTTGACCCGACTAAACTTGAATATTATAATCTTGACTCGAAAAAATCAAATAAAGTTCGAATTATAAAATATAACTCGTCAACTAGATTAACTCAAATATTTTTACTAAACTCAAGCCGATAGAATACTCGTTGTTACATGCGACACAATTTTAAAAAAGTATTTTTTTCTTTCTATGTTTTATATTTCTTTTTATTTAATAAAAATATAGTTTTCTAAGAATTTTAAAATTTCCATGTCTTTAAATATTAATTCATTAACGAGGAGTTATATATTGGATGCTAAAAAAATTTACAATCTAATTTGAAGTAAATGTTCACGAATTAAAATATAAATATCATAAAATAAAAAATAAACTTTAAAAAGTACTATTGATATTGTGACATTTTCTTTTGCAAAAAATTATATATATATAAACAATCTTAATAACACAAACCAATTTTAGTAATTTTGATAAAAAAAAACTTTAGTAATTATAATTAAATGAAAAATAATATATATATACACACATATATACACTTTATTTGATAACATGAAAGCCACACACAAATAGTTTAACTTATAACTAAAAATAATATTATTACTTAATGTATTGATAATGTAATAATTTATTTACATTTATTTTGTATAGACAAACAAAAATATTCGCGAACATCTTCATTTATATGTTAAAAAATGTTGATTAAATAAAAATAAATAAATAAACGGTGAAATTACGCCACTAGTACTTAAGCTCATTATGCTTTAGAGTTTAAACTCTAAAGTTCACAATGTGTTCAATTTAGTTCATGCATTCACAAATATTTAAAATGTAAGAAATAAAAGGAAAAGAAAAACTGTGTAAATGAGCTTATAAGAGAGTCGATAAATAAACTTGTTTATGAATATAAACATACCAAACACACATTTGTTCATATTTGTTCGTTAATTAAATAAATATAAAATTTTTGTCTATACTACTTTATTTATTTTAATAAATAAATATAAATAAAAATTATACGAACGATTCACAAACAGTTTAGCTCTTTTTTGGAATAGATGTGAAATCAAAGATATTTTGCATCGAAGATTTCAAACTTTGAAATGAAATGTAGGTTACGATTTCATGAGAGAAATTATGTATTTATTTTCTAATTCGAATCATTTAACGAGAGAAGCACAAAACTGTGCAGGACAAATGAAGTTATAATTTGATTTGATACTTAATAATTTAACTTTGTCTTGTCAACTTTATTTATTTTTCAAACCTATAAACCTTATCCGTTTTTTTTTCAAATATGTCGTTTTGCATTTTTCTTATTTATTTTGACCGATGATTGGTAATATTAATTTTAGTGTTGATCGTTAATTGTTGGTGTTTAATTTTTTTTCATTTTTTTATGTTCTGCTTTAGTTTTTTTTTAGTTTTTAATAAAATTCTATGTACTTTAGTTATTTTCTTCTCGAAATTTTATTGCGTTTGTTTTTCTCTGTCTTTGTGGCATGTTTTTTCTTTGTCTTTATGGCACGTCTCTGTCTTATGATATATTTTTTGGATACCTTTGCGGTTGCTTGATGCTCGTGTAGTGTTCCTCACGATGTTTGTTCTTGATTTGAGTTTGTCACTGGTCTTGGATAGCTTGATCCCCTTTTATGATTGTTTACCGAAGTCATTGGAACTGTGTAGCAGATCGGAGCCTATAGAACCGACGTAAAAGGTATTTACAGTTTTCTATTGGGGATTTCATTTAGTTCATGTTTTAAATTTCCGAGATTTGTTGTAGTACAAAGAGGAAGTATCTAATTTGGCCGAAACAACCCTTTAATTTTTTTGATTATGTTATTTTTTATTTTTTAAATGTTTGAAACCTTTAAAATATTATATTTTTAATTTTCTTTTGTTTATTAATAGAAGTACTTAGTTTCATGTTAAAAAAAAAACTGTCCTGTCATCAAGCAAAACGCTCTCGAAAAGCGTTGTTAACCAGGAATTTATTAAGGCTACGTTCTGATTAGTTTCGGTATAATTGAAAATAATAGTAATAACGAGACTAGTTATCGTAAAAATAAGATTAAAATCTAATGATAAAATATATGTTAGGAAATACAAATATAATAGTGGCAATGAGATAACAATGTGAAAGATCGTTAATGACATTAATATTACTCTTATCATATTTAAACCTATTTTTAATCATTCCTATAATTATAATATAATTTATAATATAAGTGTATTTAAATATTTTAAATAATAAACAAAATATACAATTTAATAAACAAAATATAGAATAAATGCAAGAGCAAGTTTCACGTGTAAGTAGACTGCAAGGGTGAAATTGGAAGAAAAAAAATCCTCCCAACTGGTCTATGTTCAGATAACCGGTGCTTGATATTCACGTGAAAAGGAAGAAGGTTTGGGGAGACAATCTCAGCATTCACATCGAAATGGATGTTTTTGTTATGAGTGAGAAAGAAGCGACTAAACATGGATGGATCGAGGGAGCGGGGAGATAGTTCTTTCAAAATTTGTATATAATTTAAAATAGGCTTAAATAAAAAATATGTGTTGAAAATATGTTTTTTTTTTTTAATTTTAAGTGCTTAAAATATTTTTTTTATAAAAATAGGTGTCCAAAGTTTCAAAAGTTATAATTTTAGGTACATGACTGTTAATGGGTGTTAAATTTTTTTAACCAATCAATGCTTGACACGTAGCATATTTAATTTATTTTTTAATTTTTTTAAGAAAAATACCCAAAAATTTTTATTTTCAAAAAATCCCTAAATTTTGAAAAATTTATAAAACAGTCGTCAAATCTATAAAATTACCCAAACCCAAACCCACAAATCACTACCACTTCCGCCGTCGGTCAACTCCCCTGAGCACACCGGTTTGATTGCCGGAATAAGACAGTCATTTCTCCCAACACGACATCGCCAAAAATTGCAAACAACATAACGGCCGAACGTCAATTTTGCGTTCGACTTTCAATGTTCGGCTGCATGCCGTTCGTCGTTTTTGGCGACGCCGTATTGAGAAAAATGACCGCCTTGGTCCGGTGACCAAATCAGTGTGCTCAGGGTCGGTGACCAGCGACGAAAGCGGCGGCGATTTGGGGTTTAGGTTTGGGTAATTTTAGGTATTTGGGGATTATTTTGTAAAAATTGTAAAATTTTAGGATTTTTTGAAAAAATTGATTTTCTTTAGATTTTAATTTTAAAAAAATTAAATATGCCACATGCCAAGCATTGATTAATTAAAAAAAATTAACACCCATAACGGTCATGCACCTAAAATTATGACTTTTGAAACTTTGAACACCTATTTTTACAAAAAAAAAACTTTAGGCACCTAAAGTTAAAAAAGGCATACTTTGGGCACCTATTTTTCATTTAAGCCTTTAAAATATTTTATGTATTTTATATTGAAAATATATTTTCTCCTTTAAAATAAAAAGGGTAAAGTATACAAATGGTTACTAAACTATTTTCAAAAATACAAAATTGCTACCAAACTTTTAAAAGTTACATAATGATCGTTAAACTTTAGTTTTTGTTACAAAATGGTCCACTAAGCCTTAACTGCCGTTAAGTGGGTGACGTCACAGTTACGAAAATTTGTATAATAACACATTTAACTCTCTATATTTACACATTCAATCAATTTAGACATCAATAAGGAGGGTTAAATTAGGACTAAATTGATTGAATGTATAAATATGAAAGATTAAATGTGTTCCTATTTAAATTTTTGCAACTGTCACATCACCCACTTAACGGTAATTAATTGCTATTTTATAACAAAAATTAAAGTTTAACTGTCATTATTAACTTTTAAAAGTTAAATGACTATATTATATTTTTAAAAATAATTTAATGACAATTTATATATTTTTCTTAAAATTTTATAATTTCATCCGTAACATAAAGTCTTAGGCCTCTCCTAAAAATAAAGGATGATTTTTCTCTAGAAAGTTGTGAAACATAAGCCTAGTTGTAAGCCTAAAGAAAAACAAATCATTCATTTTTTTTAGCTGTTACTAACAAAACATTTGTCTTCTTTTCTTATAGTTCATTTGTACATTTGTCATATGACATAAAAGTCAAAAATTTCTCCCCAACCTAGTGAAAAAAAACCCAGATCTTAAGAATTAAACCAATTTCAAAAAGAAAAAAAAACATTTGATGGACAGGGCTTACTGTTTTAGGGTGGAATTAAACCCACTCCAAGCACAGCTCAAACTTTAGTTTTTAGATAATATAGTGACGTTTGGTAAACAATTTTTTTGAAATTTTTTAAAATTATTTAAGTATAAATAGCTGATTAGTAGTCAAATTCTTTATTTCTAGTGTTTGGTAAACACTTTTTTTAAAAAAAAAAGCTGATTGGACAAAATAAACTAAAAGAGAAAATGCGAAAAATTCAGCTGATTGAAAGAGCTAATTTGCAAAATAAGATTTTAAATGACGTACTTGACCATGTTATTTTTATAATTACATCCTTGCCATAAAATCTAATCTAATGAAATAACCTTCATTCTACTTTTTAGTTGTAGATTCTCAATTATATTTTATTTAAGAAAATATAGCAAAACATGGCAGTAAAGAAAAAGATTGTAGTATTGATATTTTATACAAGGTTAATAGTATGTATCAATTTCCATAAAGTTAATATTTGTAAATATTAAATTTTAAAAATATATATTTAAAATATTTAAAAATATTCACTAATTTTTTAAGGAACTTTTTAATTCCTTGTCAAAAGCATTTTATTCGAATAATTTCACCCCAATAAAGACTAAATGTATCATACTCTTATTTGTCATTTTACCCATATCAGTTATCAGCTAAATTTCACTAAATACTTTTATATAAACAGTTAATTAAATCAATTTTTAAATTAATTAGTCAAACTAGCCACTGCAATTAACTATCAGTAGTTTGCCAAACACCTCATATATATATATATATATATGAAAAAACTTTGATACACAAAGTTTACACGTGCCTTTTCGTTTTAGGGGTTATGGTTTTAGTTTAGGGTTTAAGGTTTATGGGTTTAGGTTGTCGGGTTTAGAGTGTCGGGTTTAGTTTTTTAGGGTTAGGGTTAAAATTTTAGGATTTGAGTTTTTATAATATAAATACAAAGGCTTATGTAAAATTAATTTTACACCATGTGTATCAAAGTTTTACCCATATATATATATATATATATATCTTTGAGGGGCTTCAAATTTGGTTTTTGTGAATACATTTAAGGGGCATTACTCCAATGTTTTGGTCCATCCAATCACCTGGGCCTAATACGAATATTAGGCCATTCATTTCTGGGTTACGCGTAGTTCTAGTGGCAATATTATTATTTAGTGCAGTGATCCCTATATGTAGAATTAATATAAAAGTAATTATTCTCTATACTAGCGGTCAAAACTAAAATCTTTTACAAGCATTTTAATTTTAATATTTAATTTAAAGGATAAAGTTTAACAGTTTAGAGATTTAAAGAGTTTGATTAAAATTTAAAGCTTATAACTTAAAACCTAAATTCCTCACTATGTTGCTCTAAAATATAATCCCTAATCTCTAAATTCTAATTACTATCCCTAAATTTTAAACCCCTAAACTCTAAATCTTAAACTAAATCCATAAACCCTAAAACTAAACATTTGTGAAAGCTTTTAGTTTACATTGCTAGTGTATTGAATTTAAATCCTTAATATAATATAAAAAACATATAATTCGAAAATTATCTCCAACAAGTAGTTGGTTTTTTAAACAAGTTTGAATTCTAAAATTATTTGCGAGTAAAGTAAACTGAATTTAGATAGTCATCTCCGTAATGCATTTGTGCAATACCCAATCATAGCATTTGAGATTTGAAGCCCGAGAATTTCTTGTCAGTTAACACGGACGATGGTTTCTTGCTCAAGGCCATTGCCTTTCGGACTCTCAATTGACCAAACTTAAAACATACTGAGACCATGCTTGCCACAAAAGCCTATCAAATGAACCAATCGTAAAGACTCAGTATCCTTAGGAAACCACTTTCTGCAACTTCACTTGAAGGCAACATATAAAACCTATATGCTATATTATTATATCATCATATATGTAGCATATAAACCCCCAATGCCTTCCTCAAATCCATCCATCGATTCTTCTCAACTTCTTTTCGGAAACAAAAATGGCTTTCTCTTTGCTTTCCAAGCTCTTCTTTCTTCCATTCATGGCTTTCCTTTTCGTGTTTTCATGACTTCTCCATAGTGGGATACTCAGCAGAGCATTTGAGTTCCAGGGAGAAACTCATTGAGCTCTTCGAATCGTGGTTATCGAAGCACGAGAAAATTTACGAGTCCATCGAAGAGATGCCGCTGAGGTTTGAGGTTTTCAAGGACAATCTAAAGCACATTGACAAGAGGAATAAGGAAATCAGTAGCTAATGGCTCGGGTTGAATGAGTTTGCTGACTTGAGCCATGAAGAGTTCAAAAGCAAGCATTTGGGACTCAAATCACAGGTTTTTAGAAAGAACCAATCGCCTGAAGACTTCGGTTACAGAGATGTCGATTTGCCGAAGTCTGTGGATTGGAGAAAGAAAGGTGCCGTCACCCCAGTCAAGAATCAAGGTTCCTGCGGTAAGAAATCTGTCCTCAAATTATTCAATGAGAAAAATTCGATCCGGAAACTTGAATTGTACATGAATTTTGTGCCTGCAGGGAGCTGTTGGGCTTTTCAACCGTGGCAGCCGTTGAGGGCATAAACAAGATAGTAACCGGGAAAGATTAATATCACAGAAAAGATCTCAGCCAGAACACATGAAACATTTTAAAGCATAACCCGAAATTATGAGAAGATTTTCATTTATCAATGATTTATCCATGGCCAAGATGATCATGACATCCAGTAAAAACTAAAAATTGACCCTGTTCCAGGTGGAAAATATTACAAGAACTATTTTAGAAAGCATGAAAAATGCATGACAATCATGACTCAAGTTGCTTATCTCCGAAAATGGGGGTTCATAAATGCATGATGGAGATGAGTGCTAGACATGGTAACTTTGTAACTACAACAATTACAATCAGCCACTTACTGTAAGTGTAAATGCTCTTGACAATAATGTTGATGGATGGAGATGAATATCACACAGTGATAGAAGCTACCTGTGCAGAACCAAGATCGAATAAGTTTCCAGCAAATATTCCTCTAACTAGATTCTCCAGACGCTTCTCTCCATCTTCAATATTATCATTAAGACGAACTACATCCGGGAACAGGGAGATAGCCTTGGCATTCTCTACATCCTATTGCAAGTTTTCCAAAGAACAATGTTAACAGAAATAGGGAACAACATATAACCTTGGCAATTATATATCTTTAACACTTGACGCCTCCACTGCCCTCCATCACCTTTTCTTACATTGCAAATTAGACAAATCGTAAAATGATTATAACACAATCCCTACCTTCATTCAAAATGTTCATTTTGTTGTTATTCCTTGAAAAACTATCATTTTAACCCCCCCCCCCCCCCAAAAGGAAATAAAATTACTAGTACTGCCCGTACAAGCTGATTAGGGATGGCAACAGGGCAGGGCGAGTCGGCCCCGAACCCGCCCGATATATTAATCTCAAAACTCGACTCCGCCCTGCTCTGAAAATAAAATAATAATTTACTTGTCCTGCTCCGATTTATAAACCTTAAATCCGATCCCGACCCGACCTAAAAATATAAAAAAATATATTAAATTTTGTCGACGATAAATATTAGATTCGATCGAACGACCATTATATTTATAAAATATAAATTTCACAGACTTTAAACTATATAAAAAATAAAACCAATTAAATTACTCATATGAAAAAAAAAAATACATATTTAAAAAAATAAACTCGATCATTGACTTTTAGAATCAGATATGTTAAAATTCGAACAATATCTAACAAAAATTTACGATAAACACAAACTAAAAAAATAGCTTGAAACTCCTAAAAGTATTTATATATGATGTTATTTTTATAAATATAATAAAAATAAATAAAAATAATAAAAAATACCAGGGCGGGGCGATAATTTTCATATCATACATGAACCTGTCCTGCCCGACTTTACATTTTTAAATACCCGACCCGCCACGATCTCCGAAAATCATAAGAAAAAACTCGATCGGGTCAGGTCGGGGCATACCGTGTCGGGGACGGATAATTTTGCCATCCCTAAAGCTGATACACCAAAACTAGAAGGTTATAAACTGGAATTCCGACTACTCGCATTTAAAACAGCTTTTAGCATTACAAGAACCTGTAGCATAAATTTCAATACTCACTTTGACTTTCTTGAATGCATATCTAAATCCCAATTCTCTAAGAACCTGTTCACGAAGTCGGCAGAGAAGCTACAAAACACCAAAACTATCATAAGGACCGCATACATTTCTTCAAGAAAAACCATTCTAAAATCCATAAAGTAATATAGAAATTAGTTTGAAAAAGTCCGACTTACAATACAATCAGGAGGTCCGCCATGGCTTTCGGGATCTTTCTTGATGTCTTCAAGTAACTCAGCATACCTTTCACAACATTAAGCAAACAAAAACACACAAATGCGACCAGAAATACTAAAGGAAACAGTTGCAGATGCTTATTATGACTTATGAGCAACCAATTAGCCATGCTTTCAAGGTGAGACAATCAGAATTCGCCTAAAGAAAATGTTCATAGATGAAATCAAATAAACTTTTGAAACCAAGGAATCATATGTAAAGCTCAAGAGGAAGCACAAGAAATACCCAATACCTTTGAGCAAATTTCTCAGCTTTAGTTGGAGCATCATCCACAGTAGTATCGCTCGCAGCGCTGTTCCTGCAATAAATTGAAGTGATGAGCAAATCTGATTTCAATTTTCAGGACAACAAAACCTAAAAAATCATCAAATAACAGCATACCGGCACAAAAGAACAATCATATGAACAAAAGAACTTAATGGGAAAACCTCAAATTACCCATTTTTCCAGGCAAAGAAAGAAATGAAATTTAAAAATAAAAAAAAGGAAAGGGAAAGGGATACTTGAAGGAGGGAATGGAATTGCGGTAGGTGTCCATCCAAGCAATTTCAGCAGGAGTAGCCTTTCGAGGATTATCAGAAGGGAATCTGTAGGGAATGGGGCATGCCCTGTACCTTGATTCGATGAGCAATGGAAATGGTACCATCTTTGAATCGCTCTCCATTACTTGGTTTCCTTGATTGGGAAAATGAGAAACAGAAATGCTACCCCGTTCAACCTCCTTCTCAGCTTTCCTTTTGTGTTTAATCTTCTTGTGATCGAAGCAAAACCAACAATTGCAACACCACGGAAGACTGTCTTTTGACTGGATTTAAAATACTTAAAAACTTTCTTATTATTATTTTGATCACCGAACTGTCGAATGTTATGTTTTAGTCATTTATGGCATTGATTTGTTGCATTTTTCTTAATAAAATTGATTTGTTACAATTTGATCATTAAAAATGTTAACTCTATGGTGTTAATGACGAGAAGGTCAACGAAAAAAGATAATTTTTAATTTGACTCATAAATTTTTGAAAATTCATTTCCCCCTTTAAATATATAGTTTTTTTTAGTAGAGTCTATTGTTTTTATAATGCTATGTTTTTGTTTAGTTGATTTATGAACAGAGTTCACATACCAAAAATTCTCTTTATTGATAATCCCTTCTTTGGAATTGAGCTCAAATGGGAAAACCATGAGCAACTCGCCCTATTGGCTTTGTGTGGACATTACAACATCAGTAGCAGCTTCCGTAGAGGTGTCAGCTCCAACAGCAAGAAATGAAACATCAAGCTTCGGTTTTTATCCTTTTTCTCTTTTTAACGTATAATATTAAATTGTGGCTATGATTGTGAATGTTGGAGACGGATTTGTTTCTCAAAAAAAGTTACGATATTTCTAACATATTATATTTATTAGTTTTTGGGAAAAGAGTTTTGATTTTACTTTTTTCTTAAGTGAGGTTGATATATTTCTTTTTTTTTTTTTGGTCAGAAAGGTCGATATATTTGTTTTAGATTGGTGTTAATTTTACTTTTTAATATTTTTACATAAACTTTACAAAAATTTTGAGGTGTCCGGTTCACTTTTTTATGGAATAAATTTACAAAGAATATATTATTTACTTTTTTATTTATTAAAAAACCATTCCATAGAAGTAAAAAGTTGGTATTAATAAAATTTAATTTTGAGAGTGATCCATCATCACAGGAATAACAACCATGAAGATAAAACCAACTTGAGAAAAAAGCATCCATATAAAATGTTGGAATAAAATTTTATCAGAGAAATAATTCTGGCAGAATCTCACCCTGCCTTATTGTTACATGTTACTCTGTATTCGAGTTTCATCAAATAATAATATAATATATGAATATAAGAATGATGGTAGTTCAAGCCTGCATCAGCTCCAATCTAAGTTTACATGCGTGTAAAAATGAAGCGCATGTAACTAGTTTTCACATTTCATTATTTGATTTAAGTGAGCATTTGATGCTCCAGCCCAAGTTTTTCGGCCGACGAGCTGACCCGACTGGCACTTTTATACGATATTGAATGATTACCAACCTCAAGTGCAACAACATTGGACAACTTTATCAACCCACAACTTCGTTGTATTTAAACACAATCGTATAGCCGTCCCCCGAGAAACTGGGCAACTTCGGGATGTTTTACCTGTGAAAATACATGGCCAAAGAGCATAGTTCTGCAAATTGATAAAATGTAGCAAAACCAATGCACAGATTGAGGTGGAAATTTTACCATTTCAATCTTGAGTGAATCACACTTGAACTGAGCATAAAGATTAGTCTCTATTCCACGACCCTGAAAAAATATGTACATATAGAAACCCAATATCAAAACAAAATAAAGAAACCAAATATATTAGTTGCAAAGAGTTTATCGAAAAGTGTTAAATCCGAGCATAAAACACTGGAGCAACCTAAACCATAGTCGGCAGTTCAGTGGACCTATTCAACCAATACATCATAAAGAACTAGCATTCAAAATTTTGCTTATCGTTAAACATGTTAAACACTGACAATCTATAAGAGCAAATAGATTATAAACTATCCATAGCTACATGTTTAGACTACAGATAATACTACTCGAAAAGCTTGAGTTCAATTTTGGTGTTTGTCAGATTCTCAAAGTTATAAGGCCAAGAAAGCAAAACGGGGCATCTGCTGGATTATGAAAGAACCTACCATGCCTTCCAAAATAACTAGGTCTGCATCACTCGCCAGGTAGGCGAGCTCCTGTGATACTCTCGCAAGATCAATAACCTACAAAAACAGAAGAAGCTGTTACTTCAATGACCAAATGTAAATTCTTTATCAGGTTTGGATGCATTAGGCAAAATTGATCTTACCGGCAAATCATTACCAGAATTGGCAATCAAAAGATTTTTGGTATCAACACCAATAAGCTCCACTTTCATCCTTCAACTGGTAAATTAGCACATAATAAGTTAGAGACAGCCCGTAAAAAGACAAAGAGGACTAAGGAAACATAATGATCATAATCTAGAACTGTTTTTCTTTCCATCACCTTTGATATAATTTGAAGCAATTCGGGGTAAGTTATGTCATTGATGGAAGGCAAGTCATTAGCTGCCAAGACAACCTGAGCAAAGAGGAAAACATTATAAACATAATTCTATTTGATTTTTTTTTCTAATGAATGTATCAGTGTTTAAAAAAGCGAGCTTGGGGCGGGCCTAGGCGCTAAGGTTCAAGGCTCAAAGGTCACAACGCTTAATTATCTCTGGGCGCAGCGATTTTAATGAAGCCTTCAAAAGGCGCGTGAAGCGCGTCCTTTCGGCACTTAATCTAAAATATAACTGTATATAACCGGCAGCATTGGAAGGAGAAGCTTAAGGAAAAGAAATCTCAAAAGAATAACCTAAAGGGAAAGGAGGAGAAAGAGAACTGGTGGGAAGTTACAATGGTCACCTTAAGACATGCAATGGAGGAGGTGTGTAGATGAGAAGAAGCTTGAAAAAATAAATAAAAAAAAAACAGATAGAAAAACGAAAACTGAAAGAATTTGTCGAAGAAGAAGATGAGAAAGGGAACGAGTGAAGGAAAAAAGATAAATTTTTTAACTCAAAAGGAGATGTGGGGCCCATTGTTATGCACAGATTTTGGCACATTTGTGCCACGTGCCCCTTCCTCACTGCCATAAAAAGCTACCTGGAACTTTTTTCAAAATGTTTGTCATATTCTTTATTTGGTTAAAAAATGAATAAAAAATACTTTTATCTCAAAAAAAAGAAAAAAACACTTTAAATAAATAACTTTTAACTATAATATTATTATTTGAATAAATTTAATAATTATTTTTAAATTTTTATAAATTCAGTTTTAAAGTATTTTTATTCAATAATGAATAATAAATCTAATATAATTTCATATTTAATAATATAAAATATCATTTTTACATTTATATTTAGCATTTAAAAAATGGAAAAAACAAATGGATAGTATTTAGGTGATAAATTTATATGCACTTGGTTAATATATCTTTAATTTTTAAAAATTAATCCTCACTTCAGTAAGGCGCGCGCCTTGCACTTTGCGCCATGGCTGTAGGACCCCCCTATCGCCTTAGTGCGCCTTGTGCCATTTTATACACCGGAATGTATAATATTAGTTAAGATGATGTTTTTTCCAAAGTTGCATGGTATATTGGTAGAGTGTTGAACCCTTAGTGATCACTGGTCAATTGGTTGCTTACCATATGAAATAACGACCACAAGTGCAAGGATTTAAGTTATATACTACTTATGTATCAACAACACCATAAATATATCTAAGACAGACTTGAAGATAGTTGAAACCAATAAAATACACATGCAACAAACTTGTATAAAATACATATAATTTAAAGTTCATGATTTTAATTGCCAACCTGGGTCCCACGTTTTAGCAGCTCTCTTGCAAATGGCAAAATACCCAAGATCACATCTGCACCAGAGTTATCGACAAAAATGACTGCCTGCCATTGCAATAAAATAAAAAGTTGGAAATAAGACACGGACAAACAGCATCAACTTTTAATCTTGGTGATAAAGTGAGTGTTGATGTCTTAATATATGCATTATGTTGACTTACCTTTTTCCAAGATTTCTTGCTCCATTTTTCTTTAAAAGTGTCAAAGTCATCAATGACCCAGGGACGAGGAACAAGATTTTGACAAGTAGCCAAGAAGGACATTCCATCCCTTGAGAAAACCTCAGCAAGCTTCCAAAGGTAAGGGAAAATAGCAAAAACAAAGAGTAAGTACCACTACAAAAGTTATCCTATTGCGGTATACTTCTATTCAAAATGAATATTAATATCACAGGAATCATCTCAACCAGAAAACATGAAATATGTTAAAGCATAATCCAAACATATGAGAAGATTCTCAATTATCAATGATAGTTCATCCATGGGAAAAGATGATCATGACACCATGTAAAAATTGAAAAAGAACGCTGATCCAAGTGGCAAATGTTACAAGGAATGATTTTAGAGAGCATGAGAAAAGTTTGACAATTATGATTCAATTTGCTTATCTCAGATCATAGGGATTCAAAGCTGCCTGACGGAGATGAGTACTACTAAGCATGGTAAGTTTGTAACTACACCAACAAATATGACCCGCCACTTATTGCGAGTGAAAATACTTTTGACAATAATGATTATGGATGGCATGAATATCACATAGTTATAGAAAGTACCTGTGCAGAATCAAGATCAAATATGTTTCCAGCAAATATTCCTCTAACTAGATTCTCCAGGCGCTTCCCTTCATCTTCAATATCGTCATTAAGACGAACTACATCTGGAAATAGGGAGATAGCCTTGGCATTCTCTTCATCCTATTGCAAGTTTTCAAAAGAAGAGCAGGGTTAACAAAGAAAGCGAAAAACATATAACATTGGCAAGTATATATCTTAACACCCGACGCCTCCACTACCCTCCATCACCTTTTTCTTACAAGTTGTACAAATTGAATAATGATTACAACGCAACCCCTAGATTCATCCAAAATGTTCATTTTGTTTATTATCCCTTGAAAAACTACCATTTCATAGAAAAGGAAATAAAATCACCGGTATTGTCCATACAAGATGATATATTTTCACTTGTCAAAAATAGAAAATCGTAAATTGGAATTCTGACAGCTCGCATATAAAACAACAGTTTCTAGTAATACAAGAACCCGTAGCATAAATTTCAATACTCACTTTGACTTTCTTGAATATGTCTCTAAACCCCAATTCTCTAAGAATCTGTTCACAAAGCCGGCAGAGAAGCTACAAAACCGCAAAACTATCATGATTGAGGACTACATTCATATCTCCAAGAACAACGATTCTGAAATACATAAAGTAATATAGACATTAGTTCTAAAATATGATTTACAATACAATCAGGAGGTCCACCATGGCTTTCGGGATCTTTCTTGATGTCATCAAGTATATCAGCATACCTTTTCACAACATTAAGCAACAAAAACATACAATTGCGATAAGAAATACGGAAGGAAACAGTTGTGTATGCTTATGACTTATGAGCAACCAAATATACATGGTTTTGATGGAGGACCGTAAAAAAATTCCTAAAGAAAATGTTCATAGATGAAACCAAATGAACTTTTGAAACAAAGAATCATATGTAAAGCTAAAGAGGAAGCACGAGAAATCCCAATACCTTTGAGCAAATTTCTCAGCTTTAGTTGGAGCATCAGCCACAGTAGTATCGCTCTCAGCTCTCTTCCCGCAATAAATTGAAGTAATGAACAAAATCATCGGGAAAGCACAGATCGTAAATCATTTTTTAAAAATAAAAAAAGAAAAAGATTATCCTTTTAAGTTACCATTACCACCTAATTAACAGCAAAACAATCTTATTAAAAAATTTGAAAAACAAAAAAGTAAAAATCATCAAATAATAGCATACTAACACAGAAGAACAACAATTAGAACCGATGAACTTAATGGGAAAACCTCAAATTAATCATTTTTTTCCGGTTAAACAAGGAGTAGATATATGTATGTATGTATGTATGTATTTATGTATGTATGTATGTATGTATTAAAGAAAACCGTAAAAACATCAAAAAATAACGGAGTAACACAAATGAACAATCATTAGAGCCGAAGAACTTAATGGGAGAAACTCAAATTACCCATTTTCCCAGGGAAATAAAGAATAGAAATTTATGAATCATAATGGAAAAAGAAGAAGAAAGATGGATACTTGAAGGAGGCAATGGAATTGCGGAAGAGGTCGATCCAGGCAATTTCCGTAGGGGTAGGGTTCGAGGATTATCGGAAGGGAATCTGTAGGGAATGGTACATGACCTGTGGTTTGATTCGATGGGCGTTGTCAGCAATGGAAATGGCACCATCTCTGAATCGCTCTCCATTCCTTGGTTTTCTTGATGTTTTCCTTTGTATCTTCTCTTCTAGTGATCAAAGCAGAACCAACGAGTTCAATACTTGAACTTCATCTCCTTGGTTCTTCTACTTATAGATATCCAAAAAGGGAAAAGAATGTTCTTCCATTATAAAGAATAAAGGCTTAAATGAAAAAGGGTAAATTACAAAAATCATTGTTAAACTTTATTTTGTGAGATATTTTGGTTATTAATTTTTTAAAAATAATTAATTTATTTTAATTATATAATATTATTTTATTAATATTTAGTATGAATTAATATATTTTATTATTATTAAATATAAAAGTAATTTAAAATAAAAAAAAACCTAAATCATATCCAATCTTCAATCTACAAACACCAAAACTCTTCCTTTCGCCTCCACCCCTCGCCGGACATACCCATTATTGGATCTGGTTATTGGACTGCGAACCTGGAGATTCGAAACTGTTGACCTAAGAGGAGATCAACTCTGGACCGACGGAGTCGAGTGTTCAAGCTCTGTCGGTCAACGGTCAGTGCTTCGACTTGGACTTCACCGGATCCAAACCCTTCGCTTATGGCTACAACCCAAACTTTATTAGTTACAGTGTAAGCAAAAGAGCTTTGAAAACCTCGTTATTATTTTTAAATTATAAATAAAAATATAAAATTTGTTTTTCTGTTGTTGATTTGCAGGTATCATCATCGTCGATAGATGTTGGGTGGTCCCCCTCCGGTGAATTCTTCCGATTGTTAATGGCATCAAACAGCTCCACTTTCATCCCTCATTTTATCCCATGAGTTAGATTCGCCTAAATCAAAATAGAAAATTCAATCTGCCGCCTTCTTTTACCATCGTTTTTCGTCGTCACTCAGTAGTTTCTCCGATCGCCCTCACTATCGAATGATCTTTCTCCCCCTCATCTTACTTTGAACCTGTTTAAATTCGCCAAAAAAGCTCCCGGTATGAGATTCGAGGATTTAAAGTTTCGTGTTTTGGCTGGGGTTAGTACTTGGGTGATATTAGCTCTTTTATTTTAGCTTTGCAAAACGTGGTCGTTTTGGTTACTTTAAGTTTGTTATTTCTGTTACATAATTAGATGAGTTAAATGCTGTCGTTTAAGGGACTTTAAAAGAAAAAAAATTTCTATTTGGACCAAGACATGCTTGTAATTGGGATTTTTTTTTGGTCTTATTTTTTTTAAATGAACTTATCATCCTCTTATTCTTTAAAAATTTTGTGTCTTTACCTCTATATCTTCTGTTTCTTTCAGGTTTGAGTAATTGATCGGCATCAAAGGTATCAGAGCCATTCTTTTTGACAATAGTTAACGGCGTACAGACAAGGTCACAGCAGGAACTGGCAAAAATAACAATCAGATTTCAAGAATTTAGAAAAAAGGTTGGAAAGAAATCGAACAAACCTTGACTGAGAAAGTTCAGGATATTTGCATAGAGGTCAATGGGGTTCGTACTGAGGTTCATGAGTTGAAGACTCTGTTAAAAAGTTTGTTGGGATAGACAGACGCTTCAAGAGGTCTTTTGGGGGCAACAACGTCTAATGAATTTGCAGCTAAATTTAGCAACACCCACTGATTATGAGGGCCAAAAAGACGATAGCGTTATAATTTTGGGTGATTCTAATCAGCGTTAGTACAGTTCAATTTTTGATGGCTCTAATATTAGAAATTGATGGGCGAAGCTGGAGCAGTTCTTTTCTGCTGAATATGTCCCTGACAACGCGAAGGTGAAGTTGGTTATGTTGAATCTTGAAGATAAGGCACTCCAGTGGCATCATTTTGTGGTGAGAAATTATTGTGACCTCAATAATATCATTTGGGAACCCTATTTAAAGCTGATGAGGGACCGATTTGCATCTAAAGGGTTTAAAGATTCAATAGGGGAGTTGGTAGTTCTCAAGCAAACTTCTTCAGTGGACTAGTATTATGCTGAATTTCTCAGTTTCTTAAACCAAACGCAACTCTCGAATGATTATGATTTGAGTATTTTTATTAAAAATTTAAAATTTAAAATGGAAAATGGGTCAGTACATCAGGGTTTTTCAACTCAAGGATTTATTGAATGCTTTTAGACTATCTTTACACTTTGAGCAGATAGTTTTTGGGCACCCTCGAATACCCAATTTTTCCTTTACCCCTGTTTTACCTTCAACATATAGTAGAGTAGGTTTTTCTACTACTTTCAAGAATTTTGGTGGGACAAGTACCCCTCTTTCTCCTAGAAGCTCGATTCCCAGTAATCATGTAGGTTTTGTTCCTAAAAAAGAAATCCCTACAACTAGCAATGGTCCAAAAAAATTATTTTCTGTAGAAATGGATGAGAGAAGAAGTAAGGGACTCTGTTTCTGATGCCTTGCAAAATTTGTTCTTAGATATAAATGCACTCGATCCCAATTATACCAGTTATTGATGGAAAACGATAAAGCTGATATTGAGCAGGAAAAGTTTGTGGATTCTGAAGACAGACTTGAGCCTGAGTTTCTTGAGAGAGTTACTACTGACATTCTTATTTTGTCTCTGCAAGCAATGTGGGGATCTGTTGAAGGATAAACAATGAGGGTTATGGTAACCATTAAAAAAATAAACTTGATAGCCTTTATTGATATTGGGAGTATTCATAATTTTTTGGGTCTTGAAGTTGCGAAGATTACTGAGTTGGCTGTAAAACAGAGCATCAATTGAAAGTCACTATTGCTGATGGTGGAGTACTACACGCTCAAGGGTTTTGCAGAGATGCAGAATAAAATTTACAGGGGCATTCTTTTTGTACAGATTTTTTGGTCATACCATTAAAAGGATACGATATGATTTTGGGAGTTCAGGGGTTGGCTTCTTTAGCAACAATTCAGTAAAAAAAATAATACGTTGACTATGAACTTTACAGTAGATGGTTAGGGTATTTTTTGAAAAGGGTTGGTTCCTAGACCAGATCAGATTTAGGAAGATAGTGAAAGATCCAGAGTTTTAAAAGGCACCAACATTACCCCTAAGATATCTTTACTCACTATGAACTCACAAGTGGAGATTCATCTGAAGAAAGGAAGAATAATTTTAGAATTGCAGCAACTTCTGAATGCATTTGATGAAGTTTTCAAGAACCTAGAGGATTACCTCACAGTAAAGGACATGAGCACAAAATTACTCTACAAGATGAAACAACGTGGTAAAAATCAAGCCCTACAGATACCCTGCAGTGCAAAAAGATAAGATAGAAAAATTAATTCAGAAAATATTACAGGCTGGGGTTATCAGAGATAGTGTAAGTTCTTTTGCATCTCTCATTGCCATGTTAGAAAAAAACATTTGAGGGAGGTGCTAGAATTGTTTAAGGTGAATCAATTGTATGTCAAGAGGTCTAAATACACTTTTGAGACTACTAAAATGAATTATTTGGGGTACACTTTCTCAAATGGCCATATATCCATGGACAAGAAGATAGTAAGATGTATTTTAGATTGGCCAACACCCACCAACATCAAAGAATTAAAAGAATTCTTAGGGTTATCTGGTTATTATAGGAGATTTATGAGAGACTACGAAGGAATAGCAAAACCCCTTACTGAGTTGCTTAAGAAGAATGTTTGGGATTGAAATAGAGGCTAAAGAAGTAATACAGAAATTGAAGACAATTAGTTCAGCTCGTGTTCTTGCTCTTTTCAATTTCCAACAAGAATTTGTAATTGAAATTGATGCATCCGCTTGTAGAGTTAGTGATGTATTCATGCAAAATGGTAGACCATTTGCTTTCTTTTCTAAGGGGTTGGGAGTGAAACATCAAGCTATGTCCATTTATGAGAAAATATTACTGATTGTGTTATTAGTAGTAAAAAAATGGTCTTCCTATCTTGTGGAGAGATATTTCAAAATAAGGACTGATCACCAGAATTTGAGGTTTTTATCTAAAAATTAAGTCACAACTTCAGCTCAACAGATTTGGGTAGCTAAGATGATAGGTTATGGCTACGATGTGGTTTATAGAAGGGGAGTACATAATATAATGGCTGACACTCTCTCAAGGAATCCACAATATTTTACAAACCAATTGATGTTCATAAGCAGCTTTGACACTATATGGGTGAACAGAATTTGTCAATTTTGGATGCAAGATGATAAAGTGTATAAGATAATTGGAGAATTATCAAAGGATGCTGCTTCACACTCCAAGTACATAAAAGATGGAAAACTTTTGAAGATGAAGGGGAAACTGGTAGTGAGAAATGAAGTTGAATTAAGGAAACAACTCATAGACTTATTTTACAGTAGTTCTTTTGGGGGCATTCAGCTGCTGATGCAACCAGAAAAAGCATGTCATCTTGCTTATATTGTAAGGGCCTAAATAATCTGTAATAAGAGGTGAGAGAATGTAATATTTGTCAGCAGTATAAATATGACAACCATCTCAAAACTAGTTTGCTATAACTTTTGCTGATTCCTGAGAAGGTTTGGTTATTTATTAGTATGAACTTCATTGATGATGTGCTTAAATTCAGATCACAAGACACAATTTATGTGGTGGTAGACAGGTTAATCAAGTATGCACGCTTCATGACTCTTTTTCATCCATTTACTATTTTAAATGTGGCTCAAGTGTTCTTAGACAACATCTTTAAATTGCATGGCCTGCCAGAGTTTATTGTATGTGATAAGAAAAAAATTTTATGAGTAATTTCTGGAAGAAATTATTTTTTAAGATGGGGGTAACAATCACTCATTTCACTGCTTACCATCCAGAAATTGATGGTCAAACAACAATTATGAATAGGTACTTAAAGACCTATTTAAAGTGTATGACTGGTGAGACACCTAAAAATTAGAGCAAGTGGCTATCACTGGCTGAAAGGTGGTATAACACCTCTTATCATTCTGCCATCAAAACAACTCTTTATCAAGCACTGTATGGACAAAAACCAGCTATGCATCTATCATATTTAGCTGATGAATTCTTAATTACAACTGTTGACAGAAGCTTGCAAGCTAGAGAAGTAGCTGTAAAGATGCTTAAATTTTATTTATAGAGGGCTAGTGACATGATGAAAAATCAAGCAAATAAGATGAATGATAGGGAATTCTCAGTTGGAGATTGGGTTTATTTAAAACTTTAACCCTACAGACAGCAGTCAATTCATTCGAGGAATTTCAACAAATTATTCCCAAAGTAGTTTGGACCTTATCTCATCATTGAAAGGGTGGGGAATTTTTTTACAAGTTACAAATGCTAAGTGGTTCTAGAGTTTATCCTACTTTTTATGCATCTCAACTCAAAAAACACATTAAGTCTGTACTATTTCAATTTAGTTTGCTAGTGATAGGGCCTGATAGTATAGTAGTGAAAGAGCCTCTGAAGATTGTGGATAAAAGAATGGTGAAGAAGGGTAATGGACCTGTTATTGAAGTTTTGGTTGAGTGAACCAACGTCTTTCTTGAAGATGCTACTTGGGAAAATTTTTATAAGCTGTAGCAAGATTTTCCTCACTTCAATTTTTGAAGACAAGAATATTTTTCGAGCAGAGAGTACTGATATTAGCTCTTTTATTTTAGCTCTGCAAACGTGACCGTTTTGGTTACTTTTAGTTCGTTATTTCTATTACATAATTGAATGAGTTAAACGTTGTCGTTTAAAGGGCTTTAAAAGGGAAAATTCTATCTGGATTAGGGTATGTTTGTAATTGGATTTTTTTTCTTCTGATTTTATCTTTTTCTCTGAATGAACTTATCATCCCTTATTCTCTAAAAATTATGCGTCTTTACCTACATTTTTCTGTTTCTTTTTGGTTTGAGTAATTGATCGGCATCATTAGGTCTGACGTTTATCGTTTCAGGATCTTTTCGGAATGTGGCCGATGAGTTTGACCTATGGAGGTGAAGGGAAGAATTTTAGGGTTTGGAGATTGGATATGATTTAATTTTTATTTTGGATTTTTAATTTTAAATTACTTTTATATTAAACAATAATAAAATATAATTTCATCTTTATTTTAAATTATTTTTATATTTAATAATAATAAATTATGTTAAGTCATACTAAAATATTAATAAAATAATATTGAGTGATCAAAATAGGTCAATGTATAAAGTTCAGTAACCAAAATAGGCGTAAAGTTCAGTGGTGATTTTTGTAATTTACCCAATGAAAAATAGGTGCCTAAAATATATCACTTTTAAACTTTCGGTGTCTAAAGTATTTTTAAAAAAAATAAGTGCCCAAAGTTTTAACCATTATAATTTTAGGTGCCTCATGTTAACTACCTTTAATTTTTTTAAAATATATATTTTTTTTTCATTTTTTAAACTTATTTTCTAAAAAACCCTAAATTTCCAAAATTTCCAAAATAGCACCAAATTCGAAATCCCCGACTCGCAAAAACTCAAATAGCAATTTGAGTCGATTTCGTCGTCAATGGCCGCATCGTCGTCCACCACATCCGTCGTAGGACCACCACAATCATTTATTCTACCACCAAGTCGCCGGAAAGAGACTAAAATCGTGTATAACGCCAGACGAAGGTCAAAATCTTTGAAAGATTTATTCGAACGATTCGCAACGAGCGACGGTCGAACAACGATGATTTGTGTGTAGGTGTTTCGGTGAGGGAGGACATTACATTCCGTCCCCGGTAACGTGACCAATGATGACGGGAGTCGCCAAATTTGAAATTTAGGTATTTAAGTATTTGAGGTTTTATGAATTTGAGGTTTTTTGAAATTTTGAGAATTTGTTTTTTTTTTTAAATCATTTTTTTTATTTTTTAAAAGTAATTAAAATAAATTACAAATTAAAATCTGTAACTTGTCTCGTTATAATTGACTAACAATTTTTTTAACGGCAATTAACATCGAGATGCCTAAAATTGTAACGTTTGAAACTTTAAACACCTACTTTTACAAAAAAAAAAAATTTAGGCACCTAAAGTTCAAAAAGGGTATAATTTATGCATTTATTTTCATTTAAACCAAGAATAAACTATGTATATAACCATCCCACAATTAACTATTTATTCTTTTAATTACTGGGTGAGCTAAAGTCTAGTAAAAGTTTTTTAAGGTTAATCTAGTTGAGAGTATTATTTTATAATTCAAATTTTATTTGATTTTTTTATCAAGTTGAGTTTATGAAACTTAAGTCGAAGTGTTTGAGTTTATGTTCAAATTAATTGTAAACCTTTATTTTGTTATGACACTAATAAGTTCCAATTTAAACAACTTTCATAAGCCATATACGATTTACATATATATTTATTCATATGTGATATACATATATCAGGCAGAGTTGAAACACTCGACTTAAACTTAAAAATTGATTCACTAACTATTAAAAATTTTGAATTATTCAAAGTTTTATAACTCAAACTTTATTTGATTTTTTTCCGAGTCAAATCAAGTTTTCTCGTCCAAATTTTGAAAATTATAAAATATCAAATTATTTATATAGTTTTCCCTTATATGAAATAAGAGTTATATTTTGATACTCAAACTATGTAAAAAAAATACACAACCCTTCTTTAAAATTTAAGGTAAACTACCTAAATGGCCACTATACTATGAATAAGTCGCGATTTGACCACAATACTATTTTTCGAAGTAATTAAGCTACCATACTATTAATTTGGACTCAATGTGGCCACCTGCCGTTGTAGGGTGATGTGGCAGTTAAAAAATGATATAATTACATATTTGGTCCATATTATTTACACATTCTTTCAATTTAGTCATAATTTTAAATTAATAAAATTAATTAATTATTTAATTAGATGGTGACACGCATCAACACCTTATTGGAGGAATTTAATTATTTATATTTGATTTAATAAATATATTTTCCTCCTCCAATCAGGTGATGGCACGTGTCACCACCTATTTAGATGAGAAAAATGAAATCAAGCATTCTACCTACAGGGGGATTCAAACCTGGGACTAGGGATGGGCACGGGTTGGGTAGGGTCGGGTTTTTGGCCTACCCGAAAATAATAACCCTAAAATCGAACCCGACCCGACCTCGTACAGATCCCTACCCGTATCGGTACTCTACCTTTTTATACCGATACACGAAAGCCTTTCTCAAGCAATAGAATAGTAGTATCGATACGCTCCCTAGCGTACAAATACGTGAAAATGTTACTAGAATTTCATTCATAACAGAGTATTGATACTTGAGGAGTCGTATAGGTACGCCCTTCATGTTTCGACTCTTTACATAGAGAGGGGACCAGTATCAAACCACCCATACCGGTACGTGAACCCTAATTTCCAGGTCTGAGGTTTAAATTTCTCATCTCTAACCCCAAACCAACTTGGTAACCCCTAAAACTCAACTTACAAATTATAGAAGGTGTTTAGGGTCGATTTCTATCAATTTTAAGCCTTATTAACATCAATTTCACAATTTGCCATTAAAGAGCAACCAAGGTTCAATCTTAACTAAAAGTACCATAAACATGCAACAAGATCTATTTTCATGATTTTCAGGAAACTATAGGAGTTAGTAGTGTACTAACCTTTGATTAAAGCTGGTGAAGAAGCCTTCAAAGACCCGTTCCCGTTCATCCACACTAACCGTCACTAAAACCTGAACCTTCACCATTTTAACTATCTTTACCTTGGTTTGTAGATCCTTTGTTGCTAAACAAATTTCCCTCAATCGCCAAAATGTGATTCTCACTCAAACACTCAAAGATTACACCTTGAACCTCAAACTTGGGTAAAAAGATGAAGAAGAGGGAGAAACAGGGGGACAAGGGTGACTTGCCCTGTACTTTTTTGCAGAGCATAAATGAATCCCCTCTCTTTGTCTTCCCTTAAGAAATTACTCATTTGCCCCTTTTTATTTTCACTCTATCCCATTAGCAAACCAACAACACAAGCCCAAAGCTTTCCTTAAGCCCAATAAGGCTTCTACTAGGCCAATAACAAGGCCCACACGTGAAGCCCGATCTCCCGATTAACCTGACTCTTGGATTCTAAAATTTGGGTTGTTACAACTCTCCATTCCTTAAAGAAAATTTCATCCTCGAAATTTACCTGATGGAAACAGATGCAGTTAGAACTCCACCATAACATCTTCGACTTCCAAAGTTCCCCCACTACATTTTCACAAGAGTATGAACTTGTTGTGAAGTTCTTTTACTCCCTTGTCAAGCACTCTAATCGGCTCTTCTTCGTGCTTTAAACTGGTGTTGATGTCAAACCCTTTCGCGGGATCACATACGAATGATCGAAAAGATATCGTCTCAACATAAGTACATGGAAAACATCATAGATATGTACCATATTCGGAGGTGAGGCCAAACAATAAACCACTAATCCACTTCTCTCTCCAGAATACATACGATTTACGACAACACTCACCTCATATCTAAAAGTGGATCAACAAAGGATAACTTTAATGGCACTGTCAGACACCAACCTACCGAACTCACTCTGGATGTCCTTTATCTCGGTTACCAAACTCTTTTTATCAACACTCGCATTTTCAACTATTAGATGTGTTGAACTCTGGCAGTCCTCAAGGATTTCCAAATGTTGTTCCAACAAAATCCATTGCAACACGAGAATCTAATTCCACACCACCGTAGTCAAAACCCACAATTTCACTAAGCTACACATAAATCTTCACCTTATTTTACCATTCATGAAAACAATCCATCTCAAACCCAATAAAGCAACTCTTAAAACATCGAGCTTAAGATTATACCGACAGACTTGTGAGTCCTGGCCATCTTACGACTCGCCCTTAAGGTCTAAACATCACATCAGACACAATCTTTATCACAACCTCTCTTTAACCTTCAGCTTACGATACTCAATCCCTGAACGATCGCAAGGTAATCTCGAAACTCTTCAATCATTTACAAGATTATCAATCCCCAAGGAACGAGTAACGGTCCTCTATCGTTACATGTCGACTCACCATATCTAACGCCACCACTTTTGCTATACCAACTAGGGTATGCTCTAAGGTAAAACACTTGGCGACGACACCCGTATTCACTCACTTTTGCAAATGAGTCCCTACTCTAAAAGTTTAGCCTGTGCCATACTACAAGGTGAAGAACACAAACACCAAACTCGACGTCACCTCTATCGCGGGTTCTTATTCAAGATCAAGAGGTAAGCCCGCTCATTCTTCAAAGAGTACTCTAACATGGTCTTAACTGCCCGTAACTCTAAAGATGTAGACTTTTAACCCTCGTACCCAACGTGGGATAAGAACGCCTTGCAACCTACAAGACCCTCTTAAACAACCATCACAAGAAAATAACCCTCATGCTAAAGCGGCAATGGTTCATAGTGTCTATTTCCAACAACTTGGTTTACCTTGAACCATAATCTTTGAGGGTCTTGCTCAAAAACCAAGACATAACTCAACTCATACACTCAATCTTCTCTAAGGGTAACCTCTACCAACTATGGAGAGTAAAAGTCTACATCTAAGGGTAACCCTAAAATTAAAAGGCTTGTGTAAACTAATTTACACAAGCTTGTATATCAAAGTATTTTCCATATAATAATGGATTGCAAATGTTTTTATTAAATAATTATTGTATAAATTACTTATTTAGTCATTAAATTATGATATTAGTTCTATTCTGACCATTAAATAAAGCTGTCATTTAAATTATTAAAATTGCGTTTTCATTTTATTCTTGGTATTGGCCGTTAAAACAGATTTGTCCATTTAATAGAAATAGTGTTATGATTTGATATAATAACATTAAGTCTCAAAAACTTATATGTTCTATTAATTTAGCCCTAGTTTAGAATTATTCAATAAATTTAACTTTTCATATCTAAAAATTATATCAATTTAGTCCTTAAACACATCAACATCATCATTCAATCGCCATCAAAGAATTCATGGTATTTGAAAATGTTGAAAACCCAAACAATTATTAGAGGAGTATAAAACTCAACTCAGCTTGAAAAAATTGATTTTTTTATTTAAGTAAAATTTTAGTTATAAAATAGGACTTGAATAACTCAAAATTTTTAGTAATTAGTAGATTAATTTTCAAGTTCGAGTCAGATATCTCATTTCTGTATTATATATGTATATTGCATAGGAATACGAATATATATATCGTAAATGAGTATAGAAAGACGTTTAAATTGACCCAATTAGTACCATAATATTAAATATTTACAATTAAATTTGAACAAAATTCTTACAACTTTACTAAACTCAATCCACATTTCACAAATTTGACTCAATTTCTTTAAAATAAATTGTAAAATATAACTCATTAACTTAATTAACTTAGAACTTTTTAACTCACTCAATTGAATACTCACTAATAACTTAACACAGAAGTCGATATATTAGTTGATTTTTTGTCGTCAATTAAATTTTAAAAAGGACATACGTCATAGATCAAAGAATAATTAATTTTAAAAACTATACAGGGCACGCTATTTTTGCAGTTTTGAAGTTGATATATATATATATATATCAATTTTTTTAACTTTAACCATAATTATTTTAATTAATTAAATTTTATAAAAAATATATTTTTAAACTTCTTGATTGAATGTTTATCAATAATAAATTTAAAGTAATAATAAGTCAAAGTTCAAAAAATTTATCCAAGAAAAGTCAATATTAGACCTATTGAATGGTAATGAATCAGTACCAATAATATTATTAATATAGGTATTGGTGATTATAGAACTCCATAGCTATCTTGATGATGGCCATATGTCAGATGTTCTACTAAGATAATCCACTAAAGAGTAATTTCATTATTCAACCATGAAGCAGAATTTGACAAATTCAACACACGCTACGACCAGAAGGAACATGATGAACCGCTTCCATTGTTATTGATACATTACAAGGATAACCTTACCTCCACTCCCCTTGTGAGTGTGATCACTTAAGAAGATATGCCTGTGCATGTCCTTTACAACTCGTCTCTCGAGAGGCCATCTCTTCTGGGTGGGATGTACGACGTATATGCTTTAATAATGGACACGTACACATCGATTCCTTTCAAGTACTCGCCTTGGTTTAGAAACTGCAGTAAGGAAGAAAAGACGACAGTCAGATACTCAGATCACATGCCTGCTACTCAGAACAAGGCAAATAAACATGCAGCCAATGGTAACTGCTTGAAATTAAGAAAAGACTTTCAACAGATCAAAGACAATGGTCCATCAATCAGAATATCAAATGGCAGCAATGATGTACCTCATTATGGTCATGAAGCAAAACAGGAGTGTTGGCCATAGGTGAAAAACCAATAGCTGGCAGGCCCACCTGCCGAAAATAGCGAACATCTGTAGAGGCAGGAAAAATCTCTGCTTTCCCGACTTTTCCATTAGCTTTCTTGATAGCTTCTTCCAACAGACTCCACCATGGATTAGAGCTGTTGGTGGCAGTTATGAGCGGCCTTCCCAGGTAATCAACGGTGGTACCCTTTTGCTTAAACTGCAGACAGAAGTAACTAGTTCAGGAAGCAATTCAGTAGTAAGCAAACTGCAAAACACCATGTGGAACCCACACAAAAGGGAATCTTCTTCTTTTCCTAAAATTTATCATCTTTGTTTCCCATGGAATGCCCTAATCTTGTATTTAGATAGCAACTCAGATGATATAAAATCAATACAAATTAACGAGTGTCACTATCTTCGAAAAGCGGGAGAGGAGAGAGTTTATAACTGTCGGTATGGACAGAATAAAATGTTGATAAGAATTCACCATATTGATTCCAAGTTAAATATTGCAGGATCCCGTGAAATTTTGTACTAAAAGATTTTAGAAACATGGTACACCACCCTTTTACTTATTACTGAATGCCAACTTTTTACTAAGAGAGTGCGTTTCATTTGCTACACCTCAAATGACATGTTTCGTGAAGCAGGTGCCCATTCCTCAGCTAGCCGTTTCTCCAAGGATTCTACATTAGCTGTCGGTGGCACTCGAATATCAAAACCAGCTTCTGCTTCAGATGGCTGCAAATTCATAACAAAACCCTGGCAGAAAAAGACCAGCAGCGTGATTGTATGAAATAGGGTAAAGAGAGAGAAAGACCAAAAGACCTAACCAACCATGAATTAACTGATTGAGCAATTTTAGCACAGAAAGTTTAGCCTTTAATTCCTTTAACACCCAATTGCTCTAAGGAACTATGAAACGAAGATAATGCATATCATTTTCCATCTTCGATGAAACAATGCAATTATGCCACAACTTTCAAAATTGATAGATACTTAACATATAAAGACTTCAGATTGGCACAAGCAAATCAACTTTTGCAATTACTCAGAAAATGTGTCTATTCCAAACATCTCATATCCAATAAAAGTCTCACGGGATGCTTCATATTATTTGTCAAAGAGTATGCACCTCATGAGTTGTATAAAGATTCATGCACTAATATTTTCTTAATAGAAGGGATTATCCATTTCTTTCAGTTTTCCTAAGTGTTTGAAGAATGAAATGGAATGAACTGATTAGGCCTCATAAACTATTAATGAATCAAAGTAAGGCCCCAGGTACCGTTACAGATTGCACATAAGTTGTGCAACGATTTGGTTATATCTTCGGTGCTTTTATGATAAACATCTGAAGCTAAACTATTAAGAAAAACAACTCTTCGAGCTTAGGTACAGTGCAATAATATCTGCTGAAATCATAATTAACACTAGTAAATTCAATCAACTACGGGATGTCAACTAGCAAAGGTTTCAGCACCTAATTATCTAAATTTCTAGAGACTTACAGTGGGAGAAGGCGTGCCAGCCTTCAGCGAGGCCATGTTAACCGAAATGACATCCCCTTCACCCTTCAAACCAGCTTTGATCAAATCAAACTGTGAAGCCCTGAACCTCCTGACAATCTCAATGCTCTTGAAAAGGTTCTCCATTGCACTATTGTCGTAAAGCTTCGCCCCGTGTCCGGGAGCTCCTGTAGACTTTATCACCAGCCACCATGGCGTCCTCTCCGCATAGAACAACCTGTAATTCTCATTGGGCGAAGCCAACCCTGTTTCTCAAACAACATAAGTTCTAGGCCTCACATTGCCCCCATTGCATATAATTGTTAACTATTAGCCATTTCAAACATGATTAGATATTTTCATTTGGGTTTACCTTCATCAAGCACTATATCAACATTCATACTCTTGAAGACATCGGAATGAGCAAACTTCTCGACACCATCATGGCCGCCGATCTCCTCGTCGGGGACAAACGACAAGTAAAGAGACCGTTTTGGCTGAAACCCAGAAGACTTCAACATACGAATAGCCTCCAGATACTGCATCCCAACGCACTTCATATCCTGGGAACCTCGAGCAAAGATATTGCCTTGTTCATCGATGTGAGCTCCAAGAGGAGGATGAACCCACTTAGAATACTCAGACGGGACGACATCGGTGTGGGAGTTGAGTAGGATAGAAGGAAGGGAAGGGTCGGAGCCTGGCCATTTGAGGATGACGAGTGGTTTCCCTTTGACGAACTCTATGACTTGGGATTCTAAAGAAAGGGATTCGGATTGGGTTAGGAGAAATTGGGTTGATTTCTCGTAGTCTGGGGATGGTTGGGCAGTGTTGATTCGAAGATATTCTTGGAATCTTGATATGATTTCGGATTGTTCATCTTGGGTTGGTGGGGTTGTTGAGTTTATGAGGACTGGAAATAGAAGAAGAGAAAATAGTAGAAGATGATGAAGCGGAAATTGATGATTGAAATTGAATGGTTTCCCCATCGATTTGATTCAGTCGCTTCTTCGGTTTCACTACTTCGAGTTCGCCAAATCTCAGCCTTCAGTTGCAGAGAAGATGAGTGACTGAACACAACTCTTTGAGGTCAAAGCACTTAACACTAAACAAGTTTTCATTGGGTTAAATCAATATTATACCCCTTAAGTTATCCATTTTGTCATTTTAGTACCCCTGAAGATATTTCTGTATCACTTTAATCCACGGGAATTTTGAAAGATATATACATTAAGATATTTGTGTATCACTTATATATATTTCAAAATTCTTGTGATACATTGCCGGTGGAAACTAAAAGTTTTCACAAGCGCCTTAGTTTTAGGGTTTAGAGACTCAATTTAGGGTGTAGGGTTTAGAGGTTTAGGTTTAGTAGTTTAGAATTTAGGGATTGTGAGTAGAATTTATGATTTATAGGTCAAAACCTAAATCTTCAACAAATTACCCTAAAACCTAAACCTTACCCCTAAATTTTAACCATTACCCCTAAATTCTAAACCCTATACACCTAAATCCTTAAACCCTACACGCTAAACTGAGTCTTTAAACCCTAAAACTAGGGAGATTATGGAAACTAAAAGTTTACACCACCAATGCATTAGATATAAATCCTATAAATATATATATATTTCAATACGAAGAGTTACAAATCAAGACCTAATAAACAACCAACCTTTCGTGAGGAAGAGTGGTAACATTTTTATCAACAAAACCACAAACCGTAACAAACTAAAAATTTGTGGAAAAGTGGATGATGTTCATCTTAGGAGATCCGATTCAATCATTTTGTTGTTTGTGCATTGTTAAAAGGGTTTAAAATATGTATGAACACATACTACCTTACCTTGCAATCACCTTAAAACTATTTAAAAAATATAGGAGATGTTAATTTGACCATACAATCAATTACCAAATTTTCACATGAAGATCTGCAACTGCTCGAATCAACGAAAACGAACTTGTAACACCCTCGACCCGAATGTCACATTTGGGCCTCAAGCCTAAAACCCAACCATAAAAAAATTCCCAACCTAGTTTATCCTAATCCACAATAAATTTCCAGAACCCATTTTATTCCAATCCAATAAAGTACAAGTAATATTTGAAACATATACAGTGGAGATCCTTTTAAAATTTCATTATAAAACGCTTGACTCTATCGTTTTAGAAATACAATACAAGTTACAATCTACAATAGGTTCCTACGAATACATATCCCAAAGACCCAAGTGATGTACTCTAGAGAGACGAGGCACTTGAATAATTCATTGATGGCACTCCTCCAAGCAACATGACAAATCTACTAACCTGCGAACGGAAACAACAATTTTGAACGCTGAGCTAACAAATCTCAATGGATACACAACCACTCAACCATGCTTCATGCAATCGTAAATAAGAATGATGCTACAAGATATGATATCATGGCAAGATAACAATGGCGCAACCACTAGTCGCTTAAACACATGCCTTAACAAAGCAATCATCAATCATGGCACATAAAGCCCAACCAAGCCCGAGATCTCAATAGATCACCTAGGCAATAACAACATCAACAACAACTCTAGAGTGAGGTAAGGTCATATAGCATCGGAACATACACTCTGGGTGAGGCTGGGTCACGTAGCATCAGATCATATACCCTGGGTGAGGCTGGGTCACCTAGCATTAGAACATCACCCTGCTCGAAATACTCTATCAAGCATCTACACTCTGGGTGAGGCTGGATCACCTAGCATTGGAACATACACCCATACTCGAAATGCCCCATCGAGTATCTTCGAATGAGGCCTGGGTCACATAGCATCGGTAACCTTCATTCGGCATCTCAAACTGTGGTGTTGCAACACTATTCACTAGGTATCCGGATCCCATCAATCAAGTGACCACATGACACGACACACCAACATATGACCCAACCAATGCCTATCCGAACATACAAGCAACGCGATCCCAAAGATCCCCTATTGTTGCTAAGCGACATCACATCAATATTTTACATTACTGAGTTGCTAGTATATTATGGGGAAGCATTCAGTTAATCTCATTATTTGACTCATTAATCCACATTGTCTTATTACTCAAGGCAACTGAATTGTATAGATGTCCATTGAGCGCACAACAAGGATCCTAATTACCACATAACATTATTTGATTCACCCAAGCTCTCTATAGGGTACTAACACAAGCAACTCATCCAATATTTACCAAGTTATTAGCCATTTATTCCACTTACGAGGCTTAAACACCAATTTCTCAGTTTTAGTATTCATTTAATACCTTAGGAGACCCTTTCGGACCCTTTTCCTTGAACTATAGAACCCTCAAACTCAAATTCCTTGGGTAAATTGCCCAGCGAGTACCGATACTCCTATATGGGTATCGGTACGTCTCTCTAAGTACCGATACTCCTACACGAGTACCGATACTCAATTTGGGTTCGAAAGAAATAGGTCATCAATTCGTACCGATACGTTCACCCCTGTATCGGTACTCAGTATCGATACTTGAACCACCTCATACCGATCCCCACCTGTACTGGTGCTCCACCTTTGCATGCCGATATACGAAAGCCTTTCTCAAGTAATAGAATAGTAGTACCGATACGCCCCATAGCGTACAAATGCGTGAAAATGTTACTGAAATTTTATTCATAACAGGGGCATTGATACTCGAGGAGTCGTACTGGTACGCCCTTCATGTTTCGACTCTTTACATAGAGAGGGGTACTAGTATCGAACCACCCGTACCGATACGTGAACCTTGATTTCCAGGTCTGAGGTTTAAATTTCTTATCTCTAACCCCAAACCAACTTGGTAACCCCTAAAACTCAACTTACAAATTATAGAAGGTGTTTAGGGTCGATTTCTATCAAATTTAAGCCTTATTAACATCAATTTCACAATTTGCCATTAAAGAGCAACCAAGGTTCAATCTTAACCAAAAATACCATAAACATGCAACAAGATCTATTTTCATGATTTCCATGAAGCTATAGGAGTTAGTAGTGTACCAACCTTTGCTTAAAGCTGATGAAGAAGCTTTCAAAGACTCGTTCCCGTTCATCTGCACTAACCCTCACTAAAACCTGAACCTCCACCATTTTAACTCATCTTTACCTTAGTTTGTAGATCCTTTGTTGCTAAAAAAACTTTCCTCAATCGCCAAAATGTGACTCTCACTCAAACACTCAAAGATTACACCTTGAACCTCAAACTTGGGTAGAAAGATGAAGATGAAAGAGAGGGAGAAATAAGGGGACAAGGGTGACTTGCCCTCTACTTTTTTGCAGAGAATAAATGAATCCCCTCATTTTGTCTTCCCTTAACAAGTCATTAGAAAACCAACAACACAAGCACAAAGCTTTCCTCAAGCCCAACAAGGCTTCTACTATGCCAATAACAAGGCCCACGCTCCTGATTAATCTGACTCTTGGATTCTAAAATTTGGGTCGTTACAACTCTCCATTCCTTAAAGAAAATTTCATCCTCGAAATTTATCTGATAAAAACAGATGCAGTTAGAACTCCACCATAACATCTTCGACTTCTAAAGTTCCTCCACTACACTTTCACAAGAGTATGAACTTATTGTGAAGTTCAATTACTCCCTTGTCAAGCACTCTAATCGGCTCTTCTTTGTACTTTAAATTGGTGTTGATATCAAACCTTTTTGCGGGATCACATACGAATGATCAGAAAGATACCATCTTAACATAAGTACATGGAAAACATTATAGTTATGTACCATATTCAGAGGTGAGGCCAAACAATAAACCACTAATCCACTTCTCTCTCCAGAATACATGCGATTTACGACAACACTCATCTCATATCTAAAAGCAGATTAACAAATGATAACTTTAATGGCACTGTCAGACACCAACCTACCGAACTCACTCTGGATATCCTTTATCTCGGTTGCCAAACTCTTTTTATCAACACTCGCATTTTCAACTATTAGATGTGCTGAACTCTGGCAGTCCTCAAAGATTTCCAAATGTTGTTCCAACAAAATCCATTGCAACACGAGAATCTAATTCCACACCACCGTAGTCAAAACCCACAATTTCACTAAGCTACACAGAAATCTTCACCTTATTTTACCATTCATGAAAATAATCCATCTCAAACCCAATAAAGCAACACTTAAAATATCGAGCTTAAGATTATACCGACACACTTGTGAGTCCAGACCATCTTACGACTCGCCCTTAAGGTCTAAACATCACCTAAGACACAATCTTTATCACAACCTCTCTTTAACCTTCATCTTACAATACTCAATCCCTGAACGATCGTAAGGTAATCTCAAAACTCTTCAATCATTTACAAGATTATCAATCCCCAAGGAACGAGTAACAATCCTCTATCGCTACACGTCGACTCACTATATCTAACGCCACCACTCTTGCTATACCAACCCGGGTATGCTCTAAGGTAAAACACTTAGCGACGACACCCGTATTCACTTACTTTTGCAAACGAGTCCCTACTCTAAAAGTTTAGCCTGTGCCATACTACAGGGTGAGGAACACAAACACCAAACTTGATGTCACCTCTATTACGGGTAAAATTTGAGAATAAGCTATATGGGAACCGAATGAGAAGAGTCAATATCCGCATCTCTTCAGTTCAGGTAAAATTTGAGGATGAATTTTTCTTAAGGGGAAGAGTTGTAACACCTCAGAACCAGGCCTAGTCAAAATTTAATCCCGACAAGCAAAAATCTTGCATCAGAAAGTCAAATTATAAAGTTGAGCTTTGACCAAGTGGTCAATTGTTGGATTATTGAATCCCAATTAAGTATCGATATTGTTTAAGGATACTATTGCAAACTTTGAAAACTGTCTAGGTGACCAAATTGAGAAAATTAAAAGTTTGGGGGCAAAATACAAAGATTAAATAGTTGAGGGACTAACCTTACAATTATCCCCTCCTCAATATTATTCATCATTTACGTGGTGGTTTGGGATGAGATTGATTCATCCTAAGGAAATTTAAGTTATTAAGATAGTAAAGAAAGAAAGAAAGAAACTTACCCGGTAAAGACTTCAAGCAAGCACCACTCTATTCTCATCTTCTTCCTCTGAGCTTACACCTTAAGCAAGCACATCCATTAAAGCTTTAGTAAAGCTTTCCTTTCCTTTAAGTTTTTATTTCCAAGATATAGCTATTGATTGGGTAAGCAAAAACCCTACATTGGTTTATCGATACCATGGCAAAATCATGTTTAATTCCAAGTTTAAGAATCAAGGAACACTAGAAATTCTCTAGGGATATCATAGCATATTTGTTATTTTTTTTCATAGCTAATAAGTTGCTATGGATCCATAATCGATATTGAAATCCTTGTAATTCCTATTTCTTTGTAGCCCAAGAGATTCAAGGTGAAGAATCACCAAATCCTTCTAATCCTACCAAGCTCAAGAATAAGGGAGTTGTCATCCGGGAGCCTTGAAAGCCTTGGAAGTATCGGTGAGTGTAGTTGGAGTCTAGAGATTGGCTAGGTGTCTTTCTCGAGTTTATCAAATATTACTTTATTGAATCATCATCATTGATCAAGGTATAGATATTGAAACACCTTGTTAAACGTATCATCGATAAGCTTTGGTAAGCTTATTACATTGTCAAGTTGATTATTGAATCATTGCATTGTCATTGATATCATGAAAACATTGAGAAAGACCATATTGATCATAGTATATTGTTAATATTGATATTGTCATGGCTAGAGTTAAGGTTATTGTTATTGCTATTGATATTGTTATTGTTATTGAATCCTTAGATACGAATGGACTTAGGTTACAATTGGCATGCCATAGAATTCATGAGCTCATTGGTACGTAGTGGATTACGGTCATTGAGCTAAGGCTCTATTTGGCGATGTTGGTGGGATGTGTTTGTGTTGGTCTTATTGGCGATGTTGGTTGGGAATTTGCGTATCCACATTACATGTTGATCCAAGGAAAATAAAAAAGTATTGTTAAAACATAATTTGAGATGTATTTGCATCGTTATACATGTTATTATTTTCATTGGAATTTATATTATTGTTATTGACTACCTCACTAGGCTAAATAAGCCAAATGGATCTCATTTTCATACAATTTTAGGTTAAAAGTTAGTCAGATCGAGGATCGGAGCAATGACATTTTTGAAGCAAGTCACCAAGTTACATGTAATATAAACTTTGTCTTTAAACTCCTAGAAATGTGGCATAGGGTCTAGACAAGTTAGCTTAGCCCCATCTTGTATGTATATATGGTCTACCATGTTAAATGAGTTAAAGCATGGAGTATAGTATGTTCATGACTTAATAAAATTGGTAAAATGGCCCTAAATGCACTAATAAGGGAAAACCGGGGTAAATGGATCCATTTTGGCCTAAGATTTGACATGCTAGTAAATTTGATGTTTTAAGCTTCCATGTGAATTTTGGTAAACTTTTGACATGGTTAAGACCCTCAAATCAGATAAAAACCAGATAAAATATGATATTACAAGTGCAGGGATACCGGTACGGGTGATGTCGTACCGGTACTGATAGGCTAAATTGGGCAATATTGATCTGTGAGTACCGGTATGGGAGATGTCGTACCGGTACAGTCATACATCATTGGTATAAGGCTTAAAGGTGTACCGATACATATATGGGAGTACCTGTACGCCAAATCGACACTAGAATTTTACTATAGCACGGGTACCAGTACGGGTGATGGGGTACCGATACCTATTCACGTCTTAAATTGGGAATTAGGGATTGTGTGTCGGTACAGAATGGACTCGTACCGATACGGGGTATCGAATCCTCGTTCCGATACTATATGATGAGTACCGATACGGGATTTAGGTTCGAAAGAAAAATATTAAGGGGGCGTACTGGTACCAATGCAGGTAAGTTAGTTAACTGGTTTTGAAACTTTGCAAATTGGTCATTGATTCGAATATGAGGAAATTGATAGTGTAAATGGGCTCCAAAACTTGTGAAATTTTATATACAAGGTAAACAGGTATAGAATTCCACATTGATAACCATAATTATCGTAAGTCCTTAAAACTTTCAAGATTTACGATTTAGTCCTTAAACTTGTTTAAGTTATTGATTAACCCCTAATAGTAATTCGAATGAGTTGTATTGATTATAGTAAAGCACCGCGTCGATTGAATGTCATTAATTCACTGTTTATAGTCTAAGACGTCGATTTTTGGTGCTCCGATCACCATATTGTTCACCGGTAATACTTTTCGACCTGGAATCCTACTAGACCGGGAAGGGGGTGTTACACTATCTATCGGGAATGAAATTTAAAAATGCTAGTATTTTTCCCTGCCTTCTCAGCATGTGTGAAATATTCGGTAATGATAATCTGAGACAAATATTAAATTTGAAAATGTCATGAAATCATAAACTAAAAATAATGTGATCTCTAGCCCATAAATTATTTTTTACCTAAAAAGAACGAAGGTAGATATAACTTCTTTGGCATAGGCTCTTGTCTCAAGTGCAAATCATACACATAGAGATTGATAAACTATTAAATATTTTAAAAAACTTGTATTAATAAAAGAAAAAGAACAAATATTGATCATGTAAAAGATTTAATAATTTAATCTATAATACTTAATCAGATAACTATTTTTCTAAAAAAATAGTACGAACATTGTCAACGTCTAAAAAATTATATTTGGCCATGTAAAGAGTGTCAGATATATTATTCCAAGTAGAAATATTTGAACAAATTCTGCGTTCTTCAGGCTTTAAGTTCTCCAAATATTGCTTGTACGCATCAGTTACCATAGCAGTTTCTTTGCAAGTTTTTGATAACAAATTACCTGCCTCATATCTATCCTGCATAAAAAACATTTAACTCTTGAAAATGACAATAACATGAAAATTAAATGTATTTTTTTAAAAAAATGTGTTTATAGTTTACACCTTTCTTGTTTTACATTTGATTTGAGCTTATGCGAATAAATCTTGCAATCCTGGTTGAATATCAAAATTACAAAGCTTGTTTTCTTTTCCAACCTACACAATCAAAAAGTAATTGATCATATATTCAACTCAAATGAAATATTTGTACAATATTTCTTTCAAATTTTCATCCTACTATAAAAAATCTATATTTTTCATCATGTTACTACCTCATTTTTTTTTCAGAACTTTCAACCTTCGATGTATCTCCATTATCATGAAATTTTGTGATTTTTTCTTGTATCTGCATATCATATGGCAAAAAGTTATTTTTAAACAAACAAATAATATCAAAGTATAAGATGAAATATAACCAATAAAGAAAAATTTGTAAACATTTGTATTCACTTTAGAAGTTTGAGCTCTTTTTTTCGATGTCATATCTTTTAGCTTCGGATCATCAGTAAAATCAGAACGTGTATATGAACATCTCACACTTTTTTTCTGTTGAGAGTCTTTACTCTTTGACGAAGCCTTAGGACCGTTTGACATTTTAGGTGTCATTTTTTTAATCATTGGAGTTTTTTTCAACGTAACTAATTGACTAGGAAATAGATGGGGACTAAATTGAAAGTTAAAAACTTCTCTAGGAATTTTTGGGAGACCATCAGTGTCAGCCTTGATGTTGTCTTCAAAAGTAACTTCAAGTTTTCTTTTACCAATAGGTTCTAACGAGGGAGAAGAATAATCAGGATCACAATTAATAAATGGAGACAAATTCGATTTTTAATACAATTCTCGGTTTCTTCCTTCAATGATGCCGCACTTAATCCTTCGTCCTTGTGCGATTTATTTTCTAAACCCTCATCTTTCAATGGATCGCTATGCAAACTAGTCTCTTTCAATGGAGACAAATTTGATTTTTTAATACAATTCTCGGTTTCTTCCTTCAATGATGCTACACTTAATCCTTCTTCCTTGTGTGATTTATTTTCTAAACCCTCATCTTTCAATGGATCGCTATGCAAACTAGTCTCTTCTGATCTATTATTTAAAGCATCCTCCTTTAATGATCGACTATGTATACCTTCCTCTTTTAATGAATTACCATCTTGTATTGAACTTTTAACATTAGTCAGTGTTAATATGATCACTAATTTCTCAAATTGGCCATTTAATTTTTCAAATTGACCATTTAGTTTTTTGAATTGACCATTCATTTTAACAAAATCCTTTTCAATATTTTGCACCTAATGAATGAGTGTCTCGAACTTGTGTTCACTCTGATAAGGAGTTCTTATCTTTTTCTCATGTACAACTTTAGCTTCTTCCTATATGTATATAAAATAAATAAAAAGTTTAATAATAATCTTAAATAATGTATACCGACAAAAAGAAATTCAAACTATTATTAAAATTTCAGTTAACTATATTGAATGTACCTCGTTGTTTGTCTTCTCTAAATTCATGTCGATATGACGCTTACACTCTATCATCTTAACTTGTTTTGAAGGCGTTAAGTTTAGATCCACCAGTACTGGTATGGTTACCTAGAGTATCAGTACGCAGTTTGGAAATAATTTGCAGTAACCAATTATTGTACCGGTACGCATCTAGTACCGGTACAAGATTACTCGCGTATCGATACACGTGAAACAACATACCGGTATGGAACGAGGGTTTTAATTTGGGGATTTAAAATTGGATTTGGGGATTGGGGTTCTAATATAGAAATTCGGGCTTGATTTTGGGAATTAGGGTTCTAATTTGGAAATTAAGGTACTCAATTTGGGAATTAGGGTTTTACATTTGGCCTAATTTGAAAATTAGAGTTAGGGTGGTGGTTAGGGCTTGGGAATTAGGGGATTAGGGAAAGTCGAAAATTGATGGCGGTCGTCGCACACGGAAAACCACGACCACTGCAGATGAAGGCGGCTAATGAATCTAATTAACAAAAAATTCCAAAAATCAAACAAAGAGTACTGGTACGATTACCTAGAGTATGGGTACGCAGTTTGGAAATAATCTCCAGTGACCAATTATTGTACTAATACGCATCTAGTATCGATACATGATTACCTGTGTGCCGATACACGTGAAACAATTTATCGGTACGAAACGAGGGTTTCAATTTGGGAATTCGAAATTGGATTTGGAAATTAGGGTTCTAATATAGAAATTAGGGTTCGATTTTGGAAATTAGGGTTCTAATTTGGGAATTAGGGTTCTATATTTGGCTTAATTTGAAAATTAGGGTTAAGGTGGTGGTTAGTGTTTGGGAATTAGGAAATTAGGAGAAGCCGAAAATCGATGGCGGTCGCCGCACACGAGTAGCCACGGCCATCGCCGGTGAAGACAGTGGCTGTCGATGAGGCGACACCCATCGATGACAACTTGGACGGCCACCCAAGTCAGAATCAAAATAAATATAAATAAAACTTACCGAATTGGCTGCGCGAACGGAGGGGAACGACGATCAAGCTCGAACGACGGTCACACAGGGAGGGAGGCACGACGATGACTATCTCACCGACGACAGAGGCTAACGGCGACGACTGCTTCAATGGCAAGGAAAAAGTATTTAGGGTTTTTTAATTTAGAGTTGGTATTTGATCTAATTATTTTAAAAAATTAAAAATATAATATATATGGAAAATAATGTAATTAATATTTTGTTTTAACTAATTTACCTTTAAATTTTAAAATAATTTATAATTATACGTTGAGTCTTTTAAATTTTTAATCTTTATAAATTAATTTAATAGTATTCAATGATGCTCAGCGTTAGTGGTCTTAGCGGTGCTCGTCTGAGCGTTACAAAATTTTCGTTATTCTTATTATAATTATATAAACGTATTTAGCAATTTTAATTTTAGTTACAGGAACGTGTTGAATGTGATTGAAAGTGTAAGTTCAAAATAAAACGGTAAAGCGTGTACGGTGGCGCGAAGATTTAATCATTTCCAAAATAAAAGTGAAGAACAAAGGCTCGCCCATCCGCAGCTGCCTCTTTCCCTCTGCGTGCTTCTTCTCTTATTCGTAATGGATTTCCCTTTCAACCAACGCCGATGCAACGTTTCACCGTTCTGAACACCAATAGTTCAGGGCCGCGATGTCAGTCTCCCAAACGCTCGGCGGTCCGTCTAGGTGCGGCCGCATCTTGGGACCATCTCTCGAGAAGATCATCAAAAACGCCGCTTGGCGAAAACACTCTCACATCGTTTCTTCGTGCAAATCCACACTCGAGAAGCTCGAGACTCTCTCCGACACCGGATTACCCGATCCGAAGTCTCATGTACTCGGAATTTCCACTTCCGACGCTGATTTTGTTCTCACCCCTATCCTCCTCGCCCTCGACTCGAATTATGCCAAAATCACCGAGCCGGCACTCGAATGTACATTCAAATTGTTCTCTCTCGACATCGTTCGCGGCGAGATCGATCGCAAGGCCTCCAATCCGATCCTGTACAAAATTGTCGAAAGTGTTTGCAAAGTGGGTGGCACTGGTGAGGAACCGATCGAGCTTGCTGTGCTACGTGTTTTACTCTCTGCCGTTCGATGCCCTTGTGTTTTGATACGTGGCGATTGCTTGATTCACGTCGTTAGAACTTGTTATAACGTCTATTTAGGTAGTTTAACCGGAGCCAATCAGGTATGTGCTAAGTCAGTTTTAGCTCAGATTATGCTTATTGTATTCACCCGAGCGGAAGAAGATTCCATGGACGTTTCAATAAAAACAGTGTCGGTTAATGAACTTTTAGAGTTTACAGATAAGAATTTGAATGAAGGAAGTTCAATTTATAATTGTCAGAGTTTTATTAGAGAGGTTATGAATGCTAGTGAAGGGGTTCCAGATTTGAAGCTTTCTCAGCCGATTATGGTTCAGCAATTACAAAATGGTGAGTCTAAGTGGTCGAAAGGGGAGCTGGATGTGGAGGTTGAGGAGCAAGAGATGAAGGAAGGGACGGAATCAGGTTCTGGTGTTGTTAGTAGTAAAATTAGGGAGGATGGGTTTCATGTTTTTAGGAATTTGAGTAAGTTGTCCATGAAGTTTTCTTCGCAGGAGAATCCAGACAATCAGATCCTTTTGAGAGGGAAGACATTGTCTTTGGAACTCCTCAAGGTTATAATGGACAATGGGGGTCCAATATGGCACACAAATGAGAGGCAAGTCATTCTATACTAAGTCCAAGTAGGATTCTGATCTTTTATTTTCTTTCTAAGATGGATTTATTATTTGATATGATTAGTTGTTATGGTTGTTTGCTTGGTGCCATAGTACTTTGGGACTTATCTTTTATAGTAACTATTATTTCTTTTTTTTCTTCATATAGTTCGTGGTCTACTTTTACTATGACTATTGTATTAGGAGCTTTAAAATGGTATTAAACATTTAGACTTCGGATGTTTGTTGATCTTATCAAGTTTTGGTATTACATGATTGAGTAGATGAAAAGGTATTTAGGTTTCATATTCCCAAACATGGTAGGATACAAATCCAACCTTGAACCCCTCAAATTGGACATTGCTACGGGGTCTTGATCCACCAAGCAAGGGGGAACCTAAGAAATCCTGCATGAACCTGTGTTAGACACAGTTAATAGAAGATTATAGTACTCCCAGTTCTGCCCAATATAACTCCCAAATAAACCTTTCTTTTCGAGTGCATATATACACAGGGTAGTGGGAGGAATTATCTGAAGAATCATTGCTTAGCTAATTTTACAAAATAATAAGATAAATGCTCCAATAACATTGTTAATTATTTCCTTTTAACAATTTATTTGTTTTTCTTTCAAGTTTTATACGTCATGTAGTATTTTGTGATAAATATCTCGTTTTTCTGCAGTCTTCAGTTAAATTTATTCCGGTGCTCTTATATTCCGTGTTACATTATGCAGGTTTCTTAATGCTATTAAGCAGTATCTCTGCATATCATTGTTAAAAAACAGTGCATTATCAATAATGTCAGTTTTCCAACTCCAGTGTTCTATTTTTATGAGCTTGTTAACAAAATTTAGATCGGGTTTGAAAGCTGAAATTGGAATATTCTTTCCTATGCTTTTCCTCCGAGTTCTAGAGAATGTACTCCAGCCAAGTTTTCTACAGAAAATGACCATCCTCAATTTGTTGGAAAAGATTGCTGGGGATTCACAGATTATCATTGATATATTTGTGAACTATGATTGTGACATGGATTCACCAAACATATTTGAAAGGTATTCTTTTTTTTTCCCCAGTAATTGTTAAGACAAGTGTTTCACATGAATGCTGCTTCTGTCTTATCTAGTGTGTTTGTCATGTCAAATTTTCTATAGAAGCATCCAAAATTACATGTAAAATCCTTTATGAATTTGGCACCTTTCTCTATATTTGAAAAAGGAAGGTGGTCATTAACTCAAGTACCAGTTATTGATTGATGTTCACCGAGCATACTTTTTCTTCTTCTTTTTTAAATTCTCATACCTTTTTTTAATTTCTTGTTCCGACACTTTCACTTAAGCAAAATATATTAGAAATATTATAATTCTGTCATATGTGAAATCTCATACAGATTGAAGTCTTCTCCCAAATTTTATATAAAGAATGAAGGTCAACATAGGAATTAACTTGAGCAACAGTCTGGTGATTTCTTAGAGCTTGGTTTAGCTTCTTTCTAAAGTGTATATATATCCTCATTTTATTTTATTTCTTTACGTGTCAATACTTTATACAATGTATTAAAACTCTTATAATTCCATCAGATATTTGCAGGGTTGTCAATGGCCTCCTGAAAACTTCTCTGGGACCGCCGCCTGGTTCAACCACAACTTTGTCTGCTTTCCAGGATTTTTCTCTCCGGCATGAATCAGTGACGTGCTTGGTTTGCATCATTAAGTCAATGAGAACTTGGATGGACCAACAGCTAAAGATAGGTGATTCTGACTCGCCCAAGAACTTTGAGAGAGATTCTTCGGCAGAGAGACAATCAGCCTCATTTGTAGAAGATGGAGTTCTCCCTGATTGTGAGTTCCACCCAGAAATGAATTATGAATTGTCAGATGCTGCTACGTTTGAGCAACGCCGGGTTTACAAGATTGAACTCCAGGTTTGTTATTTCTTTATGTTGGGACAGAGCATGATTGTTTCTTCAAGCAGCAAATATTTATCTGGTGCCAAAATTGTCACAGAGGGCTGCCTTCATATATTATGATTATTTTCCATATTACTATCGACTTCTATTCAGTCATGTATTTTTATGTAGCTTAATTTTATGTGTATTTTCTCCTTTTGTCTACAAGCTTTGTTTTTACTGGCAACTTTACTGGGTCACGTGCAGAAAGGTGTCTCATTATTTAACAGGAAGCCATCCAAAGGCATCGAGTTTCTTATAAAAACCAAAAAAGTTGGCAACTCTCGAGAGGAAGTGGCTTCTTTTCTGAAGAATAATACTGCTGGGTTAAGTGAAACCGTAATTGGTGATTATTTGGGTGAAAGGGAGGAATTTGCTTTGAGAGTCATGCATGCTTATGTGGATTCCTTTAATTTCAAATCTATGGGTTTTGGTGAAGCGATAAGGTTCTTCCTACGTGGCTTCAGGTTACCTGGAGAGGCACAGAAAATTGACCGCATTATGGAGAAGTTTGCTGAGTGCTATTGTAAATGCAATCCAAACTCATTTACAAGAGCAGATACTGCCTATGTATTGGCATACTCTGTTATAATGCTCAACACTGACGCCCGTAATAACATGGTCAAAGATAAGGTTTGCTTGTCAGAGCTGTTTTTGTTTCTTCTTATCAGTAAATTGTGAACTTTTACTTGACATGCTTGTTTAGTGCTTACATATATATTGTCCTACGAAGAACATTTTTGATGTATTCTTGTGCTCATAAACCATTCCTTGCAAAAATATTCCTGTCAATAGTATTGATTTTCCTTGTCCTCTTACAAATTTTGTTTTTAGTTTTACGTGGATGAAGTTATAGTAGACTTGATTATGTTCTCATTTCTATTATATGTTGCTTCTGTCAGATGACGAAGTCCGATTTCATTCGAAACAACCGAGGAATAGATGATGGCAAGGATTTACCTGAGGAATATCTGGGGGCTCTTTATGATCAGATTGTGAAAAATGAAATTAAGATGAATGCTGATTCTTCTGCTCCTCAAAGCAAGCAGGCAAACAGCTTAAATAAGTTATTGGGTTTGGATGGTATACTCAATCTGGTCAGTTGGAAGCAAACAGAAGAAAAGCCTTTGGGTGCAAATGGGCTTCTTATAAGACACATCCAAGAGCAGTTTAAGGCAAAGACAGGAAAATCCGAGTAAGTTTAATCTAATTTTCAAACTTTACTCATTTGAAGTTGATTGGTGAGCAAGGAATAGTAGAAGTTTGCCACTTGTATGGGTCATATCAGTCTGTCTTGAATCATTGTTTCAATGTGATAGTTTTGAGTTTTGACAGTGTATTTTTCATTTATACCATTTATCTGTGCACTTCAGATGAATTTTCGCATTTGATTAGAGAGATATGTTATTGTAATGGATTTAAATAGCTACTGCAGATGCGTTTTCAATCAAGTTGCGTCTTTCATAGTTGTGATGCAACAGAAGCTACGGCAGTCATGATTTTTTTTTCATTTTGCTCGACTTACTATAAAACATGGTAATTTTTAGGACACTCTATAATCATATACTTATAGAAGAAGAAAAATATTCACAGGTTGTAAATTGAATCTAAATACAATAATACATATCATTCACTCTTGTGAGTTTAATTATTGTGGATTGCTAATCATTAATACCCAAATTGCGGTGAATATTAGTAGTAGAGGGAGCTGAAACCGCAAAATAACAATTGTTTCATTGCCTTGGGGTCGCTATTTATATTAAATTCTTCTGCAAGCCATTGATTGTGATATGATGGTTGGATTTCATTTGATTCAAATTGATCCCGGGCATACAAGTCAGATAAATAAACAACATGCATTTAAAGAAAAAAAACCCAAAAGGATTTAGTTCTTGTATGGCCCTCTAGATATCCTCTCCATCTTCTGTTTTCAAATTGATCTTTGTTCTTTTATCATCCCAAAAATCCTCGAAGACCTACTACATATTACATAATGTTTATTAATTATAGCATTATTTTATTTGCTATTGCAGGTCTGTTTATCATGTTGTTTCAGATGTAGGAATCTTGAGGTTTATGGTGGAGGTCTGCTGGGGACCTATGCTGGCTGCATTTAGTGTCACTCTTGACCAAAGTGATGATAGACTTGCTACCACTCAATGCTTACAGGGCTTTCGATATGCTGTGCATGTAACTGCAGTAATGGGCATGCAGACGCAGAGAGATGCTTTTGTCACATCTGCGGCGAAGTTCACTTTTCTCCACTGTGCTGCAGATATGAAACAAAAGAATGTTGATGCTGTGAAGGTTAGTAGTATTTCTTTGCACATAATAATATCAAATAATGGAATCTCCCCCTGCTTTTCTGATATGCTACATCAGTGGACTCATTAGAATTGCTGCATCTGAATGTCTGCACATACAGGCTCCGGCCCTCCACTACATATACCAAAAAAGTCATTTGTTACCTGCATATTGCTTATATTTTTTTTGTTCCTTTTTCTTGGTGTTACTTGGTTGTGCAACATTGATAGTCTAGTAGGTTGAAGTAGAACCAATTAACATAAGCTGCGATGGTCGAATAATAAAAGTTATCCAATTGTTTATTAGAGAAGTAGGTGTGGAAAATGAAGGCATCAAATTTTGTTAGTACTGCATGTTGCATGTGTATGGTACAAGTTTCTTTCCGTGAAATGTTCTTTTCTGATCTCACTTGTTGAAACATTTCATTTTATAAAGGCAATAATATGTATGGCCATTGAAGATGGTAACCGTCTTCAGGAAGCCTGGGAGCATATATTGACATGCCTGTCCAGAATTGAGCGCTTACAACTGTTGGGAGAAGGTGCACCAGCTGATGCAGGCCTTTTATCTGTGTCCGGCACTGAAACAGATGAAAAGACAGCAAAACCTGTTGGTCTTCAATCTCTGAAGAAAAAAGGAAGCATCCGGAGTCCAGCTGTAATAGCAGTTGTTCGAGGGGGTTCATATGATAGCACCACTGTTGGAGTCAATAGTTCTGGACTTGTACCTCCGGAGCAGATTAATCAACTCATTGCAAACTTGAATTTATTAGACCAGATAGGAAATTCTGAGTTGAACCATGTTTTTGCACATAGCCAAAGGTTAAATAGTGAAGGAATAGTTGCATTTGTGAAAGCCCTTTGCAAAGTTTCTATGTCAGAGTTGCTGTCTCCGACAGATCCTCGAGTTTTTAGCTTCACGAAACTAGTTGAAATTGCGTAAGAGTCTTTTCTTTTCTTTCAATATAAATTTCCTTTAATGCTAGCTCCAACAGATCTCGAGTTTTTAGCCTCACTGATAAATTTGCTGTCTTTCTCTGATGCATCTCTCCATCTCTCTCTATAACCCTCCTCCTTTGTGTGCCTACGGAGATCCCTTATTCTGAAATGTTCTCTTGCAGGCATTACAATATGAACCGCATCAGATTAGTTTGGTCTCGCATGTGGAATGTTCTCTCTGATTTCTTTGTTTCAGTTGGATTGTCCAAGAATTTGTCTGTAGCAAGTTTTGTGATGGATTCATTGTGGCAACTTGCCATGAAATTCTTAGAACGCGAGGAACTTGCAAATTACAACTTCCAGAATGAATTCTTGAGACCATTTGTGATTGTTATGCAGAAAAGCGATTCTATAGATATAAGGGAATTAATTGTTCGATGCACCTTCTCAGATGGTCATCAGCTGCGCTAGTAATGTGAAATCTGGATGGAGAAGTGTTTTTATGGTATGCTAAGGGCTCATATAAGATATCTATTGTTGTGCAGATCTGATATCCTTTCTGTTCTCTCAATTGTGTCCTTTTTCTCGGGTGTTTACAGCTGCTGCTGCAGATGAGCAGAAGAATATTGCCTTGATAGCTTTTGAGACCATGGAAAAAATAGTTCGAGTACACTTTCCTCATGTAACTAAGACAGAGGCAACCACTTTTACGGAATGTGTAAGATGCCTCATCGCGTTCACAAATAACAGGTTTAACAGGGATATTAGCCTCAATGCTGTTGCATTTCTCCGGTTCTGTGCCCTCAAACTTGCTGAGGGAGAACTGGGTTGCACTGGCAAGAACTCGGATGATGGTTCATGTGTTTCAGTTGTAGATAAGGATGATTCAGATGTACAAAACTTGACTGATATTGATGATCATGCATCCTGTTGGGTTCCTTTGCTAACAGGTAACCTGCTAGTTTAGTTGCTTGCAAATCCTAAAACCTATTTGGCAGTCATGAACCAATGGATAATAGGCTATTTGTCTGGCTGACACGTCAGCACTCAAACCAAGCAGATTATATGATTGACAGATACTTTAATATTAGAAATAGAGTTCAACATATGTATGCGACCTTTCCCTTGTTGCATCTTTCTTTTTGCCCTATTACAAGCTCTCTTAAAGTCCCAAGTGATAAATATAGTTGATTAAATCATTGCCCAGGATCTTTATTGGGCCTCTGCAAAACATGATCCGGATTAGTTGCCAGTGAGTCGGATACCGGTGGTTAAACTAAAAAAAAAATCATTGCCCAAGATCTTTCTTCAGTGATTGCCTTTGCTTGCATCCCACTGTTGTGGGTACCTTACAACTATTTATTCAGCACTGAGGCCTTGTATGCCACTCCTGATTGGATCGTATTTATTATTCCATCCAATTACCCCCAGTTTATGTTAGACTCTTATTTCTTGAATGCCAAGATATCTCGTTTGCATCTTTCTGAATGGCATATTTATTGTTATCACCTTTGTTTTTTTTTCTATTTTGCAAAGTTGAAGTGCCGTTCCTGTTTCCAATTTATAGAATTTTGATATGTTGTTTCAGGTTTATCGAAACTAACATCAGACTCGAGACCAGCTATCCAGAGGAGTTCATTGAAAATGCTTTTTGACATCCTGAAAGATCATGGTCATCTTTTCTCACAAACATTCTGGATTAGTGTTTTTAGTTCTATCATTCTCCCCGTATTTAGTGGCGCATGCGAAAAGATAGACATGGCAGTAAAAGACAAGCAGGATTCACCAACATCGAAATTGCCGCATCCTGATGGAAGTACATGGGACACTGAAATTTCTGAAGTGGCCGCACGCTGTTTAGTAGATCTTTTTATTTGTCATCACAGTGTACTAAGGCCTCAGATATCAAATGTGGTATCTATTTTGATAGAGTACTTGACAAATTCAACGAAGAGTTCTGCGAACATTGCAGTTACAGTGATATTTCGTTTGACAAGAGAGTTAGGAAACAGATTTTCAGAAGATGAATGGAGAAATTTTTTTTCTAGCTTTAAAAGAAGCAGCCACATCAACAGTGCCAGAGTTTATGACGCTTTTGAGAACCATGGATGACATCAAATTGCCTGAAAATTCTCAATCCTATGCTAATATCGAAACAAGCTCCGATGATGAATTGATCAACGATGATGTTAAGAATCTTCAAACCCTGTCTTCCGTGATTTCAAGAATGAAGAGTCATATCGCACTCCAGCTGCTCATTTCGCAGGTTCTCCAGTTACACGCTATATTATTGCACGCTAACGATCGATGAATTTACAATGCCATAGAAACATGTGACAATCATATTTGTTTTGGCTTTCACCATTTCAGGTTGTAAAAGATACGTCCAAACACATACAGTTCTTGTCAGCTGCCAACATCAATATCGTCGTTGAGATATTTTCTTCCATCGCATCACATGCTCAGCAACTGAACTCTGAGACTACCCCTCAAAAGAAAGTACGGGTAACATGCTTGATCTTGGAGCTCACTGATCCTCCAACGGTTCGCTTCGATAACAAGGCTTACAGAAACTATCTCCACTTCCTCCAAGATTCAGTAAAAAACAACCCGGCAGTCTCCGCGGAGATGAACCTAGAATCACTACTCGCGGAGGTATGTGAAAAAATATTCCAGATGTATCTTAACCATGCCTATCACCACTACATGCAGCCAAAATCAGAGACGAAACCTCCGGTTACGCATTGGACTCTTCCATTGGCTCTAGGTAGAAAGAGAGAATTGGCAGCTAGAAGTCGTTTACTTGTGTTAGCACTAAGGCATTGAGCGGTTTGGGAAGGGATTCTTTAAGAAAACACGTGTCAAATTTGTATCAGCTGTTGGTAGATCTTGTTCGGGCCGAGCACAGCTCGGGCGAAGTCGAACGTGCTCTAACCAATATATTCCAGTCAGGTATAGGTCCAATAATAATGCAATAATCTAATATCTTAAAACAATATTAATATCACACTTTTGATCATTATAGTTGGCTATCATGAATTGAAAATTTTCTTCAAGATTTGTAGGTTTGTGAGTAAGGTTACTACCATCTAGTTTTGTTTAGAAAAGTCATTATTATCATATGTTGATTTCTCTTTGGAATCACGTGTATCTGGAATTTATCTGATTCACTACCTTGGTAATCCATCTTTTTGGTTGTCTTCTTATGCTTAATTGAATTATTATTATTATTATTATTATTATTATTATTATTATTAAAAAATATTTCTGGAAAATGAGGAAGGTAGTGAAGGCATTGGGTTGGCTCATGGCTGGCTGCTGCCCCCATCATTAGCCTGGATTTTTTTAATTATTTTCATCTTTGATGGGGGCAGTCCAGCACTAGCAGTAACCAAAAGAGAAAACACCTTTGGTAATGGTAGGTTGGCTTTGCCTCTACCATTGTTTTTCTCATCTTTTTTCTTAGTCTCTGTTGCCAAACTGAAAAATAAACACTCACTTGCACTAAGCATTAAGGTTTATTTATTAAAGAAATCCACTAATTGGTCGATTAGTTAAGGATGTTCATGTTGTCTCGTCTAAGTTCAAATATCGGTATTTATTTTGGAAATATAATTAAAGTTTATTTTGATACACAAGCTGCATAAAAAAGTTAATACAACCCTTCAGATTTAAAATAAAATTTAAACCCTAAATCCTAAACTCTAAAACCTAAATCTTAAACTCTTAATTCTTAACAATATAACATAAACTCAAACCTAACCTAAACCCTAAAATTAAAAACACACTTGGGAATCAACGTATTTTTCATGTAATTATCTGTACTTAATAAAAAAAAGTTTATTTACTAAAGACTTGAATGATAATTTATTGTAAAAAAACTTAATTAATGAAAATCTATCATTTTATTTTCTAAAGAAAATTTTAAACAAAGATTATTTTAATTAACAAAATGCTAGCATTTCTTTTCTATAAAAAATAAGGAAAGGAATATTTGGGGCCAAACCAAAGATTTAATGTCAATAAAAATTTTATTTTAACAAAATTTATTTACTATCCACCACGAGCTTAGTTGGTAATAGAATTTTAACATAATTATATTTCTTAAATAGATCGAAGGATATAAAATATGCTTTCTGTTATGAATATTTACCTATGTAGATGTCTATCATGATAAAAAAATTATCAAGGAGATTTGATTTACTTTATCATTGTGAATATTATCTTTATTAATTAGAGTTTAATGTATTATGTACTTCTTATGCCTATAAATAGATGATTTGATGAAGGCAATGTACACAAGTCTATATTGAGAATAATACAAATCTTCATCTTTCTCTCATCTATTTGTTCTTTCATTCTTGTTCTTTATTCTTGTTATTATTCTTCTTTATTTTATTCACAACACGTTATCAGCACGATCTCGCTTAAACAACTATTAAAGCACTTTCGATCCAACTCTACAATTCGCCGGCCCTACCGCAAACAAAAGCACCAACAACGATGTGGTTATCGTGAGTGTCGTCTTGCAGCACTTTCCTTTGCATTTGCTCACCTATATTACCGTAAGGTATTGCTACATATGTGAGATTATATTTAATATTTTTCATATCAATAAGTTTTTAAATATCAATATTAGTTTTGTTTTATTTGTTGATGAGAGTTAATATTTTAACCATGTTTTGAGTTTCACATGATATGGTTAAATGACTTGGAAAAGTCATGGCTTGATTCAAGATAAATACCAATAATGTCTATTTCAAAGATTACACCAATCATAATGGATTTACTTCTAAGACGATGGTTATATACCACAACACAGTTAAGTATAATTTATTTTCTTTGATTTATTTTTCCAGTCAATCCTAACATCTTGTTTTGTAGCAATATATTATTGGTTACATCATATGGGGTACACATGGATCGAAATCCCTAATTATCATAGTTGACTACATCAAACATGGATCGAAGAAGAAGAATTAAAAGTTAACCAATGATTTTATTGCACCAAGTTTTGGTATATTGAATAAGGTATCTTCCCATATTATTTTATATTTAATTATTTATTGGATGTGGTAATTTAATTTGGTTAATAAATTACCATGATTTCCCTAGATGGATGGCGATATAATAAATAAGTATATCTTATTGGATCAGTTCATTCCCTTAAGTGAATGCAAGCATGATAAATTCATGCTAATTATGAAATTACTACCCAGTTAGTGAATATAGCTCGACTATGTACTTCTCCCAAGTTCAGATTACGAAAGTTCATTTTGATTCAAGAATTTTAATTGGAGTCATTCCCTGAAGTGAATGCAAACATAACATTAAATTTACTCCACTCCAGTCCCTGAAGTGAATGTGACATTATATAGCGGAAAGAATAAAAGCCACATTAACAGTTGTGGTCGAGGCCATGAATATAGACATGGACAAGATGGTCATTTTAAAAATACTTATACCCACCAGAAGTGGGATTATAAGGATCACAAAAGTGATAACCCACCAGAAGTGGGATTATAAGGATGACAAGAGTGATAAAAATTATTCTAAGTAAATAAAATCTTTTTATTACCAATGCGATGTTATAAACCATTGGTCTCGTACTTGTCGTACGCTAATTATTTGGTATGTATCTCTTTTTTCTACTATGTTATATTTTAATTAATTAATAAACACCATAATAATAATAAATCGATTATATGTTTTATTCTTTTAAAACCTAAAACATGTTTTATTATAAAAGGTTTTGTTATATTAATTTAACGCCTAAAGCATGTTCTTTAATTAGTTAATATGTTCTCTATTCTATTGGTTTAATCCAAGTATATTGGCTGGACATCCCGTTTTGCAAGGCTATTGGTCTCAAATGAGGTTTCTAAAGGATCTTGTGAACTGGTTTAACAATGCCGCGTACGAGGATTAAATCTTTGTTCTCATGATTACTTTGCCTTATGTTTATTTACTTTACGCATTAATTATTTACGCTTTATATATATATATACATTATGACATTTATTTATTTTGTTTCACATGATTACTTATCAAATACAACCTATGGTGACGATTTATGCTTAGCAGAAACATAAGATATATTTTTCCCATTTAAATGCAAGGGGAAAATGTGAATATTATTGTTAGGATGATCAATCAATGTAGATGGTGGCTAAGAGAAGGTGAATTGGCAATTTTAAACTTTTGGAAGCAAATCAAAAGAGATAGACAATGAGACACAGGGATTTATAGTGGTTCAAGCTTCTAACAATCTCTACGTCCACTACCTTAGCTTCCTACTAAGGATTTTCAACAATTTCACTATGAAATTCTTCCCTTTTTCTAGGCTAAGGAGGCAACCATTACAACCGATCAAAGCTTTCTACCCAAAGCTTGATCAAGGAACACTCTTTTACAAGAAAGAAAAATGACAAATGGACAATGTCCTCACAAGGTAAATATTTGCCCAAATTACAAGAACACTTAACCCCAAACTTGAAATAAAGATTACAATGAAATACACAAGTTGGGTACAAGGGTTTGACAATAAAAGCTCTAAAGGTTGGATTTTGCTTGATTGCTTGAATGTTGTTCAATGAATGTTCAATAGTTGTTGTAGCTGCACTTGAGGCTTGTATTTATACCCTTTCATTGAATTCTAGCCGTTTGGGTGGTTGAAGAATTGAATATAGCCGTTAGAGAGCATGTTTCCCGCAATAAATGTTGTCTGCCAACCCCAGGTATCGGTACGCGTATCTAAGCATCGGTACCTACACAATATAGAAATAGCCTTTAGAAAGCAGGGTGTACCGGTACTCAAAGTAAAGTATCAGTACAAAGAAAGGGAAACCGGTACGCCAAATCCGTATCGGTACGTGAATTGCTCACTGGAAAATCTTGAGGCTACAGGGTATCGGTACGCGTATATCTGTACCGGTACGCATTTGAAAATTTTAATTTTTGCCTCAAAGAGTATCGGTACGGGTATGTCGTACCGGTACTCATTTTGCATTTAATGTGTGAATAAAATCGTAGTGAATTGGTAAACATTGTAACGTATCGGTACGAGTTTGTCATTCAACCTTTTGAAATCAAATACAAGTATCGGTATACATGTTGCCGTACCGGTACTGGTTTTACACTCGATGATTTTTAAATCAAGTACGCGTGTCGGTACACATATTGTCGTACCAGAATTGGTTTTACATTCGATGTTTTTGAAATCAAGTACGCGTATCGGTATGCATATTATCGTACCGATATTGGTTTTATATTCGATGTAATTTGGAATCAAAAGGGCGTACCAATACTCATAGCACCGTATCGATACGCATAGACTTTTAAGGCCATTTTAACTTAGAAAAATTCATCGAACGTATTTTTAAAGTTCATCAAATGTTTGGTTAAGTTTAAGACAAAAATAATTTTGTTCGAATGCGTAGTAAGTAATTCATATGGGTTATTTAAAATTTATTTTAAAAGAATTTAATAGTTAGAACCATTTGTTATATCAATATGAGTTAAAACCATTTGTTATATCAAAATCAATATGAGTTCCACAATCTTCCCCTTTCTGATATAACAAAAACTTAAAATAATTTTTTAAAATTTCTCTTTTGTTTAAAAATTTTTGAACCCAAATATTTCTCACATTTTTGTTAGATCAAAAGCAATATACGCAATAGGAGAAGATAAACAATTTAAAGCCAAAGTAACAAGCCAAAACATAATATAGATCAAATGTTCAAACATAAACAAAGATCCAAATCCAAACATAAGGGTCATAGCAAGATGGAAACAATAAAAACAATCCAAAGAAAACAATCCAAACATCAAATCCAAATGTATAGTCTAGGATGCATGCAATATGAAATGATAAAACAAAAGAGCTATGGGGTATCCCCATCATCCTCATCCTCGTCCTCTTCCTCATCCGCGGCAGTGTCCCCAAAAGTATGCGTTTTCCACTCATAGTGAAAGGATGCCAAGTCGGTCTCGATGCTATTCACACGCGCACCAAGAGAAGTGAAACGTTCATCCATGTGAGATGTAACCATAGATTGCATCTCAATTAATTTCCCATCGATATAGGATCACATTTCATCAAACTTGCCATCAAAGTATGAACGTGTGTCATCACCAAAGGTCATAGACGGCGGTGGAGGTGGAGCTGGCACATTTCCTTTATCATTCTGACTGGGCTCTTATCGAATCCATTCACCATTGACGAGACGAAATCCGCTCTTTCGAAGTGATTTTGCATCAATAGGATCGGTAAGGGGGCAAGGAATATCAAAAGAGGTGTCTATATTTTCTTTGGCAAATATGTGGCTCAAGACACAACCGTAGGTAAAAGATTTAACTTGTTTTGTATGACGATGTTGGACAAGATGAACAATTTTAGCAAAAATTATTTGTGCGAGGTTAATGCGAATGTTATTTTGGAAGCAATGCAACCAAAAAACATCTACCCCTCGAATAGTAGACCACTTCCCCCGGAAGGACGTGCCCGAGGCATAAACAAAAGGAATAAGTTTGGTTTCATCATCTTCCCCGATATCTTCTAATCCTAGATGAGAAGCAATAATAAAGGAGTCTAACCTAAAGACTTTATCCATAACATAGAACTATAAAGCAATGACTTCTTTTTCGTTTTCACTAAGGATAGCCCTAGCATTAGAATAAAATATTCTAACTAGTGTTTTAAATACAACCCGGGTAAACGAAGAAAAGGTAGAAATTTTCATTCCCGAAGATTTGGAAGATAAAGAAACCTAAAACTTTCAGAAACCATGAAATCATAATCAACAACTCGTTCCCTTCGAATAGGAAAATTTTCATACAACCGAAAATGCTCTAATTGATTTTGACGACTCGGTTCATTAAAACAGGAGTTGAAAATTGAAGAAAAGTTCAAAGGATTGGAATTTGGATTAGAGGGGCCGAATCTAGGGTGTTTAGTTTTAGAGGCCATTAAAACAAATTTGATTCGAAAGAGCAAAGATAACCCTGTAAAAAATTAAGCAAGCCACAATGTATGCACAAATCAATAACTCAATCCAACATTTCCAACATATAATTTCAAGATAATATGTATAATAATTTAATTTTTTTATTTAAATCAAAATAGATAAATTTAATAAATCATATACATATACTATTCTCAAATAAACCTAAATCTAAGTTTCATATGAGAAAACAAAATTTTAAAAAAATAGAACGAAAAATACCTTAAAATTGTTGAAATGGATGAGAATCTTGATGAAAGTGCACAATTTTGATAAAATATTGATGGTTTGTTGAAGAAGTGCAAGAAACTTCAAAATTTTGTGGAAATTTCGAGTGAAAACAAGGGAAATTTGAGAGAATTTTTGAGGGGGTTCGGCTAGGGTTGATAGAATGGGAATTTGGGGGAAAATCTGATTTTAACAACCCTAAGAAGAGCTTCCGCATTTAGCGTACCGGTACCGTAAACTGTATACTGATACTTCTAGCCGTGTTTTGAGTACCGATACAGTAACCTGAGTACCGGTACCGTGCATCGGTACTCTATATCGGTACCAGCTATAGAGGCCTCGTATCGATATTGGTATCCCAGTACTGATACCCTCTGCACCAAATGGTCAAATTTGGTTGTAAAGAAGGTTATGGGAATAAAGGATTACCTCTATTATGCATGCATAATGATGCACATTAAAAATAAAACATAAGTCAAGATATTAACATGCAAAAACTCCCCTAGCAACAAGCACAGATGCATATAGGAGCAAAATCACATAAGCAATGCAATGCAATCAAATTCAAGCAAATTTTAAACACCAAAGAGACTCTAAGGGTCAAGGAAGACTGGTTAAACCTAACTCTCTCCTAAGAGACCAAAAACGCTCTTTGTCTAATGGTTTGGTGAAGATATCCGCTAATTGATTTGAGGTGTCTACATATTCTAGAATTACATCATTTTTCAAGACATGATCCCTAACGAAATGATGTCTTATTTCTATCTGTTTGGTTCTAGAGTGTTGGATGGGATTCTTAGTGAGACAAATGACACTAGTATTATCACATCTAACGGGGATGGTACCTACATCAATCCCATAATCTAAGAGTTGTTGCTTCATCTAAAGAACTTGAGAACAACAACTTCCTAAGGATATATATTCGGCTTCGATGGTAGATAATGCTACACTATTTGCTTCTTAGAAAACCAAGATATGAGCATACTACCTAAGAATTGACATATGCCGGAGGTACTCTTACTATCTATCTTACAACCCCCATAATCCGCATCCGAGAAGGTATGTAAACTAAATGAAGAGTCGCTAGGATACCAAAGAAACAAGGTGTATCTCTAAGGCATCTAAAGATCCTCTTAACGACTATAAGGTGGGATTCTCTAGGACTAGCTTGAAATCTAGCACACAAACAAACACTAAACAAGATATCTGGTCTACTTACGGTAAGATAAAGCAAAAATCCTATCATTGATCTATAAAGCTTTAAATCCATACACTTACCTCTTAATCAAGCCTTGTGGAAGAACTCATTGGACTGGCTTGAGGTTTCACATTCTCCAAGCCAAACTTCTTGAGTATGTCATTGATGTACTTAGCTTGATTGATGAAGATGTCGTTCTTCTTTTGTTTAATTTGGAGCCCCAAGAAGAATGAAAGCTCCCTCATCATGCTGATCTCAAACTCACCTTGCATCAACTTAGCAAAATCTTGGCAAAACAATTCATTAGTAGAACTAAAAATTATATCATCAACGTATATTTGAACTACTAAAATACCTTTGCCATTTCTTTTAATAAAGAGTGTAGTGTCCACCTTTCCCTTTTCAAATCCCTTTTCAATTAGAAAACTTGATAATCTTTCATACCAAGCTCTATGAGCTTATTTCAAATCATATAAAGCTTTTGAAAGTTTAAAAACATGGTTTGGGTAATTTGGATCTTCAAAACCGGGTGGTTGTTCTATATACACTTCTTCATTAATAAAACCATTTAAAATGCATTTTTTACATCCATTTGAAAAAGCTTAAATTCGTGTCCTAATGGCTTCCATTCTAGCTATGGGTGCATATGTTTCATCAAAATCGATTTCCTCTTCTTAAGTGTAACCTTGAGCAACAAGTCTAGCCTTGTTCCTCACTATGTTACCACTCTCATCTAGTTTGTTTCTAAAGACCCATTTAGTTCCTATAGTAGATTTATTACTAGGCCTATCAACTTATGTCCAAACTTGACTTCTCTCAAATTGGTTTAATTCCTCTTGCATGACCATTATCCAGTAATCATCATTTAATGCTTCTTTGACATTTTTAGGCTCTATGCATGAGATAAAAGCAACATTACATGCATTTTTAAAAGAAAGTCTAGTGGTTACCCATTTGGATGGATCACCCAAAATCTCACCAGCTTTGACATAGTTGTACTCTCTTGGGTAACTCACTTCCTTTTCCTCTAGGCTCGTGTCCTTCAAGACTTCTAGAGGTGGATCTTGTGTTTCTTCTTCTTTGGTTGGAACTTCATTCACCTTTGATGATTGCCCATCATCATTGGCTTCAAAAATCCCTACATAATCATCATCACAAGAATCTTTCCTCAAAAGGAGGTTATCATCGAAAATCACGTGTATTGACTCTTCAACAGCTAAGGTTCTTTTATTAAATACTCGGCAGGCTTTAGAGTTTAAAGAATACCCTAAGAAAATAGCTTCATCACTTTTAGAGTCAAATTTTCTCAAATTGTCTTTTCCATTATCTAAAATAAAACATTTACAACCAAATGGATGAAAATAGCTAATGTTAGGCATTTAAAATATCATAAGGAGTTTTCTTTAAAATAGGCCTAATCATTACTCTATTTATGATATAGCAAGCCGTATTAGTGGCTTCCCCCCAAAATTATTTTGGCAAATTATTTTCACAAAGCATGGTTCTAGCCATTTCCTCTAAAGTTTGGTTTTTTCTTTCAACAACCCCATTTTGTTGAGGTGTTCTAGGAGATGAAAAATTGTGGCTAATACCGTTTGAGTTAAAAAAATCCCCAAAACCTAAATTTTGAAATTCGGTGCCATGGTAACTTCGAATGTGAGAAATAGTTTGGCCAAGGTCATTTTGAGCAATTTTTGAAAATATGATGAATTTTTCTAAAGCCTCATCTTTGGTACTTAAGATTAAAACCCAAGTGTATCTAGAGTAATCATCAACTAAAACATATGCATATGATTTTCCACCCAATCTAGTAGTTCTAATAGGACCAAAAAGATCCATGTGGATCAATTGAAAAACTCTACTAGTTGAAACATCATTAATAGGTTTGAAAGAAACTCTTTTATGTTTTCCTTTTGCACAAGCATCACAAATTTTGTCAAGAGAAAATTTAATTTTAGGCAAACCTCTTACTAGATCTTTTGAAACCATTTTTCTAAAACACTCATGCTTACATACCCTAATTTCCTATGCCATAACCATGAATCATGCTCATTATTTGCAACAAAACATGTATGGGAAATGTCTATGTCATCTAGATGCACCATGTATATGTTTCCTATGCGATGACCAAAAAGCACAATTTTATTTGTTTTAATGTTTAAAATTTTGCAACCATTAGAATCAAAAATAACATTGAAACCTTTGTCACATAATTGACTAATACTTAAAAGATTATGTTTTATACCGTTGACATATAAAATGTTATCAATGAGAATGGATGAGTGATTACCAATGGAACCAATTCCTTCAATGTGGCCTTTGGAGTTGTCACCAAATGTTACTACTCCTCCACTCTTTGGCTTTAGCTCCAAGAATTGACTCTTGTCTCCGTTCATGTGTCATGATCATCCACTATTAAGGTACCATGAGTTTGCACTTGTAGCCTTGGCCTTGTAGCAATGTTCCCCTACAAACATGGAATCAAACTTTGATTTTTGGTACCCAAATCTTTTTGGGTCCATGATAATTAATTCTCAAAATCTTGGTTCCCTTAGGAATCCAAGAAGCAATCTCATTAACATTGTTAGAAGCAATAACATCCTTAGGAATCCATACACTTCTAACTTTCTTACCATAATAGGGCCTTGAATACCCTTCATGTTTGTATATATTAAAGTTCCTTTTAATATTGTTGGGTTTTGAAGATTGTCATTTTTCAAAACTTGATCTCCCAACATTGTTTAAGTAAGCCTTGAGATCATTTACCTCATTGAGGTAATGATCTTTTAACTCAGAAATAAGGTTATTTAAATCAACATTTTCTTGTTCAAAATACTTTTGATTATCTTTTAAATCATTAACCTTCTTTTCAAGTTCCGAATTAGTCTTGATCAAAGAATCATTTTGATTTTTCAAATCGGAAATTATTTTCTTGTTTTTCAAAAATGATTCTTTGTATTTCAAAACTAGTTCATCGTAAGCCTCTTGCAACTTATTATAATCCTCAAATAATTCATCATAATTAATATAGTTGGATGAGTTGGAGGTTACCTTAGGATCCTCTTCATAGGCTATGAGACAAAGGTTTGCAACTTCGTGCTCCTCATCACTTGAAGACTCTTCATCGCTCAAAGTGGCTACATGGGCCTTGTGCTTCCTTTTCTTCTCGAAGCCTTTATTCTTGAGTTGGGGACAATCAATCTTGATGTGTCCCAGCTTCTTACATTCGTAGCACACAATAGGATCATTTTCTTTTTTCTTGCTCTTGTTCTTGAGATCCTTTCTTCGATTGAACTTCCTTCTTCGGTTGGATCTTATGAGTCGAGTGAATCATTTAACTATCATAGCCAACTCCTCTTCTTCCTCCCCACTAGAATCACTCTCATCATACGAAGCTTTGAAAGTGATTCCCATCTTCTTCTTCTCCACTTCCTTCTTCTCGACCTTCATTTCTTCCTTCTTCTTTTCTTCATCTATTCTTTTCTTCATTATCTCATGGGTAAGAAGAGAACCCATGAGAACTTCGAGATTTAGCGTTGTAATATCCTAATTTTTTCTTAGTGACTAAAATATAATTTTTGAAAGTTTACGGGTTAAAGTGTAAACTTTGGAAAAGTTTAGGGACCAATGTGTAATTTTAAAAAAGTTATGTAATTTAACCCCGTAAATGGATAGTTCACCCCCAAGAGTGGTATTTTTGTGTTACCAGATTTTTCATACGAGGCTTATGTTATTCGAAATTGGATCGAATAAAATTGTTAAGCGTGCTCAGGCCAGGGAAATATTAAGATGGGTGACCTCCGAGAAGATTCCATAAAAGTGTTTCTGATCGATATTTTGGACTCAGTAAGAGTAGAGAAAATTCGTATGGATTATCGATAAAGGAATTCTAAGAGAAATTTTATTCTATGAAGATTTTTGATAATTATCAGAATAATAGGTTGAGTTAGAAAAATTCAGTCTAAGTCATTGGAAAAAGGAAGTTTTTATGGGATAATGGAGTTTATTTCCCGAATATGGAAATATAGAATTTTCGGAATAAATCTAATAGCTTGGAAAAAAAGGTAAAATCGAAGTATAAGTATTTTATGGATATCGGTATATCGGATCAAATTGAAATTTTTAAAGACAGTTCCAAAGATTATGGAAAATTCATAAAATATTATTTTATAAATGTTTTGTTAATGTTGGTGAGATTCTAACTAGATTTAATTAGAATATGATGGAGTGGTTATAAAGCTCAAAGAAAGAAAATTTGGAAATTTGGTTCAATTTTTATGGAATGGCAATTTTCAAGACTAGTTGTAAATAAAGTCTAGTTGGAATGAATGGCATTTTTGAAATATTTTGGAACTTTGAGGGCAATTTTGGAAGAATATTTACACATGGATTAAATCATGGCCATTGATTTTGATGAGATTGAATCTTGGCCATTATAATAAAAGGGCAAATTAGTAATTTCACTAGTTAAATGAATTTAAAATTCATTTAACCTTTACACATAGATTAAAATAGTCAAAAGCTGAGAAAAAATTATCTCATCTTCATCCTAAAGCTGTTTGAAACATTGGAGAAGAAATGGGAAAGAAAATTTTCAAATTTTCAAGTCCAAAATTGAAGAATCAAGACAAGTTTTAATCAAAATTAATTTAGGCAAATTGTTCTACACTTGATTCTCTTCATTTTGATAGTAAAATTGCATGGAATTATGAATTTTAAGTTATGGTTTGAAGAGAGAGAAATTAGGGTTTCATGGAATTTTGTTAGAATTGTGTAGTAAACGATGAACTAAGCTTAGTTTTGATGAAAACAAGCTTGAAATCAAGTTAATTTCATGTTGGAAGTTATAAACCCTAATCTTGAAATTTAGGGTTTTAATTAAGGTTATGGAATTGGTGATGAAATTGAAGTAATTGTGATTCAAGAAGCTTAATTTTGATGTTAGATTGAATAATTTCCCAAGATGAGATTTTAGAGACTATTTCAGAAATTTTAAGAAATTATTGAAATTTTATTTTTAGCATTGGAATCATTGAATTATGGTGAAAGTATCTTGAATTGGTGATTAGGGACCAAAATGAAATTTTTTGGAAATTTAAGGACCAATTCGGCAATTTTAGAAAAATAAAGGATTGATCTTGAATTGATGAATAATTGATCGAATTGAAGATTCAAGCATGATAGGAAGTTAAAATGATTGAAATGATAAGAAATGAAATGTAAGGGACCAATTCGAAATAAAAGTTTTGGTGGAGGAATAAATTGGTCAAAGTTTAAAAGTTGAAGGAAAATTTCTAAGGATGTTTGAAATAAATAAATGGTTTAATTGTACATGAATTTATGTACAAAAGTGAAGTAGTGACTAGAATGTCACTTTTATAAAGTTTAAGGACTAAAAAGGAATTAGTCCAAAATAAGTAATTAATTATGGAAATTGTTCAAAAATGGGTTTGAACAATTATTTAATGTTCAAAATGGTCACTAAAGACTTAGGGACCATTTCGGCAATGATGTGAAATATTGGGGAAATTTTCAGAATTTTTTTTTATTCGAATAGTTATGTTTAAGAATTAAGTTAACAATGTTAGATTTAAGTCGAATACGAGAATGATATTGTATACGTTCGATTGGTCTTATACAGTTCTAAAATAGATCGAAAGAGAACCGGTGGTAAAGAGAAAGATAAGAACCTTGAGTAAGCTTAGTGAGGCATATTATTCATGGCCCAGGTGAGTGCATTTATATGTTTTAAAAATGCAATTAGGATGACTTGCGAGTAGTCGACCTTAAATTAAAATGATATTGCATTTTTATATGATTTCATTCTGTTGAAAATGGCATTATATTTCTCTATAATTCGTGATATAATACATTGCTTGACATGGCAAAATTGATGGAATACCAAGTACGAATGATTGTTTTCATAAATGATTATGCATTATGCATACATGATATATGGAAAATGACAAGATAATAAATTATTATTATCTAGATCCTCGTATATGAACCAAAAGTTCATAAGATAATTCATGTTATTATATGTCAACTGCTAGACATATTTACTGACTTAATAAGAATAATCAAGTCTCATATACCAGCTGAAAATGCTCTAAATTTGAATTACATGTTAGAGCGAATTGATGTAAATCATGCCTGAAGCATGATAGTTGAAACTGGTTCCAATGATCAAAATTCTCGTAGATGGAAAGTAATATGAGATGGTCATTTATTGGAGGCATGTGGTCCTCAAGAGACCCTAGACATAACTAGTAATAAAACTCTAGAAGAGTCTAAGGTACCTAAAATAAAGATTGAAAAGAGATCTCGAAAAGTTATGTCAATACGAGAAAAGAATAAAACCAGAAAAGAAAAGTTGACGACAACAATTTTACATAGAATGCTTCTATAGAAGTAAAGAAACAAAATGAGGATCTTGCATAGAAATCTATCCAGAAGTATAGATATTGAATTGGTCAATGTAGAAAGACGCTTTGAACTTATAAAAAGAGAAGTATTTTGACCACCAATCCAAACACCTAAAGGTGTAATGCAAGTAAGGCACAAATAAGTATTCGTAAATACAACTTGAATTATGATTTATGAAGAATTCTAATTACTTCATAGTGGATGCAATTATTTTGGCAGTTATGAAATATTTTATATGTGTCTAATTATTTTGTAGATTACTATTTATCCTTGAAGGATTTAAAATGCAAAAGCATTTGGAAATTTCTGAGAAAATTTATTTAGATATGCCCCTTGAATAATATCATTAGAACTCCCGAAGAGCTTTGAGTATCTCCTCAAATCATGTAGAAATCATTGTTATGCACGAGGCAAGCCAAAAATGTGTTTGGCTAAGACTATTGATCCAACATATTTAGAAGATATATGATTTGCTTTCATAAGATAAGATACAAGCTATCTTATGTGGAGATAATACAAAATTTATATCTCAATCGAAATGTGGATACATCAAAGATGGCAAAATGAAACATATTACTCCAAATTTGCACCCCTCACGATTTTCAGAAAAATAGTAATCAAGATTGAATTGTGAAGATTCAAAGATATTATGTGATGTTTTCATGAGGGAGAGTAAATACGTGTTGCACTCTTTTTCTCTTAACCGAGTTTTTGTCCCAATAGGTTTGTCTGGTAAGGTTTTTAATGAGGCAACATGTTATGCGTATCCAAGATGTGTGTACTCTTTTTTCTTCACTAAAGAATTTTTTCCCACTGGGTTTTTTTATCTTAGTAAGGTTTTAATGAGGCACATTATCTTCATAGACATCCAAGGGGGAGTGTTATGAATATTTATCTATGTGGATGTCTATCATGATAAGAACTTTATAATTGAGATTTGATTTATTTTATCATTATGCATATTATCTTCATTAATTAGAGTTTAATGTATTATGTACTTCTTATGCCTATAAATGGATGATTTGATGAAGGCATTGTACACAAGTCTATATTGAGAATAATATAAATCTTCATCTTTCTCTCATCTATGTGTTCTTTCATTCTTGTTCTTTATTCTTGTTATTGTTCTTCTTTATTTTATTCACAACATTTTCCAATTTATTAGAAAAAAGTTCACTTTCTATAGAATCTCATTTATATAGATGCATTTTTCGTATGTTTTATTTTTATATTTTTATGCTTATTCATATCAAAGTTAATATATGATTGAATCATATATAAATTTATTAAGGATACAATTGTCATTATATTTAAATTCACTTTATATAAAAATCTTTAAAATGACATTTATTTCAGAGAATATAAGATGAGTCTACCACGCTCGACGAACACTACTGAACACCACTGACGTTGAACACTGCTGAACACCATTAAATTGATTACTAAAGATTAAAAATCTCAATGACTCAACATATAATTATAAATTATTTAAAATAAAATTTTAATTAAATTGTTTTCCATATATATTATATTTTTTAATCTTTTTTAAATAATTGAATCAAATACCAACTTAATCAATTTAAAAAAAAAACCTTAAATTTTAAACCTAAAACCCAAAACCCATAAAACATTTTCTCGAAATTAAAAAACGAGCACCAGTAAGGGTTTGCTACGCGACAATGTTGCTTCAAACAAAGAAACCCCAATTAGCTCTTGCTCTGATTACTGCAAAAGATCTCCTAAATGGCTAGGAATCTAAACGAATCAAAACAACATCTCCAACACTAACCCTAAAAAACATACAATGAATTACGGAAGTTCCCCAATTCCATTAAGCAACAAAAACACGAAACTGAGCAGGCAAGTGATAAACTACACAAATATTTTAAATTCAATGAAAAGAAAAGTAAAACAAAAGATTACAGGGATTGAAGACAGAAATGACCTTTGAAGATGGGACATGGCTTTGAAAATGGTGTTGATGGTAAGAAGCAAGAGTGGCATCGACCCTAAATTCCCAAATATTGTCGCTTTAGAGTTTAGGGTTTAAGGTTTATAGTTTATGATTTTGAATTTAGGGTTCATGGATTATGATTTAAGGTTTATAGTTTATGGTTTTGGATTTAGGGTTTTAAGTTTATGATTTTGGGTTTGGGGTTTAGGTTTTAGGGGCTAAAGTTTTGGGTTCAGGGTTTTTATTTTTTAAATTGACAAATGTTGGCATTTGATTTAATTATTTAAAAAAAATTTAAATAAAATATGTATGAAAAAATATTTAATTGAAATTTTATTTTAAATAATTTATAATTATATGTTGAATCATTGATATTTTTAATTTTTATTAATCAATTTAATGGTGTTCAACGATGTTTAGCGTTGATAGAATTTTTCGAAAATATATTCTCAAATAGTATTTTTTTCTTTTATCAATCAAATAGTAGTTATTATTGATAAATGATAATCTTACATTACTATAATAAGATAATGTTGTGAAATCAAAGGCAACAATAACATACCGAAAACTTACACTACTAGAAATAATGTAACATTGTCCGAACCAAAAACATCATAGAATTTGCTACTAAGATTAGTCCAAGTGGTAAACGCTTAGTATCGTTTAAGTATGTTACGAGTTTAAGGCTTTTTGTATACAAAAAAATCTCACCAGGAGATTCATCCACCAAAATCAAGTGTACGACACGTGTCGGTCCGGAGTAAGGACAAAACCCTAAAAAACCGGAAGAGTAACAAAAAATCATAGAATTTATATGCTTTTATCAATTGTAAGGAGATAAATGGATATTTTATAAAACACATATTTATATATATATATATATATAATGGTAAGTTTAAAATCTAAACTTAAACATTTAAATAAAAAAAATCAATTAAGATCTATTTTGTAAAAAAAAACAATGCTGATTGGATGAAATTTTAAAACTAATCAAGAAATGAATAAAAGGTGAGTAGCAAAAGGAGCAGAAAAGGCTCAACTACTTTTCAAGTGGTTTTAACATTTTTTTAACTACATATATCCGACTCATTTGTCGACTAATTCAGATGAGGTTTTACATAAACCCAATATAAGAGTGACCCTTCCAATCTATTTTTTTTTTCATTCACGGTATCAAGATTTGTATTATATTGGTCTTCAAGTCCAAGAGTGTGGTTTCAGAGGCATCTCTCCCATAGTTTCCATTGTTGTTCCAATTTCAAGGCTTTAGCATTTGCATTTTGCAGGCCATTTTCTTGGATTTTTCCACATATTCTTTTTTCCCATATTTGGTTGCAGTTTTAAAATGTTGGATAAATTTCCTGATTATGATTTTACATAAAACCAAAATTGATTTCTTTTTTTCAAGTTGGTTATTCCATTTGAATTTAGGAACATTTATTTTGTTTCCCCAAATTTGGTATGACATCCATCAACCAATATAATGCATGTGAATTCATTTTGTTACATTTTATATTTACTTAGTACATCATTTCAGTATTATGCCTTTAATTAGGTCTAATTATAAATTTAGAATCTTTATGGTGTCGAAATTAAGGTTTTGATCATCCCCTGTTTTAAGTTAATACTATAATTTAATCTATTTAAAAAGTTAATATAATTTAATCATTTTATTTCATAATATTATTAGCAGGTCAATATAGAGTACACAACATTAGTTATTGCTGTTATTGATTAAAATAAGTTGTTAAAAGTTTATATTCGGAATTCGCTACTTTTTCTCTTAATAATATCATATTTAATGTTTGAACCCTAATTTCCTCTAGTATTACCAGACCAGCCATATCATCAAGAGATTCCATGAGCAGATGTTGCCCGACAGTATGTATGATTTCATTTGGTTTACTGACCGTGAATTATTTTTTGCTTTAATATACTGTTATTTTTAAAAGGTTTTACTATAAAATAAGTGTTTAAATTGTATTTTTTTGTTTAGATGTCTAAAGTTTATTTTGATAAGAATATGTGTCTAAGGTTTTATTTATTTGTTTTAGGTGTTTGCAATTTAAAAAATATATAATATTTAATTATTATTTGACACATGATTTATTTTAGGCATTTATTTTGACCTAAAAAAATTTTAAGCACCTATTTCGATCAAAATAAATTTTACGCACTTATTTTTACTAAAAAATTTAGACACTTATTCTAATCAAAATAGACTTTAAACAACTAAAATAAAAAAAGGATAATTTGGACACCTATTTTATATTAAAGTTTTTTTTGAAAAAATATTCACGGGAAAACTTGAAATGAGGATAAATATATCATTTTTGTTACATTTAAAATTTTTAATTATATAAGAATATTATTTTCATCATTCCAAAAACACATAAATTTTCCCAAATTCATCAGTAAGCCAATATAGCTGTTGATTTCATGGCAAAACTCGACCCAACTTTTAATGGGTCTTTTTCTATTTTCGATACTTATTTTGTATAAAGGGACGTTTCAAAAATAACACTTGTAAATTTTTCCCTAATAGTATACTAAATAATGATTCTCATTAATTTAAACTTGGTAATAATATTTTGAAAATAAAACATGGTATATGAGGCGGGTGAGTCTAACGTATGGCATGTTTAGAATGCGGTTAAAAGATAATAAGTTTTAAAATTTATCTTTAAATTAAAAATGTTAGACTTCTTGATAATATTTTTGGTTAATTTTTTGAGTTTTTTTATAAGTATCAATACTTATTTTATAAGTTTCGATACATTATCCTAAACTAAAAATTTATCAAAAAAATAAGTATCGATACTTATAATAAATATCGATACTTATAAAAAAAACTCAAAAAATCAATTAAAAACATTATAAAATTTTTAATATTTTAATTTAAAAATAAATTTTAAAATTTATCGTATTTTAATCTTACCTTCAACATGGCAGGTAGACCATGTGTTGAACATGGAGTGTCAAGTGCCACTGTTATTCTCAACCATGCAAATCGCTAATGCCTTGTACTCCAAAATCAAACAAACCTACACTCTTGTCCTTTTTGACTCATCAATCGCCTGTTAATGTAACACGTGCCAACTATTCTCTCTTCCCTCTTTTCCTCCACGCGCTGCCACTCACCTTTGATTAAACTGTTCCACACGTGTACTCCCCCAACAAACAATCCTATAAATATTTCCTTCCCCTAAACTCTCGCTCACCAACTCCACCTCCCCGGAAACCGTTCCCAGCACGGATCGGAATCGTCTCACACGCTCTCGTTCATCCTCCTCCGTCGTCGCCGGCTTCCGTTTTCACCGCCGCCTAAAATGGAAGCCCGCCGGCGTACAGCGACTAAACCGGTTCATGCTGTTAAACCAGCGAAGAGGATCTCTGTAGTGGAAGATACTGCCAAAGCTTCCGACGCATTACCTCTTCCTTTGTATCTAACGAATGCGGTGTTCTTCACGCTCTTCTTCTCCGTGGTTTACTTTCTTCTTTCCCGTTGTCGCGAAAAGATCCGAGCTTCAATTCCTCTCCACGTCGTTACCTTTCCAGAGATCGTTGCGATTTTCGCTTTAGTCGCCTCTTTGATTTATATTTTGGGATTCTTCGGGATCGACTTTGTTCAGTCTTTGATTCTTCGGACATCTGGTGACGTTTGGAGTGCCGAGGAAGAGGAAGAGGAAGAGGACAATGAAGTATTGCTTCGTAAAGAAGATGCCCGTGCTGTACCTTGCGGCCAAGCTCTTGATGACTCGGTTCCTTCACTGCCTCCTCGTGCACCGACTGTAACTTCCCAGAAATTGTTCGATGAAAAGCCTGTTAGAGTTACAACCGAGGAAGATGCCCGTAAAGTCCCTTGCGTCAGTTGCGGCCAAGCTGCTAATTGCTCGCTTCCTCCACTGCCACCTCAGATACCGGTTGTGAGTGCAACTACCCAGAAACTGTTAGATGAGAAGCCTGTTGTTCTTGCAACAGATGAAGCTGCTAATTGCTCGCTTCCTCCACTGCCACCTCAGATACCGGTTGTAAGTGCAACTACCCAGAAACTGTTAGATGAGAAGCCTGTTGTTCTTGCAACAGATGAAGATGAAGAAATAATTAATTCCGTTCTGTCTGGAACAGTACCGTCCTATTCTTTAGAGTCTAAGTTAGGTGATTGCAAGAGAGCGGCTGAGATCAGGCGTGAGGCGCTGCAGAGATTAACGAGGAAGTCACTATCGGGTTTGCCATTGGATGGATTTGATTACGAGTCGATTTTAGGGCAGTGTTGTGAGATGCCTGTAGGGTACGTGCAGATTCCCGTAGGAATTGCTGGGCCATTGTTGCTTAATGGAAGAGAGTTCTCAGTTCCCATGGCAACCACGGAGGGGTGCTTGGTGGCTAGTACGAACAGGGGTTGTAAAGCTATTCATTTGTCTGGTGGAGCTACAAGTATTATATTGAAAGATGGCATGACTAGAGCTCCTGTTGTAAGGTTCAGCACCGCGAAAAGGGCAGCTGAGCTGAAGTTGTATTTGGAAGATCCTGACAATTTTGATACTTTGGCTGTTGTTTTTAACAGGTTTGTTTGAATATTTTTGGATTCCAGATTGAGCGGTTTGAATTCTAGCTAATATTGTGCTGGTTTATTGAGAACTTTGAGTTTCCGGGTGGTTGCAGATCAAGTAGATTTGGTAGGCTTCAAGGCATAAAATGTGCAATTGCTGGGAAGGATCTATATTTGAGGTTCACTTGCAGTACCGGTGATGCTATGGGGATGAACATGGTTTCCAAGGGAGTTCAAAACGTTTTGGATTTCCTTCAAACTGATTTCGCTGACATGGATGTCATCGGCATTTCTGGTAAGCTTCATTTGCTATACCTATGCTTACAATTATGTTATTCTTCTTTTGTTTGAGCTTGATAACTGAATTTTATGGATTTACGATGGATGCAGGAAATTTCTGTTCCGATAAAAAGCCAGCTGCCGTAAACTGGATTGATGGACGAGGCAAATCTATTGTCTGCGAGGCCATCATTAATGGTGGTGTGGTGAGGAAGGTCTTGAAAACTAGTGTGGAATCTCTGGTGGAGCTCAACATGCTTAAGAACCTTACTGGTTCTGCTATGGCTGGAGCTCTGGGTGGATTTAACGCCCATGCGAGTAACATTGTGACTGCAATCTACATAGCTACTGGCCAAGATCCGGCTCAAAATGTCGAAAGCTCTCATTGCATCACTATGATGGAAGCTGTTAATGACGGAAAGGACCTTCATGTCTCTGTCACAATGCCTTCCATTGAGGTAATTGATTATATTCTTGTCTGATTATCTAACACAAGGAATTTCAATGTCAAAAATCTTCTGGCTGATTAAAAGTGTCTCAAAACTAGACCTGTCAAAAACTAGTCCCATCAAGGCTGGGTCGGTTGATATTGAAATATCCGTTTCATTTTGGTTTGGGTCAGTTTCGGGTTTGTATTACTTTTGACTCGGGTTATTTTGGGTTGAAAATGGTCATTTATCCTCTTAAAAGGCACTTTTTGAGTACTTTTAAAAAAGAGCAATGCTAAACTTAAGACAAATTTCTTCTAAGCACTTCAAGTCTAATTATGTTTGCCGATGTCTGATTTGTTGTTTAGGTTGGCACTGTTGGTGGTGGAACTCAGCTTGCATCTCAGTCAGCCTGTTTGAACCTGCTTGGGGTCAAAGGTGCAAGCGAAGATGTACCTGGAGCAAACTCTAGGACGCTTGCAACCATTGTAGCGGGTGCCGTCCTTGCGGGTGAGCTGTCACTCATGTCGGCCCTTGCAGCGGGTCAACTAGTTAAGAGCCATATGAAGTAACAATAGATCAAGTAAGGATGTTTCCAAGCTTTCTACCTAGTCATTGTGTAGTTGCAGTTGTTTGTTGCAATTCCCATGCTATAAATGTATCCTTTATTTGTTTTGCACTTTGCACTTTGTTCTTTTCTTTCTTATTGTTTTATATCTAAGAAAAGAAGATCAGAAGGCAGGCATGTAATCTTAGAATTGTGTAAAATGATAGGATAGTCAGTTAACCTTTCGTTTTTCTTACTTCATTGATTCTACGTGGTATTGTAGCGACCTAAATTTTTTTTACAAGTTTTCTTTTTTTAAAAAAAAATTGGAAAATGTTTAAAGGGGAAAATTTTGAAATAAAATTGAGGTAATAAATAAATAAGGGTCTTAAAAGTAATAAATGGGGAATCGCTACCGATCATTTTAAAGGGGTAAATTGGACACCATAAAAAATAAAATCAAAGATTCAAAAACTTGGGTTCGGGAGTCAGTTACGGATGAGAAAAGATTAACACTCACACCGCCCAAAAATCGGTACAAAAAAAATATAATTACCGCTTTATTAATATTGAATTTTACGAATTAAAGTGATATTTAAATTAAGATTTAGTTATACGTACGAGTAAATTTTAAAGGTTTTGGTGTTCGAAGAGTAAACGAAAACTACCATCTACTTCTTGGATTGTAGCCAAAGGGAGCATCGCATTGAACATTTAGTATATCTGATATGCAAATTTAATTAAAACATGATAGTATGAATAAATATAAATATAAATAAAAGCAAAAAAATTAATAAATAAATACGCATCAATAACATAAATATAAACATATATACATATATATAATGATAATAATAAAAATATATAATACACTATATAATATATAACATATATAAAATATGATAATACATAAAATAGTATAGCAAAATAAATAACAACTATATACATACGTATATAACCCATATTGTAGTAAATAAATGCTATATTTTATAATAATAATAATATATTAAACTAAATATAATATAATACATATGCTATAAATTTACAATTATGTATACATAATAAAAAGGCATATACCTATATATATATATATAGAGAGAGAACAATATTATATATTATATATAATATACTTATAGGACATATATATATAATATAAAAGCATGATATAATATAAAATAATAATATATAAATTAATACACATATAATATTATAACATATATATTAAAGCATATACATATATATAATATATAAAGCAAGGGACCAAATAACATAAAATAAAATATTTAAGGCATAAATTGAATAAATAAAAACAAATAAGAAACATTAATTATAATTAATACAAAATGACAGGGATCAAAAAGGGGAATTTTACCCACTAATATCGGATCAAAATGAAAAAAAAACAGAAGTTTTAAGGGATGAAACAGTTATTTACCCCCTGAAAATCAGGCTTAATTGAAAACATGGACGGGTTTTGAAATGATTTCAAAAGAACCGGGGACTGAGGATGTGATTTTCGAGTGCAGAAGGATCGATGGGGTAAATAGCATGGGGCCAGTTTATATGACAATTTTTTTAAAAAAATATTTTAACTAAAACCGAAAAAAACAAAAAAAAAAAACCTTTGCATCTTTTATGAAAATTTGATGAACACAGTCGCCGATGTTCATCACAGCCGCCGCATAAATCCCAAGACCACCGTGGGTTTCCAGATTTTGGTCGTGGGCCGCCATGCACCGGCGTACATCGGCGCCGGAATCTTAAAAAACTCAGATTTTTTAAAAAATATTGAAACCCAAATCCTCAAAGGTAATCCCTTTTTTTTTTTACAAATCGAACCCAAAAATTGAAAAAAAAAACTAGATCTAAAAAAAGAATACGAACTGGTGCATGTTCATCGGCGCACCTCCCTCTACCGGTGAAGGCAACGGTGATTCACGACCCCTAAGGTATAACCCCTAAACTACTCTTTTTATTTTTATTTGTTTGATATTTGTTTCGAACTGAAAAATAAGATAGACTTCTTTTTTTACCTCTGAAAAGGAGGATTTTTTTTATTTCTTGTTGATAATCTCTTACAATCTTTTTCGTTCGGATTTATAGATCTGATTATACTACAAATAATGATGAAAAATAATACCTAATCTAACTGTTGATTTGCTTGGGTTGGTTCTGGAAATCCCCTTTTTTATGTATTGTTGTCTCATTCTTTGCTGGGGCGGTTGAGGATAATTTGGTGATGGCAGCGTGCTTACCGATGGTCGTGCCACGTGGACGGGGAAACCGAATGGTTCAGGCGGTGGACACGTGGTAGAGTTGAACAGCCGCGGTGGTGGATGGTATGCGCGCGTGGAAAATCTGGACGGCTCTTTTGGCTTGATCTAGACTGTTGGATCAAATTTGATCCAACGGTCAGATCTGGATGGCTGCAAAAATAAAAGGATAAGTTAGGTTATCATATAGGGTTAAATATTTAGGGTTTTAGGTTTTTTGGGCCAATCAGGCCAGCTGTAAATTAAAATGTTTTTGGGTTATGGATTATTTGTAAAAGGACTGATAATTGGGCTTTTATTATTTATGTTATATATATATTACTAATAAAACTAATAATAATAAGCATTAATAATACCCGAAAATAAAATAAAATAAAAGAGATAATAATATTTGAATGTAAATAACAAAATCCGGACAAAATTAGTGATTACATCTGCCCCTCTTTGCTCATTCTTGTAACACAATAATAGAGCAAAGACAAAAAAACACTAATTTTGTCATACTTCCCTGTTTCGATACCGAATTATCACGCACTGAAGGTCTTACTGATGACTCGAAAATCTTAGAGTTATGCATTGGAAGTATTGCTAATTTCCCGAATCACCACGCACTGAGGGTCTTACTAATATCCAGACGATACTAATTTCCTCAAATCACCAAGCACTGAAGGTCTTACTGATGGTCTGAAGTTCATAATACCATGCATTGAAGGTTTTACTGGTTGCTCGAATCACCTTGCACTAGAGGTCTCACAGATGCTCGAACGGTATTAAAACCATGCACTGAAGGTCTTACTGGTTTCTCGAATCACCCTACACTAGAGGTCTTACATATGCTCGAACTATATTAAATCCATGCATTGAAGGTCTTACTGGTTGCTCGAAGCTTGAAGTTGTTCTTCTCATTAAGAAATTCTTCAATCTTCTACCAAAATTTGGAGTCTGAAGCTATTATTCTCATTTGAAATTCTTCATTCTCCGAGGTCTGAAGTTGTTCTTCTCATTTGAAATTCTTCATTCCTCAATTGAAATTGTTAAAGCTTGAAGTTGTCCTTCTCATTATGAATTTCTTCAATCTTCTGCTAAAGTTTGGAGTCTGAAGCTGTTCTTCTCATTTGAAATTCTTCATTCCCCGAGGTCTGAAGCTGTTCTTCTCATTTGAAATTCTTCATTCCTCAATTGATATTGCTGAAGGTTGAAGTTGTTCTTCTCATTTGAAAATTTTCAATCTTCTGCCAAAGTTTGGAGTCTGAAGTTGTTCTTCTCATTTAAAATTCTTCATTCTCCGAGGTCTGAAGTTGTTCTTCTCATTATGGATTTCTTTATTCCTCAATTGATTTTTATAAAAATAGACAAAATAAATTAATTATAAAAATAGACAAAATAAATTAATGATATGGGTTAGCATGCCCCTAACTTAAGGATATCTAACTACTTATGATGCATAAATGATGCAAACTAAGGACCACTTAGGGTGAGCTCATCTTCGAGAAAGCTCAAGGTTTCTTGTATTAAAGTTCTTTCTGTAGCTAATATAACTCATCTTAAAGTTAGGGTTCAAGTCTTCATAATCTTTGCATTTCCAAAGCTTTTTCAAGTTTCCACTTCGGATTGTTCTTTATATCTTGCTCAACTTAATGCATGTGAGTCATGGTTCTAAAATGTCTTTGCCATTAAATGGATTGGCCATCTTCTTGCCCCATCAAAATTTGCCATAAAATTTTGTTGTTTACACTTGTTCTCTTTGAACTAATTTTCAGCTTGCTCAACGGTCAAAATTTTTAGACTCTATACCTTTTTCGGTCCATACTGATTTGGACTCCTATGTACAAATAAACTTGTCATGTGGACAAACGGCGTCCCACTACTTTCTTTCATTCTTGAATTCGTGATGTAAAGTTTTGCCCTTTTTTCAACTGTTAAAGTAAAAAATGCTTTAAACTCGTTTAATGCAAAAACTATGAAAATGAGTTTTAAAAATCTTATGCCAAAATTTTGTGTAAAGTCATCCCTATTTTCAAATTTAGGGCAAAAAGGCTTTAAGATCATTTCAATTTAAAACTTATGAAGATGAGCTAGAGAAAATGATTAATTTTGAAAAAAGAACCTTTAAAAGTGAGATCAAAATTAGACATCCGAATATTAAGTGCAAGAGCCCTTTTTATTTCAAATTGACAAAGATCATCTTATGTGAAACTTATGTTTAAAGGAACATGAAGGTTGCGGTGACACGTATACATGTGAAGTCCTTTATGGGCTAGTAGGTTTCTGAGAGAAACATTTCTCATACCTAATTTCTATCCCATTTAAGTGGCTCTCTTGACCTCACTAACTCCCCATGCCTCATCCTTCCCTCGTTTAGGAGTCGATCAGGCACTTGAAGCTTGACGTTCCTTGAAGAAAGGTTAACCCTTATAGGCGGGATGTGATCTGAAGACAAAATTATCCAACTCAGATATCCATATATGATCTGAATGGTCTTTGTAGGCTTGTAATATAGGCTATGGTTCACGGTTATGAAAGAAATTATATATAGGCCCAAAATAAGTGTTTAAGAGAGATGAAACCAATGATAACTTCTTCTTGGTAAAATATCCTCCCTACACTTGTTGATCGGAATGTGCTCAATGAAAAATAAATCTTTGATTTATTTCTTGGATCGCTCTAGACTGCCCATTTCTGGGTTTTCACCCTAGAGTTTATTTCATTCTTTGTATGGACCGTTTTGCGTCTTAGCTCGGCATTGACGTGTATTTCAAAAGTGATCGATCCACCAAAGTTTGTATAAATTTCCAATCAAAACCTTATTCATGTATTGCTTGAATTGGGGTATACTACATAAAGTAATGTATTCATTGGATCGCTCTAGACTTCCTATTTCTGAGTTTTCACCCTAGAGTTCATTTCCTCTTCTCGTGTAGCTTGCATCTTGAATAAATGTTGATGTGATTCAAATGTAATTACATCTTCAAGGCTTTTAATGTCCTTTATTGCACTTTCTGACATGGTGCTTTAACTCTTGACTGTGTTAACCTTCTTATTGGCAAACTTTCAATTTGGTTTATCCAGTCCTTTGAGCAATAATTTCTCTTATCGGCTTATTTTGATGTTTCTCTGGCCTTCGTGTCCAATACATTGATTCTCATTTCTTGCGCTTATTCATGAAGCATTATCTTTGTAATGTGGTCAAAATTGGATGACTTTAATTTGCGAACAAAATCCTCGTCCTCTTTGCCTCTTAATGTAGGGGTGATCCTTGGTTTGGGTTCAAATGAAAAGAAACAATCAGGCTCAAGGGGGACAACAAATGGATATTTTTATTTGTGAAGGGAAGTGAAGGAATGCCACTCATCATCTCATATATGGATATCAAAATAGTCTTTAGGGTAGAATTTTAGGGTCGACACTTGATTCAAGGACCTTAAACGACAAATGCCTTATAGGGGAATTCACTTAATGGGATCTTCCCATTGCTTGAACACTAGTTTTATTCCTCTCTTCTACCTAAAGAGAACAGAAGATGTTCACACTTACAGTATCCTTGCAATATTCCCTTTCCAATAAAGATAAACTGCTAGAAAGCAATAAAGTAAAAGAAGATGTAATCAAACGAGAGAGAATAAGCCAGTTTATCATGAGTTAATGTGTGATAGCCAATTGGATCGTCTTGGTAAAAGAGTGCAAAGGCAACTCAGTTGCCGTGGCAACTTGCGCAGCGGGGCTGCCTTGGCAACTAATCGACTGTTTCCTGGGCAACTGGCTGGGTAACTGTTTGGGCGGCTGGGCAGCAACTTTAAGGTTCGGTGGAGAGTTCTTCAATGGTTTCTTCTTATCCCTAAGTTGAAACTCTAGCTAATTGTGCATGCCTTGATAATACATCCCTACGTGAATCAAGGGTGAAAAACAACCAATCTTGCGCTCCTCTTAGCCGTTGAAATCCTTAACTTATTCTAAGCTGGATTAATCTTCACCATCAATAGATTGAATAAAGACCATACAAATTCGTTTCTTGAATCTAACTCTTTTGATATTAGATAAATAGATGAAGTTACGAGATCCTCTCACAATTCACTCGCAAACAAGAATAAAAACCAAGAATGAGTAAACCTTGAATTGAAAGTGCAAAATCTTATTACCTAAACAAAATCCAATTGTTTCTCACAAACACAAAACACAATAACCTTTGCCAAATAGATTTAGTTCATGGTTAGGTTCCAAAGAAACACAAAACAAAGAATCCCTAACATAAACCTAATAGAACAACAAAGAAAAAGATGAATAATGGTTTAAAGCCCTTGTCGAAATCTCTCCCCTTTTGCTCTCCCCTTGAGTTTGACGGCTTGGTCTCCTTTAAATAGGAGATGGCTAGAGCAAAGTCCTTCTTGAGGAGGAAGTTAAGTTGGAATTAAATACGTTAAAAGAATATAATTGTTTATTATATTTAAATTCCTTCTAGATCTTCTCCTATCTTTTTGGGATTTAATTTCTCTTGGACCTCTTCATGGAAATCAAACTCCTTTGGGATTTAACTTTGCTTCACGTCATCTTGGGCTTATCTAGTTATCAATTTTGACTGCCATATCATCTTATCCCTTATCGACAATTCCCTGGCAACTAGCTCGGCATCTCCTTCATGCACTGCACTGGCAATTGGTTTCAGCCTTGTTTAGGCAAGTGATTATGCACACACACAAAAACAACTATCGGCAGCACCCTTTTTTCACAAAATTAAGCAAAATATGAAATCAAGCTTAACCACCAAGGAAACAATGCAAACATGCATGAATGGCTATAATGCAACTAATATGAGCCTAAGTCTAGCAATAATATGAACAAAAAGGGTGAATAAAATAATACTTTTAGACACTTAACACACCCCTAAACTCGAACTATTGCTTGTCCTCAAGCAATGCAAACTAACAATTACCTGCCAAGACTTCAGTTTTCACAAACTTAGCTTTGAACTTGATTTCAATCCTCAGAACAGTGGCACAAAGTATGATCGACTTTTCATTTTTAGGACAACTTATGAATTACTCAGAATTAAACCATAATGCTTGTGAGTGTGTGCGGAGTTGTGTGCAAGTTGATTTTTCAGATTCTATGCAAACAAAAGGTTTTCAAATTACTTCTTTGGGTTCTTTTAACATGTTTTAACTAGAGTCGGTTTCGAGCACCTCTAGTGTTTTGTTTTTAGTTTTCTTAAGTTAATTAATTTATTCGATTAGAGCCGGTTTCGGGCACCTCTAGCGATCAATTTTTAGCACATACTAGAGCCAATTTCAGGCACCTCTAGCGATCAATTTTAAGCACATACTAGAGACAATTTCGGGCACCTCTAGCATTCATCCAATTTTTATTCTAATCCCCCAATTTTTTTAACTATGAACCTAAGTTCGCTAGAATTCCTTAAATCAATCAAGCCACAACAATGTTTCATCAAGTTTAGCATCATAGTGTGATTCTAAGTGTTTCCACAATTATCCTAGAATAAAAAGTTCTATCAATTAAGTGCATTGGCAAAGTCATCATTGGATATTCATCAAATCTAAGCAATTCGTGTTCCAACTAAAGGCATGTCAAGCAATTTATGTATCCTAAATGCAATACTTAATATGAATGCAACTAAACATGGTAACTAACTAGTAACAATCAAAACAAACTTGTAGCACGTAATAAGTGCTCCGCAATTGTGCAAGTGTACACGTAGCAAGTTATAGTATAAAAGATATCGTCTCCACAAGGATTGGTGCCACTTCAAGAATCTAATCTCTTGCACTTAAAAAGTAAAAGAACATAAGTAGAAGATTGTAGGAGTTTAACTAAAAACTAAACTAGAAAGCAATAAAGTAAAAGAAGATGTAATCAAATGAGAGAGAATAGGCCAGGTTACCGTGAGTTGATGTGTGATAGCAAATTGGATCGTCTTGGTAAAAGAATGCAAGGGCAACTCAGTTGCCATGGCAAATTGCGTAGCGAGGTTGCCTTGGCAACTAATCGATGGTTGCCTGGGAAACTGGCTGGGCAACTGTTTGGGCGGCTGGGCAGTAACTTCAAGGTTCGGTGGAGCGTTCTTCAATGGTTTCTTCTTATCCCTAAGTTGAAACTCTAGCTAATTGTGCATGCCTTGATAATACATCCCTGCATGAATCAAGGGTGAACAACAATCAATCTTGCACTCCTCTTAGCCGTTAAAATCCTTAACTTATTCATAAGTCGGATTAATCATCACCATCAACAGATTGAATAAAGACCATACTCATTCGTTTCTTGAATCTAACTCTCCCGATATTAGATAAGTAGATGAAGTTACCAGATCCTCTCACAATTCACTCGCAAAAAGGAATAAAACCAAGAATGAGTAAACTTTGAATTGAAAGTGCAAACTCTTATTACCTAAACAAAATCCAATTATTTCTCACAACCACAAAACACAATAACCTTATCCAAATAGATTTAGTTCATGGCTAGGTTCCAAAGAAACAAAAAACAAAGAATCCCTAACATAAACCTAATCGAACAAGAAAGAAAAAGATGAAGAATGGTTGAAAGCCCTTGTCGAAATCTCTCCCCTTTTGCTCACCCCTTGAGTTTGACGGCTTGGTCTCCTTTAAATAGGAGATGACTAGGTCAAAGTCCTTCTTGAGGAAGAAGTTAAGTTGGAATTAAATACTTTAAAAGAATATAATTCTTTATTATATTTAAATTCCTTCTAGATCTTCTCCTATCTTTTTGGGATTTAATTTTTCTTTGACCTCTTCATGGAAATCAAACTCCTTTGGGATTTAACTTTGCTCTACGTCATCTTGGGCTTATCTTGTCATCAATTTCGACTACCATATCATCTTATCCCTTATCGACAATTGCCCTAGCAACTAGCTCAGCATCTTCTTCATGCATTGCCCTGGCAACTGCGTTGGCATCTCCTTCATGCACTGCCCTGGCAACTGGTTTCATCCTTGTTTAGGCAAGTGATTCTGCACACACAAAAAAACTATCGGCAATACCCTTTTTTCACAAAATTAAGCAAAATATGAAATCAAGCTTAACCACCAAGGAAACAATACAAACATGCATGAATGGCTATAATGCAACTAATATGAGCCTAATTCTATCAATAATATGAACAAAAATGGTGAATGAAATAGTACTTTTAGACACTTAACACACCCCTAAACTCGAACTATTGTTTGTCCTCAAGCAATGCAAACTAACAATTACCTAACAAGACTTAAATTTTCACAAACTTAGCTTTAAACTTGATTTCAGTCCTCAGAACCGTGGCACAAAGTATGATTGACTTTTCATTTTTCGGACAACTTATGAATTACTTAGAATCAAACTATAATGCTTGTGAACGTGTGCAGAGTTGTGTGCAAATCGATTTTTCAGATTCTATACAAACAAGAGGTTTTCAAATTACTTCCTTGGGTTCTTTTAACATGTTTTAACTAGAGTTGATTTCGGGCACCTCTAGTATTTTATTTTTAGTTTTCTTAAGTTAATTAATTTATTCGACTAGAGCTGGTTTAGGGCACCTCTAACGATCAATTTTTAGCACGTACTAGAGCCAATTTCGGGCACCTCTAGCATTCATCCAATTTTTATTCTAATCCCCCAATTTTTTAACAATGAACTTAAGTTCGCTAGAATTTCTTAAATCAGTCAAGCCACAACAGTGTTTCATCAAGTTTAGCATCATAGTGTGATTCTAAGTGTTTCCACAGTTATCTTAGAATAAAAAATTCTGTCAATTAAGTGCATCGGCAAAGTCATCATCGGATATTCATCAAATCTAGGCAATTCTTTTTCCAGCTAAAGGCATGGCAAGGAATTTATGTATCCTAAATGCAATACTTAAGATGAATGCAAATAAACATGGTAACTAACTAGTAACAATCCCCCCAAACTCAAGTGAGGCATTGTCCTCAATGCATGCAACAAAGAAAAATAAAAATAATAATAAAGAAAAGTAAAATGCAAACGAGGACTTACTCCGAGAGTTCGTCGTCGTGGATGATTAGTTTCCTTTTGGCCTGTTTCTTGATTCTTTTTCTTGAACGTGGTGGTTGCTTTCTTGTTGCCGATGGTGGAATCGATCCTCGTACGGGGGTGTCCTCATCGTCCTCATCATCAATGTCATTGGCCTTTCGCTTGGGCTTTGAGGATTCGATTGGTACGGTATTTGTTGGTGCAATGGAGGACTCGTCCGAATCTAAAAAATCAGATAATGATTTAGTATGAGTTGATTCGAGCATAGGCTCTTTACCTTTGGCTTTTGTAGTGGTTTCTGGGGTGTATTTAGCTTTGGTTTCCGCGGCATCTTCAGTGTTGGTTGCCGTGGTAACTGCCTGGGCAGGCATAGTGTAGGTTGCCGCGACATTATCTGTTACCGTTGTCGTGGAAAGGATTTCGGTAGGAAAGATGGGGAACGACACGCAGCTGTCCGAGTACTTTTCCAGGATGACTTGGGTGATGGCTTTGTTGTGATCCTTCATGTACCGCATGAACATTAGTTTCCGGTCTTCAATTTGCCTAAGGCGGTTCTCCAACGGTTGTAAGAGTGCTTCAAGTTGTAATGGGGTTGCTGTCTGAGTTGCCCGGGCATCAGTTGCTTGGGCATTAGGAGTTGACGAGGCGGCAGAAGCTGCCGCAGCAATTGAAGGAGTTGGGGATTTTACCGGTGTCTCTCCCATTAGCTTTTAGGTTTGTGCTCGATTCCAACCAGACTTTGCTAGGGCCTTTTCATCAGTGGACTCACTTGAGACATGCATCTCCTTGCAAAGATTAGAAATTAAGCAAGGGAAGAAAAGAGAACCCTTGTCTTTTCTGCTACATACAAAAATCTCATCACAAATAATTTTTCCAATGTTAATGATGCAATTATGCAAGATAGAATGTATGAGCAAAAGATGAGGTGTATCAACGGTGGTATTGTATGTTGTGGGCATTAAAGAAGTTTTAACAAACTTATTCCATAATTTTGCCTCGGGTTTAATCCGAAGGTGATTTATCGTGCCCTTATATTTATCGTCGTTCTAATGAGTTCCCGATAGGGTGAGCTTTTGAAGCACCTTGTCGAGTTGCTTGGGCGTGAGTTGATCAATAAAGGCTTGATGCTCGTCCTTCTCAACGTAGAGGTCGTAAAAGGTGTTGATGTTTTCGGGGCTTATGAGTATAGCCTTGTCATGAACAAAAACCTAAGGATTATCTGGGTTAGGTGAGTGAGCATAGAATTCTCTTACCCATGAAATGTTACCCGGTTCCGATTGATGGCAAAAGATTTGCCACTTTTGATGTGCAATCCTTTCGAAGATGAATGGTTCAAGGCTAAAATCTTGATGAGAGTTAGAGTATTCAAAGCCTTATTCTTCGCAAATCTTCCGGCTTTCAAACTTGGAGTGAAATCTTTCTTGAACCACCAGTGTAGCAAACTTTTTGTATCTTGGTTCTTTGGAGGAACTTGGATGAACCAAAAATTTGATTTTGGATGCCATGGATGATCTTGGTTGTGAGTTTGGTAGAAAAAAAGAAAAGAAAGCAAAAGAAACTAAAGAGTTGCAAGATGAAAAGTAGGAATAGGTTTCTTGGAAGTTAAGGGTGATGGGTTAAATAGAAAAGATAGTAGTAAATATGGTGGTGGGATTAATTGGAAATAAAGAAAACAAGGGTTTTTATTGGGGGAAGGGAAGGGTTTGGCCGGCTAATAGGGTTTATTTAGGGTAAATTGGAGGCTTAATATAAGCCTTAGATTTAGCCCATTAGTTTCCTTGTTGAAGAAGTTTCCTTCTTGAATCAAATCCCCCTTTATCTTGAACTCTTTTCCTACAATTCAAAAAACAAATAAAATAAGGATTAAAATTAAATATAAAATAATAAAAGAAAATAAATAAAGATGTGCAAAGAAATTCTTAAACCTAAAATTTAAAAACAATTAGATAAATATGAAAGAAAGATGTAGTCTTAATCTTAAAGAAAATAAATAAATCTATCCTAAAAAGAGAAATAACCAAAATTAATAAATAATAAAAAAATTAAATAGTTCAAAAAAATAAAAATATAATGAAAATATCGAAAGGAGAGCATGTTCATACATCTCCTAAGGTGACCACTTCTTTGTTACGTTCCACATGGGGCACCGTTGTAGTGCTTCAATCACGACACCATGGGATAATGATTTGACAACTTTGAATGGTCCCGATCATCTTGATTTCAGTTTTCCCGGGAGAAGTTTTAGCCGAGAATTGAATAAGAGAACTAGTTGCCCTGGCATGAATTGTTGCGGTAATAGTTTCTTGTCATGTCATTGCTTTGTTTTCTCCTTGTAGATTCATGCATTGTTATAGGCGAGTGCACGTAATTATTCTATCTTGTTGAGGTCCAACAAACGCTTTTTCCTGGCACTTTCCCAATCCATATTCACGGTATTGATTGCCCAATATGCGTTGTGTTTGATTTCCACCGGTAGATGGCATGTTTTGCCATAGACAAGTCAGAAGGGAGACATACCTAAGGGTATTTTGAATGCAGTTCGATATGCCCAAAGTGCATCATCTAGTCTTACTGACCAATCCTTCCTAGAGGGATTTACAACTTTCTTGAGTATACCATGTAATTCCTGGCTGGAAATTTCTGCTTGCCCATTGGTTTGTGGGTGATATGCGTGGCAAACTTGTGAGATACACCAAAGCGTTGTAACATCTTGGCGATGAGTCTTTTGTCAAAGTGCTTGCCTTCATCATTGATAATTGCTCTCGGCATCCTGTAATCACTCATTTTTTACCTGTAAATACATATTAGTGTTGCATGTATGTTTATTATATTATATGTTTATTGTTTGCATGAGTGTTACTAATATATATAAAGTGTGTGCATGTCTATTATAAGCTATGTATGTATACGTATTAATGATGAATGTGTGTCGCGTATGTATCTAGAGTATGAGCGTATTTGATTAATATATATAGAAGTTATGTTAATTATGGGTAGGATTATATGTACGTATGCCAATATGTTATACTTGTATAAGTATATGTTTGTATCATGTATATGTATTGCTATTATAATACTAATTATATTATTATTAATATTATTGGGCTGATAAAATAAAAAAATTAAATATATTAAACCCAAATAAAAATTACAGTCCAAGTCCAAATACATTACAAGGCCCGGTTGGCCCAAATCTAAATCTTATCTAATTACAATTACTGTGTGTGCAGGTGACTGTGGGCCGTTGGATCAAGATCTGATCCAACGGCCACGATACAACCAATAAGTCAAAAATATCTGCCAGGCGCGTGTTCCACACGTATGGACCGTTCGAGTGCCACGCGCGCGTGTGGTCCGCGCGCGGTCGCTTTAACATCCCACGCGCGCGTAAGATCCACGCGTTCTGACTCCTCGACTGCGGAGCTCCACGTGGCGAGATCTGAAGCCGTCTCATCAAATCGAGGCTTCATCCAGGCCGATCGTTCTTCAAGCCATCTCGACCGTTAGATCAGATCTGATCTAACGGTCGAGAACGCGTCTGGCCGCTAGCAGAATGTCCATACCACCACCGCGCCGATATTTAGTCCCCGTGTTCAGAACATGCCCAAGACAACAAGTAAAATTGTCAGTTCAGATCTGAAAAAGCAAGATGCAACTTGCACCAAAACAAAAACAATGATATATATGAAACGGGAACTTTTGTAATGGGGGAGATAACAGGGAGAGTAGTAACAAAAAAAAGAGAGAACAGAGATCTTGTAAAACCAAAAATTTTAACCAGTCGAGATAATCAAAAAACAGTCCAGTGGTAAACAATTGTCTCTTTTTCTTACTTGTTTTCTTTACATGCATATACGAAAGAAAAAAAATAGAAACAAAAAGAAAAGAAGTCTTACCGTCGCCGTTCGTGGGTCTCCCTTCCTCAGTGACAAGCCTTTTGGCTTCCCCAAGTCAGAGATGGTGAACTGAAGGAAGGGGAAGACCCCCTGGTAGTTTTGTTTTAGGTTTAAAACTTTTTTTTGGTTCGTATTTCCTAGATCTAGGGTAAATAAGGGGGAATCCTCTGAATCCAACCATGGATTCATGTTGAAGATGAAATAGGGGTTATTTTGGTGTGTTTTGGAGGCTCACCGGCGCCGATTAGCGGCGGCCGGCGGCGGAGAACACGGCGGCCGGCCGCCGGATTTTGGGTTTCAGAAGAACAAGGGAGAGAAAATGAAGAACGTGGTTCTTACCAAAATCAGAAAAATGAAACGAATGACCAAAATTTTGTTTTCGGCCTAAAAGGGGGGCTTTTATAGTTATTATTATTTTGCTAAATGGGTAAATTACGCACTTAACCATCCCGCGTTTTCAATATTTTCGTTTTTTTCTCACTGCATGGTATAATTACAATCCCAGTCCCCCTGATATTTCAAAAGTTTACAATCTAGTCCCTAAATTACACCGAATCAGTTTCTGAATGGTAAAATTACGCCCTTAACCATCCCGCGATTTTGAATTTTTCATTTTGGGTATGCCCCTTGGTCTAATTACAACTCTGGTCCTTTTAGGTTTTGTTTGTTTCGCAATTTCGTCCCTAAATTACATATTATTGTTCTTTAATTTCTGCCACTGACTTTTATTTTTCTTTCATTTTAGTCCTGTTTTCTTTGTAAATATTCATGTTCGTATTATAATCGTATATGTTGATATTCTATTGTTTTATTTTATGTCACTCGTATATGCCTCGTATTTTATGCATATGTGTATTAAGCTTATGATATTTATATATTTTTATCCAGTTATTCGTATTAAAATATGTTATGTTCTATTTGACTCGTAAAACAGCATGTTCTTGTATTTTTGTACGTATTGTATGTTTTCTTGACTTTTAGGTTACATGTTAGTGTGTCTTCTTTTATGCATAATATATTGTTCCATATATGTTGAAATATGTTTTATTACTAGCATGTATGTTCTTTTGAAATATTTGTTTATCTATATACGTAATTTTTCCTGCATTGTTATTCTGACTTGTTAAAGTTGTTGTTATCTATTATTTAGAATAATATGTATATATGCATGTTTTAGTCTAGTATAGCATTTTATGTTAGATTAATATTCTGTTATGTGAATATTTACTGTCTTTAAATTATCTGCCATGTTTTATATTTTTGCCACTAAGATTGCATATCGAGATATAAATTGTTAATGCGGTGCCCTTTTATCCGAGCGTAAACGGGGCCAGTATCAAGCGTAGTGATAGTGGTTGGGCGTTTATTCTCGGATAACGGGACCCTTAAAATTAATTCGCCATTATGACCGAATTTTAAAATAATCGTCACTCTAATCCGGAAAATCCAATATTAATAAAGCGGTAATTATTAAAGTACCAGTTTTGGGCGGTATGGGGGTGCTAATCCTTCCCCATCCGTAACCGACTCCCGAACCCAATCTTTTTGAATCTCTGGTTTTATGGTGTCCGGCCTACCTAAGTGGCCGGTGGCGACTCCATTTTTTAAAATGCGGTTTTTTAAAAAAACCCCACGGAATAAATATTTTATATCCAAAAGAATCACAAACACCTTTCAAACACCTTCGAAAAACCACGCTTTTTAGCGATGAAAAAAAAAGAAAGACATCGCTACAGATGGCGACTCCGCTGGGGACATTTTTTTGTTTTTTCGAAAAAAAACAAATGAGAGTCAAGCTTTTAAAATAATTACCGCTTTACTAACATTGGAAGTTCCGGATTAAAGTGACTATTAAATTAACATTCGGTCATAATTGCGCGTTTATTTTAACGCATTTAAAATATGGCATATAAACCCGTCTTTTTAAGTGGGGGGAAAACGCTAATGCTTTCGTGGAGATATCGTTCTCCCGTATGGGCCTAGCAAGTACCTTCGGGGGCTCGAGTACCTTATGCTTTCGTAAGGATATCGTTCCTTCGTACGGGCATAAGCGAATGGGTCCCCCTGAATTGAACCTGGTTGAAAGGAGCCTATAATGGGTGATGACCGGGGGCCTTGTTACTCTTAGTAGAGGACAACAAGGACAATTCGGGTACCTCCTAGAACCAAAACTGCATGTAGAGAACACATAGAAATCCACCCTTTAAGAACCATGCGGATAACCTAGGTGTCTTAGATGGAATGAAAATAGGATTGCCTTATTTGTTTATCGCATTTAATTTGCCCTTTTATTATGTACTTATCATTTTTGTCCGGTACTGACTTGTTTTCTTTTGCTTTGTTTTTGCATATCATCGCATTCGCATTACACAGGGGCATTGATTCCCGAGTGATTTCTCTTTTAATAGAAGATTGTTCATGATGGACCAAAGGTTCTTTGACCTGAAGGAATGGGGTCCAATCCCAAAGTTCCATCCCGAGACTAGACCGGGGACAGCCGAAGAAGAATCATTTAAGGACTTCAGAACAGTTTCGGTAAGTAGTGTCAATTCTGGTGACAAACAAGATGAAATACAAGAACTAAAGAAGCAGATATCCGAAATGATGGACCAGATGAATGCCATGATGAAAGGCAAGCAGTATGTCGAACTCAGAAAAGATTCGGTCGGGGAGCAGAATGTGGAACAAAATGGTCAGAATGTCAAAATAGACAACACCGTTAAATATGACAAATCAAATCCCTTTGTGATCAATCTCAAGAAACAGACAAGTAGCACATCTGGGGAAGATACCCAGGAACAGCAGGCAAAACCGGGGAAGTTCGAGAATCTAATAACATCGAAGACATTATCCAATACCCATGAGATACACCAAGTTACTTTCGTTTGCTTGTCGAAAGGAACCTTGTCATACCAAATGAAGTCTGTACCAAGAAAACCTCCTTATCCGAAAGATTACAATGATGTCGTGTCGGTGCAGCTACCACATAGGCGATTCGAGTCATCACTGAAAACAGTAGGGCCTCGAAGGACAGAGTTCGAGATCTTATCAGAATGGGAATTTTGGATTTCGAAGACGGACAACCCCGATTCTTCAGCCACCCAGCCGTTGCCCGAGGGGGAAAGTCAAAGGAGGGTCAATACCGAGCCCAAGGTTCGGATAACACAGAAGTGGGTCACTCAAGTGGGATAAAGTTAGGAGTCAAGAATAAAAGTGTCTCAGAAGATGAATTCGCACACAATCGCGACCAGCTCGAGCATGAGAGGCACAATCTGAGCATGAAATTAAAGAGCGTACAAGACGAGTACCAGAAGCTGCACTTTGAATTCAAGAGTTTCGGTCTGGGTGACACCGCGGAAGAGTGGGTCAATGGTATGATTCAGCTGAGGAACGGTTCAGAACGCTGGAAGCAGAAATGCAAGAATAGTAAGAATAAAGTCAGATCATTATCAAAGAAGCTGGAAGAAGCTGAGGACCAACGCGACTTTCTCCAAAATGAGTTGGAAAGCAGTCTGGCCATGGAAGATATCCTGAAATCAAGTCTGCACCAGGAAAAGAATGAATCACAAGCCTTCCAAATAGAAAATGCAGCACTCAAAAAACAGATAGTAAGGCTCGAGACTGCTTTACGAACCAGTGAGATCCGTGCTGGGGCAATGACCGTTAAGCTACAAAAGGCCGAGCAAACAATACGGGAGAAAGACCGAGACATGAAGATGGTTACGACTCAAGCCCGACATGTAGCTCAACAGATAGCAGATTTAGCCGATGCAACAGCACCAATAAGCCAGAATATGGATCTGGCATTGGACCGCGAAGGAAAACTGACGGGACTATTGAATGAGGTCAAGACATTAGGTGCCAGGGCTCACCGATATCTATAAAACCCTAATACCGGATGTAATGAAACCTTTTGGTCTGAATGAAAGATGTTCTATAAGGACAAATCACTTGCGGAATCAATGCTTTATTGCATTCATGCATTTGCATTTGCATTTTTTTGCATTGTTTTATCATCGCATGGCACTTCATTTAATACATGGGATTCGATGGCAGAATTAATCGAAAAATGGAACGAATTGAAGAGTCGAGGCTTGACCAGTTAGAAGAAAAAATCGAGAAAGAGCTTAAGAAGAAAGAGAAGATAAATGTCTTCAATACGAGGGAACTCTGCCTAGTCCCTGATTTGGTCATTCCTCCAGATTTCAAGGTTCCCGGATTTGCGCAGTATGACGGAACCAGCTGCCCGAAGATTCACTTAACCATGTTTTGTAGAAAAATGGAAGGATACATGAAGAACGAAGAATTGTTGATCCACCATTTCCATGATAGCCTGATGGGACCAGCAGCAGTGTGGTATAACCATTTGAACAGAAACCAAGTTAGGTCATGGGGTGACCTCGCTAATGCCTTCTTGGATCAATACAAATATGCTTTAGATTTAGCACCCTGTCGACAGTTTCTTCAGAATGAGAAAATGAGGCCAAATGAAAGCTTCAGAGAATATGCATTAAGGTGGCGATGTCTGGCGACCCAAGTCCAGCCCCCTATAGCGGAAAAAGAGTTGACTCCCCTATTTCATGCAACGCTTCCCTCTCCCTTCTTCGATGTGATGTTGGCGAAATCGAGAAGCGGATTCGAAGATTTCATGACGATTGGAGAGAGGATAGAATATGCAATCAAAGAAGGAAAATTGGGGTCTAAGTCTAAAGACCGAATCGAAGATAAGATAGATAAGGATGGAGACGTAAATGAGTGTCATCTCCAGGGTTCGCGTGGCCGAAAAAGAAGGAGACAGACTGACAAATTGGGGTCATCAAGAAAAATCCCTCGGACGAGCGCAAATTTGGAAGTGTTTGAAATATCTATCTCAGACATTTGGCCTCATCTGGTAAAGGGTCACTATCTTGTTCCTAGGCCGATGAAGAGTGCACCTGATCTGTATGGCCATAGTTTTGACTCAAGTAGCACATGCGAATTCCATATGGGGGCACCGGGGCATCCCACCAGAAAATGTAGACCTTTACTGGACGAAATCAAGAAGCTGGTCAATGATGGAACCCTGACACAAGAGCTGATCAAGCGATGGAAGACCAAGGATGAGAAACAAATCTACATATTGCTGAAGAAGCCATAGATGTCTCTACATTAAATACCTTCCTGAAGTAATACAAGGAATCAACTCTATGTGGCCCCATGTGGCAAAGATCTTTTGTGATGGGGCATGTTTGTTGGTTTTTATTTTCAATAAAGGACACATTTCGCTTAACATATAATGTTTTTGAAAGCACATAGATACTTTCTCGTCATTGTAGGACACTGGATATCAATTGCAAGATGTGACATTAGATAAATGTCGTGATAACGATGATGTGTGATCTTCCCCAACGGACTCTGGTCAGCAAAGCGAGATTATTACTCTTTCGATGATATTCAAGGACGAAAAAGCTCTAAATGTCAACCATGTAGAGTTGCTTGAAATTGAAACTCTAGGCATAATCTTCTAGGTAGTAAAAAAATAAACAAAAAAATGAAGAGACAAAAAAGAGAAAAAAAAGAAAAGAAAGAAAAAAAAATGAAAATAAAGAAGGAGAAAATAATAAAAAAGTACTTCTATGTTCGAAACCTGGTAGTAGGCTTGTTCGGATAAGAGTATGGAAATTTTGGGGCACTTCGCTGAAGCGATAGGGTGGAGATATATCATCCAATTCAAGAAACTTTAGCTTCATGAGTGATGGTAATATTTTCAAATCGTGACTATGCCGAGTAACTTAGGGCAGTGTTGTTTGCTCCATCGTTGTCCTCAAGACAAAGGACTGTGACGAATTGATTTCCTCAAATAATGATAAAAACAAAAACAAAAAAAGAAAAAAGAAAAAAGAAAATAGGCGATATCATGGGAAAAATTAAGACTCGCACCACCCAGAACTCTATTCCTAGAGTAATATTTCTGCGCTCAAGTGGTTATACGAGCCTACCCTTTTGGGGGCGGAGTAGATAATGAGAATTGAGAAAGAGTAGCACTCTGCAGCAACGCGGTAATCATGAGGATGAACCGAGTCACCAGGGAAGACTTCACATCTTTGAATTACCAAGTGGTTGAATCTAAGCCACTCTTGCACATGATATCCAGAGCTCCTATGCTGTGTTTTCAAAATCTTGTATGTTAATCTAAATGATAGCCTTCAGTGGAACACCAATCAGCAAATTGACAAGTTAAAGCAACAAAAATTTTCATGTATTACTTCAGGGGTAAGACCCAGAACACAAGGAGGCGGATACTATGGAAGCCCCTAACCAGAAATGACCTCACAATGCATAGAATGAAGATGATAACAGAGGTATAGGTGTCAGACAGCTCAAGAACAAGAAGCGAATTCCAGCCACGATGCCTTGTTTGGTTCAAGAAAATGAAGGACGAAACATGACAAGAATGAGCTTACAAAGTGTGGGAACGGTAAAAAAGTAAACATTGAGTCTCCAAAGAATTAAAACACAGAGATCGATGAATGGTGTCCGTCAAGAGGCAACAAGAAGATTGAGGTTAAGAGGCATTTCGCTCACCCCAATGACGAAATTAACAAATACTCAGAATGTTGGGTCAAAGAACTGGAAGATAGCCGAACACGATCGAATGGGGCAATACAGAACAGAAAGAATAGTAAGAATCTCTGCACACGCATGATATAATATTTGTTGGTGAAGCAGACAGAGACCTCGAAGAAGAAAGGCGGGTACTCGTGCAAAAGAACAAGAGCAGATGCCCATTGAGCAAAATTTGACAGAAATGAAGATCAAAATTGAGCATACCGCAAAAGGAAAGGAAATAGAGAAATCAGAAGAATGACTTTTCAGGACATAAGATTAACAAAGAAAAAAGAAAAAGAGGAGAAAGAAATCATAACATTACATGCATCATATAGATAGAGGCATGTCAATTTTGCTTGTTCCTAAACAGGTATTTGAAGAATTATCGAAGAATTTACCAAAGTCCATAGAATAACAGCCATGTCGGCGTCAGATCCAGATATTAAATCCTTCGGGTCATCGGTAAGTCTTTCGGGCATGATGTTAAATCCTTCGGGTCATCGGTAAGTCTTTCGGCGTGGTGTTAAATCCTTCGGGTCATCGGTAAGTCGCCGGGCATGATGTGGCAGCATATCGGCGTGAGTCCCCATAAAACAACAGCCAAGTCGGTGTCGATCCGGATATTAAATCCTTCGGGTCATCGGTAAGTCCGCCGGGCACGATGTTAAATCCTTCGGTCATCGGTGAAGTCTCTCGGCGTGGTGTTAAATCCCGGGTCATCGGTAAGTCCCGGGCATGATATGGCAGCATATTAGCGTGAGTCCCCATAAAAAAACAACAGCCATATCGGCGTCAAATCCAGATATTAAATCGCCGGGTCATCGGTAAGTCCTTTGGGCACGATGTTAAATCCTTCGGGTCATCGTAAGTCTTTCGAGCATGGTGTTAAATCCTTCCGGGTCATCGGTAAGTCCCCGGGCATGATGTGGCAGCATATCGGCGTGAGTCCCCATAAAACAAACACCATGTCGGCGTCGGATCTAGATATTAAATCCTTCGGGTCATCGGTAAGTCCTTCGAGCACGATGTTAAATCCTTCGGGTCATTAGTAAGTTTCTCGGCGTGGTGTTAAATCCTTCGGGTCATCGGTAAGTCCGCCGGGCATGATGTGGCAACATATCGCGTGAGTCCCCATAAAACAACAACCATGTCGGCGTCGGATCTAGATATTAAATCCTTCGGGTCATCGGTAAGTCCTTTGGGCATGATGTTAAATCCTTCGGGTCATCGGTAAGTCTTTCGAGCGTGGTGTTAAATCGCCGGGTCATCGGTAAGTCCGCCGGGCATGATGTGGCAGCAGATATCGCGCGAGTCCCCATAAAACAACGGCCATGTCGGCGTCAAATCCAGATATTAAATCGCCGGGTCATCGGTAAGTCCTTCAGCACGATGTTAAATCCTTCGGGTCATCGGTAAGTCTTTCGAGCATGGTGTTAAATCCTTGGTCATCGGTAAGTCCGCCGGGCATGATGTGGCGGCATATCGGCGTGAGTCCCCATAAAAAACAACAGCCATGTCGGCGTCGAGATCCAGATATTAAATCCTTCGGGTCATTGGTAAGTCCTTCGGGCACGATGTTAAGTCCTTCGGGCCATCAGTAAGTCTTTCGAGCGTGGTGTTAAATCCTTCGGGTCATCAGTAAGTCCTTCGGGCATGATGCGGCAGTCTTAGTAGCGTAGGTCCAAAAATGGCAACAGCCTCGTAAAAAAAAGGAACCTTCATTTTCAAGCCACAGTGGAAGGTTCCATAGAGAGAGAACCCTAAATCTAAAATCTCAAAAAGAACTCCCAGTCGGAAAAATCCATCAGCGGTGCAAAAGGTTTTATATAGGAGAAACCAGCGTTGAAGGTGAAGAGTTCTATATAGGAAGGACTCCAAGCTTTACAGTCTCGAAGTGAAGGGTTCTATATAGGAAGAGCTTGTAGCTCCAAGATCGGAAGGTGACGAAGCTTTTATAGGAAGAACTTACGAGCCTGAAGATTCAGCCAAGGAAGATCGGAGATGTCCAAAAGAACACGTTTTTCCAAAGCTACAAACAGGGAAGTCTGATAAAAATGAGTGCTTATGAATCTTTGCTTTGTTTCCCATTCCATGAGAACAAACAAAGAGGGGCAACTGTAATCACTCATTTTTTACCTGTAAATACATATTAGTGTTGCATGTATGTTTATTATATTATATGTTTATTGTTTGCATGAGTGTTACTAATATATATAAAGTGTGTGCATGTATATTATAAGCTATGTATGTATACGTATTAATGATGAATGTGTGTCGCGTATGTATCTAGAGTATGAGCGTATTTGATTAATATATATAGAAGTTATGTTAATTATGGGTAGGATTATATGTACGTATGCCAATATGTTATACTTGTATAAGTATATGTTTGTATCATGTATATGTATTGCTATTATAATACTAATTATATTATTATTAATATTATTGAGCTGATAAAATGAAAAAATTAAATATATTAAACCCAAATAAAAATTACAGTCCAAGTCCAAATACATTACAAGGCCCGGTTGGCCCAAATCTAAATCTTATCTAATTACAATTACTGTGTGTGCAGGTGATTGTGGGCCGTTGGATCAAGATCTGATCCAACGGCCACGATACAACCAAGAAGTCAAAAATAATCTGCCAGCCGCGTGTTCCACACGTATGGACCGTTCGAGTGCCACGCGCGGTCGCTTTAACATCCCACGCGCGCGTAAGATCCACGCGTTCTGACTCCTCGACTGCGGAGCTCCACGTGGCGAGATCTGAAGCCGTCTCATCAAATCGAGGCTTCATCCAGGCCGATCGTTCTTCAAGCCATCTCGACCGTTAGATCAGATCTGATCTAACGGCCGAGAACGCGTCTGGCCGCTGGCAGAATGTCCATACCGCCACCGCGCCGATATTCAGTCCCCGTGTTCAGAACATGCCCAAGACAACAAGCAAAATTGTCAGTTCAGATCTGAAAAAGCAAGATGCAACTTGCACCAAAACAAAAACAATGATATATATGAAACGGGAACTTTTGTAACGGGAGAGATAACAGGGAGAGTAGTAACAAAAAAAAAAGAGAACAGAGATCTTGTAAAACCAAAAATTGTAACCAGTCGAGATAATCAAAAAACAGTCCAGTGGTAAACACTTGTCTCTTTTTCTTACTTGTTTTCTTTACATGCATATACGAAAGAAAAAAAACAGAAACAAAAAGAAAAGAAGTCTTACCGTCGCCGTTCGTGGGTCTCCCTTCCTCAGTGACAAGCCTTTCGGCTTCCCCAAGTCAGAGATGGTGAACTGAAGGAAGGGGAAGGCCCCCTGGTAGTTTTGTTTTAGGTTTAAAACTTTTTTTTGGTTCGTATTTCCTAGATCTAGGGTAAATAAGGGGGTATCCTCTGATTCCAACCACGGATTCATGTTGAAGATGAAATAGGGGTTATTTTGGTGTGTTTTGGAGGCTCGCTGGCGCCGATTAGCGGCGGCGGCGGCGAAGAACACGGCGGCTGGCCGCCGGATTCTGGGTTTCAGAAGAACAAGGGAGAGAAAATGAAGAACGTGGTTCTTACCAAAATCAGAAAAATGAAACGAATGACCAAAATCTTGTTTTCGCCCTAAAAGGTTGGGCTTTTATAGTTATTATTATTTTGCTAAATGGGTAAATTACGAACTTAACCATCCCGCGTTTTCAATATTTTCGTTTTTGTCTCGCCGCATGGTATAATTACAATCCCAGTCCCCCTGATATTTCAAAAGTTTACAATCTAGTCCCTAAATTACACCGAATCAGTTTCTAAATGGTAAAATTATGCCCTTAACCATCCCGCGTTTTTGAATTTTTCATTTTGGGTCTGCCCCTTGGTCTAATTACAATTCTGGTCCTTTTAGGTTTTGTTTGTTTCGCAATTTCGTCCCTAAATTACATATTATTGTTCTTTAATTTCTGCCACTGACTTTTATTTTTCTTTCATTTTAGTCTTGTTTTCTTTGTAAATATTCATGTTCGTATTATAATCGTATATGTTGATACTCTATTATTTTATTTTATGTCACTCGTATATGCCTCGTATTTTATGCATATGTGTATTAAGCTTATGATATTTATATATTTTTTATCCAGTTATTCGTATTAAAACATGTTATGTTCTATTTGACTCGTAAAACAGCATATTCTTGTATTTTTGTACGTATTGTATGTTTTCTTGACTTTTAGGTTACATGTTAGTGTGTCTTCTTTTATGCATAATATATTGTTCCATATATGTTGAAATATGTTTTATTACTAGCATGTATGTTCTTTTGAAATATTTGTTTATCTATATACGTAATTTTTCCTGCATTGTTATTCTGACTTGTTAAAGTTGTTGTTATCTATTATTTAGAATAATATGTATATATGCATGTTTTAGTCTAGTATAGCATTTTATGTTAGATTAATATTTTGTTATGTGAATATTTACTGTCTTTAAATTATCTGCCATGTTTTATATTTTTGCCACTAAGATTGCATATCGAGATATAAATTGTTAATGCGGTGCCCTTTTATCCGAGCGTAAACGGGGCCAGTATCAAGCGTAGTGATAGTGGTTGGGCGTTTATTCTCGGATAACGGGACCCTTAAAATTAATTCGCCATTATGACCGAATTTTAAAATAATCGTCACTCTAATCCGAAAAATCCAATATTAATATAGCGGTAATTATTAAAGTACCAGTTTTGGGCGGTATGGGGGTGCTAATCCTTCCCCATCCGTAACCGACTCCCGAACCCAATCTTTTTGAATCTCTGGTTTTATAGTGTCCGTCCTACCTAAGTGGCCGGTGGCGACTCCATTTTTTAAAATGCGGTTTTTTAAAAAAACCCCACGGAATAAATATTTTATATCCAAAAGAATCACAAACACCTTTCAAACACCTTCGAAAAACCACGCTTTTTTAGCGATGAAAAAAAAAGAAAGACATCGCTACACATCCCAAATCGTGTAAATATATTTTTCTGCAAGAATCGTTGAACGATCTTGGAATCGTTGGCGGGAACTGCAGCTGCCTCAACCCATTTAGACACGTAGTCAACGGCAAGTAGAATGTAGAGGTTTCCAAATGAAGATGAGAAAGGTCCCATAAAATCGATCCCTCATACATCGAACAATTCCACCTCGAGGATGTTTTGGAGCGGCATATCATGTCGTCTAGAGATATTGACCATCATCTGGCAACGATCACATTGCTTGTAAAACTCTTAGGCATCTTTGTACAGTGTTGGTCAATACAAACCAGATTGTAAAACTTTGGCGCGGTACGTGTTCCTCCAAAATATCCTCCATAGGGTGAATAATGGCATTGTCGGAGTACATTCTGCTGCTTCTCTTCAGGGACACATCGGCGTATAACCTGATTTGCACATTGTTCAAACAAAAGAGGCTTGTCCCAAAAGTAATACTTAGTATCACGGCGGAACCGCTTCTTCCCCTGGTGAGCAAGGTACCACAAATAAGAAAATTAACTAAATCCGCGTACCAGGGTATTACAGAGGCATATGTTTTTGTGGTAACTGCTTCCATGGTTGCCAAGGCGTGAGCGTCTAGAATTGCCGCGGCATGCGCGTCAAGGGTTGCCAAGGCATGCGCATCAGTGGTTGCCGAGGCATAAGCATATGGAGTTATCGAGGTGTGCACGTCAAGGGTTGCCGAGGCATGTGCATCCATGGTTACCGAGGTAACAAACAGTTGCTCATCCGAGAATGCATCGCATATCTCTAAATCTGCGTCCTCCTCCCTATTGCATTCTAAGCGTGATAAGTGATCAGCCACTTGATTTTCTGTTCCTTTTCTGTCCTTAATTTTAATGTCAAACTCTTGTAAAAGTAATATCCAACGAATCAAACGAGGTTTGGCATCCTTTTTAGCAAGATACTTAATTTTCGAATGGTCCGTATGAACAATTACCTGTGTACCAATCAAATAGGATCGGAACTTGTCAAATGCAAAAACTACGGCTAGTAACTCTTTCTCCGTTGTTGTGTAATTCACTTGAGCGCTATTAAAAGTTTTACTAGCATAGTATATCACATGAAAGGTCTTACCTGTGCATTGGCCTAGGACTACTCCTATCGCAAAATCACTTTAATCTACATGAGCTCAAAAGGTAGCGTCCAATCGGGTGGAACGACAATGGGTGTCGAGGCAAGCTTTTCCTTTAGGGCTTCAAATGCTTGGGCGCAAGAATCATCAAAATTGAAGACTTTATCATGTTCAAGCAAATTACACGAGGGTTTAGTAATCATAGAAAAATTATGAATGAACCTCATGTAAAAACCTGCATGTCCAAGAAAGCTTCGGATTCCTTTAACCGAAATTGGTGGGGGTAATCTCTCGATCATGTCCACCTTGGCTTTGTCTACTTCGATTTCCTTGGATGAAATCTTGTGGCCAAGAACTATTCCTTCATCTACCATAAAATGGCACTTCTCCCAATTAAGGACTAAATCAATTTTTTCACATCTTGCCAACATCTTTTCTAAATTGCCGAGGAAACTTTCGAAGTCATTACCAAACACATAAAAATCATCCATGAAGATCTCAAGGAAGTCTTCGACCACGTGTGAAAAGAGTGTCATCATGCATCTTTGGAAGGTTGTCGGGGCATTACACAATCCGAACGGCATCCTTCAAAAAGTATAAGTACCGTATGGGCATGTGAAGGTTGTCTTTTCTTGATCTTTTGGTGCTATGGCAATTTGATTGTAACCTGAATAACCATCAAGAAAATAATAAAAGGGTTTACCTTCAAGACGGTCAAGCATTTGATCAATAAAGGGGAAGTGATCTTTCCTAGTGGCTTTGTTTAGCTTTCGGTAGTCCATACAAACCCTCCAACCGGTCACAGTCCTGGTTGGAATGAGCTCATTTTTTTTCATTACTTACCACCGTTATACCTTCCTTTTTCGGTACACATTGTACCGGACTTACCCATATACTATCAGAGATAGGGTATACGATGTCGGCATCAAGCCACTTGATGATTTCTTTCATTACAACCCCTTTCATGGCATGATTCAATCTCCTTTGGGCCTTAATCGAGGGTTTTTGATCATCTTCCAACAAAATCTTATGCATGCACATTGTCGGGCTAATTCCCTTCAAGTCGGCAATTGTCCACCCTATTGCCTTCTTGTGTAGCATCAGCATTTTGACCAGCTTCTTTTCTTGCTCAAGTTGTAACTTAGAGGAAATAATTATAGGCAATGTATTATCGGTTCCCAAGTAAGCATATTATAGTTGCCCTGGCAACTGTTTCAACTCAAGAATCGGTGGTTGTTCAATGGAGGGCTTTTCGAGTTCACCTTCCTTACCTAAGTAATCCAATGGTTCAAGGTATGTACCTGGTCGATTGACTAACCAACTTGCCTCTTCTTGTTTTTCTTCATCGATCGGTTCTTCATACTCATCAGGTTTCTCCAAATCGGCAATATAGTTGCCGAGGTAACTAAATTCCTCGTTGAAGTTAAATTCTGTCGTGGCATGAAAAAGTTGGCATTCTTCCAGATCATCGGCATGCCTTAGTGTTTGGAACACATTTAGTTTAACTTGCTGGTAATTCACCCTCATTGTGAGTTCTCCTTTTTCAACATCGATCAAGTTTATGCTTTCTCTAAGGTCACATAATGCTTTTCCGACATAGTGGTTTCTGATGGAACAAGGTATTGTGAAACTTCCAGGATCCTTCAACTTGGGTGTCATACGATTGTGCAACATGGCCATGCATCCCTCTGTTGCGGCAATGTTTCAAACTCTCCTAGCCTTGTTCTCTTGGACCAATGTCTTTAAGAAACTTGGCATAGTTCGGCATTTGTTCAATTGCTTCAACCAATGGCAAGTTGATGTGGACTTGCTTTAGGATATCAAGAAACTTCTTGAATTGATATTCTTGCTTTTGTCGCTTTAACCTTTATGGGAATGGTGGTGAAAGTCGGATATCTTAGATCCTTTCATTGGTCTGGAACCTGATTGATGGCATTGTCGGGGAAACTAGAGTTGTCGAGGCATCATCAACTAGGGTTATCGTGGCGTATCTATCGTTGGTTGCCGCGACATCCTTATCGCTGGTTGCTGAGGCATGCTTATCGCTGGTTACCGTGACAATTCCTGGTTCAGCATCTAAGGTTTTGCCGCTGAGTTCATCTTGTTCTTTTTGTGGAGTTTTGTTTGATGAGCGAGCTTGAGCCTCTTTAAGTTGTTGGCCACTTCTAGTGGTGATCGCCTTACACTGCTCATAGCCAGTCCCTCTTGCGACTTCAGTATCGCTAGGTAAACCTCTTTGCGGTCTAGTTTTCAAGTTTTGAGCAAATTGTCCGACTTGATTTTCCAATGATTTGATTGCCGCCTCTTGGTTTTGCAATCTCATCTCGATCCTGTTAATAAAAGCATCAGTTCTTTTTATAAAGTTACTATTCTTAGCCATATAAGATTCAGTTTTCAACATAAAAGGATTGAGAGAATTTTCCAAAGAACTATATGTTGTTGGTTGTTGCTGCGGCAACTATTGTCGTGGCATATTCTGTTGGAATCCCGATGCTTGTGCATTCTGATTGTTCTGGTTTAGAGCATTGTTGGGATTATTCCATGAAAAATTCGGGTGCTTCTTCCAAGCTGGATTATATATGTTGGACATCACATTGTTGTTCCGGTTGTAATTCCCCACATAAAAGATAGATTCTGGATTCTGCATACATTCAGAAGAATCATGGTTGCCACCACATAACTCACAAAAGGAATATACTACCTTGACCTCATGTGTGTTATTTTGTTTCTGCATATTCTGGACCATCTTGGTTAAAGTGGCCAATTGTGCCGAAATTGAATCTGATGATCCCAGTTCAAGTATTGTGGCTTGGCCTCTAACTTCTCCTCTTCTAGCAGATGGGAACTGATAATCATTCTTGGCAAGCATGTTCAGAATTTGTATTGCTTCTTCCGGTGACTTGTCTAGGAGTATGCCATTTGCGGAGGCATCTAGCATTATCCTTGTTGGTGTATTCACAGCGTTGTAAAACATTGTTACTTGTGTCCACACTGGAATCCGTGTAGGGGCATTTGTGTAGAAGTTCTCTATATCGCTCCCAAGCCTCATACATGGATTCATCATCTGCCTGCCGAAAAGAAGTAATTTCGTTACAAAGCTTATCAGTGAAATTTGTAGGATTAAATCGAGCAAGGAAATCACGACAAAGATTTGTCCAAGATCCTATTGATCCGGTAAGAATACAATTTAACCATGCTTTCGCCCTATCCCTCAGTGAATAGGGGAATAATCTTACTCGTAAAACATCGCGGTGACTCCTTGTATTTTGAATAAATTGCAAATCTCGAGGACAGATTTAAGATGTTGTCGTGCATCTTCAGTTGCTGAGCCGCCAAATTAACCAATTGTGTTGATCATATTGAACATCACCGGTTTCAACTCAAAGTGGTCAGCTTCAATTTCAGGTGTGACAACTCCTAGATTAAGTCCTTCAAGATTTTCTTCAAGATAGTCTCGAATAGTTCTGTTTCATGGAATAATCACTCCTCCTCATGCTGGAACATCCTGATTCATATTGTCGTCTTGATTAGCCATTGCTACACTTAACCTTTGTCTGAGTCTTTGCAAGGTTCGTTCAATTTCTGGATCAAAGGGATATTCTAATGTAGTCGGTCTCGCCCTGGTCATATACCAATGCAAAACCAAAGTTTGTTAGCCCTTCGAATCTTTAAACAATAAAAATAAAAAGTGCAAGAAAATAAAGACAAAGTTGCTATTGCCAATCCCCGGCAACGGCGCCAAAAACTTTTAGCGCGTAATAAGTGCTCCGCAATTGTGCAAGTGTACACGTCGAAAGTTACAGTATAAAAGATATCGTCTCCACAGGGATTGGTGCCACTTCAAGAATCTAATCTCTTGCACTGTAAAAAGTAAAAGAACACACGTAAAAGATTGTAGGAGTTTAACTAACAACTAAACTAGAAAACAACAAAGTAAAAGAAGATGTAATCAAATAGGAGAGAATAGGCCAGGTTATCGTGAGTTGAGGTGTGATAGCCAATTGGATCGTCTTGGTAAAAGAATGCAAGGGCAACTCAGTTGTCGTGGCAACTTGAGCAGCGGGGTTGCCTTGGCAGCAACTTCAAGGTTCGACGGAGCGTTCTTCAATGGTTTCTTCTTATCCCTAAGTCGAAACTCTAGCTAATTGTGCATGCCTTGATAATACGTCCCTGTGTGAATCAAATGAGAACAACAACTAATCTTGCGCTCCTCTTAGCTGTTGAAATCCTTAACTTATTCCTAAGCCGGATTAATCTTCACCATCAATAGATTGAATAAAGACCATACTCATTCGTTTCTTGAATCTAACTCTTCCGATATTAGATAAATAGATGAAGTTACGAGATCATCTCCCAATTCACTCGCAAACAATAATAAAAACCAAGAATGAGTAAACCTTGAATTGAAAGTGCAAACTCTTATTACCTAAACAAAATCCAATTGTTTCTCACAACCACAAAACACAATAACCTTAGACAAATAGATTTAGTTCATGGCTAGGTTCCAAAGAAACACAAAACAAAGAATCCCTAACATAAACCTATTCGAACAAGAAAGAAAAAGATAAAGAATTGTTGAAAGCACTTGTCGAAATCTCTCCTTTTTTGCTCTCCCCTTGAGTTTGACGGTTTGGTCTCCTTTAAATAGGAGATGGCTAGGTCAAAGTCCTTCTTGATGAGGAAGTTAAGTTGGAATTAAAAACTTTAAAAGAATACAATTCTTTATTATATTAAAATTCCTTCTAGATCTTCTCATATCTTTTTGGGATTTAATTTCTCTTTGACCTCTTCATGGAAATCAAACTCCTTTGGGATTTAACTTTGCTCCACGTCATATTGGGCTTATCTAGTAACCAATTTCGACTACCATATCATCTTATCCCTTAACGACAATTGCCCTGGCAACTGCGTCGGCTTCTCCTTCATGAACTGCCCTGGCAACTGGTTCCAGCCTTGTTTAGGCAAGTGATTCTGCACACACACAAAAACAACTATCGACAACACCCCTTTTTCACAAAATTAAGCAAAATATGAAATCAAGCTTAACCACCAAGGAAACAATGCAAACATGCATGAATGGCTATAATGCAACTAATATGAGCCTAAGCCTAGCAATAATATGAACAAAAATGGTGAATAAAATAGTACTTTTAGACATTTAACAGTCACTTTTGGTACAGACGTTGATCTTACATGCTTTTATCTTTGCTTTGAGATACTTTCCATTCATGATGAAAATTTTCTAATTTAAGTGATCATCTTAAGAATCAACCATTTATTATATAATGTAGATGCAAATAAAAATGTAAAACAAAAAAGGCATAAAAATAAATAAGTTAGTGCTAGATAAAATGAAGAAATAAAATGAGAAATGACCTTATTTACATACAGTCTAAAACACCTAGGTTATCATCAAAGCTCTAAAGAGGTGGGCTTTATATATTCTCTATATGTAGTTTTGGTGCTAAAAGGTGCCCGAACTGTCCTCCATGTCCCCTAATAAGGGTAGCAAGTCCCCGGTCATCACCTATTATAGGCTCCTTTCAACCAGGTTGAATTATGGGGGACCCATTCCTCTATGCCTATATGGGGAAACAATATTCCTACAAAAACATAGAGTAGTAGAGCCCTGAAGATACTTGCTAGGCCTATACGGCGGAACGATATCCCCTCGAAAGCAATAGCATTTTCCCCTCACTTAGACAAACGAGTTTATATGTCAAATTTTAAATGCGTTAAAATAAATTCACATTTATAAACAAACATTAGTTTAATCGTCACTTTAATTCACAATTTCCAATACTAATAAAGTGGTAATACATTTTAAATAAGGTCTGACTCTCTTTTTGTGAAAATAAAAATTTGTCCCCTGCGGAGTCGTCAAGTTGTAGCAACCTAAATTTTTTTTACAAGTTTCCCTTTTTTGTTTAAAAAATTTTGGAAAATGTTTAAAGGGGAAAATTTTGAAAATGTTTGTATTTTGAAATAAAATTGAGCTGATAAATAAATAAGGGTGTTAAAAGTAATAAATAGGGAGTCGCCACCGATCATTTTAAAGGGGATAGACCGGACACCATAAAAAACAAAATCAGAGATTCAAAAACTTGGGCTCGGGAGTCAGTTACGGATGAGAAAGGATTAGCACCCCCACACCACCCAAAAATCGGTACCAAAAAATATAATTACCACTTTGTTAATATTGAATTTTACGAATTAATGTGACATTTAAATTAAGATTTGGTTATACGTGAGAGTAAATTTTAAGGGCTCTGGTGTTCGAAGAGTAAACGAAAACTACCATCTACTTCTTAGACTGGTAACCAAGTTTATCCTCAAAAAGGAAGCACTAGATTAAACAGATTAAAACATGATAGTACGAATAAATACAAATATAAATAAAAGTAAAAATAATTAATAAATAAATGCGCATCAATAACACAAATATAAACATATATACATATATATAATTGTGATGACCCAAATTTCGAAATCTGAGGGTCGGGTTAACTCGAGTGTTAGGCTTCGAGTTTTGGGCCAGAAATAAGGCCTTAAGTGCTTTATTGGGCTCTTTGTAGTGTTGGGCTTGGGTGGAGACTTGTGTGTCTTGAGATGTGAAGGGTAGAAGGGTATTTTACCACCCAAGGGTTGAAAAAGAGGGGGAGAGAGTTATTTCTCTGCAGACCATGAGCTCATGTTGTTCCCTCTTCCTCTCCCTCTCCCTCTTTTCATTTCCATACCATTGAGAGTTTGAAGTAAAAGTAAGGATTTTGGTCGTGGTCAAGTTGGAATTTCGTAACCTGGGTGAAAGATAAAATTATCAGCATCAAATGATCTATCCTTAGAGGTAAAAATGGTTGAGTTTGGTGATGGATGAAAATCTTGAGGTTTTGAGGGGGTTGATGAAGATGTACGGGAATGGATACTTAAATCTTGTTTTCATTGTTATAAACCCCTCTTAGTCATCTCATTTGTTTTACAACAATTTTTGTATTACAACAGTGTTGTGACTTGTTTTACAATAATTGTTGTAGTTAAGGAGGTTGGAGAACACTCTAGGGGCCTAGGGAAGAAGAAACTCTGAGTTGAAGGTTGAAGAGGCGTTTTCTAGCTTGGTATTACACTTCCAATTCCTTTGTTTCCTGTATATCATAAAGATAATTGCTTTGTATGCCATCATAGTGAATTGAGCATGTTTGAATGTTCTTGGTGGGTGTTAATGGCAAAATCAGTGATTGATGTTAATAACTCGTAAAATTGGTAGAAACGACCCTAAACACTGTTAATAAGTTGTAGGTCAAGTTTTAAGGGTTATCAAACTATTTTAGGGGTTAAAGGTGTGAAATTCGAACCCCTAAACTTGAAAATTTGGGTTCGCATACCAGTACAGGGTAGTTCAGTACAAGTACCCCTCTCTTGAAAATGAGTCGCGTTATGAAGGGTGTACCAATATGACTTCCTCGAGTATCGGTACCCCTAGCTTAAATAGAATTCCAGTAGCGTGTTTGCGTATCGGTACGTTATGGGGCATATCGGTACCTACTGTTTCATTGTCTGAGGAAGGTTATCACGTACTAGTAGGGTAAGTAGGGTACCAGTACGGGAGGGGAAATCGCTACGGGCAATTCACGTATCGATGTCCAGTATCGATACAGAGATAGACGTATTGGTACACCTTGAAGATTTATTTCTTTCGAACCTAAAACGAGTATCGGTACCTATATAAGAGTATTGATACCTATAGGGGAGTATCGGTACCCATATAGGAGTACATATACTCACTGCGCAATCTGCCCAAGAATTTTAAGGTTTCGTTCGGGGGTTTCATAATTTGAGATAAAGGTCATAATAGGTCCCTAGAGGTATAGAATGAGTTGTAAAACTGAGAAAACGGATGTCCAACCCCATATGTGAATAAATAAGAATAAAAGAAGACTTAAACGTGAGTAAACCTTATAATGGTTAAAGTTGTTGATGTATTGTTATGGAAATGTTGAGTCGTGCCGTATGTGCACTTGAATTTATAGGATCCGAATACCCAAGAAATATGTTGCAACATTGTGGTAAGTTAAAGGGATGAAGTTTACCAATTATATGTAACATGGGCCTTATCTGTATGTGCTAGAGGGATGATTTCGAGCAGGGTGTATGATCTGATGCTATGTGACCCAGCCTCACCCAGGGTGTATGATCTGATGTTGCATGACCCGGCCTCACCCGGAGTGTGTGTATCGATGCTATGTGACCCGGCCCCACTCCTATGTGGTATAGTATGGTTTGTGGGCCTTGTGAGCCCTTAAATTGATTGATGATTGATCATGTTGATCCCATGTGTTTAGCGATCAGGGTAGCGCCACTTGTTATTCATACTTGCTTAATCATTGATTGACTATATGCTTATGGTTATGATATGCATGAAGCATAGTAGAATAGAGGTGTATCCACTGGGCTTTCGAGCTCAGCGTTTGGAATTGTTATTTCCTTACGCAGGTCTTTAAGTTGCTGCGTATTTGCAAGGAGCCACCGGAGTAGGGCTTCAGTACATCGATATGCGAAAAGTACAATACTTAGATTTTTAGGGGCAATATATTTATTGGACTTTTATGTTATTATGTTTTATTTCCATATCGAATGTTTTAAGTTATTATGTTTTAAACTAGAGCTCCAAAGTAATGCTTGAATATTTGTATAATCCTTTTTAAAATTAATATGGCTTATGAACTATGGATTTGGGCTAAACTCGCTCAAAATTTTTATAAACGGGTTTGGGCTTGAGGCCTAATGTGACACCGGGTTTAGGGTGTTACATTTAATGGTATCAAAGCTTAGGTTTAGCCGGTTCTAGGAACCCCGGGGTAGTGGAGAGTCATCAAAAGGGGTGTCTACTGAATACATGCCCACAAATCAAAGTCGTACTCATAATAAGGATGAATATCTGATGGAATAACCTTGTTTGTTATCTTTGCAGTTTGAATATGCCTATCCATAGAAGAGTTAAGGCTCTAGAGAGTAGAGTTTTGATAAGGACTTTATCCTAAAGACCGATGAAAGGTTGAAGAGTGAGGGCCTCCAATGAGCCAATTACTACCTGTATATGGCACTTGATCGGATAGTGAGTGCCATCGCACGAACCTTTGTGAAGCCCAATCAAGAGGCTTCATAGATATGGTGTAACTGATTTCTTGGGGTCGGGATAAGATAATCCAATCAAAGTGGATCAATGGTTGAGGGATACGCGTTGGATCTTGCGTCAAATGGGTTTGGAGCCAAGAGACAAGTTAAAGTGTGTTCATTCTCTTCTGAAGGAGAATACTCATGAGTAGTGGGAGACAATAGAGTTGGGTTGGTATCCTAACCGACCCACTTGGGATAATTTTATGGATGAGTTTGAGAAGCAGTATGTTAGAGAAGCTCACATGGATAGTCTGCATGACCGGTTTACCCATCTGGTACAAGAAAATTGATCAATTTATGATTATGAAAAAGAGTTCCTACAGTTGAGTAGGTATGCTCTAGAGTTTGTTGCCACAGAGAAAATGAAGTGCAAACGGTTCAGGAAAGGGTTGAGGAAGGAAATACAGATATTTTTTACTGTGAATCCACCAAAGGTGTTCTTTGATTTGGCCGCTAGTGCCAAGTCCCTTAAGCAAGTGCAAGGGTTGACGTATAGTCGAGCTGGGGACAATGTCAATTCAAGTGGTGGGAGTTATTCCCACTCTAATCAATCTCATTTCTCCTTGAGAATGAATCGGGGGAATTGGAACCAGAGAGGTGGAGTATCAAATTAGTCAAGAAAGTCCAATCGCAGGTCTGCATCGGTGAGGCGTGGGAGGCCCAACTCCTCTTCTGCTATGAGTTTTGGAGGCTCTTCTAGAGGATCTTATGCACCAGTATGTGCCTAGTGTGGGAGCAAGCACCATATAGAGTATTACAGCAATGCCAAGGTATATTATGAGTGTGGATCACCGGACCACTTTGTGAGGGATTGTCCTGAGGTTTTAGATGTTGTCCCAGTTCAAAATCAGATGAACTCTTTCGCAGTACAGAGGGGTTGTGGTTTTGCTAGAGGAGGGGCGAGTCATATAACGGGACATCAGAGTGGTGGTATCTTCTAATTGACAGCAAGAGCTCATGCGAGATGGTATGCAGTCAAGGCACATGAGGACTGTGAGGCTACCGATGTTATTTCAGGTATGTTCACCTTGTTTTCTATTTCTATTAATGCTCTTATGGATTCGGGATCTAAACATTCCTACATCCGTAGTGGGATATCAGAACTGTAGGGCATATCTACCGAAGACCTTGAGGTGGGAGTCCGTGTGACTAGCCCGTTGGGGTTTGATGTGCTAGTTGATAAGGTATATAGGGGGTGTCCTATAGAGGTTCAAGGTTCAGTATTTCATGCGAATTTGATGGTGCTACCGTTTTAGAAGTTTGACGCCATCTTGGGGATGGATTAGCTTTTCGAGCACGATGCAAGTTTGGGTTATATGACTAAGAGTTTGAAACTCTGTGTTTTGGATGGGTCTCGGCTTGTGGTTAAAAGTAAAAGAAATCAATGTCTTTCAAATGTAGTGCTAGCTTTGACTGCTCAGAAGTTGACTCAACAAGGTTGTGAAGTCTTCTTGGCTCATGTGGTGGATACCAGAGTTGAGAGTTTGATGTTAGAGAATCTTCGAACAGTTAAAGAGTTCACTAATGTGTTCCTTGAGGAGCTACCCATATTAGCCCTGACCGAGAGTTAAAGTTCAAGATCGAGGTGATGCTCAGAACGACACCCGTGTCGATAACACTGTATCGTATGGCACCCACCGAGTTGAGAGAGTTGAAAAGTCAAATTTAAAAGTTGTTGGAGAAGAGCTTTATTCGATCGAGGATCTCACATTGGGGTGTATCGGTCATGTTCGTTAAGAAAAAAGACAGGTCAATGAGGATATGCATTGACTATCGACAGCTTAATAAGGTAACGGTGAAGAACCGTTATCCCCTCATGATGATTGATGATCTATTTGACCAGTTAAAAGGTGATTGGGTGTTCTTGTTAAAAGAGGATGTGCATTGACTATCGTCTAAAGACCGCTTTTAAGATACGGTATAGACATTACGAATTCTTGTTAATGCCATTTGGGCTTACCAACGTGCCTGCAACTTTTATGGATATAATAAACTGGAATTTCCAGCCTTATCTAGACCAGCTTGCGGTGGTTTTCATAGACGACATCTTGGTGTACTTGCACTCGAAGGAGGAACACGATTACAAACTACGAGTTGTCCTTCAGACTCAGAGAGACATGTAGCTTTTCTCCAAGTTCAGTAAGTGTGAGTTTTGTCTTTCGGAGGTAGCATTTTTGGGTCACATTGTCTCCGCGGAGGAGATCCGTGTTGACCCTCAGAAAATCCAAGCGGTAGTTGAATAGAAACCCACTAAGAATATCTTGAAAGTTTGTAGTTTTCTTAGACTTATCGGGTATTATAGGCGGTTTGTCAAAGGCTTCTCGATCATAGCTGCGCCTAAGACCAAACACCAACAGGAGGGAGTTCCTTTTGAGTAAAACAAGAAGAAACAGCAAAGCGTCGAGCAGTTAAAGGTGTATCTTACAGAAGCCCCAACGTTGACACAACTCGAGCCAGGAAAAGATTATGTAGACTTCAGCGACGCCTCGTTGTGTGGGTTAGGTTGTGTTCTGATGCAAGAGGGTAAGGTTGTGGCTTACGCCTCGAGACAGCTTAAGCCCCATAAAAAGAATTACCCTACACATGATTTGGAATTGGCGGCCGTTATCTTCGCCTTAAAAATTTAGAGGCAATACCTTTATGGGGAGAGATGTTGTGTCTATACAGGTCATAAAAGATTAAAGTATCTTCTCACTCAAAAGGATTTGAATATGAGGTAAAGACGATGGATTGAGTTGCTGAAGGATTATGATTGCATCATAGAGTATCATCCCGGTAAGGCCAACGTGGTAGCCAATACTTTGAGCCAAAATTCTATGTCGGACTTGAGTGTGTTGTTTGCTCTGTTAAGGATGACCAAGGATGGAGGGTTGCTAGCCTAGCTTCGGGTGGAACCTACCTTGATACAAGAGATAAGAAAAATGCAAGTTATGGACGAGGACTTTGTGGCCAAGATTGAATCAGTTCAAAGAGGTGAGGGACCTGACTTCGAGGTACGAGATAGAGGATTAGTGTACTTTAAGGGTCGATTATGTGTTCCAACATTAGATGATCTTCAGGATCGTATTCTTAGAGAGGTACACCGCAGTCCGTATACTGTGCATCCCAGGAGTAACAAAATGTATCAGGATCTTCGTTCTTTTTATTGGTGGCCAAGTATGAAGAGAGAGATATCTAAATTCGTGACCAAGTGTCTTGCATGTCAGCAAGTAAAGGCAGAACATCAAGTTTCTTCGGGCTTGCTTCAGCCCATTCAGATCCCTCAATGAAAGTGGGATAGAGTGACAATGGATTTTGTTACGGGCTTTCCGTTGACCCAGAGAAAGCATGATGCGATTTGGGTGATCGTGGATTGTTTGACCAAGTCTGCTCACTTCTTGCCCGTACCCATGGATTTTACCCTTGAACAATTGGCTAGATTGTACATCAAGGAGATTGTAAGACTGCATAGAGTACCATTATCAATTATATCGGATAGGGACCTTCGTTTCACCGCTAGACTTTGGAGGAAGATTCATGAGGCGTTAGATACCAAGTTGCATTTTAGCATAATTTTTCATCCTCAGACCGATGGTCAGTCTGAGCGAGTCATCCAGATCTTAGAGGATATACTCTGATGTTGTATTATAGATTTTGAAAAGAGTTGGGATGAGCAGTTACCGCTAGATGAGTTTGCCTATAACAACAACTTTCAGTCAAGTATCAAAATGGCTTCTTTCGAGGCCTTGTATGGACGTAAGTGTATGACTCATCTTTGTTGGATGGAGCTCAACGAGAGAAGGATTGTGGGGTCAGAATTAATTAGGCAAACAGAAGAAAAGGTTTAGATTATTAAAGAAATATTGCAAGCATCATTTGATCGTCAAAAGGCTTACGCAGATCGGAAGCACAAGCACATTGAATATGAGGTCAGTGATAAGGTTTTCCTCAAGGTGTCACCGTGGAAAAGAGTCATCCGCTTTGGGCGGAAAAGTAAGTTGAGCCCGAAATATATTAGACCATATGAGATCATAGAAAATGTTAGACATGTAGCTTACTGTTTAGCTCTACCACCGAAGATGGCTCGTATCCACAACGTGTTCCACGTATTGATGTTAAAGCGATATCGTTCAAATCCTTCACATGTGGTTTCATTTGAAGAAATCGAGATTAGGCCCGACTTGACGTATGAAGAGGAACCAATAAGAGTGCTTGATAGAGGGGTTAAGTAGCTTCGTAACAAGTGTATACCTTTAATGATGATGTTATGGAGAAACCACAGGGTAGAGGAAGCTACGTGGGCAGTTGAAAAGGACATAGAGCTACTTTACCCGCATCTATTTCCCAAAGGTAAATTTTGAGAAAGAAATTTTCTTAAAGGAGTAGAGAGTTATGACGACTCGAATTTTGAAATCTGAGGGTCAAGTTAACCCAAGTGTTGGGCCTCGAGTTTTGGGCCAAAAAAGGCCATGGGTGCCTTATTGGGCTATTTGTAATGTTGGGCTTGGGTGAATGCTTGTGTGTCTTGAGATGTGAAGGGTAGAAGGGTATTTTACAACGTCAAGGGTTAAAAAAGAGGGGGAAGAGAGTTATTTCTTTGCAGAGCATGAGCTCATATTGTTTCTCCTTCATCTCTCTTTTTATTTGCATACCATTGAGAGTTTGAATTAAAAGCAAGGATTTTGATCTTGGTCAAGTTGAAATTTTGTAACCTGGGTAAAAGATAAAATTATCAGCATCAAAGATCTATCCTTAGAGGTAAAAATGGTTGAGTTTGGTGATGGATGAAAATCTTGAAGTTTTGAGGGGGTTGATGAAGATGTACGGGAATAGATATTTAAATCTTGTTTTAGTTGTTATAAACTCCTCTTAGTCATTTCATTTGTTTTACAACAGCGTTATGACTTGTTTTACAACAATTTTTGTAGTTAAGGAGGTTGGAGAACACTCTAGGAGCCTAGGGAAGAAGAAGGTTTGAGTTGAAGGTTGAAGAGGCGTTTTCTAGCTTGGTAGAAAGGTTAGTACACTTCTAATTCCTTTGTTTCCTGCATATCATAAAGATAATTGATGTCATCTTAGTGAATTGAGCATGTTTGAATGTTCTTGGTGGGTGTTAATGGCAAAATCAGTGATTGATGTTAATGACTCGTAAAATTGGCAGAAACCGACCCTAAACACCTTTAATAAGTTGTAGGTCGAGTTTTAGGGGTTACCAAACTAGTTTAGGGGTTAAAGGTGTAAAATTCGAACCACATACTCAAAAATCTAGGTTTGCATATCGTTACAAGGTAGTTCAGTACCAGTACCCCTATCTTGAAAATGAGTCATATTATAAAGGGCGTACCGATACGGCTTCCCGAGTATCGGTACCCCTAGCTTAAATAGAATTCCAATAGCATATTTGCGTAGCGGTACGCTATGGGGAGTATCGGTACCTACTGTTTTATTGCCTGAGGAAAGCTATCGTGTACCAGTACAGGTAAGTAGGGTACCGGTACGGGAGGGGGAAATCGGTACAGGGCGATTCACGTATCGATGTCCAGTATCAATACGGAGATGGGAGTATTGGTACGCCTTGAAGATTTATTTCTAAAAACCTAAAACGAGTATCGGTACCCATGTAAAAGTACTGGTACCTATAGGGGAGTACTGATACCCATATAGGAGTACCGGTACTCACTGGGCAATCTGTCTAAGAAATTTAAGGTTTCATTCGAGGGTTTCATAATTTGAGGTAAAGGTCTCAATAGGTCCTTAGAGGTATGGAATGAGTTGTAAAACCGAGAAAACGAATATCCAACCCCTTATGTGAATAAATAAGAATAAAATGAGACTTAAACGTGAGTAAACCTTATAATGGTTAAAGTTGTTGATGTATTGTTATAGAAATATTGAGTCGTGTCGTGTGTGCACTTGAATTGATGGGATCTGGATACCCAAGAAATATGTTGCAACACTGTGGTAAGTTAAAGGGATGGAGGTTACCGATGCTATGTAACCCGGGCCTCATCTGTATGTGCTCGAGGGATGATTTCGAGCGGGGTGTATGATCCGATGCTATGTGACCCGGCCTCACCCAAGGTGTATGATCTGATGCTGCATGACCCGGCCTTATCCAGATTGTGTGCATCGATGCTATATGACCCAACCTCACTTCTATGTGGTATGGTATGGTATGTGGGCCTTGTGAGCCCTTACATTGATTGATATTTGATTGATGATTGATCTTGTTGATCCCATGTGTTTAGGCGATCAGGGTAGTGCCACTTGTTATTCATATTTGCTTAATCATTTATTGACTACATGCTTATGTTTATGATCTGCACGGAGCATAATAGAATAAAGGTGTATCCACTGGGCTTTCGAGCTCAGCGTTTGAAATTGTTATTTCCTTACGCAGGTCTTTAGGTTGCTGCGTATTTGCAAGGAGCCATCGGAGTAGAACTTCAGTACATCAATATGTGAATAGTACATTACTTAGATTTGTAGGGGCAGTATATTCACAGGACCCTTATGTTTTGTAATCTGTAACTCGTATTGTTTTATTTCCATATCGAATGTTTTAAGTTATTATGTTTTAAACTGGAGCTCCAAAGTAACGCTTGAATATTTGTATAACCCTTTTTTAAATTAATATGGTTTATAAACTATGAATTTGGGCTAAACTCACTTGAAATTTTTATAAATGGGTTTTGGCTTGAGGCCCAATGTGACACCAGATTTAGGGTGTTACAATAATGATAATAATAAAGGTATATAATAAAATATATAATATATAACATATATAAAAATATGATAATACATAAAATAGTATAGCAAAATAAATAACAACTATATACATACGTATATAACCCATATTGTCGTAAATAAATGCTATATTTCATAATAATATATTAAACTAAATATAATATAATACATATGCTATAAATTTATAATTATGTATACATAATATAAAGGCATATACCTATATATATATATATATATATAACTCATATAGAACAATATTATATATTATATATAATATACTTATAGCACATATATATTTAATATAAAAGCATGATATAATATAATATAATAATATAAAAACTAATACAGATATAATACATATAATAGTATAACATATATATTAAGCATATACATATATATAAAGCAAGGGACCAAATAACATAAAATAAAATATTCAAGGCATAAACTGAATAAATAAAAACAAATAAGAAACATTAATTATAATTAATACAAAAGGGAAGGGATCAAAAGGGGAATTTTACCACTAGTCTCGGACCAAAATGAAAAACAAAGAGTTTTAAGAGCTGAAACAGTTATTTACCCCTGAAAACCAGGCTTAATTGAAAACATTGACGATTTGAAATGATTTCAAAAGAACCTGGGACTGAGGACATGATTTTCGAGTGCGAAAGGACCGAGGGGGTAAATAGCATGGGACGGGAACTTAAAAATTAAATATCCCTTTTTTTAATCCAAGCCGGTACATATGACATTTTAATCAAAACTGAAAAAAACCCTTTGATTTTTTTCTGAAAATTCAATGAACACCGTCGTCGGTGTTCATCACAGCCACCGTATAAATCCCAAGACCACCGTGGGTTTTTAGATTTTGGCCACGCGCCGTCGTACATCGAAACCGGAATCTAGAAAAAAACTATTTTAAAAAAACACTGAAACCCAAATCCTCAAAGATAATCCCTTTATTTTTTTACAAATCGAACCCAAAAACCAAAAAAATAAATCTAAAAAAAGCATATGAACTGGTGCATGTTCATCGGTGCACCTCCCTCGGCCGATGAAGGCAACGACGGTTCGCGACCCCTAAGTTATAACCCCTAAACTACTCTTTTTATTTTTATTTTTTTATATTTATTTCGAACTGAAAAATAAGATAGACTTCTTGTTTTCTTTTACCTCTGAAAAGGAGATTTTTTTTTAATTTCTTGCTGATAGTCTCTTACAATGTTTTTCGTTCAGATTTATAGATCCGATTGTAGTACAAATAATAATGAAAAATAAAACCTAATCTAACTGTTGATTTGATAGGGATGGTTCTGGAAATCCCTTTTTTATGCATTGTTGTCTTATTCTTTGCAGGGGCGGTTGAGGATAATCCGATGATGGCAGCATGCTCGCCGGCAGTCGCGCCACGTGGACAGGGAAACCGAACGGTTCGAGCGCGTGGCGGAACTGAACAGCCGCGGCGGTGGACGGTTCGCGCACGTGGAAGATCTGGACGGTTCTTTTGGCTCGATCTGAACCGTTGGATCAGATCTAATGTAACGGTCAGATCTGGACTGCTGCAAAAATAAAAGGATAAGTTAGGTTATCATATAGGGTTAGATATTTAAGGTTTTTTGGTTTTTTGGGCTAACCGAGTCAGTTGTAAATTAAAATGTTTTTGGGTTATGGATTATTTGTAAATGGACTGATAATTGGCCTTTTATTATTTATGTTTTTATATATATATTATCTATTAATAATATAACTACTAATAATAAGTATTAATAATACCCGAAAATAAAATAAAATAAAATAAAAGAGATAATTATAATCTAATGTAAATAACAAAACTCGGATTACAGGTATAATCTCCTCGGCCTGTGTATTTTGCATTAAATCTCTAAGAACTATGACATATATATTCAAATAAGATTCCAAGAGCTGGGAAGAGTTGAGAGAAATCATTAGAGAGGGATCGGAGTTTAGATTTTAGGGTGTGGGTAAAATCAATGAGTTAGGATTAAGTGGATTTTATATTCTTGCTTGAGATCTGTTTAGCAGCAGGCAGTGAGACTTGTATGACTTATTATTTAAGCCTGCAGGCAGAACTCAGAAGGGCATCTCATTCATTTTGTATGCCTGCTGCTTTCAACCAAGCTCTGGAAATGCACTCTGTCTTTTAATTGTCCATAAATTTTTAAACTAAAAGCCGGCTTTTGTGTTATTCATTTGGTCTAAACTCTTTAGGACAAAACAGTGGAAAATGTTCTGATTTTGGCCAAAAGAAAAGAAACACACAATCTGGCATGTATAAACGATTCCGACAAAAAAGAGAGAGAGAGAGTAAACTACAAGTTTATCACTCGGCTTTCAACGTCGTTCAATTTTATCACTAATCTTTTATTTTTCATTCGTCAAGTCTTTAATGCCAACACCTAAACGCTGCGTTTTGAGCCTTGTATTCTTGTAATTGGCCTAAACTTTTAACCTTCTTTCACAAACTCAGCATCCTTCTCCACCATTGCAACCATCATTTGAGATGTATATCAACATAGAATTGAAATATATTGCTTTTCTTCTCCTCGACCTCTCCACCATTTAGATTTACAAGAAAAATATTCCAACGTGGATGTATAAAGTCGTCCATAATTAAAGTTGAGTGTATTACGAGTAATTACACATTTGTAACATTTTCGGTAAATAATATGATTGGTGGATCTGGTCCAATTGAAATTTTTGTTAAAATTAAGAATTGAGTGAATTATGCATGTAATTAATCTTAATGACTTTTATTTGTTTTTTAATGATTTAAATATGTCAAGGTTTCTTCCTTTATTCACCAAAAAAATTGTCAAGGTTTCTAGATTATTTTAAGTTTTAAAATTTAGTATTTATATTTTAATTTTGCGATATTAAGTGTTTTTACAATTTTTAAGTAAAAAATTTGGTTCATCTTTGAATAAACTAATACAAACTTATAAACTATATTGCTCGAATTCAAGTTACTTAGAATAAACAATATCATATTTTACCACTAGAACTACCCAATAAATTGTGAGCCTTACTTTTCTAAAACCTAGATGATTTGAAAACTATACTTTTTAAAAATTAAAGTCAAATCGATAAAACCGTAACTGCTAAGTTAGTAGTGATTTAGAGGAGAAATCAAGATCTTTAAATAAAATAGTATAAAAACATAATGGTCTAAAATTAAGGTATAAGTACTAAGTTTCGAATTTTTTTATAATCATCAGTATTTGATTTATTAACAGACTAAGTTAAATTTGATAATGTAAAAACTCTTTATAGAGTTAATTGTCTCAACCTAATTTGTTTCATTCATAACCTAGAATTAAAATCTTGATAGTTGTTGATGCTAAATTTTAAGTTTGAAATAGTAAAAAGCCCATAACATATTTAAACCTTCTTTAATCAATAAATCCTACTAAATTATATGGAGTAATTAATTAAAATCCCTTGAAATTACAAAAGAACATAATTATTTGTCTAATAATTACACTCTCCTACTCAATTATAATTTCAGTTAATATGGTATTCTAATCTAACGGTTGTAAGAGTGGGAGTAACCGGTGGGCCCCAAAAAGTGAAGCCCGTAGTAAATACAAGACTTAACAGTGGAGATCTAAACTATAATTTTTTCTAATTAGGTACCTAAACTTCATTTTCGAATTAAATTAGTGCTTACGTTTTATTTTGTAACTTAAATCAGGTTTTTTCGTGATAGACATTAAAATTTTTTTATTATCCAATAAAAACACAACACGTGACATATTTCTATTATTATTTTTTAATTTTTATTTTTAAAAATAAAAAAATCTTTAATTTTATAAAAAGCTCAAAGCCTTTAGTTTCTCTAAAAAAACCCAAACCTTAACCCAAATCCCTAAATTCATCCTAACCCACCACCGATTCAACCACCACCAGCCACCATTGCCTTCGCCGAACCATCACGACTGAAAACCCCATTGCCACCTCGTCAAAAACTGAAGAATAAACCGCCGATTGCTCCATCGACGAACATCCAACAATGAAGAAAAAAGAGACCGATTGGATTTCTAACCGAGAGATTGAGGGATATCAAATGGTGAGGTAGGCAACGCTTGGGCGGTGAATGGTGAATCATTGATATGTTGGGATGTCGAACGGTGAGGGATACGTGATTTGAGAGTTTGATTGGAAGAAATTAAAACTTTGGGATTTTTAAGAAATTCAAAATTTTAAAGAAATTTAAAAATTAAATAAATAAAAATTAGGCCACGTGTCATGTTCTAATTGGATAATAAAATATTTTTAACTCTTGTTGACGGAAAAAAACTTATTCGAGTTACGGAAGTAAATGTTAGACACTAATTTAACCCAAACAAAATTTAAACACCTAACTGAAAAATAATATTTTGAACACCTTTTTAACATTTAAGCCTAAATAAAAGGGTAGGTCTGTTGTATGACAGTTTAAAATGCGGCTAATATACGGCGTGACCGTTCCTTTCCTTTACTCGGTTACCAACCTAAAATGTTATATATATTGATAACAATTTTGATTGCAACTTAAATTGTTATAATTTTGGGTAACATTTCAGGTTTAGGTTTCCAAAATAAAATGTTATATGTATTGGTAACATTTTAGGTTGCAACCTAAATTGATAACATTTTAGATTGCAACCTAAATTGTTATATATATTGGTCACAATTTCGGTTGCAACTTAAATTGTTATGATTTTGGGTAATATTTCATGTTTAAGTTTATAAACTAAAATGTTATATGTATTGGTAACATTTTAGGTTGCAACCTAATTTAAATTGCAACCTAAATTGTTATGATTTTGTATAATATTTTAGGTTGAAACTTAAAATTTTACTCACTTCAACCTAAATTGTTATATGATATTTGATCGTTCCATAATGAAAATATTTCACGACAATTATCGAAACTTTGTTCTAAGTTTTACTAAAAATCAAGAATTTTAGCTTAAAAGCAATATTACAATTTTCATAATTACCAAATTTTGGGTTTGAATTGTTAAAATCAAGTCTAGATTACTTATACACTCTAATAAATCTTCATTACCCAATAAAAAATCTTAGGTTTAGGTCGGAATTAACAAAATCATCATTAAAGAATTAAAGAACTTGAACATAAGCTATTTCTTTCACAATTGCCTAATTCCGAGTTTGATTTGTTAAAATCAAGTTTAGATTACTTATATACTCTAAGAAATATACATTACCCAATAGAAAATCTTAGCTTTAGTTTGGAATTAACAAAATCACCATTAAAAAGTTAAGGAATTTTAAAATAAGTTGTTTCTTCAAATACCTAATTCTTGGTTTAATTTGTTAAAAACAAGTTTAGATTACTCATATACTCTAAGAAATCTTCATTACCCAATAGAAAATTTTAGCTTTAATTCGGAGTTAAAAAAATCATCATTAAAGAGTTAAAGGACTTGAAACTCGGCTAGACTCCAACCTAAATATTAGGTAATATTTTAGGTTGCAACCGGAAGTTTCGAAACTTGCAAAAAAATTATTATTCCAACCTAAAATGTTATACATATTGGTTACATTTTAGGTTTCACGACAAGTATCGAAACTTAGTCGGAAGTTTTGAAACTCACAAAAATTGTGTCATTCCAACCTAAAATGTTATACATATTGGTTACATTTTAGGTTTTACGACAAGTATCGAAACGTACTCGGAAGTTTCGGAACTTAAAAAAAAAATGGCATTCCAACCAAAAATATTATACATATTGGTTACATTTTAGTTTTCACAAGTATCAAAACTTAGTTGGAAGTTTCGAAATTCATAAAAAAATTTGTCATTCCAACCTAAAATGTTATACATACTAGTTACATTTTAGGTTCCATGACAAGTATCGAAACTTAGTTGGAAGTTTCGAAACTCACAAAAAATTTTGTCATTCCAACCTAAAATGTTATACATACTAGTTACGTTTTAGGTTTAACGACAAGTATTGAAACTTAGTTGGAAGTTCGAAACTTACAAAAGATTGTATCATTTCAACCTAAAGTGTTATCCATAGTAGTTACATTTTAGGTTTCACAACAAGTATCGAAACCTTGTTTTGAGTTTCGAAACTTCCCAACCTAAATTCATGTTTTACTCAAAATCAAGAATTCTAGCTTAAAGTCAATATCACAATTTCATCAATTACTTAATTCCGGGTTTGATTTGTTAAAATCAAGTTTATATTACTCATATACTATAATAAATCTTTATTACCCAATAGAAAATCTTAAGTTTAGGTCGAAATTAACAAAATCATCATTAAAAGCATTAAAAGACTTGACAATAAGCTAATTTTTTCATCAATTGCCTAATTTTGGGTTTTATTTATTAAAATCAAGTTTAGATTACTCATATACTATAAGAAATCTTCATTACCCAATAGAAAATCTTAGGTTTAGTTTGGAATTAACAAAATCACCGTTAAAGAGTTAAGATATGAACTTGAAAATAAGTTTTAAGAAATCGAAAATAAGTTTTTTTTTCTTCAAATTTGGAAATCTCAAATTTTAAATTTTATTTATTTTTTTTTTTTTGCAGATTTCTCGAATTGCATCCTTTTATTGAAGCATTTCATCCTTTAATTGATAATGATGGAGAATATCATGAACAGAGACGTTCTTTTACAACGAGTTTCGAGATTTACAACATCTAACCTAAAATGTTATAAGTATCAGTAACATTTTAGGTTGCAACCAGAAATATTATTCTAAGTTTCTAAATTTTAGGTTGCAACCTAAAATAATTTTAAGTTGCAACCGAAAATGATACATATTATGGTAAGTTTCGATACTTGTTAGTAAGTTTTGAAACTTACAATGTCAATTTAAAATATTATATTTTTTGGTAACATTTAGGTTTGTGAGTAACATTTTAAGTTCCGTATTTTTTAAATTACCAAAAATGTTACATACTATGGTAAGTTTCGATACTTGTTAGTAAATTTTGAAACTTACCATGTCAACTTAAAATATTATATCTTTTAATAATATTAGGTTGATAGATAATATTTTAAATTTCGTATTTTTTAAATTACCGGCAACATATATTTTTGATTATACACTTGTTTTTCTTGATCTAATGATAAAAATTATTTTTTTAAAAAAATACTCGCCCAACAATTTTAACATTCCACCGTTTAATAGCCGTATATTAATTTACCGTTCTTTAGACTCTCCCCTAAATACAACCGCCTCCGGCTTCCAAACCCAGATTCCGTAATCCCAATTCCCAATCCCACACTCCTAGTTTTCACCCATTCGTAATTTGCAGACTTTTTTTCCCCAGTGTTTCTTCTATTCTATATTTCAACCCCCTTTCTTCATAAAATCCCCATTTTTAATTCTCGATTCTAGGGTTCCTCTCAATTTCTCCTTAAAACCCAGCTCTTCCGTTGCACTTCTTAATGTCTTTCATGTCCAAACTTACTTCTTTTTTGGCCACTTCAATTCCTCTTTCACGAAATTAAATATATTTTTCGTAAAATAAATAATAAAAAAGATCAATTAAATGGACCAGGAGGTTCTCGAATTCGATATTGGCATAGGCGGGGGATGTAGCAGCGGTCGAGACGGGGATGACGATGTCAATATAGGGTTAGACGTTGATGAGGACATGGCTGATAGTGCTGCCCCTTCTTCACTTCTTGCTCTCACTAGCAATGGAGGTGGCTTTGGAAACGGCGGCGGCGAAATTTACCTTCCGGAAGGGGACCTACTGGATCTTGAGCCATATGAAGGTATGGAGTTTGAGTCTGAAGAAGCCGCAAAGGCCTTTTACAATTCTTATGCTCGCCGCGTCGGTTTTAGCACGCGTGTAAGTTCTTCTCGTCGTTCTAGGCGCGATGGAGCAATTATTCAGAGACAGTTTGTTTGTGCTAAAGAAGGGTTTAGGAATTTGAATGAGAAGAGAACAAAAGATAGGGAGATTAAGCGTCCTCGTACCATTACTAGAGTGGGATGTAAGGCTTCTTTGTCTGTTAAGGTGCAGGATTCTGGGAAATGGGTTGTGTCTGGATTTGTTAGAGAACATAATCATGAGCTTGTTCCTCCTGACCAGGTTCATTGTCTTCGGTCCCATAGGCAAATATCTGGGCCTGCTAAGACTTTGATTGATACATTGCAGGCTGCTGGGATGGGGCCTCGTAGGATTATGTCTGCTTTAATAAAAGAATATGGTGGAATTAGTAAGGTTGGATTTACAGAAGTGGATTGTAGGAATTATATGAGGAATAATCGGCAGAGGAGCTTAGAAGGAGATATTCAGCTACTTTTGGATTATTTGAGGCAAATGCAAGCTGAGAATCCGAATTTCTTTTTCGCTGTTCAGGGTGACGACGATCAAGCTTTGACAAGTAATGTGTTTTGGGCTGACCCCAAGTCTAGGAAGAATTATACTTACTTTGGGGATACTGTTACCTTTGATACTACCTATAGGTCGAACAGGTATCGGTTACCTTTTGCACCTTTCACTGGAGTAAACCACCATGGACAACCAATTTTGTTTGGTTGTGCTTTCTTAATAAATGAATCTGAAGCATCGTTTGTTTGGCTGTTCAAGACTTGGCTCATGGCGATGTCTGGTCGCCCTCCGGTGTCTATCACCACTGATCACGATGCTGTTATTCGATCAGCCATTACACAGGTTTTCCCTGAGACCCGGCACCGTTTCTGCAAATGGCACATCTTCAAGAAATGCCAAGAGAAGTTGTCCCATGTGTTCCTTACGCATCCAACTTTTGAAGCAGATTTCCAAAAGTGTGTTAACTTGCCTGAATCTATTGAGGAGTTTGAGTCATGTTGGTTGTCTCTTGTAGATCGATATGAACTCAGGGATCATGAATGGCTTCAGATGATGTACAATGACCGAGGCACTGGATCCCTGTATATCTGCAGGACACCTTTTTTGCCGAAATGTCTATAACCCAACGAAGTGATAGCATGAACTCGTACTTTGATGGCTTTGTGAATGCTTCAACCAATCTGAATCAGTTCTTTAAGCTCTATGAGAAAGCTCTGGAGAGTCGAAATGAGAAAGAAGTGAAAGCAGATTATGATACAATGAACACTTCCCCTGCTCTGAAGACCCCATCTCCAATGGAGAAACAGGCGTCTGAGCTTTATACCAGAAAACTGTTTATGAGATTTCAAGAGGAGCTAGTTGGGACTCTGACATTCATGGCATCAAAATCAGATGATGATGATGATATTATAACATATCAGGTGGCAAAGTTTGGAGAGGATCATAAGTCCTACTATGTTAAGTTCAATGTTTTAGAAATGAAAGCCACATGTAGTTGCCAGATGTTTGAGTTCTCTGGTCTTCTCTGTAGACATGTATTGGCAGTTTTCAGAGTAACCAATGTCCTTACTCTCCCATCTCATTATATTTTGAAACGATGGACAAAAAATGCAAGGAGTAGTGTCATATTAGAAGAGTGTTCTAGCGATGTATATACTAATTATCTGGAATCTCATACAGTCCGGTATACTACTCTACGTCATGAGGCTTTCAAGCTTGTTGAAGAAGGATCAAAGTCTTTAGATGATTGTAATGTGGCAATTGATGCTCTCCAACAGGCTGCAAAAAGAGTTGCACTTGCGACAAAGAATGATGGCAGGACGACACTGGTTAATGGGCGTATCAGGGGGATTCTGCACGTGATGCTAGTCGGGCAAATACTCTTAATCACAAAATGCCCTGTCAACCTTTATCTGAGGTCAGAACTATTATTCAGTAATTCCTGTTGCTTGTTCTACATATGACATATTGAATGAAAATTCTATGTACACTAGTCCTTCTAATTGAACTTTTTTGTAAATTTTTGCATTCTCATTTTCTTCAGTATGTAGCTTGCTTCTTGCGTTTGGAATTGTTTTTATTGTAGTAAGCCTTACTTCTGAGAAATTATTTCTGTTCAAACTTGCTCCATGATATGTCATTGAAGATATGGTTAGGTCTAGAAATTGTGTTGTAAACTTGTAAAATTTTTTATTGCATGATCAACTTAATGGGGACCACCCAAATACTAGTTTCAGTGGGAATAGATAAGGTGTATAATTACCTCAGCAGGTTCAGCATTTGAGACTACAGTATTTGGGCGTTCATTTTTTTAGCAAATGTCTCTAGGTTTATTCCATCTGTTATTGTTTCTTTTCTCTTCATCATGTTTCTTTGAAGTGAAACAAATTATCTGCTAGATGAATTTGTAAGCTATATTCATCACCATTCTTAGTGTTTTAGCTCTGATAAGACTTGTTTTGCATTTCCTCGTGCTTTTGCTTTAACGGTTCTTAGAGACCATTTTTCCATCATATATCCTGTTAATTCCATATTCTTGTTTGACAATTGGGTTCCAAGTTTTGGTCAAAGCATGATATCTTTTGTTTGCCTAAGGTTTTCTGCTCCATGATTATGCAAGGCATAACATGTTCATGCTGAATGGTGAATTTGACTGTTCTCCCTCCTATTTTACCTTTAAATCATGCATGCATCCTTTTTGATATTTGATGTATACTATCTTCAGGACTTTGTTCAATGATTCTTAGAATGTAAACGATCTGGTTTTCACAATATGTCTACTTGCTATCATTTTCTTTATGCTAGACTTATAAAAGAACATCATCGAATATGCATATATAAGGAGAAAAGGGCAAAAAATGATGGGTGATTCATTGTTTTTCAGGATGATATGGACAAGAAAATCCGAGAACTCACCAATGAGCTGGAGTATGCAAGTCGAAAATGTGAAGTTTACCGGTCAAATTTGCTTTCTGTTTTAAAAGACATTGAAGACCATAAGCTACAGCTGTCAATAAAAGTGCAAAATATAAAGATCAGCATGAAGGATGGCCTGTGACGCTGCAACACATTTCTCCTATGTAGTTTAGATCTAATCCAGTCTGATTTCGTATTTTCAAGTCTTTGTCTTCAATTTGACCCTAGGTTTTTCTTCACCTTTGAATGCTGTCAGCGATTAGGAACGGCTTCTGGCTTGTAGCCATGTACAGTATAATTGATGTGTTTTAGCCATTTAGGTGCACAGTTTGTCAGTTTGAGTGATTAGTTTCTTTTAGCAGACTGCAGAGATTAGTTGACACTGTCAATAATATAGTCAGAAGATTTCCGGATAACCGCCTCCTGCATCACAATGATAGTTTATATATACTCACAGTAACACAGGAGGTAAAAAACATGGCAAAAATTTAGCTGATCTTGATTTCTCAATGATAAAAACACATACAAATTTCACTTCATTTACCATGGTGACAGTCGAGCTACAATATGAAAAATGATAATCAAAGAGAATGAGAATGTGGCTAATGACTTATAGTACCTCAGGCAAGCCCTTTAAACAAACCAAACTTCAATAGAAATTTCTTCTGATTGCATTCTAGCATCTCACTTAAGCTGCAACTGACATCTTTCTCTTTCAAAAGCCGGTGCCGCAACTCTATTCTCTTTTTCAAACCGTGCCGGAAAAAGTCAGGGTAATTAGCTGCTTCATCGATTTGCCTCCTCATCACGTCAACCAAGAACCTAATCCTAGGTTCTAAGGAATTCTTGATGCTCTTGATAAGAATTGGGGGATAGCCGGTTACTATAGCTACTATCTGTCTATCTCCGAATCCACTTCTTCTAAGGTATGCAAAATTGGGTCTTAGAATCTTGCTAACATCTCTACACAAGACTTCAGGAAAGTTCATGGTAACGGTTTGAAGATCTGTCTCAGACAGACCAATTGATTTCAAAAACTCGGATGTAGGGTGTAGCCTTTTGTCGACACTATAACCCATTATAAACGGGTATTTAGCCAGAACTTTACCAATCATCCCTTCTCTGGTAAGGCCAAGGGTGGCAAGGAAGTTAACTATTTCTGTGAGTTTAGATTCAATGCTATAGCTGATGAGCCTCGGATTCAGCAATATCATTTTGCCTAGTTGCTTTTCAGGGACCCCCAATGCTTGAAAGAAAGCCAGGAGTGGGCAAAGCTTCTCTTCCACACTGTGAGAGACTATCTGGGGAATCTAGCGATGACGGAAGCAACTCAGCAGCGTTTAGTTCCCAGCGTAGCAAGGCACTCTACCATGGGGACAAGCTTCTCATTTAGACCAAGAGCAAGAATTTTGGGGCACCTGGAAACAATAGAAGGCAGCTTTCTCTCTTGAATGCCAAGGAGTTCCAGGTAAGACCAGTTTTCGGAGGCTCTTTCCTTTTGCACACCCTGAAGGCGCTTACACTTCTTGAACATTTCATTGATACTTTTATCATCGAAACCTTTGTCTCTGAAGAACCACATGATGCTACCACCATTTTGACTGCTAGCAACTTCCATGTCTGCAACAAAGGCATAAGCAGAGACAGAACATTAATTTCTAGAAACAGTCATAGATTCACATTGACAGCATGGTTCGAGTAAAGTAAATGGAGCCTCTTGAAGGAAAACTCTTACAAGTAATCACTGCCAAATAAAGAGTAAATGAAGATGGATTCAGGGGCTGAAACAAATAAACAATTGATAATAGAACTTAACCAACAAGCAAAATAATTCAGTGAATGAAAGCAAAATGCATGAGACTTTCAAACAATTTATTTTTTAAAATGAGTAAATGGATTTCCAATTCAATTGGTGTTGAATAAAGGAAAACTCTGTTGATGGAAAGATGCAACATTACCTTTACCTACTGAAACTGAAAATCACTGCCGAATATAAGGCATTAACAGAAGAGATGAGATCCGACTCTGGGGCTGAAACAAACAAGTTTGATAATATAACTTTGTTAAAAAAATAAAACAATAATTAGGTTATTTAACGGGATTATTATAAAATTTTATATAATAATATATTTAGTCATTTACACTTACACATTCAATCAATTTAATTTTAATTATAAAAAAATAATAAATTTAACATTTATTATTTACATATTCAGTGAATAATTTGAGACACCAACAAGCGGCAACAAATGAGAAACAAAGGTAATATGTTCCCAAAAATTTTCAAACATTATACAAATTTACATTTAATTTTTTTTTTTAAAAGAAAGAAACACAGAAAATTTTACATTCTGGATTTCCAATTCAATTGGTGTTGAATAACAGCTGAAAAGATGAGTAAGCTCCTGCACTTTGAATATTTCTGGGGTTGTTAATTGAAAGCATGCAACATTACCGGGGAATATAACTCTTACCTACTGAATCTGAACATCTATCTATTATGTAAAGTCCAAAGGCAAAACCCAAATGCTCTCTGCAAATTTTATTTTATTTTTTAGATTGCAGTGGGCATTAAAGTCTGCCTTCAAAAGAGCTACGATTTGAATAAAAGGGGCTTTGAGCTCCGACTCTGGGATTCCGCTTGTTGTGTGGTTTAATTTTCCTTATCTGGTAAATGTCCATTGTATATAAATTGTTAAATTTATTAATTTTTTAAATTGAGGTCTGAGTTCACTGCTGAAATAAAAACTAGGATTTGCTCACTTTTGTTCCCTATATTACCTCTATTGCCCTCCATGCTTGTACTTAAAATTTCTATTTTACCCCTAAAGTTCTAAACTTTTACCCTCCCTCTGTTTCCTTCTGGGCTCAAAAACCTAACTTATCTGACCTTAAACCCTCACTCCCTGTCAAACACATATCAGTTCCTTTGAATTGAAAAAAAAAAAAAAAGATCAGCCTTTGGTATTTCTGGGCTCAAAAACCTAACTTCTCTCAGCTTGAAACCTCATTCCCTGTCAAACCCATAGCTGTTTCTTTGAATCGAAGAAGAAAAGAACAACCTTTGATACTCGAAACCAGTGCCACGATATGGAATCATCACAAGCTCGGGGGGTTTTCACGAAGCTGATGAAGATTTCAAGAGCATCTCCTTCGTTATGTCTCTTGCAAACGCGCCTTTTCAGTGATGTAAGACGACCCATCAGAGAAAACGAACCCATCGGTTTTAATGGCAATGAGAACGGTGATGAGGCTCCTCAACGTATTCCCATTAGGCCCTTAAGGGGTCAAAGGCCTTTCAATCCATCTTCTCGAGAAACCAAAGGAGCCAACTTTGATCGTAATGGTTCCTCGTTTCAGCTCCCCAATGCCAAATTTGCTTCGGATCCTGTAAAGAAGAGAGAAGATTCTCAATCTGATGTGAACTTCCTGGAAAAGTTCAAGCTTGGGCTTGACAACAAGAGAGAAAAACTGCCCTCAGATTCAGAAGCAATACATAGGAAAGAGCATGAAGAAAAGGTTTCCCCACCACAGGATGCTGATGAGATTTTCAAGAAAATGAAAGAAAATGGTCTTATCCCCAATGCTGTAGCCATGCTTGATGGTCTATGTAAAGATGGGCTTATCCAAGAAGCAATGAAGCTTTTCGGATTAATGAGGGAAAAGGGTACAATCCCGGAAGTTGTTATATACACAGCTGTTGTTGATGGCTTCAGCAAAGCACACAAGCTTGATGATGCAAAGAGAATTTTCAGGAAGATGCAGTCGAAAGGTGTGGTTCCCAATGCCTTTAGTTATACTGTTTTGATTCAAGGATTGTATAAATGTAATCACTTGGATGATGCCATTGAGTTTTGTTTGGAAATGCTTGATGCCGGACATTCTCCAAATGTCACCACTTTTGTGGGCTTGGTTGAGGGATTGTGTAAGGAGAAGGGCGTGGAAGAAGCAGAGAAGGTTGTTGGAACTTTAAAACAAAAGGGATATTTGGTTAATGATAAAGCTGTTAGACAGTTTCTGGACAAGAAAGCCCCTTTTTCTCCTTTGGTTTGGGAAGCAATATTTGGGAAGAAAACATCTCAGAAAAGCATTCTAACTCTTTTTTTATGTTATCTTCTTTTGTTAGGCTCCTGAAATTTGTAAGTCCCTTTGTCCTGCCCCTTTTTTCTTGGTTTCCTGTTATTTATTCACATCTACAATATGGAAGGTTTTTAGAATTAATGAATGGATGTTACCTCTTCTTTTCTTTATACAACTTATTTATTATTATTATTATTATTATTATTATTATTATTATTGTTGTTGTTGTTGTTGTATTTAGCTGCCTGAATGTGTTGGTTGGTATGTTTTTCAACTGTTATCTGCATGATAAGATCAAAACAACAGTATTGGTTGTTTTTTCTTTCTTATTTGAGTAGCTCTTGCAGATAATTGCTGGTATGTTGTGTCGTAAACTGTAGACATTGCAGGAAAAAAAACTAAAATCATATTAGAATAGAATATATGTGGCAGAATGATTTGATAAATGAGTTAGCCTTAAACTGTAAAAAGAGAAACAAAAGGAAATGGAAACATGGAAATCATCATTATTCTGAGGCTTGCCTGGACAGCATATGTATATCTGCTATATGGAGAGAGAAGAACAACAGATACTTTAAAGCTCAACAGTCAAATGTGCAGGAAGTTTTTTAAAATATTAAAGATTTGATTAGTATTAGATTCATGAACCAAGATTAGTAGTTCTGATAGGGTGAATAATCAATTATGTATAGATTGGAATATAGGCTTATAAGCATATTGTTTGATTTGTATTTTTTTACATGATGTAAAACAGTACCACTGTAGCAGTTTTTCTGCTTTCTTGGAGAAGAAATTAATAATACCAAATTTATCCCCCCAAAAAATTGTTGACAAAGATATTACCACTCTCCAGTCCAAGGGAAAAAAAGTGCAATCATGCAGTTTGTCAGATTCTTTGAATAAAAAACTCTACATTCAGATTTTTCATTTCATATCAGTTGTTCCAGTGATAAGAATGCTTAAGGTAAAGGTTTAAATTTTGTTTATTGTTTAACCTCTGTAAACCATTGCAAATAGAGATCCTAACTGTTATCCCTTACCTTCATAAACAGCACTTGTACCTTATACCTGCATAAGCATCTAGTACCGTCTTGCAACTGATGTTTATCTAATTAGATGAAAGTTTCTTTTTGAAGCAAGTTGCTGTTTCTGTTCTTTATATATTTATTTTGAGGTTGACTACAGAAGGTTTTGATAACCCTGATTCTACTAATAAACCAGAAGTCCAGCATCAAAATAAATGGGCAGGTGTTCTATACCTTTCTGAGCATTCCTCAATATCTTTCTTGATAATTTCAGATGTATTTCTCATGTTATTCCTTTTTTTGTTGCATAACATATAGCTATATTATTCTGCAATGTTATATGTTGAGGTTTTGTGAATAAAATGTCAAGAATGACAACAAATGTTAGAGGCAGTAGGAGCTATGGACGATGGCTTAGCTACTAGCATATATAAAGAAAATGACAATAACGTTCTGGGGATTTGTAGTTGATTAGCTGTTAGCTTAATGTTTTTTCCTTTAATTGATTCACATGTTTAACCATACGGGTCTTGACTATTATCAGATAGAAAGCAACTGCATCATTTTTGAGCAATGAATCATTGAATCTGCTTTCTTTGTATTTTTTTCTTCCTTTTTTTTTGTTGAGGAGAGCTGAAAGAGGCAAATGGTGGCTTGTTGAAGCAATCATGTGATATTGGTAACACTTGCTAAATGTAGAAGGAATGAGGATAAGATTGGGGTAAAAAAAAGGTGAAAGGGGGGTTGATTGGAGTACAAGAACCATTTTCAGATATAAAATTCGGATTTACATAACTGCTTTAAAACGAATTTATGTCTCTGATCCCAGCGGAATTAGGCCAAACTATCTTCATATGACTTGTTAGGGTTTGGTTTTTCTAATCTCGGGGTTCAGCATCAATGGTAGTTTTGCAATTCATATCAACCATCTCTCTTTTCATTCAGCAAATCTCATAGCACTTTATTTAGTATATAACTCCCAGTATCAAGTCAAATTCATGGTACAGCTTCACTATGAAGTTTTTCACCACGAGGCTCCTCCTAGTTAACTGACTTCAAGATATGACGTCGATCTACCTATCACTTCTGTCTCCCGGCCTAACCAGCCAAAATAGTCTATATGTTAATAAGTACAGATTTATTGATCTTTAGTAATCAGCAAGTGTACTGCCACCTAGCCAGCTTCATCTTGAATAGCACTTGGAAGCATCTTGTTTGTTGTCATACTGCAATGTTCCATTTTAAGAGTTCATACCTGTTTAGTCGACGAACATGAATAAGTAGAATCTATGGATTATTCTTTCTGAAATTATTGTAATTAAGGTAAATCTGCATTGCTACATAATCCGTAAGACGATGTTGATAATTTTTAAAACTAAGATTGTTTAACGAACCTTTAGAAGAAAATATCCACGTCAATAGAATTAACAAGCAACTTCTTCCCACTTTACATCTTTGGTGTTTGTATCTTTCTTGAATAAATGAAGAGGTATTTCCAATGGCGGAGGGCTCTGCAAGTAAAAAACAATAATCAAAACAATGTAACAGAAGAAGCAGCGACAAGGTAGATTCCAAAAGAGTTAAAAACAAGGTATCTTCTTATCATTTGAATTGGTTTCAGTTTTCTAATGTAGCAGGAAGTGTTATTACCATGTAGCGTATAAGAGGCCAATTAATGCCGTGGAAGAAAGGGTGTTGTTTAATTTCACTGGCGCCAGTTTTCGACCCTAAACGATTGGATGGGTCTCGGTTTAACAATGCATTAATCAACTGCCTAGCTGCAAGACTAACCTGCATTTCAGTTTAGAAGCACAGGTAAATAATCATATCACAGAATCTGGTTCTTGTACTTCATCTGATGCATCTAGAAAACAATAAGAACTTATGGAGAATCTAAATGTAGTTAAAATTGCATGAAGTAGATCATACTGATTGTAGTTCAAAATCCATAAAGATTATGTTTCAATAACATTATGCCGAGCAATTCTGTTATGCCATACACTCGTACTCGAAAAGATGGTGAAAATTATATCATCTACTGCTATAAATCATTTGCCCTTGACGGATTAGAATCGCACCGGAATGCTACTTGGGAAGGTGAGTTCTTTATTCAAGATGTTGTAGAAAGTCTTCTGTCTGTTTTTACCCCGAAAAGGCGTCCAGCCGTAAAGCATCTCATACAGCAAAATACCTAAATTTCGAATATAAATCATGCATGTCATGTTTAACAGAATACTAACAGTTATCTAGAACCAGTTTAGAAGGAATTACACAAAATCGCCATTTACTTACCAAGAGACCACCAATCAATGGTGCTGCTGTGTCCCACACCGGTAATAATTTCCTGAAACCAAGAAACAGGAAAGGGAACATATTATTTATTCAAGAAAGATAAATGAATTAGACTCTGTAGATGGTTCATGCTTAATGTTTGTTGTCATACTGCAATGTGAACTTATGAACATTAAGCATGAACTGAATAGAGCCATTTTACCGGAGCAATGTATTCTTTTGTCCCAACAAATGAATTAGACTCATGGTTCTGCAACAAATGTTGGAGGTGGTTGGCTCCCGGATCTTCTTCTCTTGTTATGCATGGGATGCTTTAAAACCTGTAAATCATCATAAACTTTAATCTCATGCAAAAACTATCATTATTTATCAAACAATCTTATCAAATATCAAGTAAAAATATAAAAATAAAATAAAATTTGACATACTTTGGAATTACAAGAAGTCAGAAAAGATAAATCAAAGTCGGTTAATACAATGTGGCCATCCTTTTGAAGTAGAATATTCTCTGGCTTCAGGTCTCGATATATGATTCCTGTTATAAACCAGGAAAAAGTGAAATCATATTATTGCAACTTGTGAGTTAATCAAGATTCAAGGAAAAAGAAGTGTTAATATTGACAAATATATCTTTTTTGAGTTTATTAAGGTACCTAGACAATGAAGATATTCCAAAACAATGACAACCTCAGCTGCATAGAACCTGGAAAACCAATAACAAAGTAGCAAGAAGATCAGACATTAGAATAGAGGTTTCATTAATTCAAACATAAAACTTGAAAAGGAGCATACACTACTAGGAGAAGTGGAGAACTACTAGGAATCAATCTATTTCTGTCAGAGAAGATTCTATGCTCACTTTTTATGAGGAGATGATTAAATTCCACAAGCCAAGATTCATGTTTTTCAAGTAAGAAAATTGGGATTTTAATGCTTATATTGTGATTATTACTTGCAGATTCTTTTAACATTTTCATAGGTTGCTTATCGAGCAGCGCAAATAACTCTCCACCAGCGCAGAAGTCTGTTATCAAAAAAACATGTGTGGGAATCTGTGGAGATAAGAAGACATTAGTGCACTTCAATTTGTTTTAAAAATAATTCAATGTTCCACACTAGAAAGAAAGGTTTGATTCTAGCATCACTTTAGCATGTTAAATACCATAATTAACAATTATCAAAGGGTTATGATTATAAATTTAGGGATGAGATTTAATATATATTAGCATCCAAAGATCAATCAATTCTACATAAGCTGAGTACTCCAATGTACCCACATACGCATCCCAAAAGAAATGTGTAAGGTCATTGGAGGAATAAAGGGTGAAAAATGAGAAAACCTGAAAGGAAGAGTATAACGAGGGAAGGAAGGGATGATCAAGAAGTGAAATGATCTCTCTTTCAACACATGCTCGATGTACCTGTAAAGTAAATCAAGTCAGGCACCAACTCAACATGTCTACTCGAAATATCAAAACTGCATATTCATGACAAATTTAAATGTTTATGGTTTATTTGCTTAACAATTTATTTTTCTTAAAGTGTTCTTATTCGATACAGAAAAGCTAAAAATTAGAAAATGTATATGTTGGACATGAATATGTCCAACACTAATAGACATATACCAATTTGTAGGTCAAGTGAAATCACATCAAAAGAAAAATTTTGCATTTTGATTAAAATAATTTAAACAATTAATAGACCTTTTTACGATTCAACATTATCGACTTCTCCATTGCCTTCATAGCAAATAATTCTCCTGTACCTATCAGTTCCACCAAATGAACACTGCATGAAACGTCAAATAATTTAGGTACTAAAAGAAATCAAGAATTCATAAATATCATAATAATTTTAAGGGGTTATAAATATTAGAGAAACAACAACATAACACTTGAAAACCATCGAAGAAAAGTGAGAGATGTAAAATAAAAAGTGGCAGGGAAGCATGAGTTGGTTTTGTTGACATACTATATTACTCGGGTTTAGAGACAAGTAATTTTTTTTTGAATATGTTGATGTGATTACAAGGTAGTATCTGTTCAATTTCTTAGCCATTTAATAATGCGCACACATGGTGCTCGAACACGAGTCACCTGCATGAAATACATCATCCTTTATCACTGGGACTACTCCACGGGTTCTTAGAGACAAGTAATAAATTCAAGTATCTTGAAACATCTTAAATTTATTTTTATATATACCATATCATATCTTGTAATCTAAATGTATATATATATATATATACAAGCGGTGTTTTTTTAGAGTTTAGTGTCAAGGTTTTAGAGTTTAGGGTTAATCTTTAAAGTTTAGATTTAGAGTTTAGAATTTAGAGTTTGGTTTTTAGTGCGTAGGGTTAGTGTCCCTAAGATAACATGTAACATTATTTGAAGCTCTATCGTGAAAAGAAAAAAACTCCGGTGACGGTGCATCATCAGTTGGCAAAAGAATTAATAGTGCAAATAAATTCAAAATAATAGATGGGTGTTTCGGCAAAACAAATTAAATTGATATGAAATATCTTGAAGAAACAAAGGAAGTTGTGGCAGGAATTGTTTCTAGTGCCGGTTAAAGAGGCCTATAAATAGGCTTCATTTTTTAGTGTGTGAAGTGAGCAAAGTGAGAAAGAAATTGAGTGAGTCGAGTGAGTGAGCAAGTGAAGAATTAAATTGAGTGTGTCAACTGTCAACTGTCAAGACACTTGAGCGAGCAGAAAAATAAAAAGAGAGGTTAAGTGAGCTGAGTGAAAGAAATCAAAATGTTTTATGTGTAAATTAGCTGCAGCTAGTGTATTGAGAGTGAAGAAAATTTATCTTTGTATTGTAATAATATTTTGTGAGCAATAAAATTTATATTTTTTGTGTCCACCAACGCTTCCAATATACTTAAAAAAGAAAATGAACAAATTCAGATAATAATATTAATACCTGCCGGTATCACCGCAACCCAAGGGTCTTATAGGCCTAAAATGATGCAAACCAATTTGTTCACCACTAGAAGTGATCTAAAGAGAACCCAAAAATAAAAGTTAGAAAAGGAGAGAAATCAATTGAGAGGCATGCATGCATGCATTACTAGGGTCTGTTTGTTTACAATAGATAACGCCATGAATATGTGTCTGATCTGAATAAGCCATTTATATCTCAGTTTGGAAAACGATACCTGCTGAATTGCAAGCCAAGAAGAAGTATCTCTTTTGTGAGGCCGTGGGAAGACAGGCTGGGAATGGGCTGCCCACAAATCTTCTGGTCTTTGAACAATATAAAGTACACATCAACTAAGTTCTCAACTTAAAGCACAAGTTTTTATAGTATAAAAAGATTGCAGTTTGAGATGAGTGAAAGGGTTGCAAATACTGAGATTAGAATCTTAAATATGTTAGATGTTCTTCTGAGAATTGATTGTATCAATACGAGTTTAAATTAAATCATAAGATGCATACAAAAAAATTATAATGCATTCAAGAAAGGTTGAACAGATTTATTATCTTACATCAATGGTTTAAGACATTGCTATGCATCAACGCATGATTTTATTTTGGGGGCGAACCTATAAAATTCTAGGGGAGGCGAACTTATAAAATTTTAGGGGGCGAAAATAGATTGTCAATCGAAAATACATAGAACATTTCAAAAAAAATCTAAATTATAAACGGGTTTCAAATTTCCAGGGGCGACGGATCCCCCATCCCCCCTCAGTTCATCCCTGATTCTAAGAGAAAGAAAGAATACCTTACCAAATTGGCATCGGGAAGTTCTCGAACAGCTTCATCCACATTTTCTGCTGTAGCTTTGACCTGATGTATAAAAGGATGTCAACACATCAAATGAATTGATATTCGCCGAGATCATGATAACATACATTATGTCCTTAAGTGCAATGAATACAACAAAACTGAAAATGCGTTTATGACCACAACTGTTCATGTATATAATTAGAAGAGAGAGATTACAAACCAACTTAGCACTTTGTTGCTCTGTTGTCTCGGAGAGGCGACTTCTTAGAGGTTCAACGTGATCACTTCCATCAAGTTGAACACCAATGAAATATTGAAGCTCACCCTATAAAATAACAAGGAATTTGTGAAACGTGGTCGTAAAAATGAGTATGATCTGCAGGATAATCACATGAAAATGTTAACCGTGAACTACCCTTTGGTCACGCATAGGTTGCAAGTGAAACAAATTCCAGAATTTCTTGCCTGCAGTTCATAAATTTGTAACAATTCAGTGAAATAATGTTTCCGTCAGCATACATATTCTTCTTCTTTTTTTTCTTTTACCAACCATTTTTTGTGTAGTTGATCAACTGAACAGTTATTTCCCTCTGTTCATTAATTGCATCTCTTATCTTTGACACGGTTTCATGATCAGTTTCTGGTCCTTGAAGAAACCTGTGAAAAACGAAAATGTTATGCCGATTTTATATGATTCTGGAAAGCACCACCTAGAAAGTTGATTGAAGTAGTTAGATACTGACATCATGAACTTAAATTGCTGCAGTGATACATTTTTAATAATGTCATAATGTAACAAATACAAATGTGATTAATTGCGATGAATATTGATGGCAAATATTACTAACGAAAATAACCCAAACCACAGAATAGTTACCATAATTTTGACATTTGAAGCAGTAGTGTGAATTCAATACCTACAGTTCCTTCCCAAGATTTCCTCACGTGTATATTCTGTCAATTCCAGAAAGCTATCAGATGCAAATATCTGCATACATTTGAACATTACAGTGGCTTTTTAGATACAAATATAACCAGGCTAAAAATACTAGTACAGAGCCAAAACAGGCTCCGACAAGCAAGACTCTCTCAATGATTTTGCAAAACTTCGTAAAGTATCAAATATAGTGTAGAAGGATACACTTTTCCAGAAAAGATGCAGTAATCTCAGAGTTCTGAATTTTGATTAGTGTAAAAAGTTGTGATTTCTGTGAGAAGAACAATAATGAAAAACTCTTCCTTACAATGGGATTATCAGGGAGTCTAGGATCTGTGATCACAAAATTCTTTTCAATACGTTCCAATGTGGTTGCTAGATCCATCCCTTGGCGTATGTCCGTTTGTCTCTCACAATGTTCCAAGCTATCAACGTGTTCTATGTCTTTGGTCATTAACTCCTCTGGTTCAAGAACTGGTTGTTTTCCATGCTTGGCTGCAAAGCTGAAAGACCTGCCTTTAAACCTTGGGGGGTGGGGGATCATGTATAAGATAAGGAACAAAATGTTCTCATTTGTCGCAGTGAATCTAATTGTTTAACGTGTTTTGAGTAGCAAAATGCTGAAAGCTTAAACCAAAAAGACTCACCCCTTCAACGAAATACGTGCTGATTTTCTACTTTTCTTGCCATTTTCATGCGTTGGAGTAGCAGTACTGATGTCTGATCGAGGAGTAAATCTTCCAGGGGTACTAATGTTTCTGATGTCGACAGATTTAGTCAGAGGGTAATCGAGGTTGAATTTCTCCTGATCTTCAAGCTTGTCTATGGCATCATTACTTATTGTTCGAATGTGAGATTGAGGATGTTTCAGAGTATGGACAACCTCTGTGATGGCATCTAAAGCCTTAGCCTTCTGACGAGCTGTTCAACAATAAGTAGGATTCCTTATTACATAAGAAAATTGAATTCAAGCTATAAAATACTCCAAAAAATTACCGTCATAACGTATTAACGATTGGGACAATCCATTAGGCCTCAGTGCCTTTTCATTGACACCTTCTGTGTATTTGCTGACCTCCACCTGCATCCTGCACAACACAGCAATATTCAATAGCTTTGCCTCCATTTTTTTAATATTGACATGAAATATTATGAAAGAAAAAGAAGCAAAGCAAAACTAACCCAATGAATTTGATCGTTTTTCCTTGATCATCTTTGATGAGATTGAGAGTGAGAAGATTCCAGAAAGGACTTCCATCTTTTTTGTAGTTGAGTATCCTGCCAGAATAGCTTTTTTCCATTTTTAACTGCATCTTTAATCTTGGCAACCTCTTTCCTGTCGGTTTCTGCTCCTTGTAGAAACCGGCTGCATAACATCCTCGAACTCTCAAATTCGTAGTATTTGAAAAGAAACAGCTTTATTAAACAGTAAAATAGGAAGTATGGGGATACTATCAATCACAAAACGATATAGTAGGATGTTAAGAGATTTATAGTAATTGAAATTTGCAAACTACAATCTCTATCAGTTATGGGTGTTCAACACTACTTGAAATGATTAGTATTCTAAAATGTGTAAGAAAAACATCTACAATGAATTATATGTCATTGGTTCAAAAAGAAATAAAGTATTATAGATGTGCTAATTTCATTGAATGCAGACAAGTGTATGGCCACTCTATACTGTCGTGTGGGATGAGCATTGGAAAATTGCAGTCATTCTGAGCTGCGGAATGATTGTAGTTCCTTTGGAACAGCTCTCAACTGCCCCTCTACATATTTAAAAGCTTTAACTTACCAGTTTCTTCCTATGGTCTCCTTCGAGGAATAACCGGTCATGGCAAAAAATCCGCTGCTGGTGTACATTATAGGGCAATCCGGTTTGGTGGCATCAGATACAACAAAAGTTTGTTGCAGAGTTTCTAAAGCATCCTTCAGCTCTTGTGACACCCTAGGAAAGGCTCCTCGATCCAATCCATAATTTGTTTCCTCTGATGTCCTAGTTGAGTCCACTGAAATTTTGTCTAATGAGATTTTGTTCCGATTTCCTTCCCCAGTTGCCATTCCTCTACCAATCACTCTGAAACTACCTTCTCCAACATCCGACTTCACTGCAATACCCCATTCTGCTGTCCTTTCAGCTATACTAGCTTCGATCGAGTTTGAATCTTTCACTGCAGTGCTCCCCCCATTCAAGTTTTCGATGGAGTCGTCATCAGACCTTATGATCTTAGAATTGTTGGAAGCCTCTCCTTCCAAAGCCAACCACTTGTCCAGAGGCTCTTTCCTTGTAGCAGTAGTGACTTTCGTAGCTGTTCCACCCTCAATGTTCCGAGTTCCCAAAGATTCAAATACCTCAATCAATCTCTGTTGTTCCCTACTTCTTGATAGACTACTTGATGAAGAGAGACTAAAACTTGATTCAGATGATCCCTGCATCCCCGTGGCCGTTCCTTTCTCCATTTCCTACTTCTCTCCGGTGAATGCAGGTAAGGCTGCATACATTAACCAAGTCAGAAATGCTCATCAATCAAAGTAAAATTTTATCAAACATCCCCCATACTAAAATTAAGTGCCGCAAAAGTATCTCCAACATGAACTCTAGCACACATGAAGAATACATGATTTTAGCAGCTAGCAACAGAAACTGTACATAGAATTATACCTACTTTCAAATGAGCTCAAACTTGTAAATTCATTCTAGTTTTAAAGTCTCTGGTTCTGGTTCTGGTTTCTACTGAATACCATAGCAGGATAACGTTTCATATATACGAGTTCCCAAGAAATCTATCCGAAAATTTGTCACATTTGGATGAGTTTGAAGATTTTTATCGTCACGGGAGGAAGAAAACAGTGGCAGATTTGTGAGGCTGCAATGCAAAGGACTCATACGTCGAAATTCGATGAAGATAAATTTCACTCTCCCTTTCACTGTCTGCAATTTTGGTGTGTTCCCTTGGGGGGCAGATACGGGCAAAAATGGATTTTTGTTTGAGGAATATCATCAAGCGAGAAGACAAATGAAGATCTCAAGATCAAAGGACCACAGCATTAACATTTGTTCGACTTCGTTAGAATCCACATTTTATACCCATCACCATCGCCACAACTGATGCGACGTGAAATGCCGATAACAACATCATTCTGCAAGCTGAAGAGTGATTGCAGATTAAAATGGGTAATTTAGATTAAGAAAATGGAATCCCAAACCTTCTTTTTTACATCAGAGTAAAGACTAAGTAAAGACTAAATACAAGATAAGATTCGAATTCAAGAGACATTAAATGGACGAGATATAGACGCTTTGTCACGAGGCTATTATCTTTTTCTAAAAGGCATATCTAATAAGATGTGCAATACCATCGTTTGAGTTTTTTTTTTCTTTTCGATGTAAGATTAATATTTTCGTTTCTTCCTAAGCTTTAGGGCTGTTCATTGTCGGGTATCCGAAAAATCGGGTACCTCATTTGTCGGCCCAAATCCCGGTCCGCTACATTCGGTACCCGCTACTCGGGTACCCGTAAAACCCGGGGTTCATAATTTTTTTAATTTTTTAATTTTAAAGTTAAAAAATCACATATTAAACATATAAATTTAAAAATTTATAATACATAATCCAAAAAAAATTAGTGATTTGAAGTTAGTTTTAACTTTGAAGTGTGAAATATTTAGATATATATTAAAGTTTATTACTAAAAGAATATATTAAAAAGATTAATCTCGATTATGATTTTTTTCCTTCAAATATCATACATACAAATCAATACAAATATTTTTAAAAAATTTTAAACTTAAAACTATATAATACAAACATAGAAATATTTAGGGATTTGAATTTAGCTTTGGAGTAAAAATATTAAAAAAACTAAAATAAACATATAATTTAAAATATAAAAATATATATTAAAATTGTCGGGTCGGGTGCCTGGTAAGGGAAAAATTTCGGCCCAAGCCCGACATGTGTACCCGAAAAAATTACCGGGACGGGTACCCGACCGATAAAAAATAAAAAAACGTAAAAATACCCGCCTATTTTATATCGAGTCGTCGGGTAATCGAGTCGGGCCAGTCGGGTCGGGAAGTTTTGAACACCCCTACTAAGCGTAACAATTTGCACTCGGAATTTAAATATCACTTTATTGTATCAAAAAAGATAAGATTCGATTAATAGGATTGGTCTAAGTGGTAAGCAGGTCTCGAGTTCGAGGTGTTGTGTATGTAAAAAATTCTCGCTAAGAGACTCACCCGTCAAAACTAAGTGTGTAACCCGGGTCGGTTCGAATTAGTCAGGGCAAAACCCTAAAAATTAAGAGGGTAACAAAGAAAAAGATAAGATTCGAACTTAGAACGTGTTAAAACTCATTGACTCATTTTTTTATATTTTATGTATTGAATTTATAATATACATAGAGTCGTCACTAGAAAATATATAAATTTAGATTTTAAAATAATATTAATTATTATAAAGAGACTAAATGTTTTCTATTTAAAAAAAATCCTAAACCTTAAATCTTATACACTAAATTCTAAACACTAACCTTACTAAATCATACAACCCAAATCCCTAAACAATAAACTTTAAACTAAAACTCTAACCTCTAAAATTAAAAGACACATATAAACTAAAGTTTATACGGCATGTGTATCAAAATTTTTTCCTTAAAAAAATACTAAAGAGTGACAATATATATTTCCTTGTTTCTAAAATTTATATTAGTCATTTTATTAAATTTTAACTTAAAATTTAAAGTTAATCTAATATCTTTGATTCTTTTCAACCAATAACAATGTTTTCTCCAAAAATAAATAAATAAATAGGCTTTGTTTATTACACAAATAATCTTGTCTTTTTTCATTACAAGAAATTGATCAATTATAGTTTAAAATAATTGACTATTAGACAATTAATCAATTTTTAAATCTCATATTTGGACATAATTTGATAAAACTCATGTTATTTATATTTTACATTTTCTTTTTTTCTCTTTAGAAAAAGTCTTTATTATAACAAAGTCTGAAGTATGATATTTTTTTGACATTAGATACTTAAAATATTTTGGGTAAACTACCTAGCTGACCGCCTAACTATTGGACGTGACCTGTTTTGACCATAGAATTAAAAAAAACTTAAAATTTGACCACCCAACTATTTAAATAGATATATTCTGACCACCGGCCATTAAAATCTAACGGAGAGGTTACGTGGCCGTTAAATTAAAATTTATATAATTACACATTTGGTCCTTGTTAGTTATCTATTATATCAATTTAGTCTTAATTTTAAATTAAATAAATAAAATTAATCAACCAATCGGGTGACGACACATGTTGTCACCCGATTGGATGATTTTAATTTAATTATTATTTTATTGTATTTATTTAATATATTTATTTTCCTCCAATCAAGTGGTGACATGTGTCACCACATGAAAGGAAAATTCAAGAATAAAGGGAAATTGCTTGGCATGGGTTTGAACACACAACCTCATAAGGAGAAACCCATGACTTTACTACTACACCAATTCGTTCTTAGTGATATGGATTGCACCATTTTTTATATATCTTATAATGCAGAAAATGCTAGGGGATAAAGAAGTAAAAATGGTTGCTAAGAGACTCGAACCTAAATCACTTGAAATGTATAAAATCACACAAACTACACAACCAATTCAAATAATTAATTTAAATATGAATATATTTTAAATATATTTAACATATAGTTAAAGAAAGAAAAAAAAGTTAAATAATTGATTTAAATGTGAATATATTTTAAATATATTCAAATAATTAGATTTATGATTTTTATATTTTTAAGCTAAATTGAATATTTTTTCTTTTTCACATTTATTTTACAATTAAATTAGATTTATAATTTTATTTTTAATGTAATTAATATATATTATATTAATAACGAATTAAGATATTTATTAAAAAATAACATGATTAATTAAATTAAAGAACTCTATTCAATATTATATATATGAAATTATTAAAATAAATGTGAAAAAGAAAAAATACTCAATATAGTTTAAAAATATATAAATCATAAATCTAATTTCATTTTAAATCTTGCTTTAACTATTTGTTAAATATATTTAAAATATATTCATATTTAAATTAATTATTTGAACTGGTTAATTAATTTATGTGATTTTACACATCCCAAGTGATTTAGGTTCGAGTCTCCTTGCAAATATTTTTACTTCTTTATTCTCTAACATTTACCACATTATAAGATATATAAAATATGGTCCAATCCATTTCATTGGCGCAGTGATAAAGTCATAGGTTTCCCCTTATGAGGTTGCAGGTTCAAACCTCTTGCCAACCACTTCCCCTTTATTCTTGAATTTTCCTTTCGTTAGGTGGTGACACGTGTCACCACTTGATTGGAGGAAAATAAATATATTAAATACAATAAAATAATAATTAAATTAAAATCATCCAATCGGGTGGCGACACGTGTCGTCATCTGATTGGTTAATTAATTTTATTTATTTAATTTAAAACTATGACTAAATTGATATAATAGGTAACTATAAATGACCAAATGTGTAATTATACAAATTTTACTTTAATGGTCATGTCACCTCTCCGTTGGATTTTAACGGCCGGTGGTCAGAATAGGTCAATTTAAATAGTTAAGTGGTCGAATTTTGAATTTTTTTAATTCGATGGTCAAAGCAGGTCACGCTCAATAATTAGATGGTCAGCTAGGTAGTTTACCCAAATATTTTTGTGTATTCTAAGAAAATTTTCTAATATTTTCTCTCGTTACCATACTTATCCCACTCGATTTTTCTATTCATCAAAATAACGTGGTAACATTAGAAACTATCATGTAACAAAAAATTAAAAAATTGCAAGTATTTTTTAAAAAAATATTATTTTGAAAATATTTGATATTTTAATTTTTTAGATTTAAAATTTTCATAAATTTCTCAAAATACTTTGAGAAAAATTAATTTTTTTATATTCTTTATATTTTGTCACGTGCCACTTTCTAACGACGATTTAGATACTTATATTATAGTATAAAAACTAGTTAAGATATATAAAGTTAATAATAGACTTATTTTAATGTTTTTTTGTTTGACGCTGGTTTTCAACCTAATCATGATCGATATAAAGGGATGAACCTAGTGGAGACGATCGCTCCTAAAAATTTAAAAATTTTCATATGATTTTAAAAAAAATTAATTTTTTCATATGATTTAAATTTTTTTTTAAAATTATGTATTTTTTATTAAAAAATCATTTTTGCCCCTCTTAAAAGTTTATAGTTTCACATCTAACATAAAGTTCTGAGTCCGTCCCTGCCTACCACAATTGCATTATTTATAATGTCAGAATTCGAATTTATAACCTTTAAACATATTTTCATGATATTTTATAATAAACTTCAAAAATTTATATATTTATATTACATTTATAATCGTGTTATCTACTTGTATTACAATTATATGTAAAAAGATTAAATTTAGTTAGATATAAAACTTAGGGAAAACTACATAGGTGGTCACCCAACTATCATCCTTTTTCTGTTTTTGTCACTCGATTAATTTTTTCGTCAAAATCGTCCCTCCCGTTAGATATTTTTCCTATTTTGGTCATCCTCTGTTAAAACTTAACGGAATTGCTAACGTGAATTTTTAAAATATCATTTTCTCTATCCTCCACAGATTATTTTTTAGAATTTTTATTCAAAACCACCACAACAAAGAAAATAAATCAAATTTGAGAAAGATGGGATTTAAACCCATGTCCCCAAGTGAGTAAGTGGGTGTGTTAGCTACTGGGCTAAACCCCATATATAGTCATATTAAAATAGATTAATTTTAAATTAAAGAAATGAACCCAAAAAATAAATTAAATAATTATTTTTTATAAAATTAATATTAAATTATTTAAAAAGGATCTTAGATCATTTAAAAATAATAAATAAATATAATTTAAAAGTTTATATTCTATAATAAATAAATATTATTAATTTAATTTTAAAAATAATTTAGTATTGATTTTATAAAATAAATGATTATTTAATTAGTTTTTCATCTAACAAAGTGAAAAGATGAAATCTAGTTTGATTTTTAATTTTAATAACAATTTACTTAAATATAATTTAAGTTAAAAGTGTCAGAACTTCTTCGTTTAATTTGATGTTTAAATATTTAAATTTTTATCAATAAGATTTTGTGTTCGAATCACTCCCCTAACTTTAATATTTTATTTTGTATTGTTGGTAACTTAATATATGTTAAATATAAAATTTTGTAGAAATGAATCAAAATCATTGTTTGGCACATTTGGTTCATGTTTGGCCTTTTCATGCTGTGGGGCGTGGGTTTGAATCTTAGCTGATGCAAGTCACATGTTTTAAATAGGGACGGATTTGGTTAACTTCGGTTTTCGATTTTTCTATATCAACGTTAATTTTTGAAATTTTGTATTCTATTTTGACAAAATAGATTTATTTGATGATTTTTAAACATTAAAAAGTTAGAGTTTTAAAGTATTTTTCATAAATATTTATTAAAAATTTAATTTTTTAAGTAAAAAATAATAATTAAAAATGCATCTATAGTATTGTAAGTTTAAATTCTTATTTTTACACTATAAAAATAATTATAAATTAAATAAAAATCAAATTCGGTTAACTACGGTTCGTAAACTTATGAACCATAAACCATCCAAATGCCTCAGTTCGGATCGATTTTCGGTTTTACGGTTAACCATGCTCAGCCCTAGTTTTAAATATTTATTTTGTGGTAAAATATGACTATAATTGGGGTTTAGCCTAGTGGCTAATACACCCGCTCACTTATCTGGGGATGCAGATTTGAATCTCAGCTCCCTCTCAAATTTGATTTATTTTATTTATCGTGGTGGTTACATGTATCACCACCACATTGGTTTGTATAAAAACTTTAACAAATAATACATGGAGGAAAGAAAAAATAATATTTAAAAATATTTTTAAAAAAATCACGTCAGCAATTTCACTAGTTTTTTAACGGTTAGGACGAAAACAGAAAATGTATCTAACGAGAGGAACGATTTTGACGAAAAAATTAATTAGATGACCAAAACAAGAAAAGGGTGATAGTTGGATGACTACCCGTGTAATTCCACCTAAAACTTAATATGTAAATATTTTCATATTGTATCAACATTCATGTTATTTTCATATCATACTCATCCGTGTCGTGTTTATGCTAATTTTGTATAATTTACTATAATAATTTAATTTTAACCATAAAATTGAATAATCCCATCTATCATAATACTAAATAAATTGAATGTCCGCATCTTGCTAATGCGTTAAGTAAAATTCGCCGGAAAAAAATTGAAACACAGAAGAGAAGAATCCGAACCCACGCCAGAGAGATGCAAAGCAAAGAAAGCTTGCCACAGCTTGAGACCGTCCCAAAAAATATATTCTACTCTGCAGTCTCAACCTACAAAACTCAAAAGAATTTTTATATAAATTTCTCTGGTCCACAATTTGTCCCGTTATTCCCCATGTCGAAACTACTCCAGAAAATCCGAACCCCCCCAGCCCCCAACCAAATTTATAAAATTTGCAGAATGTAGGCAACCGGGCAGAAACAAAAACAGCATAGAAGGCATCGAGCCGTGATTACAACCAAATTTGTCTAAAGTAAGATCGAACGCCTATAACAAACATGCTATGACCCGAACATACATGTACCATTGGCATTGCCTCTCATGTCCCTTCCCCACTTCACACTTCAAAGGAAGGCATCCTTCTCCAGCAATTTTAGTACCTCGTTCTGATTGTTGAGCTTGGCAACATCAATGGGAGTCTTGCCATCCATGTTTTGGAGAGTGCTGCAGTCGACATGAAAGAAAATAGTCATTACTCACTCGTAAGAGGTCAGGTCACTTAAATGTTTAACCAAGACACTGCGTTACTTACACAGCAGCTCCGTTTTCCAGTAAAAGGGCCACACACTCTTTCCTTCCATAACCCGCTGCATAATGAAGTGCAGTATTCTTATTCTTGTCCAAAGCATCCACTTTTGCCCCAGCTTCAAGAAGGATTTGAGCACATTTCACCTGGAAAAAAAAGCCAAGATTGTATTTGATGTTATCCCGCAGACAATAAACCTAATACTAGCCCAAAAAACCAATAATTTAATCTCGGACAAGCTCATGTAAACTGCTGGATTATATCTATCTTTTTTCTTGTTTTGTCATGCATCACCCCAATTTGGTAGAATAAATCTCTCAAAAGAAATGAATCCATCATTTATTAAAGGAAATGTAATGACTATGCCCACTAGATGGCAATAAGTACTGTAAAAACAAGTAGCTAGCATTGCTTTGTAGCCAACAGATTCCATGATAAACTAATATCAGATAAAATAGTAAAAAGAAAAGTCCGATTGATTTGTTTCGGTGAATATGTATTAGGCATTAGCGACAAAGATCCCAAGAGATGCTACAAACAAAAGGATGCTTTAATCCAAGTCCTACATTCCAAAGTGCTTTTGGCAGTCAATATCGGGTTCGATATTTGTCTGTCCTATAACTTACACCCAATGAGGCTATTAAGACTTAAGAGGCCCTAAGTGCATTAACAACTGTGGTTATCTATTTATGATATATATATAGAGAGAGGGAGAGTAAGCAATTAGAGATCGGCATTGGATACTTGTATTACTGATTAAAAGCATCCGACTTCCACACCAACTTTATCCTCCAAAATGAAACTACTTCTTTTGTTAGGTAATGCAACAGTGTAGAGCAAGAGGGGAGGGGGAGGAAGAGGGAAGAGTGATTCGGATATAAAATTATTAATACCTCGCCATAACCACAAGAAAAATGCAATGCAGTCCTTCCCTCTGAATCTTCTTCATCCTTGTCAGCACCCGAGGATAGTGCAGCTTTCAGACCCTAAACCATGAATACAGTCTAAACATTTTAGATTATCTGTCAGAGGTGAAAACATAAGTAGAAAACATTCATTCTACTATACCTCAAAATCACCAACACTAGCACAATGATGTACAATTGACTCATCCTCATTTCCTGTTTCGTCCTCTTCACCTGCAGCATAGTTACCAGCAGAAGTGGCTGCATCTCCTGAAACAGCAAGACCCATTGCTTCACCCAGCTTCTGCAGGACTTCTTTATCATTCCAATACCTAAACCACAAGACCTTTCTTGATTAATTTGCTGAAAAAATTGTAGGATGCAAAATCATACATCTAAAAGAAGAAAATGTTACGCCCACAAGCTTATCATATTATAGTTTCCAATCTCCTAGTATTTTACCATTTTAATCACTCACCTCATCATTGCTGCAGGACCACCAGTCTCTATTTCTTCCAAAATAGGTTTCAAGGATGGATCTTCTTTTATACGAGCCATCCTTTCCTCAATCTGGTCTTTTTGTTGAGAATTAGCCAAACTGTCAAGCATGCTAGACATAGCTGGATCCTGAAGAAGGAAAACAAAAATTTCATCTTCCAGAAGTGATTCATGTAATTTAATATTAGGGAAAAAGACTAGAAGAATCATTAATCCACTCAAAGTGGCAACTGAGTCCACTTATACCTGCATTAATGCATTACCAAGGCGCTCAGCCATTGTCATAAATTGGGGATTCTGCATAACCTGTTGCATAGTTGCATAGTACTGCTGTGGATCGAACTGTGGAATGCTGTCTTCGGGTGCTGCCCCTTGAAATGTTTTAGTGAGCTGCTCTGCCATTTGATTAAATGAAGGATCTTTGGCTATCTGCTCAGCTAGGTCCTTGATACTTGGATCCTAACAAACCAAGATGGTTAAAGTCCATAAGATATAAGTTTGACTGCCAGTTCTTAGCAATTTTGTTCCTTGCTGAAACAGTCAATCAATGAGATAAACCAGAAACCTTAATATGCTCTACTACTGCAGCATTAGCAAGGACGCATCCCAAACAACAATCAAGTCAATAAGTTCATAATTTTCCAAACAATAATTTTAAAAAATAAAAAAGAGAGATGCTTACATTAAGAAGGCCACTCATGGCTGAGAAATCAAACGGATTCGGTGGGGCAAACCCAGGACCAGGCGTAGTGGTGGCAGGGGCAGTACCTCCCTGTGCATGCGTTGACCCGCCAATGGTGGATGTTTCGGGAGTTGAACTTTTGTTCTCTGTTTTCAAAGTCGATTTCTCATCTAATAAATACAAGAGAAACATAAAGAATAATCAATCCATCAATTCACCAACTTCCAAACCAAGCCATATCTGGATCCGTCCACATTAACCACAAGCAAATTGAAATTGCTCAATCCCTAACACAATTGCTAGACCACAAAGTAAAATGAAAAGGAACAGGCAGCATTTCCGAATTGAAAAATCAGATCAATCCGATACCTAAACCTAGTAGTTAAAAAAAGGAATAATCAGAATTCAGAATAACCTAAAACAGTAAATTAAGCGCCGATTAAGATATAAGCATGAACAGCTCAATAGATCTGAGAACAAATTCCAAATACCGACGAAGTAAGGGAAATCTGAGATTAAGCTCACCGGCAGCAGTGGGTTCCTTCTTCAAATTGGAAGCCATGGTGGAATAGCTGAAAAACAACAAATAAACTTGTAGAAATGAGTAATTCAAAAGAAAATTAATCAGAAATCAGATTGAAACATCGATGATGATGATGATGATGGTCTCCAATTTTTTATAAAATATTCGTTATGAAAAATAGAAAAAGATAAATAGAGAGAATTGAAAACCCTTTCTTCCTTACAAGTAAGGAACAGTAGGAGGAGGACAGGAAGGTAAGGATCAAAGGCTTAGGGATTTATAAAGCAACTAAAAATAACTGATGGAAAATCAGTGTAATTATATTCGATTTTTATATTTTTTAAGGGTGTTATTTAATATAATTTTAATTATTAATAACTTTATTTCTTCTATTACCATTTTTAAAAATTTTATATTATATTTGTTATGTTATATAATATGATCCCATTATACTATTAATCTTTGTGTTATGTATTTTTTATATTTTAAAATTCAATCATCATTTAAATTATAGTAGTTAAATTTATTAGGTCGAATTTTGTTGTTAGTTTATGCATTACGCATAAGTAGTAAATTTTTTAGTCTCAGAATTTAACAACTACGATATTGAAATTCGAAAATTATAAAAACTATCAAAAAGATTAAATTAAAGTATGTGGATTGAACCTGTAACTTCATATAATACATGAATTAATAGTATAATTTAACCTAATTTTCTGTTCAAAGAAATTAACCTAATTTTATAGTATGGTGGGCTAGACCATCTTCTGTTCGATTCTTTATGTCTAAGTAAATGGGCTAGATTTCTATTTTCTACCCCATGTTTTAAGTGGGCCTCTAATAATGCTCCCCAGCTTTGGGCCTTTTATGGTTTAAAAGTTATTTTTTATATAATTATAAATATCTGATTTATTAACTGATTAATCTGAATCGAATACTATAAAAGCTTATAATGGGACTATCTCAATTTAATTTGTTTTGTTCATAATAACAAGATTTAAACCTTTAATCTTACTCAAGAGACCTAACGTCTCATTTCACTAAACCAACCGGTAATTGATTTATAGTTATCATAAAACTTGAGTCACCAAGTTATAATGGGATTAACCTCTGATTTTTAGCCCCCAAACTTGTACATGTTTTTCACTTTAGTACCTAAAGAAAATTTTCCATTATGCACGTTACATTCCAATTCTGAAACCAGTGGTCATACCATCGACAACATAAGATGATACATTGATCTCATGGGCAAGATTTTTTAAACCAATGTTGTACACAGGGACGGACATAGGATTTTATGTTAAGGGGGCGAACCAATAACATTTTAAAGGGAGAAAATGAATTTTCAATAGAAAATTTTTAAATCATATACGAATTTTAAATTTTTAGGAGACCGACTGTCCCTTCCGAGTCCATCCCTGGTTGTACAAGTACTTAAAATGATTTTAAATTAGAACAGAACCATTGGTTTGATGGTTCCACTCTTTCTCACAACAAAACATAAGACAGCTAATAACAATTCATGGCATAACTATCAACAAAAAAGCAATGAAATCGACATGCGCCACTTAGTTCTTACATAAAAAAATAATACAAATATGCGAATGCCGGGTCTATTCTTGATTCATTTACTTATGCATCTTAATGAAAAATTTTGAAAATACTCAAATGGTTGAATCAAAGTAGTAAAATCTTGGTTTTAAAAGGCACGAGGCGCTCCGAGGCGCAAAAGGTCCTTAGAGCCGAGGCATGAGCCACTCGCCTTTCGTAGGCGAGGCGCCCTTCTCCCTAAAAATTTATACATTAACCATATAACATATTTTGTACTTAAAAACATAATAGTTATATTATAAATGCTAAAATATAAAAATATTCTCTATTTAAATCAAATAATAACCAAATAATAAATAAATAATAACCAACAATAATGTATTTGAAGGCTGTAAATAATAAATAAAACATGAAAAGCCAGACAGTTGGAGTTGAAGGCCGTAAATAATGAATATAACATGTATTTGAAGGCTGTAAATAATGAATAAAATAAAACATGTATTTAAAAGCTATAAATAATCAAATAATACCAACAGTAATATATTTGGACATTTGATTAAATTACAAACAATTCCGTTCCATTTACTCTTATAGCAGGGGAAAATTAATTCTGAAGAAGTTCCAGAATTTGAAGATAATGAATCCAATTTAGCCACTTATATTAGCATCCAATTTATCCCTTTTACATTTATAAATTACAAACATTGTCTCTAATCCCTAATTTGAATCGATTCAAATAAACAGAAGACTAGCGCCTTTGTGTGAATTTAAATCTAGACATTTGTAGTATTATTCCTTTAATCTTGTATGAATTTAAATCTTGTACGAAACAAGAATTTACCTCGGTTCATATGACCATTCCTTCATACAAAGTTACATTTAACCTTAAAACAGGCAAACAACTTTCGATATAATTAATAATACCAACTCCATCCAGATCATGCTCAATACCAACTTGGTGAAAATGCAAGGGTGTGGCCATAAACTTCTCCTGTTTCCCTAAAACCCCCAATCAGGTCAAAAACACAAAAGGAAACCAGGGAGAATTCTGTTGATTTTCCGCACCGTAAGCCCCATGGAACCAAACGGGAATTCAGCATGATTGATGAAGTTGGATCGGATCGTAGCCTATGATAAACGGAGAATGTGAAACTAGTTGCGAGATGATGATGATGATGAAACACATAGTATTAAATTGTGGGTACAGTGTCTTTCGCAGTTGCGGTTAAGTTGGTACTGCTCGTTAGTCATCACCGTGTATCGCCTCAGTGATAAGAGGCGTCACCTCGCGCGCCTCACGCCTCCGGCAAAAGCGTCCAGAAGCACGAGCCTCCTGTGTATCGCTCCGCCTCGGCCCATGGATGCGTTTGTCTCGACGCCTCACCTCGCCTCGCGCCTCAGGCGCACTTTTTAATACTAAGAGTAAAATAAGCATATACACATCATGTGTAAATGGCACATCATTGCTATATTCCTTGTATCATTTTACAAGGGATATCTATATAGACTCTTAAGAAAAATATACTATACAAATGCCAACCAGTTTCTAGCAATTGACATCAATGGCTCTCACAAAGCAGCCAGCCAAGGAAGAATTAGGTCAGGTTTATCATCATGGGGGCAATGCCCTACACCTTCCAACATATAAAGGCTTACATTCGATGATTTCGATGGTAAGGAGGAGAAGTACTTACCTGCAGGCCCGTCGATCGGGGTGAAAGGATCTTGATCACCCCATAAAACTAGGACAGGTATGTTAATTCCCGGCATCAATTGCACAGGATTCGGCCACGTTGGACCGGTTATGATCGAGACAAAGGCATCAAGAGCGCCTTCATCATTTGCTGGTCCATTGATGATCTGCAGTGTAAAAGAACATCGATGAAAGGTTCAATACTTCGTGTTAATAAGGAACGAGATCAATGGCCATACCTCAATCAGTTCGTCATCAACAGTCGTTTTATTTCCATACACAGATAACAAAATGTCCCTTAGATTATCTCTGCATTAAACACAACCAGATGAGTAACAACGAATTTCAGTAGAAAAAAACGGATGAACCGAATGGAATACCTTTACTTGGCACGCTCGAAGACAGCTTTGGCAATCGGTCTTTGCTTCAGTAAGAAATCGAACAACAAAAGCAAACAAAACAAGAGCTTGATCCTCCAATCATCAACAATTGCCTTGTAGTTCATCCCACCAGCACAATTCAACAAAACAATCCCTCGAACCATGTTTCCACTAGATTCTTGTACCAAGCAGAGCATATCATCAAAAACCAAAGCACGGGTTTTCCAACATTGTTTCACAAAAACAAGACAATAACATTCAATGTTTATTTTCTACTACCTGAGGCAGCTATCACACAAGCAAGACTTCCAACAGAGTTACCGATCAAGACAGTAGGCTTCTGAACAACTTCATTCAAGAAATCTAATATCAGCTATGAACAAAAGTATTTAGATTAGAAGGATTCATTTTGACTAAAAATAGTAAAAATGCCATTTTTTGTGAGCTTGGGGTGGTTAATTTACCTCAGCCCATCCTTCCATACAATATGGAAACCCTTGAGAGTCACCAAAACCCAAAAGGTCAATAGCATAAAGCCATAAACAGTGTAATCCTGAGCGAATGTGCCAATATTCCTGCAAGTACAACAACTGTTTGCTTAATTCAAATACTATACAAAATAATTGGAAAGCAACGACATTTCCACTATGGGTAATGGGTACCTTCGCCAATGAGGAATGGAGGCACCAAACCCGTGAACGAGAAGCAAAGGAAGAGGAAACGAAGTACTTGATGGAGTACTGGCCTTTCCATTGCCATCTCCTTTATCTGACTCAGCCCTAACACGCTGCTACAGGACTCAGTGGAGGGGTCACGATAGCAAGTGATGAAACAACGGTTACCGATACCATAGCAACGACCAAGAGTGGGAAGCTTGTTACTGTGAAGTTGACGGAAGGCGAGTCCTATTTTGACTCTGGATTCTTTCTCCGTCGTCAAAGGCGGCGAATGCAGAGAACGGAGACAAGCCACCACATCGGGAAGAGCTGCGGCTGTCACTCGAGTGATTTCGCATCCCCTCGATTTCATTCCTTTCTCAGGGAGTTGTGTGGTGGTGCTTATATTTGGATTTTGGATTGCTCTCACCGCTCGCTTTTTTTTTTTTTTTTTGACTTAAGAAAAAAAAAACTTTACAAAATAAGTCATTAAAATATCATTTTAATCACTTTAAGTCTATAAATTATTTTTTGTCAAAATAAGTACTTAAACTATGTTATTTTTCTTTTTTTAGTCCCCAAAACTATCAATTGGTCAAAAAAATCTTTGTGATGTGTTAACACCTTATTAGTCAAAATAATTTTCTTTTGACTTAAATAACTATTGGACTTAAAATGACTAGAAATAATAGTTTAAGGGCTTATTTTAATATATGATATTTTAAATTTTAAAAAGAGCATAAATATTTATGGCTTAAGGGTTCATTAAACCCTTAAACTTTTACAAAAAAATCAAATAAACCCCTAAACGTTTTTTACACCTAATTAAACACTCAAACTCAAGAAAAAAATCAATTTGGCCCTTTGACCAACGTTGACCGTTAACTTTAACGGTTTTTTCTTAAATTTTTTTGCCATATATTGAAATAGGATAATGCCACTTGTCATTTCTAGGAATTTTTAAAAATATATAAAATCAGAAAAATTCTAAAAAAACTTGAAAAATATAAAAATTATTTTAAAAATATATAAAATATTTTTTAATTTAAAATGTATTAAAAATAATAAATAATAATTTTTCAAATGATTAAAATATTTAAAAAATAAAATATTAAATATTATTATAAAATTAAATTGAAAAAATATATAAAACAATAAAAGTTATTTTGATTTTTAAAATATAAAACAATGAATTTATTTTAAAAAATATAAAAATAAAAGTTATTTTAAAACCGAAAATAAATTTTATTGTTTTATATTTTTTCAATTTATTTTTTATAATTGTATAATAATATTTTTAATTTTTAAAATATTTTAATATTTTAAATAAAATATATATTATTTTAAAAAATTAAAAATATTTTTAAAATGATTTTTAGAAATTTTCAGATTTTTTTAAAATTTTTAATTTTTTCTAATTTTTATATATGTTTTAAAAATTAAAATTTTGTAGAAATGACAAGTGACATTACCCTGTTGCAACACGTGTCAAAATTTTTTCAGAAAAAATCGTTAAAGTTAACGGTGAACGTTGATCAAAGTGCCAAATTGATTTTTTTCTTGAGTTTGAGGGCTTAATTGAGTGCAAAAAAAAAGATTGTGGGCTTAATTGATTTTTTACAAAAGTTTAGGGGCTTATTAAACCCTTAAGCCAATGTTTATATAAGTTAGAAAAGCCTATAAAATGATATTTTTGTAACCATGGACTTAAAGTGACCAAAAAATGATAGTTTAAGGGCTTATTTTGCCTAAATCATAGTTTAGGGACTTAAATGACAAAAATGATAGTTTAAGGTCCTATTTTGCCCAAATCATAGTTTAATGGCCAAAAGAAGAAAAAAAGACATAGTTTGAGGACTGTTTTTTGGTTTAAGCCTTTTTTATAAGAAGGGTATTGTTATTACGTGCCTCGTTAAAAAAATTCTCTAAATTTAATGGAAGAAAAAAAGTATGCATGATACAAATTACATCATAGCAATATTAAGTCGAAACTGTAAAAGATACTATATCCTCATTGAGGAGATGCAAAATACAATCCGGCGGGGCTTTAAAAATAGTCAAACCAAGGTCCACAATATTACTCATTTTTGCCATAGCATCATCTAGTCGATTACCACTCTTGGGATGTAAAGACAAGAGACACACCAATTCTTCCTACACAACTCCTTAATGTATCAGATAATAGCAAGGGTGCCCCCAATACGATGATCCTGATGAATTAACTTAATAGCCTCAGCACAATCAGATTCAACAATAATGTGGCGTAAACCCAAATCTCACGCAAAAAAAAAAAGGCATGAATAAGTGCCCCAAACTTCAGCTTTTAAAGCCGAACAATATCCAATGAACTTATTGAAACCTTGCACCCATTCACCCAAATGATTCCGATGCGCACCACCACATGTAGCTCTACCACTTGACCCCTCACGCGAACCGTCACAATTGAGCTTGAACCACTTATTTGGTGGAGGCAACCAACGCGAGGAAACATGTTGTTGCCCTAATTGTCGTATCGTCCGAAATAATCTTCCCGTAAGAACCTCATGCGTAGTGTCCGCAAGCTATTTATTCCGAGTCATAAGCAAACCCCAAGCCTCAACCGAGCTGCCAAAAACCACAGCATTTCGTTGACACCAAATGTTCCAAAGCACCAAGAAAAACAATAGATCTCAATTAGCATGATCCAAAAGAAGACGAGCTGGGGAGATTTCGCTCGATCCACTGATGAAATGGTAGTTGAAAAAATTCCGTCAACTTTGACGGTTGAACAATTAGCGACCAAGTCAACTGGGCAGCACCACAAAAGCGAAGCACGTGGTCCACATCTTCATCACTCAAATGGAAAATCGGGCAACATGCATCCAAAGTGAAATATCGACGCATACGTTCAACATTCGTCATCAATTTTCCATAGCAAGCAAGCCAAATAAATACTTTAATTTTCTGTATACTTCGAAATTTATGAATAAGAGTTCAAATCCGATCTGCGGAACCATTAATCGGACCAGCCCGCAGCTCGTAAGCCGACTTCACCAAAAAAATAGTTATTCACGCTTAATCCCCATCCGATAACATCCTTAGGCAAGCTACGGTTCGGCTCTTTCAGCGCCGCGATGCGCAACAATACCTCCATCGGCAACAAATGTTGGAAGCTTGGCCAATCTCAACTCCCATGACTATCAACTATTGCGTCAATAGATAACCGGGGCAAAGAGGCAGGGTTCACAGGATTCACATGTCCAGCTAACACCCCAAATCTGGGTACCCAACTATCATGCCAAAAATCAACCAATTGTCCATTCCTAATAGACCGTGACGAATTGCTACGAACATTCTGCCAAACTAAACCCAAAGTTTTTCAGAGACGCGATCTGCACGTAGAAAAAGAAAACTCCACAGCACCATTAGGCCATTTATATTTAGAACGAAGGAAGCGCACCTTGAGCGCATCAGGTTTCGCAACCATTAAGAATGCCAATTTCATTAAAAATACCTCATTCAAAGATTCTAACTTTCAAAATCCAAGACCACCATACGCAATTGGTTTGCACACCTCTTCCCAACGGACAAGATGAATCCCACCGCTTTCTGAAGTGATAACCCAAACAAATCTTCTAATCAATCTCTCCAACTCAGAGTAAATCTTCTTCAGTAGCACCGCTGTCTGCATAGTGTAAATAGGAATAGCCGAAAGAACAAACTTAGCAAGAGTAATTCGGCCTGCTAATGACAAAATTTTTGCTTTCCATCCGCTGAGACGATTTTGCACCATACGCACCAAATAAACATAGGAAGCCGGTGTAACACGTTTATGAAGAAGCGGGACACCCAAATACCTTCTAAGGTCATCCACTTCAGTGTACCCGAAACCTCCACTGATCGCCGCTCTAACATCCTGACCCGAAGTTGCCCCAAACTCTTGTAAGACGCGAGTAGTCAAAGACATCTGAGCAACTGAGACTTCAGCGAACAAAAGCATATCATCTGCAAAGAACAAGTGTGAAATAGCCAGACCCTGCTTCGAAGTCTGAAACGCCCGCCAATTGCCGTTAATATTTTCTAACTGAATATTCTGCGCTAATCGTTCCATACAGAGCACAAAAAGATAAAAGGAAAGAGAGTCACCTTTCTAACTAAATAGCCTACGCTAAGAAACTTTTTTCACCTTTGGCCCCTATATATATATATATATTTAAAAATAGTTTATTTATAAATTTGTCCCCCACTTTCAAATATTTATGTTTTGCCCTCTAATCCTAAATTTTGGCTTCGTCCCTGGCGATCACGGTTTACTTTTGTAGGAGTGTAAATGAACAGAGCGTTCGTGAACCGTTCTTTTATGTTCGTTTGTTAAGCTAAATAAACAATTATGAACAAAATTTTTATGTTCGTTTAATAAACGAGCGAACACGAACAGAGGTATGTTCGGTTCGTTTATGTTCACATACAAGCTCGTTTATAGATTCGCTTATAAGCTCTAGGCTTGTTTATAGGCTCGCTTATAGACTCGTTTGTAGGCTCGTTTATATGATGAAAATGCTTGTGGATGTTTCTAAATACTACTTTTTGTTATTGCTAAGGATGTTATATAAGTTCAAGTTGAAATGTAAGTTTTATTTTCTTGTTTTTGTTTTATTTATTTATTATTAATTTAGTTAACATGTTTGCTAACGAATAAACCAATACATTCGTGAATACTAAACAAACGAACACGAACACCTTTAAAAATAAATAAACGAACGCAATATAAAAACTTTAAACAAACACGAATCGAACACCTTTAAAAATAAACAAACGAATACGAACGTAATCTTATTCATTTAATCTCGGTTCATTTACAACCCTAGGTCTTTCCCTTTGTTTTTTTTTTCTTTATTCACTCTTCTGCATGTCGTTCATAGTCTACATGAGTCCCTCATTGTACAAATGAGAAATATCCTTTATTTACTCGGACTAACGAACGTCGGTTCATTCACTTTCGATGCCGGTTGGTCTTTCTTGAGTCCAACAAAGTCCGGTCTCGTGTGTGTGTTTCTTTTTTGGATAATTTGAAGAGAGATAAAATCAAAAACAACGACGCCTGAGAGATTCGAATTCTCGCGGGATGAACCTATGTACTTAGCAGGCACACGCCTTAATCACTCGGCCAAAGCGTCGCTTGCTTGAGGTGTTTTGTGCTTTTGGTTTGGTTTGATTATGAATAAAAGCTCTTTATTTAATTTTTTTTAACTCTGATCACCATCTGAATACGTGCGTGGCCATGATCCTAAGATTAAACGGTTGTCATCTTGGAGAAGCAATGTAACAGCTGAACCTGAAGTTATTCACCCTCAATTACCACTCTCAGCAACTCCAAACTGGCCAAGGACCAGATCAAAATCTAGGACAGTTGCCCCAAGATTCGAAGATAAATGGATTGCAGCTAAGGGACCTTTTCTTGGCATCCTTGTGTACAACCATGCATGCAGAAAGGTGCAGAGTTCTCTGGTGGCGGCTCCAAAAGCCGAACATGATGACAGCGCCATGGATATGCTCTTAGTTCATGGGAGTGGGAGACTTCAGTTTGGTTGATTAGATTCTTCTTGCTTCTACAGATGGGTAAACACTTTTCACTGCCGTATGTTGAATATGTCAAGGTAACACCTTTGTTCCATGAACAATCTTATATTTCAAATGTATCAACTTGGTCATTGCACCCATAAAAGTTCATCCAACTCCAGGATTGTTGCTAAAATTGTTGATGCAACTGGTTTGAACATGTGTTTGTTGGTGCTCTTACACAATGAAAGTTATCCCATGCTCTTCGATTCGTTTTAAGGGTATTTAATGGGTGCTTTTATAGACTTTTAATCTTACAGTTAGACCAGTGAATATATATGCATTGATCGTCATTGCTTCCTGATCAGTGCAGACTAATCGGTCGATTCCCCGGACATCGTGTATTAGATAATTATTTATACTCTTTTACTCGGACAATATATAAACGAGTAGAAAGAAAGCTTCGGGTTTGAGAATAAAAGAGTGGTAACTAGGGGGATCATAAACTCGCATTCTGAATATGGAACAATCTTGAATAAACACCATCACTTGCTGATATCAGTGTCGAGTGTGAACCAATCTCCACAATCTGCCCTTCCATCACAACAATCACATCCGAGTTCACAACTGTTGATAATCTATGTGCAACTATAATCTGTGTGGGTCTTGAAATGAACCCAAACTTACCCTTTCTTTGATCTACTGATTCCAGGGCATTTACTACGGTTCTTTCGGATTCTGAGTCAAGCGCACTCGTTGCTTCATCAAGAAGCAAGATTGCAGGCCTCTTTAAGAAGGTTCTAGCAATGGCTATCCTTTGCTTTTGCCCACCTGAAAGTTGGCACCCTTTTTCCCCAACAAGTGTGTTGTATCCATCAGGCAAGTTGCTTATGAACTCATGTATGTTTGCTTCCCTTGATGCCTGCACGATTTCGGCCTCGGAAGCATGTTCGGTCCCATAGCAGATGTTGTCTCTTAGTGAGGAGCTGAAAAGAAGTGGCTCTTGTTGCACCAATCCAATTTGTCTCCTTAATGTCCTCAGATTATATTCCTTTATATTCTTATCATCCATGAGAACCCTTCCCTGGTTCGGATCATAGAATCTTAGCAAAATGGCTAGCACAGATGATTTTCCGGCTCCACTTGGTCCAACAAGTGCTACTTTTGTCCCTGGTTCAATTTGTAAACTGAATTTGTTGAGGACAATCACTTCTGGCCTTAAAGGATAATTAAATACAACGTTTTGGAATTCGATTTTCCCTTTGATCTTCTTTTGAGGTGTATCCTCTGGTGAATCAGGTTCGATTTAGGTTCTCCGGTCGAGGATCTCAAATACAGGAGATAGGACATTGATTGCTGAAATTACTGCAGGGATCAATGTCCATAGTTCAGTGATTGAAGGTACCGTGAGGGAGAAAATCTGGTAAGATCGTATACCGTCTTCGAACTGAGCTTGGTTTTTACTAAACAAAACCGTTGTATACCATAAAGCAACAGCATGAGCAATGTTCCATAAACAAAGGGAAAAGCCTTGAATGATCCCATATTTGATACTTTCTTTCCTGCTCCTTTTCATAGGCTCTTCGAGGGACATCCTGGCTTTACTCAGTATGTGCTCTTCATGGCAAAACGATGCAATGGTTCGTATATTGGCGGCAGACTCGGAAGCAAGGGCGACAACTTCATAGTGGCTAGCAGCAGAGTCACCGGCAAATCCTTTGGCAGATTTGGCCTCAATGAGTCCGCCAATGAAGTGGCAAGGCATCACTGCCCATGCAACTAGAGCCATTCTCCAGTTAACAATTATGCTAACAACTGTTGCGATTAGTATTGAGAAAATACATTGGACAATAACCGACATCCGATCGGAAATAATGGTTTTGACCATGGAGGTGTCATTGATGACCCTTGATGTAAGTGAGCCAACATTGTTCTCGGGTTTCTCAAACCATGCTAATTCATTTCGTAGTATACCTGCAAGAATTTAATGCAACAGAAATTAGCTTGTGGATGATAATGAAGTATTTTTCGATACTGTTGACGGGAAACTAGTACCTGAAAATAGAGCTTGCCTGAGATTTCCCATTGCCTTTTCTCCAAAAATTCCATAGAAATAATGCTGCAGGGTATGCATGAATAAAGCAAGCAACCCTATTAGAGAAAAGGCAATGGAATACCTTCCAACTATCGGCTTTGCATCTTTGTTGTAGTATGCTAGTCCCACCGTTATGATGAAGAATCCAAAAAAAGTCTTCGAAACACCAGCCAAAGCTGCTGCCATGGAACCGGTTGCGATCTTTGCAAGCTCTCTTCTTCCTAAGCCAAACCAGATTCTGAAGAACGTAATCGTGGTTTTTCTCCTTTTCTTTCCCTCGTACTCGGAAAAATCACTAAGATAATATCTTGTTTCCTCCTTTCCATCTGTGTCCAGTGGTGAAAACTGCTCACTTGCACTAACAAATTCCTCAAGAGAATTCAGTAACCCTGTCATGCCGCACACATTCCAAGTAGGTTAAGAGTTTTATAAAAGTGGATGTAACTCAGGGTACGGGGAAGATCGTAAATATCGATTTTCGAACTTCAGACCTATTGGATTTTAATTCTTAAGATTTGAACCTTGAACCTACCTTGACAGTGAATTTGTTCGATGTTCTGAATGCTGAACAAATTGTTGTAGAACTTGCTAGAGTCTAACAAGCTGTGGTGCGTACCGGTCTCTGTTACTTGTCCGTGCTCCACAACTGCAATTATATCAGCATTGATAATGGTTGACATCCTATGTGCAATCAGAATAACAGACCTCCCTCTCATAGCCTTCTCCAAGGCATCTTGAACCTGTTTCTCTGACTCGGAATCAAGCGCACTTGTTGCCTCATCGAGTAAAAGAATCGGAGGATTCTTTAGAATCGCTCTTGCTATTGCAATTCTCTGTTTCTGCCCCCCTGATGACTGGACTCCTCTTTGGCCTACCTGCATGGATTTTACATCATAATAGAGCCTAAAATCCATGCAAAGTAGTGAAAACGGAGGCTAGATGGATAACCTCGGTTGAATACTGATTTGGAAGTTGAGTGATAAAACTATGTGCATTCGCCATTATGGCTGCATCCCGGACCTGTTGATCACTTGCATCAATGTTTCCTACTTTGATATTATCCTTGATGGTACCGGCAAAGAGTGATGGTTCTTGGGATACTGCTCCAATGTTCTTTCGGAGGAACTTCAAATCGAGATCCTTGATGTTATGATTGTCAATGAGAATCTCCCCTACAATGTGTAAGCACAGTTTGTTACATAGAAACATCGCTCGAATGAAAACTGCGGGTATTTGCATAAAAGAAAAAGCAAACCTTCGGAGGGATCATAGAACCTTTCAACTAAGGAGATAACAGTGCTCTTTCCACAACCACTTCTGCCTACTAAAGCTGCCATCTTTCCTGCTGGAATCGACAATGAAAATCCTTCAAGGATCGGTTTTTCTGGCCGAGAAGGGTAAGCAAAGTATACATCATGTATTTCGATGTTTCCACTGATCTTCTGAAATTCCTCCTTCCCCCTTGAATCATAACTTATAGACGGCTTTCTTTGGATCACATTGAAAACCTCGTACCCTGCAGCCTTAGCTTGATTGAATATTTGTATGTCTGGTGCAGCAAAAGTAAGTGATCTTCAAGTTTAAACAAGCTGGTATCACATATATGTATAAATACATGGAGACCGAATTGAAACAGTTTAACTCGGGGTCTTTTCTTACACGGAACCGAAGAGAATGCTCATCACCGCAGCGATCACATCGCCCCTTTAGCTTTCCTGGAAGTCACTGCAAGAGCTCCAATCCATATGATCAAAGCCCAAGCACAAAAGGTCACAGATTGTAACATGCCGGTTCCAACTCCTTTTATCAGTGCTTCTCCTTCGCTTAATGAGAACAGCTTCTCCAAGCTCCCTGAGAACGATTTAATCGCCGAATTCTCTCCAACAAATGCAAATACTGTTTTTATTTGAGAGAGAGTCTGTGGCAAATAAGCCTTGCTTGTTATCAACCGAGATAACTTATGCACTTGAGTATCATATGCATTACTGGTAAAACCTAAAGATATGGAATGAGAATGGTTTACCTGTTCCACCATGGATGTAGCTTCCGATACGTAAAGCATCTTAGTAGCTGAAATAGTATTCATTCTCTTAGTGTAGGTTCCTCCGATAACAAGAATAGTAGGGGCAACCACCAAGGTAAGAAGGGACACTTCCCAACAGCATATAACAGCAATAAAGATTCCGGAAAAGAATGTTGCAAAGCTAGAGAGAAAATGGCCCAGCTGATAATCAAAAGTTAAGTTAGCAATACATACATACACACACACACACACATATACATACATACTACCTTCTCTCCTATTGCATCTTGTATGATACTCATGTGATAACTTATTCCACTAATGATTTTCCCACTTGTTATATCTGTATCAAATGCTCCAATCTCCTGGCTGAGCATTGCTCTCAGATATGCTAACCGAAACCGTGCCATCTGTCGTTCACTTGCATACATCCAGCAACCAATCTCTGCAGAAAGCTCAAAATCATAAGGATGAAGCAATAGAAAGGATATTTAGGGACCCATTATGATATTATATATATATATTAAGCTGAGGGTAAGATACCTAGTATGCCAGCTAGGAATGTAGCAAAAGCCATGTACCATACAAAGGGAACAACCTACACAAACAAACAAAAAAAAAGTAAAGAAAGTATGTTCATAATCCAATGTGAAGTGGTCTTCAAATTTTAAGCTGGTGCATGCAGTTTGCGGGTGTCTATACTTTTCAAGTGCTTTAACCGTCCATGCGTGTCACCGAGGTTGTCCCCAAATGCATTGAGAGCTTTTCCTAGCAAAAGATATCCAGCAGGTTGAGCCATGCCATGGATTATGGACCCTAAGGTCCCTAATGCCATAAGAGTCCAATCAAGTGTATCTGCATAGCTCAAAAGCATATGAAATGGCAAAACTTTATTAGCAACATCTCCAATCGTCTTCTCTTCTTCATCTACTTCCCTTTGCTTCTCTTCTACGTAGGTTTTTGGAGCCATCGGCAAGTAGGTGGGAAGTGTTGATTCTTGAAGATACTCTTGAACTTTTTGCCTCGTCGATGTAGATTTATAATACTTGTAGCTGTTTAGGAAATAATATATTGTATCACATGGAACAAAGAACATATCACGGATATACGATGGATATGCTTTAAAATATTGATTTGAAATGACTTATTTGACTTGTTCTCTCTTTGGAATAATCCCATGTTTCTGTTTTTTTCATGTCGTGCCAGTACGACGCACAAAATCCATGCAGAAGTATACAACAAGATTCCTTCCGCAATCCCAGGTAGCTCCGAAAGTGATCGGGAATATTGAAGTTAACAAGCTGAAAAATTAAAAGAGATACCAATATTGGAATCAGTTGAGTTTGCAAAGTTAAAAGTTGAAGACGGCAGTCTAACTAGTTCGACTTCCGATTCAATTTTCCCAACCATATCTGCAATCATAAAATATAAAGATGAATATCCACCAATATGTTTCCTACAATACAATCATGTTTTTCCGCTAATAAAGTTGAACTTGGAATAATTTTTTAATAAACATAAAAGAAACAAAAATCCATTTTAAAAGTTCATCAGTGGATGCTGCTGCAGACTCTTTTTTAATCATCACTTCACAATGCACTTAATAACTGAAGCAGCACCGATGAGGTGAAGTGCAACAACGGCATCACCAGGCTTGCATAACCCCTTCTCTGTAGCTGATTTTAGTGCGGCTTCCAAGATGACCTTGGTGGATTCAGCACCGGTTGCCTTTGCTGAGCCCTCTGCCAGTATAGGAACCAAGTCCCTATATATTAGACTATGTCTTGCCAGCCGTTCATCGCTGCAGGTCCAATCGAATGAATTGGTTGTCAATACCGGGACAACCACTGCCAGGATTGGAACAGCTGGTCTGTACTTGGCAACCAACTTGGTTGTTGTTCAACCACGAGGCTTTAGCCTTGTTTGCTGCTCGTACAGCGGAGTTGACCGGATCATTTCTTTAAAGATTGCAATCTAGGGATGGCAACGGGTCAGGGCGGGTTTTTGGCCGCCCCAACCCCGACCCGAAATTTAAACCACTCGACCTGACCACGATATTTTAATAAAAATCCCGACTAAACCCGACCCGAGCCTGAAAAAATTAATAAAAATATAATAAATATATATATAAATATATCGGGTCAGATCGGGGAATTTTTTACACTAAACCCGACCCGACTTTATTTTTTTCAATAACCCGACTCGAACCTAATCTTTTAAGAAGAAAAAAAAAAGAATCTGACGGGTTCGGGTCAAATTGCTATCCCTAGATTGCATCGTAGTCAAGGGAGGATTCTGCCTCGATACAAATTTGAGCCATGATCTTTACAGCAAGCTCCAGATATGCCCCAGCAGCACTCTCACCACCGAGCATGACACAATCCGTACCATCGAGGACAGGATTAGCAACATCAGTAGCTTCAGCTCGGGTTGGCCTTGGAGACTTGATCATAGATTCAGGCATTTGAGTGGCGGTAACAACTGGCTTGCCTGCTAGATTACACTTGTATATCATCATCTTCTGGGCTAGGAAGATTTTCTCCACCGGAATCTCCATTCCGAGATCACCACGTGCAACCATAAATGCATCGTCTCATGCAAGATCTCATCAAAGTTGACGACACCCTCCTGGTTCTCAACCTAAAAGAACCACAATAACCATAGTACTTGTTAGTCTAAAAAGAGAAACAAGGAAAACTCATCATAGCGAATGAAAAACAATGTCGAAGAAGGCAATCAATGGCATCCAAGTTTAGGAAATTGATAAACAACATTAGAACACTAAAATATACAACTGAAGAGAAACTTAAGTTGCTTCTCATAGGCACAAATATATCAGTCTAGGTCTTCTTCTCTTAAGATGAAACTCGTGCTGTAGGACGCAAAAAAACAACAAAGCAGGCAATGAAGGCATTCAAGTTGTAAAAAAAAGTAGGTATTTAGCACAAGAATGAAGCCCCTACTCTAGTTGAATTAACACTTGCATCACATAGAGAAACTACATAGAATCATATCAATAATCACGATTCAACAGTGAAACAGAAGAAGATACCTTCGACATCAATCGAATCTGCTTTGCATGGGAACCGAGAACCATACGGACATTAACAAGATTGGACCCTTTGCGTACAAATGAAAGAGCAATCATGTCAATGCTGTTGGGAACTCCCCATCCTAAGATAACTTCCTTATCCTTCTCTGTGAGCGTGGGAAGATCCACCACAACTGGAAGGTTGACATTTTTCCGCTCACCAAGCATAGCAGTATTCTCACAGCGGCATCTCATGATGAGAAAGTCTTATTTATTTACTCTTTAAATTTTTAAATATGTTTTAACAATATTTGTCATTATCTCAAGTGTTTGTGGAATTATTTTTTTCCGGTGCACCGAATAATAATCCATATATAAAATATATAAATATTTTATAATTGAAGTTATGTAAAAAAAAACTTGTTTGATTAATAAATAATAATTCAAACAGCCCTACCTCATACTAAGTCTTTAATGGTGTGTCCTGACATAGATAATACCATAATTAGCTGTGTTGTCATATAGGATAACTCCATTCTAAATGTATTTGTATTTAGAGATATAAACAAGATCTTTACTCTTTATGCTCAAGTTAATTGGATTTGACTATCAAGCTCAAGCAGCTTGAGCTATTGGAAGAAGTCAAATTCAAATATTTTAATTTACGGCCACAGAACACAAAGTAACAGCCAGATTTCATGGTTCTTCCAGGTTCCAACTAAAGTCTGAAACATAATTTATATAAAGTCTTCTTCAACGCCCAGAACCTACTGATAACTAATATGTTGAAAAAGTTGCCGAACCCACAAACTGGTGCAATTCATTGTTACTGTCCTACGTGATAACCTTTAGTCCTCCTCCATTACTCACAAAGTGCAATTTACGATCCTTACAATGTTATCGACACTCGCCATCATGCTCGTTTGGGCGGCACATACTGCACATGCACTTCTTCACATAGAGCCTGCACAATGGAAAACAACAACAATCAATGCTGGAAATGCATGATGTCTTAAACCACAAAAGAAACCAACTCTAAAGTATAAACTTTAATAAACAAACAAACTTTGACATAAACGGAAATAATTGCAAGTCGATGTATTATCATGAAACTGCATTCTAGTAAAATTTGATACAGTAACAATATTAGCTGCTGCTGAGTTGCTTGGTGGTTTCAATGTTTCATCATAAATACCAGAAAATAGATAGCTTGAGGCTAAAATTCAGCCAGTGTGTTCAATTTCATCTGCCCATTCCAATTGCCATTGCTAGTACCAAACCATCAAATTTATACTAGCACATATGTCAAGCAAATGGATATTCCTACAACAATATACTTTCTTGTGCAAATGGATAATAAGACCTTACGAGTTAAATATGTAACAAAAGACTAAATACGACAAGCAAATATTTTGAACTTAATGGAGACGACGACAAACTAATAATAGAGAGAGGAAACTGAACATTATCATAGATCTAATGATTGATAAAAGAGACTTGAAGAGATCACCAAGTAACCAAGGCCAAAATGTATACCATACTAATAGACTAGGAAATCAAAGAAATTAATGAACTCCATCCAAGATGAGAAACCATGCCTGCATATCTTCTGGAAGTGCCTCTGAAACTGCAAGAGTGTAACAACCAGGGACAAATCTTCCCGCAAAGGATTTAAAGAAATTTCATAACCATGATTATATAAGAACTGGATATAGCAAATTACCATAATCATATTCGATCAAAGAGAAATTACCATAACCATATAGTTTCGAAAGGCATCAAAGCAAGGATAGATATAACAATAGGATATAGAAAATAAACAAATTATAAGCATTTGTTTCCCTCACCAAGCATGTTTCTTTCAACACATGCAGTTTGTAACTCATTTCCAACAACAATGCAGAACTAGAGTTATATCATACTAGTCCCGATTACGCATTCAAAAAGTCTCTTAAACTTTGAAAACTTTAATTAAAAAGATATAGGCGAAAAAAAATTCAAAAGTTAAGGGTTAAGCATACCAACTCGCAGCCAGCGAGCAGCCCAGCTCCTAGTCGGGTCCATCACAGAAATCATCCTTAAAAAAAAACAATCAGCAAATGGTATATCAAACAATGCTGAAAGAGATCAACAAGAAAGTTCCATTTAACACAAATGTTTATGAAAAGGAAAGATACCCATTGAAATTAGGAGTGTGCAATCGACGACGCGCTCATTATCTCCAGCCATATTAAAGAATGGGCAGTTTTCGCACCCTGATTCTCTGAACTGTAAATTTAAAAAGCCAAAAGGCAGTAACTACAACAACTCGTCGGATATGAAAACCCTGACTGAAAACGGGAGAAGGAAAAGAACCTGATCGTATGTTTTGACGAGGCAGCAACGAAGGCAAGCCCTGAGCTCGTGCCCGAAGCTCGTCGGAATTTGTGCCGCCGCGCCTCCCATTGCTCTTCCGTTTTCCTTCCTCAAGGATTTCCCTGTTTCAGTCTAAAAACAACGAGACGAAGAAAACAAAAAAATGGAAATGAAAGATACGCAGGTTACTGAGTTTTTGTTAAGATTTATATACCAAAATACTTTATTGCACAAGCCGTATAAATTTTAATATAAACTTTAATTTATACGTATTTTTTAATTTTAAAGGTTAAAATTTTAATTTAAAATTTAAAAGTTTAGATTATAGGGTTTATAATTTAATATCAGTGTTTAAAATTTAGTGCATAGGATTTAAAGTTTAGGATTAGAGTTAAGAATTTAAGATTTAAATTTTTATACACGTGTTTATTTAAATTAATTTTATACAAGCATATGTATCAAAGTTTACATATATATATATATATTTCTGATTTCTTTTCGGGTTTTCTTTCTTGGGTAAATGACATTGGAGGTCACTAAGTTATTAATAAGGTTACATATAAGTCACCTAATTATTAAAAATTATAATCGGGTCACTTAATTACAATTTTATTGATCGAATCACTCCCCGTTAAAATGTAAACAGACATCCAAAATGTTTAGTATAATAATATTTTTAGTCCTCAAAACATTTATATCAATTTAGCCCTAATTTAAAATAATTTAACAAATTTAATCATCTATATTTAGAAAAAATATATCAATTTAGTCAGTTTTCTTATCCCAAATTGTTTGTTCTTCATTATTCATCATCATACATATTTGGGTACTCGTGGTAACATGAGTTATATTGAACTTGATAGTTTTGAATGTGTTTAATGATAAAAATTCAGTAACTTAGAAAGATTAGCTATTAGTTTATTTTAAAATAAAAGGGAAATAATGAAGTCATTCAAAAAATATAAAATTACTAAGAAAATTTTATAATAATACGAAAACTTGATTTTTTTGTAGAAAATTATGTGGCAACGGTAACTAAATATTTTCATAAATAATTTTGAATGGATTTCAATGAATTTTATTTTTAATATAGATACAAATTACAGATCTAACATTGAAAAATAATTATAAATTTCTTTACATTTATAAATTTGTGTATTAGATTGATTAGTGGTTTTAAATGAAGTACTCTAGTGTTAATGATGGTATACGAGTGATTTGGGAGAGAAAAAAATAACTAAATTGATATATTTTTTAAATATGAATGGTTAATTTTTTTTGAATTATTTTGAATTAGGACTAAATTTGTAGAATATATAACTTTTGAGGACTAAAACTGTGATAATACCAAATATTTTTTGATGTTTATTTGTATTTTAACGGATGAGTGATCCGAACGTAACTAAAACTTTAATTGAGCGATCCAATTATAACTTTTAATAATTGAATGACCCAAATGTAACCTTACTAAAAATTGAGGGATCTCTAATATAGTTTATCCTTCTTTCTTTTTAGGCTTAATATCTTCAAACTATATTTTTTTATGTAGATACCTAAAGTTTATTTTGGCTGAATTATGTGTCTAACCTTTTATGTTTTTATTAAAATAGGTATCTAAAAAGACTTTAAAATTAACCAAAAATAAAATATTAAATATTTATTAAAAAAAACTTTAAATACATATCTCTTTTTAACATTTTTTTTAATATTAAACCTTTTTACGAAGAATTATTTCAAGATTTGATATTATCGCAATTATTATTTATTGAACTAAAGTCATTTTAACCGGCGGAAGATAAACAGCATTAGTAATATTATGGCCGCATACGATTTTATAAGATTGGACTTTTGTCTTTTAAAACATAAAAATAAATAATTTGGTTTCCTTATAAATTTAAAAATTTATATTAAGATTCAAAAGGTTTAAACATTTGTAATTAAAATTTTCTTATAATTTTTAAAAAAATTCTTAGATTTATCAAAATTGTAGTTGGGTTCCAGTTTTTTTAAATGTAAATTAAACCATCAATTTTATTTTTAAAATTTTAGTTTAAATTTCTATTTTTTTAAGTATTGAATTAGCCCTTAAACTCCAACAAGTCTGTCTAGTAGGATGAGATACTAGATTCTTTAAGTAATCTCAAAGGTTTAAATTTTGACATTATGAATGAAGCAACTAAGTTGAGAGGGATACCTCCATAATAAACATCTACAGTATTCGATCTAAATTTATCGGCTAATAAAATAAAAATAAATGGTCAAACAAAAAAAATTAGCCTTCAAACTCGTTCACCAAATTTAAAAAATAGCCCCAAACTAGTCTTATCTTTATTTACATAAATAAATGTTTACATTTTCAAAAAAATATATCTAAAATAAACATTTTATCTACTTAAAAATATTTTTTTAACAATAACCTCAAACACTCAAATACTAAATTAAATAATTAAAAAAATACATTTTTACCACACTTTTCTAAAACACGATCAAACTGACTCTAATTAATGTATTCTCTCTAAGTTAAAAATAAATAAAAGGATACAACTAATTACATAAATTATTTATCGATTTATCATCCTCTTAATTGACTTTCTCTTAATTTCGGTAACTAAGAGCATGCAATTGAAGGATCTAATGGAGGGAGGAGAATTGTATCATAGACCTTTCTATCATGGATTTAAATTGCATCAATTGCACAGAACTTTAGATGTTGTATTGTTTAAAGCACAGAACTTTCAATTGCATCAATTTTAACATTAAATTATTATTTTAGATAATGTATCGTTTAAACCACTGAACTTTTAATTGCGTTAATTTTAACATTAAACTATTGTTTTTGGGTAGGGTGTGCAAAATAAACCGTAACCGTTAACCGGTATAACCGTTCATTTTATAGGTTAATTAACCTAACCGTTAAGGTTAAACGGTTTCGGTTAACCAAATCGCTAAAAAAGATGGTTAATGGTTAACCTATAGGTACTTTTTTTAACTAAGTATGAAGTTTATGTTTAAAATCTCTCTATTTTAGAGTTTTTTTTTTTAAATTTTACTACAATATCTATTGGAGATATATATTTATTATTTTAAAAAAAAATAATGAACATTTGAAAAGAAAATTGTAATAGGTTACATGTTAACCTGTATCCAAACCGTTTCTTAATGCTTAAACATGTAACCAAACCGTTTCTATAATAGTTAACATTTTACAAAATTAACAGTTAACAATTTCTTAACGGTTATTAATGGTTAGGTTACGGTTAATAACTACTATAACGGTTAACCAACCGTTTAAGCTAAACGGCACGGTTAACTTACTATGAACACCCTTAATTTTGAGTTCAATGTTGTCACTATGTCGTAAATTCCTTAATTCCTTAACGGGACGACAACGTAACTAACAGTCGCCGACATGAAAGCTAAACCAAACGATTTAGTACGGATGTTTTGATGACTAAAACGACTTAAACAGCGTTGTCTTTGTTGGTTGAAAATTGATGAAAAACTACTGTTTGAAACTTGGACCTTTACTGTTCAAAAAAAACCTTAGACCTTTGGAAACAAAGGTTTAGGTTTAATCACTAAGTCAATTGTGTTTTAATTAAAATCCTAACACAAATAATACATATTAAACTGCAATTGAGATTAATTATTTTATTTCATAATATAATTTAATAAATATATTAATTTTACTAACAAGTGTTGCGTGTATTGATAAGACACGTTGCACTCCCAAGGAAAAAACGTGAATTCAAATTTTGAAGACGACATGGTTGAGAAGAGCAACATCGCACCTCGGACATGGACTGTAAGACAAACATGTATATTACCAAAAAAATAAACATATTAACTTTATAAATATTATTTATAATTTTGTTACAAATCTAAAATATTATTAAATAACATTTCTATAAAAAATAAAATTGTATATTGTTATAAAATAATCTAAAAACTAAAATTTCTCTTCCGGCTATTCAACTAGACTAGATATATTTGAACAAAAAAAATAGACTAGACATCTAGATTATTTTCCCATAATTGTAATGGTTATTAACTAAAAACTATTTTCAAATTTCTTAAACTTCCAATGATTTTTTATTAATTTTAAGATTAAACTATGGTTTATTTTCGGTTACGAAGGGGTTTTAACAATATTATTTTATTTTAAAACAACTATTTTTCTAGTTGTTTGCATGATTTTTTTTCGGAGGTTTAAATTTTTTATCACATACAAATTTATGATTTTTATATTAATAAATTGTTTTCCACAAATAATATTACCATAATTTTATCTAAAAGATGATAAATAATTATATATAAATTATGAAAAATACTTTGATGCATAAATCTTTTAATTTTAGGATTTAGGGGTTTATATTTAGGTTTAGGGTCTATATGTTTAGTTTGTAAAGTGTACAATTTAAAGTTTATGGTTAGAATTTAGAGTTTACAGTTTAGGATTTAGGGTTAGGACTTTAGGTTTTAGATTTTTTAATTTAAATATGAAGGGTTGTGTAAATTTTTTTTACACAACTTGTGAATCAAAATATAACCCATAAATTATTACTTAACATTATATCTCCATGCATATCTGGAATGGTTATATTTTGATACACAAGCCGTGTAATAAAAATTACACAACCCTTCATATTTAAGCTATAAAATCTAAAACCTAAATCTCTAGCCCTAACACCCTAAAACCTAAACCTTAAACCATAAACTCTAAATTATAATAAAAACCTTAAATTATACACTCTACAACCTAAACCCCTAAACCACAACCTAAATCTATAAACCCTAAAATTAAAAAACTTATATAAATTAAAATTTATACAAATTTGTGTATCAAAATATTTTCTTAGAAAAGCATAATATTTTAGGTATTACATGTTGGAATTGTTTTGGTGGTTCGTGGATGCCCACGTTCTCACCCTCAAGTTGCTCCCACTCTCGCAATGCTACCCCACTTTCACATTTCCCATTTAATAGTTGATTGGTCGACGTGTGAATGTGTTCGGTTAATGGGGTGGTTCTTGATAGACCCCTATAAATACCCATCTAGCTTAAGGTTTTTTTTTTTTTTATGAACATGATAGCTTAAGATCCATAAGCATTAAATTCAAGAATCACATATTCTATTTAAGTGAGTTTTTGAGTGTTTAGAAAATATTTGGTATTTTTAAGTTTTGTGTAGTTAAGTACTATATATTCGACGGTGGTTTGAGATATCCTGCGATGGTTCGACGTGTTTGACGGTGGTGCAATCACATCTCGAATTTGGTTTAAAGTTTAGACAATTGCTAGAGATATTTATAATTCTTATCCTTCCCTTGCATATATGCTCATTTATGCTTACATTTGATATTCGAGCATAATTAAATCTTTGTCTTGTCATTTTAGAGTTTGTAAATTTCTAAAAATTAAAATGTCATGTTGATCTTTAAATTTTAAATTTTTTTAAAAAAATTATGTTGCAAATTTTTGTTTTAAAATCGTAAGATTTTATTAATTTATTTTTTGAATTTTTTAATAATTTATTAACAATAAATTTTATAAATAATTGTATGTACCTAAATTAAATAGTGGTATATAACTTATGCATTAATTAATTATATACATAATTTTAGATGTATAAAACTTTAGGAATTATTGTATAGAGTACTTAGCAATAAGACTTTAGGATATATGTTTATCAAAATAATTTTATTTCATTAGAGAATTAGCAACAACAACTTTAGTTAAATATAATTATTTATCATAGAAAAGATCTCATCCAGATATAGACATAAAACATTGCATAAGAAATTAGCAACAACTTTGAATATAATTTAAGGTTAATATCTTGCTAAGATATTTTTATAAATTTATTTAGTTAAAGAGTTGCCACAACATCTTTAGTTAAATAAAATTACTAAGGTTAAAAATCACATAAGGAAAGCTTAGGTATTGAATACCATTATATAATTTATTATTGTAAAATTTATTAGATGAACTTTTATAATTACCCACAGAAATTGTGAAAATAAATTTAATAATTTAAATAATGGATAGAAAATATTTATATCATAAAATGAATTTAATCGAATTAAAATTTTAGCTCACAAACAACTTTTATGTTACTAAATTCATTATTTACATAATTTGTATCGGTACATTACGACTTATGTTTGCCTCAAATTTATGTTAAGCAAGTATGTTATTTTATTTTGTAGCATTACAACTTTTTAGAGTTTATAATTTAAAATTTAAGTTTATAACTGAGAATCTAAAATTTTTAATGTTCGGACATAAAAAGAGAAATTTAAAAAAAGGAACATAGAGTTTTTATCCATTAGCTTTATCTCTTGGCTTCGCCGCAACAAGCCAAAATAGGAAATAAAATCGAAAACGCTAAAGGTTTAGACCAAACACAATGACATATATTGTTTAGGCATAATGTCAAAAAATACCTCTAACGTTTGACTGAATTGTTATTTTGGCCCTTATTTTTTTGAAGCAATTTAACCCTCATTATTTTATTTTTTATCAAAATGGTCTCTCTGTGGATGAAAACTATTAGTCAACCAACGATAAATGGCTTGAAATTATACGACAAACCTACATGGCAGTGCACGTCGCGATAGCAGTATCACATAGGCAAATATGCGAACTTTACAAAATGATACATCAATCAAAAATAATTTTATAAAATTTTATAAAATATAAAATATTTTTTTCTTTTGACGTTTCATTTTGCCAAGTCATTCAAGCTGTTTATCGCCAGTTGACTAACGATCCTCATCCGCAAAGGGGTCATTTTGACAAAAATATAAAATGTTGAGGACTAAATTACTTTAAAAAAAGAATAAGGGCCAAAATGACAATTTAATCAAACTATAACCCCTAAACCCGACACAGAAGAAAATGTCGAATTTAAAAAGTCACCATTGAAAACTTTACCCTCAAGAAACCAATTTTATTTATAAAATTGTAAAATAATTAAATACTTAGTAATTTGTCAAAACTAAAGCATTGGAATAATAACCGAAAATTTCATAATATAATCTGAATATAGAGTATGAAAATGCATGCTAAAAATAATAAACCTCAAATCTGAAATTACATCAAATCCCAAAACTAGTAATTAAATTAAATAAATAAACTCAAGTCCATACTGAAATATAGTAAAGTTGAAAAACACGAGATCCTCCGAGTATCAAGTCGCCTAAAGACCAAGTTATCTGTAAAAGAAACCATGGGGAGTGAGCTATTGAGCCTGTGTGTCTCTAAAGTGCAAGCAATCACAAACTCAGTTCCAAAATAACTTTCTCAAGATATTTAATAACAACACGGTAAAACACGATGCATGTAATGGTGACACAGACAAAACGCATTTCTCAGCTACATACTCCAATCACAGTGGTGGCAAAGTCAGCCGGTCACAGTGGAGGTAGTTTCCCAGAACTCCCCACCTTTATTTCACCAATCACAGTGTGGCCAAGCCACTTCTTCCTCCGCACAATCCCATCTCATGCATATAAAATATGGCAATGATTGTAAAACACATAATCACATCACAGTTTATCGTACTAAATACGAGGATCACAGTTCTGAAATTATGATAAATTCATTAAAATACAGTCTGGCACAATATGTATTGTATCTCAAAACACAGGAAAAATAGTCATGCATGTTGTAAAATATTTCACAGAACGTATAGCACGGAAAGAGAACACACAAATAAAATCATTTATTTATAGCACAAGAAGAAACACACCTCAAGCGGCAATAGCTCTAACGTCGAGAAGAACACTTCTCACGTTCAAGTCTAGCGCTGGGCCTAGCTGAATCAGAACCTACGATATCAAACTCTACACATAAAAAATCTATCACTATGCCATCAAGTTAAACATCACAATCATTAATCCTAAACTAAAAGAATACTCACGTAAAGTTCTCGTGGTACGTGCACGATCATATCGAATAGGCGAAGGGGGTGGCAGTTAGTTAGACTCATTGTCGAAAGAGTAATGATCACCTTAATCACAATAATTATCTTATTCAAAATCTCTTAGTAAATACTCAACGGTCAACAAATTGGGTCAATTCGATTCTAAATGAACTATAAATCAAATCAATGATTTGGGTCAAGGTAACTTCTATAATTCAACTATGTAGTATTCACTTAACTATTAAAACACACATATATATATACACGTATGATATTATGAAAACACAGAAAATAATATATATATATATATATATATATATATATATATATATACTTACGAAAATAGTAGTTTCTTTACATATTACGCAAAACATATGAAAAAGAAATATGGTTAGCAGTTTACACAAACTAAAATAGGATTAACTTGTGTATATATAATAGGAATCATTATTATAAAATAATGATAGCAGCACCAGAAACTTATAATAAATTAAACTAATAAAAAAATAAAACATGAATTTGAGCTAACGAATTCAAGTTTGGTAATAAACTGGGAGAAGGTACCAGTCGGCGTCCCAAGGCAAGGGTGATTCGAATAGATTCACGCTGCTCTTTCACATTCGGCGAAGGGTGAAGGAGAACTGAGATGTGGGTTTTGATCGAGAGAGAATTATGTGGGTGAGGTTTACGGCAAAAGAGAAAGTTTGGGAAAAGTAAAGGTTTGTAAGGCTTAAATACTCAAATCTTTGGATAAATTATAAGGTAGGTTCTTAATTTTTTTAGGGTTCACAATGTTGGCACCTAATACCAATTCTTTTATAAAAAGGTCACCAAATTCGTTTTAAAATTCAATTAATTTCTAAATTTCTTAATTAGGCTTTTATATTTAAATTCCTAATTTCCAGAGGTTTGAATTTAGTGATTTCAAAATTAAAGTTTTAAATTTGAGGCAAAAATTCAGAGTGTTACACAAACATTAAAAACATTTTTTAGCATTATGCCTATTGTTTATTAATGATCACATTACACAAGCCCTAGAGGACTTATTAATTATTTAAGACAAGACAATTAGACAAACCCTATTACATCGTAGGAGCTGTTGAGACATATACAACTCTCAAACAGCCGACGTACGTAGCTCACACCTAAACACAAGCCATTTTGAGCTTTGGCTTTCAGAAACATCTTATTCTTTAATTAATACTAATATTATAACATTGTTCCTTAGCCAACACAACAACACACACGCAGACATTTGTGTTTCAAACAACCGGTAGAAAAAATATTAGATGGGTTTGACTTACCACGCCATCCATCATCTCATCTAATAATATTTTTCTACATTATTTTTTAGGTTGAATCTTCACCTCTTTCCTACATATAAAGAAAAAGTAGATAATTATTTGGAAGTTAAAATGGGGCCGATGAGCTTTATTGGATTGGAAAACGGAGCTGGGCCCTTCCAATGGCCGTTGTCCTTTTGAACCATATTGCTGTGTTTCCCATTGTCCCACCAATTTGGAGGTATCATATAATAGTCTTTCAGGCCATCCAAATTTTTGTTCACAAGTGCAATATCGTGATCAACTTCCAGACCAAACCCAGTTGGGTCCAAAGCAAGTGCATGCAGATAAATATCCAAATTATGAGCAGGCGATAAGTGTATTTCACGATCTCGTTCCATCTGGGAAACTAATGCCGGCGCTGTTTGTTTCATCTCAGGCTTCAAGTACTCCGACTTGCTGCTATCGATTTTCAGCTCCTGTCCCAAATGGGTGTAACGCCATATGAAATTATCGAATGGAACCATAGGAACAACATCCTGAGCATTTGTGATCCGTAGGATATGGAGACGGTCTTGGAGTATGTTGAACAGTTGCTTCAAACCATCGTTCCCGATACGCGGACCCGCGTACGAGAATGCCGTGACCATGCAACCGGCAGACAGTGTTGAGCTGCCTGTCGGCTTGCTATAACCATTGAAAGCGATGTCCACTGCGTTCAGCGTCGCCATTGCTGCCCCTAAACTATGGCCTGCTACAGTTATGCTCATCTCCTCCCCTTTGTACTTGTCGACCTGTTCCCGCACTGCTTTTAAAACCTAAACATAGATTGATTGTTTCTTAATATACGTAGTTAAGTTAAAGGATTGCAAATCAATTAGGTCACCAAGCCGTTAACTAATGTTAAATGTTAACACTACAGTTACAGAAATTTTGTATAATAACATTTTTAATCATTCATATTTACACATTCAATCATTTTAGTCTTAATTTGAAATAATTCAATAACTTTAACCCTTATTATTTAGACATTCTTTCAACTTGATCATTTTTTATTTAGCCTAGTGGTCAAACACACACCTAATTCCCCTCCCCACCTAGATTCAATTCTCATCTCCCTTAAACTATTAAATTATTTCTAATTAAAAATAAGACTAAATTGAAAGAATGTCTAAATAATAATGATTAAGTTTATTGGATTTTTTCGATTAGGACTAAATTGATTGGATGTGTAAATATAAAAAATTGAATGTAATATTATACAAGTTTTTATAATTATCACGTCACCCACTTAACAGCTAAATAGCTGTTTTATACTAAAAACTAAAATTTAATGCACATTATAACTTTTTAAAGTTTAGTGATCATTTTGTATTTTTTGTGATAGCTTAGTGACCATTCGAATACTTTACCCATATTTTATTTACCTGTTCTCGAGCACTTTTAGGAATTTCGCGGTTGGTGCCGGTGTAAAGAGAAAGGAACCCGGAGTGAACTTTAGCGTTGTTGCCACTTCCAAACAGTTCCGAAGCCGATGTTTGAACCATGTTGAGATTATAACTCCACTCGGCTTCCGTCACCGTTCCTCTCCAAGCAACCAAGATATCTCTCCGGCCAAGAGCAACTTTTGCATCGTCCGTACTCACCGCCACATAGCCCATCCACGCCGATTCATCAGTGTTGATGGCCGCATTGAAGAAGTTGGTGACGACGTATTTGAATATGTTGTTGTTTTGAAGAGCGGCCCCTGTGAAAAACACATCTTCTGGGTACAGACTACGGATGTGGCTAGTGTCGTCTTTGTTGACGAGGTCTTCGGCGGCCACGGTTCTCTCGCCGTAGTGAATGAGATAACGACGGAAATCTGGATCCAGAGGGGGGAGGAGGAGACCCTCCCAGTTTTTCTCACCGCTCATTTCCTTCCAACGAGATGCAATGGAGCTGAGAGCCATCACTTTAGAGCTTTAATTTGCTAATGGATTTGGTTGTTGTTTGTGGAAGTGTGATTCGTAGCTTAGGTTTGGTTGCTTTATATAGAGCTCTCCCCGGTAAACAATCAGGCTTCTCTAATATTTTACCCGACTCTTTAATTTTACATTCTTTAAACGTGTTATTGTGAACAGGGACGGAGGTACCTATGCCGTTCCGGGTTTTTTTTCCCTTCATATATATAAAAGAAAAAATTTACGAGTTTAAGAAGTTATTGAATTTTTAGGAAAAAAATTAAGTAATTTTTTAAAATTTTTCATCCAATTAAATTTTGGAACTAACGAATTGAATCAATTAAACTCTTTAATTAATATTGACAGTTAAATCTAACAAATTTTTTTGTTCAGTTAGTGCAGTGCGTTGTGTTAAATTGTTGTCACTTGACAATTTTTTTTATTTAAAAAATTCTTTGAAGGCACTAAAATTTCTAAAAAACTTGCAAAAATCATAAGAAATATATTTCTTTAAAAATTTGTAAATGTCATATAATAAAACTGTAGTGTATCGTGTGACAGTAATATTTAAAAAACTGTCAAAATTTAGTGGTCAATGTTGGTCAATTAGCTTATTTGATTTAATTTATTAGTTCAAGAGTTTAATTAAGTGGAAAAACATTATGGGACTTAATTATTTTTTTTCAAAAATTCATAGGCTTTTTATACCCTTAAGCCAAAAAAGTATATTTTTCTTGTCTCATTAAATTTGCCACATATCGACTTTTTTATTAATATTTTAATTTAAAATTTTTATTATTTAAAATTTATTATTGATAAAAATATAAAATATATATTTTAAAAACATTCAATAAAATAATTTTTAATATATATTTTATAAATTTTAATTAATTAAAATATTTAAAATAATGATCACATTTTTTTAAATGGACTTTTAAAAGTTAACAAGTGGAAATTTAATAGGACAAAGGAATATAAAAATATTATGAGTTAATATTTGATACACCCTTCAAGATGCGATTATATTAATAACTCGAAGTGTGAAGACGACATCCATCACGAAAACTAAAAGAATCGTGTTGAAAAAAACTTTGAAAGTACAAGATTGTAGCGATGTCCCTCTCGCTAAAAAAATGTGTTTTTTATTTGTTTGGAAAATATTTTCTTCTGCGGGGAGTTTTATAAAACCCGTGTTTTATTTAAAAATGGAGTCGCCACCGGCCACTTAGGTAGGTCGGACACCGTAAAAAAAACCAGAGATTTAAAATTGATGGGTTCGGGAGTCGGTTACGAATGGGGAAGGATTAGCACCCCCACACCGCCCAAAATTGGTACTTTAATAATTACCGCTTTATTAATATTAAACTTTCCGGATTAAAGCGACGATTAAATTAAAATTTGATTATAAGCGCGAGTAAATTTTAAAAGCCCCGTTATTCGAGAATAAACGCCCAACCACTATCACTACGCCTGATACTGGCCCCGTTTACGCTCGAATAAAAGGGCACCGCATTGACAATTTATTCGAAATGCAATCTTAAAATAAGGCAAATATAAATAAATACATTGCGGTAAAAATATAAATAAATATTAACAAAATTAAAACTAATCTAACACAAATAAGATACTATTCTAAAACATACATATTAAACACACTTGCATACATGATAATATACATATAATATTAATTAATCTAACAATATAACAATATGTACAAACAACATATAAATATACATAGAATCTTATATATATATTAAAGTGTAAAAGAGATAAAATATTATACGTGAAATATGAACAATGGATATAAAACATATGTACATATATCATGATATCAATATATAATAAAAATAATTTTGTATAATAATAGCATATTACACACATAATAATAATAATAATATGCTTGGTTTACACTAATATACATAAGACAACATGAATATAAAATTTAAGGGCTAAAATGCAATGATATTAAATTATATGGCATAAATAGTGCATATTAATGGACTAAATTAAAACAGATGCAAAATTTATGGGCTTAAATATAAACTAACAGAAATATCATGCTGGAAATTAAAGCCTACATTTCAGTGACTAAACAGAAACAAAATGGAAGTTAAAGGCCACAAAGACATAAAAAAAACCATATTAGACGCGCCTAAAAGATAGAAGGACCAAAAGTGTAAATAGACCCTAGACAGAAATGAATGAGGGTTGAAAGAGCAAGGGCCTAGAGCGTAATTTACCCATTACCCGAACTCGCAGATCCTCCCTGGATCCGGGTCACCGCGGGTCGGGTTGTGCCTTAACGGCACCGTTTTGTTTAAGGTTGGTTAAAATAAGGGTTGGTTTTATTTTCATATTTCGAATAGATTAAAACCCTAAACAATTCTCCCAACCCTCATTTTCTCTCCTTCTCTTGACCTTAGACCAACGACGGCCGCTCCCTGCTCCACACCGTTCACCAGCCTCGCAGCCTCACAGCGAACATGCGGCGGTGCAACGCGACAAGGGAGAGTAACAGGTACACCTCGAACCCTTCTTTCTTGTTATAAAACGGGATTAGAAAATCTTTTAATTTTTTTTTGAAAATAAAAACAAAGTTTGATTTCAAGAACAAAAACCCCCTTCTTTGATTCTGTTTTTTTGTTTTTGATTCGAACAAAACAAACATGCAAAAAAATGAGAAAATACCTTAGACTTTTTGTATTGATTTCGAAATATTTCTTCCCTCTTTTACAAATTTTCTAGATCCAAAAGTCCCCTAAATTTCTCTCTGTGTTTTTTTTTCAACTTCCCCCCATTTTCATTACATTTTTGGTTTCTTATATCCGGTTCCAAACTAACAAATCCCTATTTTTAATTGTTGCAGATCTGGTATGATGGAGATAATTCGAATTTTGGGGAAATTGGTCTGAGATAGGGTATGGTTGAAGGTATGGGTTCGGCCAGAGGGTAGTTTAGATTTTGAGTTTGATTTGATTTTTTTGGGGTTTGGTAGTTTAAGGATTAAGGATCTTAGGATTATTTTAGGGCCTGAAATGGGTTACCGAAGATGGTGGTCGGAGGTGCGGTGACGGCGGCCGTGGAGGGTGGTGGTATAGTTTAGGATTAGGGTTTTTAGGCTGAAGTGTATTTTGGTAATTTTAGGGTTAATGGGTTAGGATCCGGGTCAGGTTCGGGTCTGAACCGGGTTTGGTTTGGGTTTAGTTTGGTTTAGTTACGGGTCATTACAAAGATAAATCAATCAACCTTGAAAAGAAAAATAGCATATGGCCAAAAGATTTATGTAACTCAAATATTCATTCTATAATGTGCGTTTTGCAAGTGTGGAGACAACATCCTTTTATAGGTTAAGGAGCGGGAAATTTTGTAAATAATCCAATTTGAGACTAATATTTGAAGTATAGGGAATGTTGAGAGAATTTTAGGAATTTAGGCAATTTTCTACAGTATCAGGTGGCGTCTTCCATTTTTAATATTTTTTGAGACCAAAAACGCCACCTGCATGTGGCGTCCTCTCATGACACTGTAGAAAATGGCCTAGATTCCTAAAATTCCCTCAACATTCCTTATATTTCAAATATTAGTTTCAAGTTGGCCTATATATCCAACAAAACTGACTAAGGAGTGCTTAAAATCTAAGCTAACTTGAATTTAACCTAAATCTAACAACTGAAATTAAAAATAGTAAAGACGAGGATTACAGCTTGGACCTAGCAACTCCATCAGCGGAGGACTGGTTCGGATAATGACGACCTGAAACTGGCTACACCATCAGCGGAGAGCAGGATCAGTGGACGACTACAGCTTGGACCTAGCAACTCCATCAGCGGAGGACTGGTTCGGATAATGATGACCTGAAACTGGCTACACCTTCAACGGAGAGCAAGATTTGAGGACGACGGAAGCTTGGACCCGGCCACTCCATCAGCGAAGGACTGGATTGGATAATGACGACCAAGAACCGGCTACACCATCAGCGGAGAGCAGGATTTGAGGACGACGGGAGCTTGGACCCGGCCACTCCATTAGTGGAGGACTAGATCGGATAATGAAAGTTGATAAATTTTCTTTTAATTTTCCTCATTTTTGATTTTTTCAATTTTTTCAATTTTTGATTTTTTCTTGTTGTTTTGTTTCTTTTTCATTTTTCTATTTTTCTTGAACTGTACAAAGAAGTAAAACTCGAGAAAAATTAGGTCTGGCTGCACCGTCAGAGGAGAAACAAGACCTAAATAGAAATTCGATCTGCTTGGGGAAATGTTCAGATCTGTTGCACCATTAACAGAGAAACGAGATCTTCGGGATGTCTATACTGCTGTACCATCAGCGGTAAAGCAAAATCTGGAAATGTTGGCCTATCAACAATGACGAATGCAAGATCTGAAAAAGGCTATTTCTGCTGCTCTACTGGCGGAGAGGTATGACCTGAAAATGGGAAAAAACATTAATCAGTAAATGTTCACAAAATTTGTCATTGTTACCTTTTATTGATATTTCAGCATCCTCTTTGTGTTTGACCTCCTCTAAGACTAAGGTTGGCCGTCGTGTTGTTGCCCCCATGGCTGAGGCTCTTCAATCCCTTTCGCAGACCTGTTATATACAAGCGAAAATGCATGAATGCATCTAATTTCATGCCTAAATGCACGTGTCTATCCTAAATGTATGACAACTTAAATGTATGCACCTAATCTAAATGTATGATGTATGCAAGAATGATTCAATACAAGATGAATGCAACTAAATGCATGAATGCGACATGATTTAATTTTTTTGGTCTTCAAATGGATGCCCCTGACTCTCGACTGGTCATGTCGGGATCTTGGTCCTTTATGTGGCAGTGCCCCAACCTCCTTCGGCTTCGAACATATTCTTTGGACTCATTCTCCTGTTTGGATGCCTCAAAAGTTTATTCATTACATGACATCATCTGACACTGTTCTCGTAGTAAATTTGAAACTTTAAGGTGATGTATTTTGGATATTCAGGACTCAGATATGAACAAAAGATGTTTGCATTGCTACTTGTAGTTTTGATCCCTTACAAAATACTCTCACCACTATTGTACTTGGTAAGGTTGGTTTACAAAAAGTATTACTCTGAAAGTGATAAAAACTACAAGGGGACCTGCCATGGTCAGAACAGTGCAATACTTAACATGGTCCAGTTCAAAAACCCTTCAACACCCTCAGTTGGCATCTTCATGCTTCGGAAAAGGGTTCCCACTTGTGGCTGAACTTGTAGGGTTTTCAATACTTATAACACCGAGCTTGAGGTACCTTTCTACCAGCCTCTTGAAGCCCCAACAATTTTCAATCGTGTGGCCCACCTGTCCTGAGTGATAATCGCAACTCGCATTAGGATCATGCCACTTAGGGAATGGGGGTTGCGTCGGATCCTGGTGGAAAGGTACCACTATATGGGCTTTTAGCAGTTCCTTGTACAGGTCTCTATATGACATCGGCAGGGGAGTGAATTCTATCTTCTCAGTGTTCTTCCTCTGACCAGAACCTTGGCTTGAGGCAACGTGAGCACTTGGCACGGCCTTAGATTGCACAATTGTGCTGGGCTTGGAATAATTGGTATTGTAAACTCCTGAAGAGTTCATTTCCTGGTCTTTCCTTCCATGGTAAGGCTTCTTATGGGACGAACCTCCATCATCAAGTTTGCCAGTCTTGAAAGCATTCTCGATGAGCTCACCGAATAACACGAGGTCGAAAAAATTGGTAGTCGCGTTCCCTATCAAGCAACCCAAGATCGGACCCTCCAAAGTTTGTACAAATGTGACCACGGTCTCCCTCTCACTGAGCGGGGGTTGGACCTGAACTGCTATATCCTTCCAGCGCTGAGCGTACTGCCTGAAGCTTTCATTATGTTTTTGTTTCATTTGTTGTAACGTCCACCGGTCTGGTATCATGTCATTGACGTGTCGGTATTGCTCCAGAAAAGCTTTTGCCAAGTCTCTCCAGGATTTGATATGATGTCGGCTCAATTGATTATACCATCGGGCAGCAGATCCCGAAAGGCTGTCTTGGAAGTAGTGAATTAACAGCTTGTCGTCTCGATCGTATCCTGTCATCTTCTGACAGAACATAGTGAGGTGAGCGCGAGGACAGCTTGTTCCGTCGTACTTCTAAAACTCTGGGACCTTGAATTTAGGAGGTAAAACCAAATCTGGGACAAGACTGAGTTCATTGACATCGAATCCACTAAAAGTATCTTCTACTCCCATAGCCTCTAGCTTATCTTCGAGTCTCTTACATCGATCTTCGATTTCCTTTGAAGCTTCTACCTTGGGCCCCTCGGTCTCAAACAGATGATCCATTTCTGAAATAAAATTTTTAGCTTGATTGCTGTAGCGATGTCCTTTTTTGTTTTGTATCGCTAAAAAAACGTGGATTTTCGAAGTGTTGAGAGGTGTTTGTGATTTTTTGGATATAAAATATTTATTCCGTGGGGTTTTAAAAAAACCGCATTTTATTTAAAGATTGGAGTCGCCACCGGCCACTTAGGTAGGCCGGACACCATAAAACCAGAGATTCAAAAAATATTGGGTTCGGGAGTCGGTTACGGATGTGGAAGGATTAGCACCCCCACACTGCCCAAAATTGGTACTTTAATAATTACCGCTTTATTAATATTAGATTTTTCGGGTTAAAGTGACGATTAGTTTAAAATTCGGTTATGATTGCGAATAAATTTTAAAGGCCCCGTTATCCGAGGGTAAACGCCCAACCACTATCACTACGCCTGATACTGGCCCCGTTTACGCTCGGATAAAAGGGCACCACATTGACAATTTATATCTCGATATGCAATCTTAGTGGGCAAAATATAAAACATGGCAAATAATTTAAATGCAATAAATATTAACATAACAGAATACTAATCTAACATAAATAAAATGCTAAATTAAAACATACATATATACATATTAATCTAACTCATAAATAAAAACATATCTAGCATAAACAAAATACTAATATTCATAAATATTAATCTAACATAAAAACAAATTCAACATAAAATATTATTCTAAAACATACATACATAAATATTAATCTAACTCATAAATAAAAACATATCTAACATAAATAAAATATTAATATAAAACACAAATTTAAAACATATTAAATATTAATCTAAAACATAAACATACAAAATAAAAAATAAGACCACAATTTTAAAATAACTAATATTTCATTAAATTATAAAAATTACAACACTAATAAAAAAGGGAAGAAAATATACCTAACTAGGAGCTCGAACGACGAACCCCGACTGAACCCCACCGAGATCTACCACGACCTCTCCAAAAATATTAACTAGATCGGACCTAAAATAGGACCCCGATCGAACCGGTTAGGACCAAGGATATTACCCCGGTCCTGAGCTAGCCGAATTGGCCTGCCCTGCCGATTCCAATTGCAATTGTTGCAATTGCTCTTGCAATTGCAATTGCAATTTTCTCCCTTTGCTTTGCTGCTGCCTCCTCTATTTATAGGGGGAAGAGGGTGACGTGGAGCCTTGTGCTCCACTCCCCTCCCCCTTTTTTTTTTATTATTATTTTTTTTGCTTTTTTGCCTTTTTTATATATATATAATTTTACTATTATAATAACACTAATAACACTAAAACCCGGTCAAAAATGAGTAATTACAGTTGCCCCTCTTTGCTTGTTCTTGTGAAACGAGGACAAAGTAAAGATCAAAAACACTCATTTTTGACCTACTTTCTCGTCTTTGGCTTCAAAATCACGTGTTCTTCTGGAACTATCCGCTCTTCTTTAGCTGAATCTTCAGGCTCGTAAGTTCTTCCTATATAGAGCTTCGTCACCTTCCGATCTTGGAGTTATAGGCTCTTTCTACCTAGAACCCTTCACTCTGAAGCCTCGAGTTATGAATCCCTCCTATATAGAACCTTTCATTCTGAGACGGTGCAGCTTGGAGTCCTTCCTATATAGAACTCTTCGCCTTCAACGCTGGTTTCTCCTATATAAAACCTTATGCGTCACTGATGGATTCTTCCGACTGGGAGTTCCTCCTATATAGAACTGCTAGCCTTTAAACCCTGGAGTTGTCAGTCCTTCCTATATAGAACTTTTCATTTTGAGACGGTGTAGCTTGGAGTCCTTCCTATATAGAACTCTTCGCCTTCAGCGCTGGTTTCTCCTATATAAAACCTTCGCGTCATCGATGGATTCTTCGATCGGGAGTTCCTCCTATATAGAACTGCTAGTCTTCAAACCCCGGAGCCATGATCCTTCCTATATAGAACTTTCCATTTTGAGACGGTGCGGCTTGAGTCCTTCCTATATAGAACTCTTCGCCTTCAACGCTGGTTTCTCCTATATAAAACCTTTTTTGCGTCGCTGATGGATTCTTCCGACCGGGAGTTCCTCCTATATAGAACTGCTAGTCTTCAAACCCGGAGCCGCCTTGATCCTTCCTATATAGAACTTTTGGCGCTCGAAATCTCAGAGCTCTGAGGTTCTTCCTATATAGAACCTTTCACTCTAAGGCAGTGAAGCTCTGAGTCTTTCCTATATAAGACTCTTCGCTTTCGACACAACAGTTTCCTATATAACCTTGTGTGTCATAGGTGAATTCCTTTGACTGAGAGTTCTTCCTATATAGAACTGCGAGTCTTCACCTTGGAGCCGTCGGTCCTTCCTATATAGAACTTTTGGCGTCTGAAATCTTGGAGCTACGGATTCTTCCTATATAGAATCTTTTACTCTAAGACATTGAAGCTCGGAGCCCTTCCTATATAGAACTCTTTCGCTTTCGACACAACAGATTTCCTATATAATCTTGCGTGTCATGGGTGAATTCCTTCGATCGGGAGTCCTTCCTATATAGAATCGCTAGTCTTCACCCCGAGTCGTCGATCCTTCATATATAGAACTTTCACTTAACGAAGCCTCGGAGCGGAGGATTCTTCCTATATAGAACCTCTCTCTGGAGCTTGAAAACATGTGCCTTTTGTATGTAAAAACATTGTCTTCTCATTTGGGATTCACACCACGATGGCCATCGATGTCTCTTTGGATCTGCAGATACCTGTCTGAGATAAAAACAAAATGCTATGACAAATGAATTGACATGCTCCTAATCCTAGTGATGTCTGACTATTCATGATGCATGAGTGTCAATATTTTGGTGGGCTTGTTTTGGTCCTTATTTGATCTTGATGTTCGCTTTCTCCTTTCTTACGGGCATTGATACCCCGCTTCACTGTCAGGTTCAACCATCTCAACCTTTCTTTTTCTCTAATTACGACTTGGAATTCTAAAGTGCCCTTTCGGGTTTTCACTTTAGAGAGAGAGTTTTTTTTAGGGGTGCCCTTCTGGGTTTTCACCTAAGAGATCTCTCTTGTTATCTCGCATGCCTTCCTTGAATAGACAGGACGTACACCATTGATCATCCTATCCGGTTGTTTGAAGCTTTCCTCCTTCCCTATCAACAGACATTATGTAGGGAACTAGAAGACGGAGTTAACATCGTTTTCTTTGATCACCTGCATTTTTAAGGTTAAATCACAGTAATGCTCCGAAATCTCTTGTTTCACTATAAGCCTATGTTAACTTATCTGACTGAAATTAACAAGAAGACAAGGAATGGATGCTCAAAAACACGGTTTTATTACGATTAAGGGCTTGGGATAGCTTAAAAAGAAATGTATGACACACATGAGTTAAGTATGAAAATACAAGATCCCTCATTATCTTCGATATGAATGATACATAATCCTGTCAACCGGTGTAGAATTTTTTGCCTGAAGCCTCTTCTTCATGATGTTCATGAGGATACTCTTCTCTTTGGATATTCAACTTTTCAATTTACCCGAGCCGCCCTTTACGGGTTTTCAACTCGGGTCCTCCCTTTGCTTCAAGACGCCCGGTTTTGGGTTTTCGCCTTGAGCTCTCCATTTTTGTCTTCTTTTTTCATTCATTTTTTTTGTTGCTTCCCTTTTTTTCTTCAAAGATAGTATTTCTTGACAGCATCAGAATTTACAGGGTTCTTCAGCTCGTCTCCATCCATTTCTGTTAGGATCAGGGCTCCTCCTGATAATGCATTTTTTACGACATACGGTCCTTCCCAGTTGGGCATCCACTTTCCTCGAGCATCTTTCTGGATAGGGAGGATTTTCTTGAGTACCAGATCCCCTTCTTTGAATTCTCTTGGGCGCACTTTTTTGTTGTATGCCTGCACCATCCGCTTTTGGTACATCTGACCATGACAAATGACCTTTAGTCTCTTTTCATCAATGAGATTTAGCTGGTCGAGTCTGGCCTGCACCCATTCAGCTTCTTCCAATTTTACTTCGTTTAAGACCCGGAGAGACGAGATCTCTACCTCGATGGGAAGTACTGCTTCGGTACCATACACCAAGGAGTAGGGTGTTGCCCCTGTTGACGTGCGAATGGACGTCATATAGGCGAAAAGGGCAAAATACAACTTCTCATGCCAATCCCTGTAGGTATCCGTAGTCTTCGCTATGATCTTCTTTATGTTCTTGTTTGCTGCTTCCACTGCTCCATTCATTTTAGGACGATAGACTGTGGAATTATGGTGTGTTATCTTGAATTGAGTGCACACGTCCGTCATCATTTTGTTATTTAGGTTGGAAGCATTGTCGGTGATGACCCTTTCTGGCAATCTGTATCAACAAATAATCTCATTCTTTAAGAACTTACATACTGTAGTTCTTGTGATATTGGCGTAAGACGCTGCCTCTACCCATTTCGTGAAGTAATCTATGGCGACCAAAATGAAACGGTGTCCATTGGAAGCTTTCGGATGAAGCTACCCGATGACGTCTATGCCCCATGCTGCGAAAGGCCACGGAGAATTCATGGTGTGTAAAGGCGATGGGGGTGCATGAATTTTGTCAGCGTAGATTTGGCATTTGTGGCATTTTCTGGCGTAATCGATGTAATCTCCCTCCATGGTCAACCAGAAATAACCATATCTCATAATTTTCTGGGCTATAGACAGCCCGTTGGCGTGCGTTCCACAGAGCCCGTCATGTACTTCGGCTAAAATCTCCTTCGCCTCCCGGGCATCCACACATCTCAACAATGTCTGATCATGACTCCTCCTATATAGGATCTCCTCATCTAGGACATATTTTGTTGCCATTTTTCTGAGCGTTTTTATGTCATTGTCGTTTGCCCCTTCTGGATACTTTCGAAGTTTGACGTATTGCAAGATGTCATAGTACCATGGGTTTCCATCACTCTCTTCCTGTACATTACAACAATGAGCAGGCCTTTCAAACGTCTGCATCTCAATCGGTTTCATTTCTGCCCCGGTGTTTGCTTTAAACATGGTTGCCAATGCATCTGCCATCTGATTTTCTTCTCGGGGCAGGTAATTGAAGCTGACCTTTTCAAACTCTTTGGTGAGCTCTTGGATCAATTCGTAATATTTGACCAACTTCGGGTCCCTGGTTTCCCATTCCCCGCGCAATTGGTAAATGACTAAGGACGAATCTCCGAACACTCGAAGTTCCTTAACCTTTCTCTCGATGGCTGAGTTCAGTCCCATGACGCAAGCTTCGTATTCAGCTATATTGTTTGTGCAGAAGAATTCCAATATGCTGGTGAAAGGATAATAGGCGTCCTCGGAGAAATTAGCACTGCCCCTATCCCATGTCCGATGGCGTTAGAGGCTCCATCGAAGTAAAGTTTCCATGATTTATCATCTGAAACCTCTTCTTCGGTTGTAATGGACATCAAGTCTTCGTCTGGGAAATTAAAGTTCAATGCCTCATAGTCATCCGAAGCACGACTAGCTAGGAAATCTGCTACGGCACTCCCCTTTACGGCTTTCTGATTAACGTATACGATGTCGAATTCGGATAAGAGCATCTGCCATCGGGCCATCCTTCCCGTTAGTGCTGGCGCTTCCATTAAGAACTTCAATGGATCTAGCTTGGATATCAACCAGGTAGTATGATACAACATGTACTGTCTAAGCCGCTTGGTAGCCCAAACTAGAGCACAACACAGCTTCTGTACTAGCGGGTACCACGTTTCGCAATCATTGAATTTCCTGCTTAGGTAGTAGATGGCTTGTTCCTTTTTTCTTGACTCATCGTGTTGCCCCAATACGCATCCCATTGAATTCTCAAAAACTGTTAAGTAAAGAATTAGTGGTCGACCAGGTACTGGTGCGACTAAAATTGGAGCATTTGTCAGGTACTTTTTGATCTTTTCTAGGGCTCTTTGACATTCTTCATCCCACACACCAGGATTATTCTTTCTAAGGAGTCTGAAGACCGGGTCACATTGGTCGGTTAATTGGGAAATGAAACGAGAGATATAATTCAGCCTCCCTAGGAAACCGCGAACTTCCTTCTGAGTGCGGGGTGGTGAGAGGTCTTGGATGGATTTCACTTTATCTGGATCAATCTTGATCCCTCTTCTACTTACCACGAACCCTAGAAGTTTTCTAGAAGTAACGGCGAAGGTACACTTGGCAGGATTGAGCCTCAGTTGGTACTTTCATAGTCTTTGGAATAGTTTTCTCAAGTTTTGTAGGTGCTCTTCCTCTGTTCGGGATTTGGCAATCATATCATCCACGTATACTTCTATTTCTTTGTGCACAATGTCATGGAAAAGAGTCACCATTGCTCTTTGGTATGTTGCCCCTGCATTCTTTAGCCCAAACGGCATCACTCGATAACAAAAAGTCCCCCACATAGTTATGAACGTGGTTTTCTCCATGTCATTAGGGTCCATCTTTATCTGGTTGTACCCTGAGAAGCCGTCCATGAAGGAAAACCATGAATGTCCTGCGGTGTTGTCAACCAGCGTGTCAATATGTGGTAAAAGGAAGTTGTCTTTAGGGCTGGCTCGGTTCAGATCCCTATAATCTACACACATACGGACTTTCCCATCTTTCTTTGGTACTGGTACAATGTTTGCAACCCATTCGGGGTATTTGGCTACCTCCAAGAATCCAGCATCGAATTGCTTTTTCACTTCCTCTCAGATCTTTAACAGCATATCTGGTCTCATTCTCCGAAGTTTTTGCTGTATTGGTTTGCACTCCGATTTTGTTGGCAATTTGTGCACCACTATGTCGGTATTCAACCCTGGCATATCTTGATAAGTCCAGGCGAAGACATCCTTGAATTCTTGAAGTAGGGTTATCAGTTCGCGCTTGGTTTCTAAGGAAATCATCGTTCCTACTTTTATTTCTTTTCTCTCTTCTTCAGTCCCCAAGTTTACAACTTCTGTTTCTTCTTGGTGGGGCATGATCTGCCTTTCTTCGTTGTCCACCATTCTCTTTAACTCTTCCGGGACCTCACTTTCTATCTCATCATATCCTTCCTCAATTCCCTCTGAGACCTCAGGGCATTCAAAATTCACTCCAGGATTGGATCCGGTATCATTCATATCGTCAATCATGAGTGACCTGCATTAAATGAGAATGAATTGTATTGGGAAAGAGACGGCTTTATATGAAGGGAATGGACATGAAGAATGCATGAATGAAATAAATGAATCTTTGGTCATTTTAGGAAAGTGGGGATATTTTCATTTCAATCAAAAAGTTAACATATGTGCCTCGTACAAGAGATCCCCATTGTTTATGGGCAAAAACAAAAGGTTGATTCGGAGCATTACTATGATCTATTCCTAAAAATTACAGGTAGATCAATGCAGCTCCAGTTATCGAGTGTTTCCCCGGGACGGCAAGGGTGGATGTTGGTCAACATTTTGCTGCCTCGGTCCTTTTCAGCTATCATGTTGATGTACATCCCTTCAAATGATTCACTGAGTATTTCCTCCTGGTTGAGTACTTCATTTTTCTTCATTGCCTCTCCAACATCTTGACCGGGCTGGTAGAACCCTCCGGAGACAAAAGTGGTTTTCAAACTAGGAAAGGACATCGGCCTCCACGGAATGTCTTCTCCTTTAGATCTGGCTTTTCTTTGCTCATCCTTCCTCTTATATTCCTCTTTCTTCTGTTGGGCACTTGGTTGGTAACCCAGCCCGAAACGATCCTTCTTGGTTATCATATTCTTGGGTCTCAGGTTTCCTTGTAATTTCTTCCCCAACCCTTTTCCTATTTTGGCTCCTCGGCCCAGAGTTTCTGCGACGGTCATCTTGGTACAATTAGATAACCTGGGGTAGGGGAACCGACTTCCCTCCGAAACGAATGTGGCATTTACTAGTTCCAATGCTCGGAACGAGCATTCTGCAGCATCTTCATCATTTTGAATGTAGGGTGTGTCTGATGTCACTAAAGCAACAAATTCCTGCTCTGCCTCTACTATGACCAATTTGCCTTCAACTACAAATTTTAATTTCTGATGCAATGATGAGGGGACAACTCCTGCGGAGTGGATCCACGGTCTTCCCAACAGGCAGCTGTAGGATGGTTTTATGTCCATCACCACAAAATCGATCACATATTCAGTTGGTTCGATCAATAGGGGTACCTCAATTTTCCACATTGTTCCTCTTTGCGTACCATCAAAGGCTCTTACCGAATTGTGGCAGGGCTTTAGGTGCGAACCATCTACTGGCAGTTTTTGCAGGGTCACCATAGGCAAGACATTCAATGCTGACCCGTTGTCGATTAGTACGCCTGGTACTACATACCCTTTGCAGTGGGTAGTGATGTTAAGGGCTTTGGTAGACCCGATTCCTCCCTCAGGGATCTCATCATCACTGAACGTGATATGATTATAGGCAGTGATATGCCCCCACTATCATGTCCAGGTTTGATACAGAAATGTCCTGGGGCACAAAAGTTTAATTCAGCACTTTCAATAGCGTCTCCCGACGCTTCTCTGAACTCAAGAGTAATTCCAGCACTGTGATCCTGGCTGGTTGTTTTCGTAGTTGTTCCACTACGCTGTACTCGCTATGTCGCAAGAACTTTAGAAATTCTTTGGCCTGGGCCTCAGTTACCAGCTCATTTATCTTTGGGGGAGGTTCTTCTCCAAATATCTGCGTAGGGCTAACTGTTGTACTCTTCCCCTTATCTTTTTCAGCCGCTTTCAAAGCCTCGGAGGAATAACATCGGCCGCTCCTTGTGAAATGGCCTGCCTCACCAACGTTCACATCGTTCTGGCTTTGTTGGTCTTTCAGTGTAGGCTCTTTTACCTGACCATGTTCTGGTTTTTCTGGCGTGGTTACATTTACAACATAATTCCAGGGGATTTGTCGCATATCTTTGAATGGGAATGGAGATGGTGCTGAAATGATGATCTTGGGACTTATCTTGCTGGTTTCTCCCTGGGAGACACTTGCATTCCCTGGCCTGGGAGAGATGATAAAAGGTCTATCCTTCCCGTATTTAGACTTGGGGCTATCCGTTATGTGTACGTCCGCCCCCTTCTTCCCCGTGGGCTCCTCGAAGAATTCTATTTGTTTTTCATTCATCAATTGTTGCACCAATTTCTTGAACTCATCACATTCTTGGATATCATGCCCTTCAGTCTGGTGGAATTCGCAATACTTTCCACATTCCTTCTGCCTTGTTATCATGCCTTTGTCGATCACACGAGCCATGCATAACTGTTGAAATACCCACCGTAAATGAGACTTGATTTCTGACACATCATCTTTTATCCTCCTGGTAAAGTATTCTTCAATAACATTTACCCCTCTGCTCCCATGATTAGGCAGCGGGTTGTTGGCTACACTCGGCTCTTCAAACTTCAATATCCCGGAATCGATTAAGTTCTGCACAAGTTTTTTGAAGGCAAGGCAGTTCTCAGTGGGATGTCCAGGGGTACCGCCGTGATAGTCGCAATGCGCGCTTGGATTATACCAAGGCGGGAAGGGCGGATTGACATGAGTAACGATGCATGGCCGGACCAGGTCTGCTTCATACAACTGGGAATAAAGTTCGAGTACGAAACAGGTAGGGAGTGAAAGTTCTCCTCTCTTTCTCTTTTTCGTGTGACTCTCATCTCTTTGATTCGAGTTTTGTGGTTTTCCCACAGTGCTTGTGGCTGTGAGACTGTGAAGTTCTTGGGGTGGTATAGGTGCTGGTGGTGTTTACTTCATTTCTCTTGTTATACTTTGAGACCCTTCCCCACCATCAATTCTACCGCTCTTAATTGCAGTTCAAGGGACTCTTGATCCCCGATTAAGTCGGCAAAGCAACTGCGTTGTGTTATTAATGAGGCGATCAAAGAGTGCCCCTTTTGAGTATTGACAAATAATGGCGTGATTTCATGCTCCGGGATGGGTGGCTGGATTTGGGCTACTTCTCTCCATCTTTGGGCGTATTGCCGCGAGCTTTCGTTGGACTTCGCCCCATATTTTCTAACATAATTCTGCTAGGGTCATGTCATTTACATGCTTGTATTGCTCAAGTAAATGCTTTTGATAAATCTTTCCATGTCTTAACATTTGCCTTGCTCAACCGAGTGTACCAATGTAACGCCGCTCGATTAGACTATCCCGAAACAATGGATCGGTAGCTTTTCGTCCTTATGATAGGCCGTCATTTTTTCTACAGTACATTGTTATGTGTGCAGAAGGACATGTGGTTCCATCGTATTTATCGAACTCTGGCGTTTTAAATTTTGGCGGTAGGACAAGATCGGACACCAGACTTAAGTCACTAGTGTCATTTCCTGATTCTTCATTTGATTGTAACGCTTTAAATTTTTCCTCCATGAGGCGAAATCTTTCCTCCCACTTTTTTTCTACCTCATTCATGATTCTTTCGACCATGTTCAGGTCCGGCACTTCTTCTTCATAGAGTGCTTCAGTATCGAGGGGCTGAGTCTCAGGTGCCCCTACTTGAAAACTAGATGACACTCCTGCAGGGTCGATATACACCTTCCTATCCGGGTTTGGTGCAGTTGGTTGAACCTTGTAGTGAGCCGGGGTACCTTCTGGCTTTTGAACATTTTCTCCTTCCACTCTTTTTCCAAGACTCTTTGCCAGCAATGCGGTTATGTCGGATACTATAGATGTTTGCATTGCGTTAATCTGATCATCGAGGCTTCTCTGCGGGCCTCTTCAAGCCTTGTCTCGAGCTCTCTTTGCCCTCTTTCTAGACTGATTATCCTTTCTTCCATGAGCTTTCTTTGTAGCCGGGTAAAGTATGGGTGATAAATGATTGCGGGTTAACTACACACAACGCCACAATATTCATAATGTTAATATGGTTGCAAGAAATAAATGCATGTATAATGATGCGAATGCAAATGCAAGAATGTATGCAGATAAGGTACTGATTCCGCTGGTAATCACCCTTTTGAACTACTTCCACGGGAATTAAAGGGTCTAGATTACAACAAAGTTCATGTTACAAAATAAAGATCCCTAATACAAAAGATCTAATTACAACACAGAGTCCTATAGATAGGCTCTAGCTCTATCTCCTAATTTTCCAATTGCCCTGAGCAGCTTGAGGAACCTGGGAGCTTCTTCCATTCCCGGGGCTATAAAAGGTCGGAGTGTCTCAGCCTCGACCGCCAAATCATTCATATGCCTGGCGACTCGCTGTATATCCACCATTAGGTTTGCGTAATACTGGTCCCTGTCCTGTACCATTCGAGCAGCGTCGCGTAGTCTCTTCTGCCAATAGGTGTCCCCTCCGGCTGCAGCCTCATCGAACACATTAATTCTTTCCTTGTAATCCTCAACAGTTGCTTCGAGGGACTCAATTCGTTCTCGTAACACACCCACTTCGCGTTCTCTTTCTTGCAGCTCAGCGAAGTTATTCCTGCGGCAGTACATTCGAAGTGAGTGTTCAACTTCCGCCACCTTTCCTTTTAATTCGCCATTTTGACTTTGGCTTTGCTCCAGCCTTTGAATAGTGTCATCGTATAGTTTTTGCATTTCTAACAGTCTATTTCGGCTACTCATGGACTTTCTTTTCCATACGGCGACGTTTTCTCTCTCATGATGGACAACTTGTTTTCCCTTGCTGATTTCTTGCCTGAATCTTTCTTTCTCTTGATAATGGCCTTCTTGGCGGACCGTTTTTCTTCTTCCATAGCCAAACGGCAGCTTTCTATCTCTTTCTCGATCGCTCTCTTGTTGATTTCTCGTTCTTCTTCCACCAAACGGATGTCGTTCATCCTTTCTCTTTCCACGGCTATGAATTGACTCTGGCTGACCTTCTGTATTTTTGATTGTAGTAGAAGGGCATCTTTTTGATAAAGAGTGTTCTTGTCGCTCAAATCTGTATTTAATTTCTTCAATTGCCTAATTATCCCGTCCCGCTCGTCAACCTCTAAGCTTGCCTTATAGAGCTCGCTCGCATGTTGGATCTGTTGGATGTCCATTTTCCTTTTAACTTCTTCGAGTTCATTCCTTAAGATGTCGGCTTCAGACGGTACCACCCTTGTAAGCTCTTCGAGTGGCACTGCTGGTCCTTGATCAGATTCGGAAATCACATTATTAACCCTCAAACGTCTCCAAAGATCGTAATTTGGGGTAGTCATGTGCTCGATATCTCCTTCCACCCTGATCTGGTAACAATGATCCCAGGCCCTCATGATGGTCTGAATTTTTCCTTTGAACTCCCCTTTGAAAAGAAACTCAATTTGGCTTAATCCGGCGGTATTGGGAATAAACTGTCGTGATCCGAACTGCCGAGACACTAAAAGCGGAGCACAGTCAATCCCTCCATGCAATCCCAACATCATCAACCAGTTGAAATCCCCACAACTGTATAGAAAATAATTAACTTTACCGAGCCATGAGACCCTCCATGCTATGTCTTCATCTTGAATGTTCCTAAAGAAACTGGTCCACATTTTTGTTTTCAAATCTTCTCGCCATTCCTTTGCTAAGTACTCCCGTAAAGGCGAAAAACCTTGGAAGGATATCCCCGGCAGGACCCTCGTCGGTGACTTCCACATGTGACTCTGAATCCATACTTGTAACAGTTGTGCGCATCCTCGAAAACGTCCTTCTTCATGTTTCCGGCTAGCATTTAAGGAAATGAAAGTCTCGACCAAGATTGTTGGTACCAGGTTTGCTTTCCGTTTCACCCGCTCAAACAAATCCAGAATGGCTATGTCAATGTTCCCGAGTACTCTGGGAAAGATCACCAAGCCATATATTCCTAAAGCGAATAGGTCCATTTTCTTTGCCTTGTCTGGATGTGTCGGTATGATGTCCCGAATACTTTCCCATGCAAAGACTGTATTATCTCCTCGGACCTGAAGGAGGCCATTAACCCAATCGTCACTCATCCCCGCAAAGGTTTTGAGTTTCGCAGTGTAATTCTGATTCCTCGGAGGTTTCGCGTAGATCCAATCTTACTGAATATTTTTCTGGTTAAGTAAAGCAATGTATTCTTCTACCGTAGGCATCATGTCCTGCCCATTGAAGGTGAAGCAGCAAAAAGTCGGATTCAGAACTGGACTATAGCTCGGAGTAGGGGCTGGTTAATCCGAACATATAACAGCTGTGCGATGTCGCTAAAACTATCGCAGAACAAGTCTTGTAGTCTTCGGTCCCATCTTTCCCAAATGCTTTGAAGATCCCATAAGTCGTTCTGTTGGAGACTTACATAGGTGTACCCTGGTATTACGCGTTCGTTCGGCAAACTGTCCCCTTGGATTTTCTGGTTGACCTCTGACCAATGTCTGACTGACAAATTAAGCTCTTCTTTCCTAAGACACCTTTTTTCCATGGCGAAAGACTTTCTGATCAGGCAAACCACTTGATCTAGTACCTTTATGTGATGCAAATGCAATGATGTATGAGAAAAAACAAAAGCGAAAAGAAAACAAGTCAGTACCAGATAAAATTGATAAATATATAAATAAAAGGACAAAATTAAACAGAATAAACACAAAAACAACTCTATTTATCCCGTCTAAAATATCTAAGGTTATCCGCATGGCTCTAACAGGGTAGGTTTCTATGTTCTCTACATGCAGTGTTGGTTCTAGGAGGTACCCGAATTGTCCTTGCTGTCCTCTACTAAGAGTAGCAAGGCCCCCGATCATCACCCATTATAGGCTCCTTTCAACCGGGTTCAATTCAGGGGGACCCATTCGCTTATGCCCATACGAAGGGCGATATCCTTACGAAAAGCATAAGGTACTCGAGCCCGAAGGTACTTTGCTAGGCCCATACGGGAGAACGATATCTCCACGAAAGCATTAGCGTTTTCCCCCACTTAAAAAGACGGGTTTATATGCCATATTTTAAATGCGTTAAAATAAACGCGCAATTATGACCGAATGTTAATTTAATAGTCACTTTTAATCCGGAACTTCCAATGTTAGTAAAGCGGTAATTATTTTAAAAGCTTGGCTCTCATTTGTTTAAAAAAAAACAAAAATTATCCCCAGCGGAGTCGCCATCTGTAGCGATGTCCTTTTTTGTTTTGTATCGCTAAAAAAACGTGGATTTTCGAAGTGTTGAGAGGTGTTTGTGATTTTTTGGATATAAAATATTTATTCCGTGAGGTTTTAAAAAAAACCGCATTTTATTTAAAGATTGGAGTCGCCACCGGCCACTTAGGTAGGCCGGACACCATAAAACCAGAGATTCAAAAAATATTGGGTTCGGGAGTCGGTTACGGATGGGGAAGGATTAGCACCCCCACACTGCCCAAAATTGGTACTTTAATAATTACCGCTTTATTAATATTAGATTTTTCGGGTTAAAGTGACGATTAGTTTAAAATTCGGTTATGATTGCGAATAAATTTTAAAGGCCCCGTTATCCGAGGGTAAACGCCCAACCACTATCACTACGCCGATCATCGGCCCGTTTACGCTCGGATAAAAGGGCACCGCATTGACAATTTATATCTCGATATGCAATCTTAGTGGGCAAAATATAAAACATGGCAAATAATTTAAATGCAATAAATATTAACATAACAAAATACTAATCTAACATAAATAAAATGCTAAATTAAAACATACATATATACATATTAATCTAACTCATAAATAAAAACATATCTAGCATAAACAAAATACTAATATTCATAAATATTAATCTAACATAAAAACAAATTCAACATAAAATATTATTCTAAAACATACATACATAAATATTAATCTAACTCATAAATAAAAACATATCTAACATAAATAAAATATTAATATAAAACACAAATTTAAAACATATTAAATATTAATCTAAAACATAAACATACAAAATAAAAAATAAGACCACAATTTTAAAATAACTAATATTTCATTAAATTATAAAAATTACAACACTAATAAAAAAGGGAAGAAAATATACCTAACTAGGAGCTCGAACGACGAACCCCGACTGAACCCCACCGAGATCTACCACGACCTCTCCAAAAATATTAACTAGATCGGACCTAAAATAGGACCTCGATCGAACCAGTTAGGACCGTGGATATTACCCCGGTCCTGAGCTAGCCGAATTAGCCTGCCCTGCCGATTCCAATTGCAATTGTTGCAATTGCTCTTGCAATTGCAATTGCAATTTTCTCCCTTTGCTTTGCTGCTGCCTCCTCTATTTATAGGGGGAGGAGGGTGACGTGGAGCCTTGTGCTCCACTCCCCTCCCCCTTTTTTATTATTATTATTTTTTTTGCTTTTTTTTGCCTTATATATATATATAATTTTACTATTATAATAACACTAATAACACTAAAACCCAGTCAAAAATGAGTAATTACAATTGCCCCCGATCTTAACTTCTGATGCAGATGGATGATTTATAGGGATCGAAGTACAGGCCTGGTGTAGATGAGACTTTCCCCGTGAAATGATCACCTGGGGTTGAGTTTCTGGCTGTATCCTAGTTTGAACGGGCGTGAACCCCGGAGGATACATAACATCCTCGTCCTCGGTAGTGGGTCTAGGATTTGCAGTGAGATTCACAACAGAGGCCTCTCCAGGCTCGGGAAGCTTCAATCCCAGCATTTGTGCCATTTGGCCCAGCATGTCTTGTTGTGACTTTACAAGTTGTTCCCTCATATCCTGTTGGACTTTCGCCAACTGTTCCTCAACCTGCTTGGCTATGTTCGCTTGCAATTCTTTTTGGTCTTTCTCGATTTTCTTCAATCTTTCATCGTTCGCCATCTTTGTTTTGTACCGGGTCCCGTATGAATGCTGAGCTGACTGGTCTTCTGCTTTATCCAGTATCACTGTCATAGGGCATCCCTAGAGTCAGTTTTCTTATTTTGAAAATGAAAGTATATGCATGCAAAATGTGTCCTAAATTGATGCAATGCAAAATCAAGATTGTGATGATGTTGTGCAATGATGCAAGTGAAATCAATGCGATGAGAATAAAATGCAACGAGTTAGTACCAAATAAAATGATTAAATAAAATAAATGATAAATATAACAAAAATAGAGTAATAAAAACTGTACATAAACAAGAAATAAGGCACCAAAGCCTAAATAGGGTGACCACTAATCGGGCAGAGTACCGACATGGCTCTAAAAGGTTGGCTCCTATGGCTTACTATATGCAGTTTTGGTGCTAAGAGGTACCCGAATTGTCCTTGCTGTCCTCTACTAAGAGTAGCAAGGTCCCCCGGTTATCACCCATTATAGGCTCCTTTCAACCGAGTTCAATTCAGGGGGACCCATTCGCTTATGCCTGCACGAAGAAACGATATCCTTACGAAAACATAAGGTACTCGAGCCCCGAAGGTACTTGCTAGGCCTACACGGGAGAACGATATCTCTACGAAAGCATTAGCGTTTTCCCCCACTTAAAAAACGGGTTTATATGCCATATTTTAAATGCATTAAAATAAACGCGCAATTATAACCGAATGTTAGTTTAATAGTCACTTTAATCCGGAATTTCTGATATTAATAAAGCGATAATTATTTGAAAAAGCTCGACTCTCTTATTTTTTTGAAAAAACAAAAATATCCCCAGCGGAGTCGCCATCTGTAGCGATGTCCCTATCGCTAAAAAATGTGTTTTTTTATTTGTTTGGAAAATATTTTCTTCTGCGGGGAGTTTTATAAAACCCGTGTTTTATTTAAAAATGGAGTTGCCACCGACCACTTAGGTAGGCCGAACACCGTAAAAAAACTAGAGATTTAAAATTGATGGGTTCGGGAGTCGGTTACGGATGGGGAAGGATTAGCACCCCCACACCGCCCAAAATTGGTACTTTAATAATTACCGCTTTATTAATATTAAACTTTCCGGATTGAAGCGACGATTAAATTAAAATTTGATTATAAGTGCGAGTAAATTTTAAAAGCCCCGTTATTCGAGAATAAACGCCCAACCACTATCACTACGCCTGATACTGGCCCCGTTTACGCTCGAATAAAAGGGCACCGCATTAACAATTTATCCGAAATGCAATCTTAAAATAAGGCAAATATAAATAAATACATTGCGGTAAAAATATAAATAAATATTAACAAAATTAAAACTAATCTAACACAAATAAGATACTATTCTAAAACATACATATTAAACACACTTGCATACATGATAATATACATATAATATTAATTAATCTAACAATATAACAATATGTACAAACAACAATATAAATATACATAGAATCTTATATATATATTAAAGCGTAAAAGAGATAAAATATTATACGTGAAATATGAACAATGGATATAAAACATATGTACATATATCATGATATCAATATATAATAAAAATAATTTTGCATAATAATAGCATATTACACACATAATAATAATAATAATAATAATAATAATAACAATAATAATAATATGTTTGGTTTACACTAATATACATAAGACAACATGAATATAAAATTTAAGGGCTAAATGCAACGATATTAAATTATATGGCATAAATAATGCATATTAATGGACTAAATTAAAACAGATGCAAAATATATAGGCTTAAATATAAACTAACAGAAATATCATGCTGGAAATTAAAGCCTACATTTCAGTGACTAAACAGAAACAATATGGAAGTTAAAGGCCACAAAGACATAAAAGAACCATATTAGACGCGCCTAAAAGATAGAAGGACCAAAAGTGTAAATAGACCCTAGACAGAAATGAATGCGGGTTGAAAGAGCAAGGGCCTAGAGCGTAATTTACCCATTACCCGAACTCGCGGATCCTCCCCGGATCCGGGTCACCGCGGGTTGGGTTGTGCCGAAACGGCACCGTTTTGTTTAAGGTTGGTTAAAATAAGGGTTGGTTTTATTTTCATATTTCGAATAGATTAAAACCCTAAACAATTCTCCCAACCCTCACTTTCTCTCCTTCTCTCGACCTTAGACCAACGGCGGCCGCTCCCTGCTCCACGCCGTTCATCGGCCTCACAGCGAACATGCGGCGGTGCAACGCGACAAGAGAGAGTAACAGGTACACCTCGAACCCTTATTTCTTGTTATAAAACGGGATTAGAAAATCTTTTGATTTTTTTTGAAAATAAAAACAATGTTTGATTTCAAGAACAAATAACCCCCTTCTTTGATTCTGTTTTTTTGTTTTTGATTCGAACAAAACAAACATGCAAAAAAACGAGAAAATACCTTAGACTTTTTGTATTGATTTCGAAATATTTCTTCCCTCTTTTACAAATTTTCTAGATCCAAAAGTCCCCTAAATTTCTCTCTGTGTTTTTTTTTCAACTTCCCCCATTTTCATTACATTTTTGGTTTCTTATATCCGGTTCCAAACTAACAAATCCCTATTTTTAATTGCTGCAGATCTGGTATGATGGAGATAATCTGGATTTTGGGGAAATGGGTCTGAGATAGGGTATGGTTGAAGGTATGGGTTCGGCCAGAGGGTAGTTTAGATTTTGAGTTTGATTTGATTTTTTTGGGGTTTGGCAGTTTAAGGATTAGGGATCTTAGGATTATTTTAGGGCCTGAAATGGGTTACCGAAGATGGTGGCCGGAGGTGCGGTGACGGCAGCCGTGGAAGGTGGTGGTATAGTTTAGGATTAGGGTTTTTAGGTTGAAGGGAATTTTGGTAATTTTAGGGTTAATGGGTTAGGATCCAGGTCAGGTTCGGGTCTGAACCGGTTTTGGTTTGGGCTTGGGTTTAGTTTGGTTTAGTTACGGGTCATTACAAAGATAAATCAATCAACCTTGAAAAGAAAATTAGCCTATGGCCAAAAGATTTATGTAACTCAAATATTCATTCTATAATGTGCGTTTTGCAAGTGTGGAGACAACATCCTTTTATAGGTTAAAGAGCGGGAAATTTTGTAAATAATCCAATTTGAGACTAATATTTGAAGTATAGTGAATGTTGAGAGAATTTTAGGAATTTAGGCAATTTTCTACAGTATCAGGTGGCGTCTTCCATTTTTAATATTTTTTTAGACTAAAAACGCCACCTGCATGTGGCGTCTTCTCATGACACTGTAGAAAATGGCCTAGATTCCTAAAATTCCTCCAACATTCCTTATATTTCAAATATTAGTTTCAAGTTGGCCTATATATCCAACAAAACTGATTAAGGAGTGCTTAAAATCTAAGCTAACTTGAATTTAACCTAAATCTAACAACTGAAATTAAAAATAGTAAAGACGAGGATTAATGTTGGCGTCTGGTTCCTAATGCATAAAAACCATAAAAATATAAGTTTTAATGATAATAAACATATTGGGATAAGTCTAATTCGTCCAAAGTTTTATATGTTATCTTTTGAGTTGAATTTACAAAATCTCGTATTCTGTTTTCTACATATGTATCTTGAGTTCTTGATGTCTGATTGAGGCGTTTTAAGATATGTTAGAAAGCTAACTGAAAGTTGGTCAATCCATAATTAGCAATCTCAACCCAAAAATTCTTAGATCTCATCCAAAAATGCTTTTGCACGTTTGCTAATTTTCTAGACTTCAAAAGGACCTCTTTGAAATATTGAAATTATTTTTTTTGCCTCCTAGACATGTATCAAATATATTAATTACGACATAATATATACTAAAACATTATATATATATATATATATAATATCAAATATATTCTATTTGGTAAACAATCAAAAGAGAGGAATCCAAGTAGTGATTTAGTAATGATTTATTTTCTTTTGATTATATAATCTTAAATAATAATATCTGTAAATGAATAGCACGGAACGTTTAAAAAAGAAGAAACATAAATTTTATGTCCTATTTTAGCGTATCTATCTATATTTCAATACTGAAAATTAGATTTATGATTTACGATTAAAGTTTAGTGTTAGAGTTTAGGGTTAAGGTAAAGGGTGCATGATTTATTGTTAGAGTTAAAAATTTAAATTTAAGGTTAAAATTTAAAATTTATCTTTTTAGCGCTGGACATAAATAAGTACACATAGACAAATAATTTTTTTAAAAAGGCTTAAATGAAAAACAAGTGCCCAAAGTATACAATTTTTGAACTTTAGGTGCATAAAGTATTTTTTTTTTGTAAAAAAATGTGCTTGAAGTTTCAAAAGTTAAAATTTTAGGTGCCCGACTGTTAAAAAAACCGTTATCCATTTAAAACTCAACATGTGGAATGGAAATTGATTTTTTAATTATTTAAAAAAAACTTTAAAAATTAATTTTTTTAAAAAGGTCTCAAAATTTATAAAAATATTCAAATCAGTCCCTATATCCCTAAACCCCCTAAATCTTAAACCCCAAATCATCATCGTTGCCACCGCCGGCCGTCGTCTTCGGCCTTACCTTTTCGATCGCCGGGCCCAACCAACCATTTTTCCTCACTCGTCGTCGTCATAAACCGACGAACGGTGTGCCAATCGAGCGGGTATTTCACGTTCAACGTTTAATGTCGGTTAGCACGCCGATCGCCGATTTTCAGGGATGGCGAGTGAGGAGAAATGGTAGGATGGCTCTGGCGACCGAAAGGGAGGGGCCGGCGATGACAGACGATGGCGACAGTAGTGACAATTTTGGGGGTTAGGATTTAGGGATTTCAGGACTGTTTTAGAAAGTTTCAAAAATTCAAGATTTTTTGTAAAATTTTAAATTATTAAAAAATATAATTTAAAGAAACTAAAAATGACACGTGTCACGTTTTAAATGGATAACGGTTTTTTTACTTTTTTTAACAGCCAGACACCTAAAATTCTAAACTTTTTAAACTTTAAGCATTTATTTTTATAAAAAAAATACTTTAAACACCTAAAATTAAAAAATAATATATGCTGAGTATTTATTTTTCATTTAAACCTTAAAAAAAACAGTTGAGTGAGAAAGCCGGTTTTCTAGGTAGAGAGCCCTAACAAACTTTTTATTTGACTTTTTATGCTTAGTTTTGTCCATATTTGTTTAAATAATAATAAAATAAAGTTTGAACAAGAAAAAAAATCCTAACAACCTTTTATTTGGCTTTTTCCCCCTCGGTTTTGTCCTATGTTTTTTAAGAAATAATAAAATGAAATAAAACTTGAACAGAAAAAATGGCCCCAAAATCTTGGGTCGCTAATGGGATAAGGTCACTGACATCCTGTGGCAAATACAAGAAGCACCCGAGGCTGCACTCTCAGTTTTCAGAAAGTATTTAGTTTTGTGTTATATTTTTCATAAAAAAAATTAGTTTAACGTATAGAAGAAAAAATGAAATATATATATTGAAAAAACATTTTAGATTTATATTTTTAAATTTTTGGATTCGTTACTGTCAATATCATAATCGAGGTGTAATGCGTAGGTAGTGTAGGTCAGGAAAAATTATTTTATAGACCCGGCTCACCAAGTTATCTATGGTCCCCATCAATTAAAAATCAGCAAATTAATTTTTTTCCATGTCATTAATCCATTCATTATAAATTTTTATGTAACCACTCATTTCCTATTTACATGACATAAAAAATATAGATTTATCTTTAAAAAATAACATAAAAATTAATTAATTTTTTTAATAAACAGTATCATAAATAACGTGATGAATCGAGATTATATAATTTTTCGTACGTCATAATTATTGACGTACTGTAGCCCACATCCCTCGCTGTATCCAACCATTTTTCTATTATAGGAAAAAATAGAAATAAGAACAATCATTGAAAGCTTAGATCTTAGAGATCGAAAACGATTTGTAAGGCGGCTAGAAAAGTAGGGATATGTTCCGATTGATCCAATACAAAATTTGTGGATTAAATAAAACATTAATTCACATCATGAATATGAAAAAATTTAAAATAAATAGCGCACACCGTTATATATCGTTATTTTTTAAATTTACTTAATTACATATTTTGTCTTCATTATTTATATATTCTATTAATTTAGTCTTTATCATTTATATATTTTATTAATTCAGTCCTCATTATTTACACATTCAATTAATTTTGTCTTAGTTTAAAATAATTCAATTAATTTAACTTTTAATATTCAAAAGTTTTATCAATCTGATCATAATTTTAAAGGAACTATGTACATATAAGTTCTTTTATATTTAAACATTACATGTTGAATTTGCTTTGTCAACACGTCAACAAATTTAATGGAATTTATTATGGTTGATAATCTTCTAAAACATTACATGCAGGATGAGACTTCACCACTCTCTCTCTAGATGGATTGGAGTTTGCCCCCTCATAAATAGGCCAGCTTTCCCATGATTTCATCTCTTTTTTCATTTGATTTATTTGAAATGGGCCAGCTTGGATTTCGATCACAAAAAAGTAGAGTGCTAAATGGAATATCAAGCTAATTTCAAATAAACTCAAACAAAAACGAGAAAGAATATTGAGAAAATTGACCCATTTACTAGGGGGACAGACTCTGATCCACCCCAAGAGGCAGTGGTGACTAACATAATAATTTAAAGACTAACATAATTATAAAGATTAATTTTTTACTTTGTAGCTTCTGATATTGATAATGTCAGCACATTAACGTTCAACGTTAGTTAAATTGTTAAACCGATGCAATTCACGAGTTTAATGGTTTAATTGGTTGTGTTTTTTTCACGGAGGAGCTAAATTAATTATTTGATACGAACTCAAAGACAAAATTACCTCTTAAGCCAAAACGAAACAAATTCTTACAGACAAAACAATGGATATTCACTCCAAAATGTAGGTAAACAGAAAGTGTGCCGACTCCGACTTTCCATTTCATCAACCATTAAAGGTGCGTTTAGTTTAAGGAATGCAAGATTATTTATGGAAATAAATTCCTTCAATATAACATTACCTGACACATTACTGGAATGTTACATTATCTTATTTGGTAGAAATATAAGATTATTGTGTTTAGTTAGAGAAATATAAAAAATTTCTTTTAAATATCTAATATCACATAATTTTATCTTAGACAAAATATAATTAACCTGAACATTTTGATCTTACTTATCTATATACCCACAAAATTCAATTTTCAAAACTTTTATTGAACCTTTTAATACATCTTTAAGCATTTTAATCCGACTGATTAACTGCGCTTTTTGTTCTTTACCTCTATCAGATTCTTTCGAATAAGCTGTAATTGGTTGTCCAATTACCCTGGATTAAATTGGTGTCTTTGCATTCCGTATGGGGTAGTCATCATTAGTTGGAAATTTAAATACAAATTATTTATTATTTTATCTAATATTATTTGTTGAGTAAATTTTGATAAATATATTTTTGTATCGAATATTTTCTTTCGCTTATAATGTGATGTGATAAAATCTAGTTCTTAATAAAAAAATTTTGCACATCAAACTTAAAAACATTTTAACCTTTAAACTTTTTCATCTCTTTTTACCTTCAAATTTTTAATTTTTTTTTCAAACTGAACCAACTGATGGAAACGTGACATATATTTTTTAATATTTTTCATTTCTATAATTTTACAAATTTAAAAATATTTCCTACAATTTTAATATTCTAGATATTTTTAAATATATATTTAATTTATTTTACCTTTTGCGAAAAAGTTAAAATAACTAACGTCAACATTGACAAAAAAATAGTTGATGTCAACTTAACGAGACAATCATTTTTCAGTTTGTTGGTTTAATTTGAGGGTCAAAAGAGGGGGGGGGGGAACAAGACTAAAATGAGTTTTTTTTCAAAAAAAAATTGATGGTAAAAATGTTAACAGCCTAAAATATTTATGGCCGGAAAAGCATGGACGAATCCCTTTGTAATTTGTATGGTGAGAGACGCTCCTACCCACTCAAGACAATTTTTTTTATCTTTTTATTTACATAATAATTTTTTTTAAAAATAAATTAATGATGAATTTGTTTGTATATATTACCATGTATATATATTACCTTTCAGATATTTTTTTCTCGTCTCTCAACTCCAAATTCTAGCTTCATTATATATATATATATATTACTATTTTTCAAATAAGAGAATATCAAAAATCTAATACATCTAGGCGAGCTAGTATTGGCTTGACCCGGTTTCGCCACTGCAAGCCAAAATAGGAAATAAAATCGAAAACGCTAAAGGTTTAGACCAAATACAAAGATATATATTGTTTATTAATGTTCACATTACACAAGCCCTATAGGATTTATTCATTATTTAAGACCAGACAATTAGACAAACCCTATTACATCGTAGGAGCTGTTGAGACATACAACTCTCAAACAGCCTACGTACGTAGCTCACACCTAAACACAAGCCATTTTGAGCTTTGGCTTTCAGAAACATCTTATTCTTTAATTATTACTAATATTACAACATTGTTCCTTAACCAACACAACAACACACACGCAGACATGTGTGTGTGTGTTTAGTTAAGGACTTGGAACAACCTTCCAGTGGCCGTTGTCCATTTGAACCATATTCGTGTGATTCCCTTTCTCCCACCAATTTGGAGGTATCTTATAGCAGTCTTTCAGACCATCCAATTTTTTGTTCACAAGTGCAATATCGTGATCAACTTCCAGACCATATCCAGTTTGATCCAAAGCAAGTGCATGCATATAAAGTTCCATACTATGAATCGGCGATAACTGTATTTTACGATCTAGCTCTATCTTGGAAACTACCTCAAACGCTGTTTCTTTCATGTCAGGCTTCAAGTACCACGACTTGCTGCTATTGATTTTCAGCTCCTGTCCCAAATGGGTGTAACGCCATATGAAATTATCCAATGGAACCATAGGAACAACATCCTGAGCATTTGTGATCCGTAGGATATGGAGACGGTCTTGTAATGTGTTGAACAGTTGCTTCAAACCATCATTCCCGATACGCGGACCAGCGAACGGGAACGCCGTGACCATGCAACCAGCAGACAGTGTTGAGCTGCCTGTCGGCTTGTTATAACCATTGAAGGCGATGTCCACTGCGTTCAGCGTCGCCATTGCTGCCCCTGAACTATGGCCTGTTACAGTTATGCTCGTCTCCTCCCCTTTGTACTTGTCGACCTGTTCCCGTACTGCTTTTAAAACCTAGACATAGATTGATTGTTTCTTAATAATTTCTCGTTGCGAAGTTAAAGGATAGCAAATCAACTACCAGGATTCAAGATTTTATGGTTCAAGTTCAAATGTTCACTGACTTATTTAAAAAAATATAAAATGGTTACCAAATTTTTAAAAGTTACGTAATAGAGATTAAACTTGAGTCTTTATTACAAAATGATCACTGAGCCGTTAACTGTTATTAAGTGTTGTATAGCAGTTACAAAAATTTATATAATAGCATATTTAATCCTTTATATTTACACATTCAATCAATTTAATTCATAATTAAGAGAATTTAATAAATTTAACCCTTATTGTTTAGAGGACATTCTTTCAATTTGATCTTATTTTTATTTAGCCTAGTGGTAAAGCACGCACCCAATTCCCCTCCCCACCCAAATTCGATTCTCCTCTCCCTAACTATTAAAATATTTCTTATTAAAAATAAGACCAAATTGAAAGAATGTCTAAATAATGATGACTAAATTTATTAAATTTTTTTAATTAGAACTAAATTAATTGAATGTGTAAATATAAAAAATTAAACGTGATATTATACAAGTTTACATAATTGTCATGTCATCCACTTAACGATTCAATGATTATTTTGTAACAAAAACTAAAATTTAGTACATATTATATAACTTTTGAAAGTTTAATGATCGTTTTGTATTTTGTTGCGATTGTTTAAAGACAATTCGTATACTTTACCCAGATTTTATTTACCTGTTCTCGAGCACTAATGGGGGTATTGAAGTTGGTGGCTGTGTAAAGGGAAAGGAACCCGGAGTGAACTTTAACGTTGTTGTCACTACCAAACAGTTCTGAAGGCGATGTTTGAACGAAGTCGAGATTACATGCCCACTCGGCGTCCGTCGCCGTTCCTCTCCAAGCAACCAAGATATCTCTCCTTCCGAGAGCAACTTTTCCCTCGTCCGTACTCACCGCCACATAGCCTATCCACGCCGAATCAGTACCGTTGACGGCAGTGTCGAAGAAGTTGGTGACGACGTATTTGAATATGTTGTTGTTTTGAAGACCGGCCCTTGTGAAAAACACATCTTCTGGGGACAGACTACGGAGGTGGCTAATGTCGTCGTCGTTGATTAGGTCTTCGACGGCCACGGTTCTCTCGCCGTAGTGAATGAGATAACGACGGAAATAGGGATCCAGAGGGGGAAGGAGGAGACCCTCCCAGTTTTTCTCACCGCTCAGTTCCTTCCAACGAGATGCAATGGAGCTGAGAGCCATCACTTTAGAGCTTTAATTTGTTAATGGATTTTTTGTTGTTGTTTGTGGAAGTGTGATTCGTTGCTTAGGTTTGGTTGCTTTATATAAAACTCTCCCCGGCCGGTAAACAATCAGGCGTCTCTAATATTTTAACTGGGTTTTCACTGAAATATCACCATTTTTAAAATTATTTACCATTCTGACACACATATAAATTTATTTTTTTGTATAACACCCTTACATTGAATTTGCCAGATATGCGTGGCGAATTAATTACTTTTTAATTTTTTAAAGAATCTTGCCATGATTGCATGACAAGTTCCATTAAAATTTATTGGCTAAAGAAGTATTTTTACCTTCAAGTTCGATCCAAAAATCAATTTAATCCCTCGTTAAAAATGGTATCCAATTAGGTCATTCAGTTCGCAAATTACATCAAATTAACCTTTTGACCGACATTGACCGTTATATTGCTAATGTAACAATCAACGGTGCTGGCGTGACAGTCCAAGATGCTGGCGTGGCAGTCAACAATGATGATGTGGTAGTACACCGCGGGATGATGAGCGGCAGATGGGCTGAATTGATTTTTTAACCGAATTCGAGATTATAATTGATTTTTTTTGCTGAGTTCGGGGGCATAATTGATTTAATTGAGAGTTTGGTAACTTATTTAATATTTAAGTGAAAAAAAGGATTTAGGAAATTACTAATTTTTTAAAAAAATATTAAAAATAGATAAATAATTTGTTTAAATTTTAAGTTAATTAATCAATTTATTTAGTTTTTAAATAAAATAGGATAAATAATTAGTTTTTTTGAGTTAAACTTTTACAAATGGATATATGAAATCGATTAACAAATTTGAATAAATATTCTTGGGTCCCTAAATATTTTAAAAATAAATAAAGTGAGAACTCTCACAAAAAATTAAAATATTCTTTATTTTTTATAAAAATTCATAAACTTAATAAAAATAAATAAAATATTAAAAATACTAATATAAAAAAATTAAAATGTATTAAAAATTATAAAATGATAAAATTTAAATAAAAAATTAAAAAAATATTTATAAAGTATTAAAAATTGAATACTTTCATCAAAAAAGTCTTCGACTTTGTCATTCTGAGTATTACCATTCGTTAAACAAATTTTCAGTAAAATTAACCTTATACTAAAGTAACAATAAAACTCAAATTTTCTTTCACTTTTGTTGTGTCTACCGGTGGCGTCTGCAGGATGAGATTGCCATGAGGGAGGCAGGCAAACCTGGAATGTCCGATGAGGAGGTGAGAGATTTTGTTTCACGATATTTACCGGCTTATGAAGCTTACCTTCCTACACTGTACTCGGAATGACCAAAATGATCAGATCCAAACCATCTCCTCGTAATTGAAATCGATGAAGGGAGGAATCTCATCTTATTTAAGTAGGTTTTTCTTTTATGGTTGAATCGGTATCATCAAGATGCGTTGCTCCGACAACAAAATCGTTTCTAACCCTTTCGGACAAGGGTACTCCATCATTGACTTGGTGTGTCTAGGCGTGCATTCTTTTACATATACATGTGTATAAACACTTGATTGGAGTTCTTTACTTGTTTGGTCATAATTCAAGCTCTCTTTTTTCTGGTATACAATTCAAACCCTTTCGGACAAGGCGTTCTCGGTCGCATACTTGATATGTCTATGCATGCATTTTTTTACATATACATGGACATTTTCTTAAAAAAAACAATAAAAGACTTTTTTATTGGACTCGAACGATCAACCGAATTCGTCAAGAGTGGGTGAATTGGCCTTTGAGTGAGATTGGTGGAAGCAAAAGGAAATTAAAATTTTGCACAATGATTTTTAGTGGTTCAACTTCTAAACCAAGTCTACCTCCATTACCTTAGCTATCCACACTAAGAATTTTTCACAAATTCACAAATTTGTCTTTCCTTTCTCTAGGCTCAATGAGATAACATTTACAACCCTCAAAGCTTATACCCCAAAGCTTTGAGAAACTCTCTCACAGAGAATACAAATTAAGCAAACAAGGAAAACCTCACAAGGCTGATCTGTTTGCAAATTAAGTACTCACCCAAATCCTAACACTTGAGCAAACATAACAATTAAGCTCACAAGTGTGTTCTACAAAGAATATGACAAAATTAAGCACAAAATGATTTCTCTATACAAAGAATGTTGTTGTTGGCTTTATTATTGTTCCATGGTTGCTTGAAGTTTGCTTTTAAACCCTCTACGGAGTTTGTGGTCGTTACTAGCCATTGAGGTTGATTTAGAGCGTGGGGACTTTATTTCCAGCAATAAATGCAATTTGGGTATGTCGGTATCGGTACACGAGCTTCGGGTATCAGCACCTGCCTCAAATAGAAAGAGTTGTTGGACATTTTTACATTGGGTACTACGCGATACATCTGTATCGATACAAGTCCTTGAGTATCGGTAAGGCTAAAGTCGTATCGGTACTCAGTTTGACTACTGAAAATTGTCAAAACTTGGAGAAAAAATGGCGTATCGGTACGAAGCAAACGAGTACTGGTACAGTTGATTGAGTATTAATACCATGGAAAAGGGTATCAGTATTCAAGGCCTATTTTTGACACTTGGGCTATTTTGAAAGTATTTAAACATGTCAAAAACACTTTGAAAACCTTTCAAATATATTTTTCAAGTTAATGGACTTTTGAAAATATTTTGCAAGTTAATTTGAGTACAAAAATATTTTTCATTTTAAGTTATATCAAAATTAAATATCTCAACAATCTCCCCCTTTTTGATATAACAAAACCACTTGAATTTTTTTAAAAATTTCTCCCCCATAGAAAAATATTTTTAGAAAAAGTGAATATTTAAAAAAATTAAAGCTCTCCCTTTTTTTTTTGAAATTTAATTTTTTAAATCTATCTCTCCCCTTTTTGTTATATTAAAAATAATTCAAAACAAAGTTTGAAATCACATTTAAGTTCAAGATAACAATGGAGAAAAGACCAAAAAAATTTGACATAAAAGAATTAAAATTGGTTCCCCCTAATCAAGCAACAAAAGAATGTTAGTCCAAACATTCAAGAGAAACAAATTGAATTTCAAATTAAATAAAAGAAATTCAATTATCATGACATATACATAAATAAATCATTAGGCATACAAGGCATGGAAAAAAAGGAGACGAAACTCCCCATTTTTACTATGCGTATCTGAATGGTATCGACCGTATCGGTACTGGTTGAATGCCACATTGGTACGATATGGATTGTACTGGTTTCGAAAGCATGAACTGGTGAAATGTACAGCAAAATCAACCCAAAAAGCCTTACAACTTAGTCTTAAGTTCATACAAAGGCTTTAGGAGATCCTAGGTATACATTTTGATCATATTTGCCACAAATTAACAACATACTTTGCAAAACATAGCTTTTAAAACATATAAAGTATGATTTCACCAAGATTCAACCAAACATTACAATTTTAAAGCCAAAAACATAGATATGAGCATAAAAAGCCAAAAACATGTAACTCATACAATTGAGACTCCCCCTAACTATATACAATTAGGCACATCATGGTGTCATACAAACAAGTTTAGATCATTAGAGAATTAGACATGGAATTTATGATCAAGCAATTGCATGAAACAAAATTTACCACTTGAACCAAGGTAGGATGTTAAGCCTTTCCATATTCAAGTGTCATTCTCCCATGTGTGTCAAGAGCTTTCAAAATTTAACTTTGCTCATTGATGCTCAAGCACACCTACAAGTAGACAATCAAGTAAATTTTTGTATCCAAATTGCTTTAGATCCAATGGCATTAGTCCCAAAAATTTTAGTTCCCTTTGGGATCCATTTTCAATGACATCCTTATCTTTAGAAGAAATAAGTCCTTTTGGGACTCAAATATTCTTAACCCTTTCCCATTCAAAAATCTAGGGGAACTAGATTGTCTTTGATAAAAGTTTGATTTTACAAAATTAGATTTGGAGCATTTTCTAATTTTTTTCAAAATCTTTGTAAATCGAAACATTTTCCTTTTTAAGATCATCAATTTCTCGTTGATGATCTTTTTGAACTTTTTGAAGCAAATTTTGTAAATCAAAATTCTTTTTCTCAAACTCTTTGAGTTTTGCTTCAAGTTTATCTTTGGTTATTGGAAATCAAATCATTTTGAACTTTTAAATTTAAAACTATTTTCTTATTTTTCAAAATATGATTTTTAAACTCTAAAACCAAATTATTATATGTATCTTGTAATTCATCAAATGCATATGAAATTGAAGTAGATAAATTGGGAGTTACCATTGAATCTTCTTCGATGGCCATGAGACAAAGGTTGGCTACCTCGTCATCCGTGGAGTCCTCTTCATCACTCATTGTAGCCACAAATGCCTTCTTCTTATGGCTTGATCCATTATTCTTTAACTTTGTACAATCGTACTTGACGTGTCTCGACTTTTTGCATTTGAAACATATAATGAGATCACTCATCTTAATTCTTGATTCATGTCTTGATTTTTCTTTTTCATGCTTCATGAATCATGTGAACTTCTTGAAGAGCTTGGCCATCTCTTCTTCACTATCATCTCTACTTGAATCTTCTTGACTAATGGAAGATTTAAGAGCAACATTCATTTTTTCAATGTCCTCATCTTTCTTCTTCCTCTTTGACATCATCATTTCATGGCTTAGCAAAGATCCCATTAGATTGTCAAGCTTGAGCGTCTTCAAGTTCTTTGCTTCTTTGATTAAGGTCTTCTTGGAATCTTATGTAACGGGAAATGAATAGATCAACTTCCCCATAAGCTTGTCCTCCGGGAGCATCTCTGAATCCTTTAAGCTCATTCACTATTACAGAGAATCGATTGAACATAGCTTTGATGTTTTTCTCTGAGTCTATCTTGAAGTTCTCATAGCTCAGATTGAGGAGCCGAATCTTGGTCTCCTTTACTTCATTTGTACCTTCATGAGTAACTTCTAGCTTATCCTAAATCTCCTTGGCACTCGAGCAAGAAGACGTTTTTGCATACTCATCGCGTCCAAGAGCATAAAACAAGATGTGTATAACTTTGTCATTGAGTTGTAACTTTCTCTGATCTTCATCAGTCTATTCTTGTCTTTCTTTCTCAACGAGTCGATCTCCTACTCTCTTTATTGGAATATATGACCATTCCATCACTACATCCCAAAGAGGTAGTCATTTGATTTGATGAATAATCTCATCCTATTCTTCTAATAAGAATAGTGGGCATCGTTGAAGTAAGGAGGCTTGTCGATAAATTGCGCCATAAGCTCCGGTTGATGTAAAAAGATTGAACACTTCAAGGATTGACTCTAGGATGTTAATCCAACGTAGAGACGAAGCTATGATACCAATTGTTGGGCTCGAATGATCAACCGAATTCTTCAAGAGGGGTGAATTGGCCTTTGAGTGAGATTGGTAGAAGTAAAAGGAAATTAAAATTTTGCACAATGATTTATTGTGGTTCGACTTTTAAACCAAGTCTACCTTCACAACCTAGCTATCCATTCTAAGGATTTTCTACAAATTCACTAATTTGTCTTTCATTTTTCTAGGTTCAAAGAGATAACCTTTACAACCCTCAAAGCTTATACCCTAAAGTTTTGAGATTCTCTCACAAGAGAATACAAATTTAGCAAACGAGGAAAACCCCACAAGGTTGACATGTTTGCAAATTAAGCACTCACCCAAATCCTAACACTTGAGCAAATATAACAATTAAGCTCACATGTGTGTTCTATAAAGAATATGACAAATTAAGCACAAATGATTTCTCTATACAAAGAATGTTGTTGTTGGCTTTTCTTATTGTTCCATGGCTGCTTGCAGCTTGCTTTTAAACTTTCTAAGGAGTTTGTGACTGTTACTAGCCGTTGGGGGCTTTATTTCCACCAATAAATGTAATCTGGGCATGTCGGTATCGGTACAAAGGCTTCGAGTATCGTACATTCCTTAAATAGAAAGAGTCATTGGACATTTTTACACTAGTATAGGTACGCGGTACATTTATACCGGTACATGTCTTTGAGTATTGGAATGGCTAAAGTTGTATCGGTACTCAGTTTGGGTACTGAAAATTGTCAAAACTTGTGGAATAAAGGGCATACCGGTACGGAGCAAATGGGTATTGGTACGGCTGATTGAGTATCGATACCGAAGAAATGGTATCGGTACTCAAGGCCTATTTTTTACACTTGGGCTATTTTGAAAGCATTTAAACATGTCAAAAACCCTTTGAAAACCTTTCAAACATATTTTTCAAGTTAATGGACTTTTGAAATATTTTTGCAAGTTAGTTTAAGTCCAAAAATATTTTTCATTTTAAGTTATATCAAAATAAAATATCTCAACACTTTTCCGATGATTTATAAATATTTTTTATTTTTTATTTTTATAACTTTTGAAAATTTTAATTTTATGTTTTTACTAAATTTTTTAAATTTATTATATTGTTTTTATTTTTAATATTTTATGGTTATTTAAATATTTTTAAATATTTAATAATTTTTTATTTTTAGCTTAAAGATTAAATAAGTTATCCAACTTTCAATTAAAATCAATTATGCCCCTGAACTCGGCAAAAAAATCAATTATGCCCTCGAATTTGGTTAAAATAATCAATTCACCTTATCTACCACGTCATCATCACACTTTTAATGCCACATCGTCATCATTAACTGCCATGTCAGCATCATGGACCGCCACGTCAGCACCGTTAACTACCACGATAGCACTGTAATGGTCAACGTCGGTCAAAGGGTCAAATTAATGCAATTTGCGAACTAGAGGGCCAAATTCGGAGCATTTTTCGGTTATGGGGCTGAATTGATTTTTTGGGTCGAACTCAAGGATAAAAATATCCCTTTAACCAAATTTATTTTATTTAACGCTTAAAAAATTTATTACTTATATTAAAAAATTAGCAAAATTGAAACTCGCAATGCAAGCCGCAAGTTCACTATATGAGTGTTATATGGAGAAATAATTTTTAATGAGAGTAAATTTGATAAAAAGAAAATTGCATGCGATATTTCGGTGAAAATGCCATTTTACCGACTCTTTAGTTTTACACTTTTTTTACAATGAATTTTACAATCTTTAAAGGTGTTATTCTGAATAAGGACAGAGGTACCTATGCGTTTCTTTTAAATAGTTATAAGGGCGTAAAAATTATTAAATTTTTAGAAAAAAAATAATTAGGCTCTTGAATATTTAGAAAAAATTAATTAAGCTTTTGTTTTTTTATCTAATTAAACCATGCAACCAATGAATTAAATCAATTAAAGTTTTTGACAAAATTTGGCTGTTGAATCTAACGATTATTTTGTTCAATTGGTGCAGTGCGTTGTGTTATTGTATTATCATTTGATATTTTCATAATTTTTTTTATTTTATTTAAAAAATTCAAAAAACTTGTAAAAAATTATAAATAATATTTTTTAAAAAATGTGTAAATGTTATATGATAGAACTGTAGTGTATCATGTGAAAATAATATCTAAAAAATTGTCAAGATTTAATGTTCAATGTTGGTCAAAGAGCTTATTTAATTTAATTTATTGGTTCAAGAGCTTAATTGAGTGCAAAAAAAGTTTAGGGGCTTAATTTTATGTCCAAAAGTTTAAGGGCTTCTTACGCCTTTAAGCCACACATATATATAGGGGGGTAGGATCTATTTACACTATGTAAAACTCAATTAGTTTTACACTAATTCATGGCTATGGGATGAGTGAAATGGATGGATTAGATTATCTCCGTACTTTTTTTCCAAGTGATAATCTTCACATATCCTACTTTTAGTCTCATCCATCCAATGATTATAAATTAATGTAAAACTAGTTGAATTTTACATAATATAACTGGATCTCATCCCATAATATATATATCTATTGTCTAGTTAAATTTGCCACATATCAACTTTTTTTATCAATTTTTTAAATTTAATTTTTTATTATTTAAAATTTATTATTGATAAAAATATATATTTTAAAAACATTCAATCAAGTAATTTTTAAATATGTATTTCATAAAATTTAATTAATTAAAATATTTAAAACAATGATTACAATTTAAAATTTTTGACTTTTAGAAAGTTTATGACAAAAGGAGTATAAAAATATTATTAATATTACTTAAAATATTTATTTATTTTAAAAAATGAAGTTATGCTTTATTTTGGGATCACTACCCTCCTTTTTCATTGTTTATATTAATATTTAGGCTAAAAGAGGTAAATTTATCTTTATAGTAAACTCAAATCAATAATGTTGCTCGTATCATCCGTGCCCTCAAACTTTTTTAACTTCATCAATTTCGTCTCTTAACTGTTGTTGACTACGGATACTATTAACTTTTGCAAGTTTGGCAGCCACGTCTCCAGCTATCGTCACGTCACATGTCAAGCTGGATGCAGCCTAATAAAAAATTCTGTCATGAGTTTGTATTAAAAAATAAAATTCCAGAATTAATTTAACTCACTCCTAACTTATTTCTCTGTATATCAAATGGGTTCTCCCCTAATCACCAGGAAAAATTGAACGTGTTCTCCCATAATCACCTGGAAAAATCGAATGAGCACTAGCTTCTCGGAAAAATCATTTTCTTTCTAATCGTCTAATACAATGGATTTCTCTATCCCGAACCCTAATCACTTGGTATTGTGAGTTTTGTAACACCCTAGACCTATACGGATGACTTGAACTAATTCAAGATGCCACATTCGAGTCACAAGAGTGACCGTAAAAAACAAATACAAGTAACTTAAAATTTTCTTTAAACCAATGCAATTTAAAATTGAGTTTCAAAAACCAAAAACAGAAACCAGACTCAAATCTAATACAAAGTATTGTGACATACATGCCTATTAAATATACAAATATCGTATTCCACAAACAATACTACTAGAACTCTCAGATCTGATCTCGATGTCCCGAACAAAGCTCAAGCCTACTAACCTGCTAGGATGAATAATTTTTAATGAGCTTGAGAGCCAAGTAATACAAAACTACCAAAATGAATTAACATAAAACAGACAAGCGTGAATGATAGAAAATAAATAAAGCATAATATAATATGCAAAATAATTAAATCATTCAAAGCTAGAATGTAGGATCAAACTCGAGACAATCGACTCGGGAATCCTAAACACACAAATCAACAAAATGTCAAAATGTAAAACATACTTGAATCACAAGTATAATCGCAAACTGCATGATGCGTAGGCCACTCATTCTCATATCCTTCACCGGAATGTATATAACACTAAATGCTCATTAGTTATCATCGGTATATCGAAACATAATATATATAAGCCAACACCGTTGCACGGGCATTGAAACGAATCACGTTCATACGTATGTCATACATTCAAATACGAGAAATATTGGATAACATAACTATACACTCAGAAATATTAGAAATGCATAACTTACAGAATCTATCATAGACCCAAACTTAAAACCGAGCAACATACCGAGTCTCAAAATCACGAAACCTAACAAATCTCGAGCGTGACCAATCAAGTAAAACCATGACTGTTGGCCTTAGTTCTTCAGAACAAAGAATAAATAAATTCTGAGCTTTACACGCTCTCGAGGTACACTCAAAAACCAATTAGAACTTAGAAGCATACACCTAGAACTCCTAATTGTTAATCATGTTGGAAAATAACAGTTGAATGAAACTGTTAGCACTGACTGGATGAAATAAAACAAATTGAAAGAGATCGAACTATTTGTTGTTTCGTGATATGACCATTGTCTTAAAAGCAAATTCACCCTGATTGGTGTAATCGCTGCACTAGATGATGCCCCCCCCGAGGTTAACACAACACCTTCAAAATTCGGTTGGACAAAGTGGTATTGCCCACTATTCTCAATAGCATGAAACACATGGGAGTGTTTTTTTAGAGATACACATAAAGTGAATACAAGCCTTCTATTTATAAGCTGAAAGTTAGGGGTAAAATTGACAAATCACTTAGAATAATAATGACAAAGATTAATTTGTTTGTAACTGACATATTAAATATGATTTAAATCATGTAACTGTCATCTTAATTATACATTAAATGAGTGATTAAACCATGTAACTAACATATTAAATATACAGTAAATGAGTGATTTAAATCATGTAACTATCATCTTAAATCTGCAGTAAATGAGTAAAAACCCTTCCAAATTTTCTCCACCAGTATTTCTAACAAATCAAAGGTAATCCAGAATCATAAACTGCACAAGGGTAATTTAGTAATTTAATAGACTGGAGGTAATTAAATCACTTAGATCGAAAGGTTATGTTGGTAATTGGCACCCATAAGGGTATTTTGGTTAATTGCAAATAAAGGGCAATTTGGTCATTCACCCTATAATGGTATTTTTGGTCATTTACACGCAAAGGGCATTTTGGTCTTTTTGCTCAAATACAAAAATATTTTTTTAAAAGGAAAACATGCTAATTCAGAAGTTTCAGAGATCAGATACGAATTACCTAATATTTAAATAGATACGAAAGCCTACGGCTGGTACGTAAGTCCTAACGGGTCCAAACGGATAAAACTTAATATTTCAGGACTCATATTATCGAAACCACATAAGGTAACAAAACTCAAACTAAATCTGAAACATTAAATAGATTCAAAAAATGATCTCTAAACCCCTTACCCAAATCCAATTGCTCGACACAGTACAAACAACTAATCTGACCTAAGACATTCATTTCGAACACAATGATGAATTTCCACCATCGAATCATTTAACAGACATAACACATATATTATACAATAATTTATCATACATTAAACATACAAAATCTATTTTATACGAATTCAAAGAGGTAGTTACGTATTAAAGCAAACAAAATGATCTCCATTGAACTTTTCCAAGCTTCTCTCTTGCCTTAATCCTTGCTGGTTCTCCAACATCAAATGAAATTCGTACCGACACAAGAAATAGATCAACATGTTACCGTTGCATAAGAAAATACATACAAATTCAAAACACAAATTAAAAATAGAAAAATGTTAGTAAAAACTCATCAATATCTACGCTTGAAGTTTCGGAACAAACTCAAATTTTCAACGATGCAAAGCTCTCGACCAGCCAATATCAAAATCTTCATGACGTCTAACTGATATTTAAAAATCAACTCGATCGAAGTTTCCCAAAGCTTGAATTTGTGTTTTTAATTTTTTTTCATTATAGTGTCAAATGTTTAATGTGAACCGCGTGGAAAAATTCCCCGAATTTAGGTAGAAGATGAGTTGATAAATCACTTACATAAAATAACTAGGTTCCTCATTTACGAGCTAAAGAAAGAAAATGATGCATTGCATAAATTAAATGAAAATAGTGAAGATGGTTTTATTTACTTCAGATGAGGAAAATAGAAGCAAATGCTTATGCCAATGGAGACAATTGATTCCTTTAGAAGGAAAAAAATATGTGATATTCAGAGGGTTGATAGTATCTTAAATAATACTTATAAAATTAATATCCTTTCAAGATTAAAAAAAATCTAAATAGTGATTTCGTAATAATTTATTTATTTATTATAATATAATTTTAAATATATAGAAACAGTTAAGTGAAAAAAATAAAACTTTAAAACAACTTTTTCGTTGACTTCTTATGCTCCGTTTTGTCCATATTTTTTTTAAAAAATAATAATAAAATAAAACTTTAACAAGAAAAATAAAAAATCCTAACAACCTTTTATTTTTTTTTTTTTTCTCTCAGTTTTGTCACATGTTTTTTAGGAAATAAAAAAATAAAATAAAACGTGAACAGAAAAACCTCCCCAAAATCTTTTGTTGCTAATAGGATAAAGTCATCGACATCCTCTGGCGGAAGCAAGAAGACCCCAAGGGGAGTTATTGTCTCCCCATTTTTCAAAAAGTATTTAATTTAGTGTTAAATTTTTACGTAAAAAAATTATATATCTATTGAAAAAAAATATTTTAGATTTTTATTTTTGAATTTCTGAATCTACGGCTGTCGATATCATACTCGAGTTGTAATGCATAGCCTCCCTCACTGTACCCAACCATTTTTGTATTACAGACAAAAATAGAAATAAGAATAATCATCGAAAGATTTGATCTTAGAGATTGAAAACGATTTGTAAGGTGGCTAGAAAAGTAGGGATATATTTCGATTGATACAAGACAATTTTTGTGGATAACATTATGGATAAGGAAAATTTTAAAATAAGTGATACAGACCGCTACACATTATATATCTTGTCTTTATTATTTAGATATTTTATCAATTTAACTTTTTTTTATTTATATATTTTATTAATTTTGTTATAATTTAAAATAATTCAACCAATTTAACTCAATATTTAGAAAATTTATCATTCTGATCATAATTTTAATGGAACTTTGAACATGTAAGTTCTTTTATATTTAAACATTACATGTTGAATTTGCTTTGTCAACACACCAACAAATATACTTGATGAAATGAAATTTATCATGTTTGATAATCTTCCAAATCATTGCATGCAGGATGAGATTTCACCACAGCCTATCGAGATGGATTGGAGACTGCACCTCGTAAATGGGTCAACTTTCCCATAATTCCATCTTTTTTTTTGTTTGATTTTATTTGAAATGGGTCGACTTAGAATTCGACCACAAAAAGTTGAGTGCTAAATCGAATTCCAAGCTAATTTTAAATAGGCTTAATAGTTAGAAAGGTGTCCAACGTAGATCTATTTTTTTCGGTCTATTTTAATGTCTAACGTTATATTTTGTAACTCAGTTTGGGTTTTACCGTTACGAACGTTAGATTTTTGCCGTTAAGTGCCACATTTCAGCTTCTTAAATTTCAAGAATTATATTTAAAATAAATAAAAAATTTAAAAATAAAAAATAACCCCAAAATTCACAAAATAGCCGTAAAATTTAAAATCCCTAATACCCAAACCCCAAATCCCAATTTGGGATGATTTCGCCGTTGATTGCCACACCGCCGCCCATCACATCTGTCGCCGGACCATCACAACCATTTATCCCATCACCTTCTCGTCGAAAATCAATCGACGCCGTGTGAAACGTCGAAATCGTCGAATGATTCATTCGAATAATTTACGATGAACGGCGGCATAACAGACGATGAACGATGTGTAGGTCGTTGAACGAAGGGAGGGCACTTCATTTCGTCGCCGGAAATGCGACAAACGCCGGTGATAGTGGCCGAATTTGGGGGTTTAGGGATTTGGGGACTATTTTGAGATTGTTTGAAAATTCTAGGATAATTTTAGGTTTTTTTAGATGTATTAATTTTTATTTATTTTTAAATATAATTATAAAATTTTAAAAAACTGGCGCGTGACAGTTAACGCTAAAATCTAACGTCTGTAACAGTAAAATTTAAACTGAGGTACAGAATATAACGTTAGACACTAAAATAAATTAAAAAAACTAAGTCCTAACCTGAAAAAACAGATATACATCATATACCGATATGACTATTAAGCCTTTCAAATACAATCAAACAAAAAAGAGATGGAATAATGGAAAACTGACCCATTGACGAAGGACAGACTTCATCCATCCCGAGAGACAGTGACCAAGTCCCATCGTACCGGTAATGTTTTGAAAGAATATCAAACATAATAGATTTCATTTCATCAAGCAAAATTTGTTGGCGGGTTGACAAAGCGAATTCAACATGTATAGAGTTCCATTAAATATTGAGAATTAAATTAGTTAAATTATTTTAAATTACAATCGAATTGATGAAATGTGTAAATAATTAAAAATAAATTAATATAATGTATAAATAATAAAGACAAAATATATAATTTATACAAAAAAATAATAACGTGTAGTTTTAGTAGTGTATAACAGTATGTGTCACCGTTGTAGACTTATCCTACGAATAATCTCTTTGATGATAATCTAATTAAAAATATTATTAATAGATCATGGACATTCGGTAATTTTATCTTTACGTCAACAGAGAAATGTTCGTTGAGTTTAAAAACGTGGTTGCAAGTAATTAATAGGCATAATGTAAAAAATGCATATATTTTATTGAATAGTTATTTTAATTTCTATTTTTTTCTTTATTTTCACCTCTAACATTTTATTTTTTGTTAAAATTGCCCCCGTAGATAGAAACCGTTAGTTGATTAACGATTAACGTGGGATGTTGACTTGGCTTGGGATATTGACGTGACATATTTTATTTTAAAAAATAATTTTTTAAATTTTCTAAAAATAATTAATAATATATTTTTTTATTTTTTTTAAAAAAATAATATTTATTTGATTTATTATTTTCTAAAAATTAAATTTTTTGATTTTTCTAAAAAATAATAAATTAAATAAATTATTATTTATTATTGTTTAATATTTAAAAATAATAATAAATTATATTTTATTTCATATTTTACAAAAATATAACAAATATTTAATTTATTATTATTTTTAATTTTTATTAAATAATAAATTATTTGATTTATTATTTTTTATAATAAATAAAAATAAAATAACTATTTAAAAAAATTAAAATATTTTAAAAAATTGCTAATGTGGCAAAGTGTCACGTCAGCATCCCAAGCCAAGTCAGCATGCCACATCAGCGTCGTGTGTTGATCGTTAGTCAACTAAAGTTTCTATCTACATGGCTATTTTGACCAAAAATGAAATGTTAGGGGTGAAAGTAGACATAAAAAGAATAAAATAACTGTTTATTGAAACATTAGAGGCATTTTTTGACATTATGCCTAAATTTATATCTATAAGATTAGTTTAAAATCTTCTATCAAGTTATTGTCTGTTAATTCATGATTTTGTAATGCATTAATTATGTGTTGATTATAAAAGAAGTATGCCTTAAATTTAGTCTTTGAAAGGTGATACTAATTTAAAGACTAATGTAATTATAAAGATTAATTTTTATTTTATAGTTTCTATTAATAGTCACGCCAGCACATGAACGTGCAACGTTAGTCAAAGAGTTAATTTGATGTAATTCTCGAGTTCAATGACTTAATTGAAAGCGTTTCTCGCGGATGAACTAAATTGATTATTTAGTATAAAGTCAGAGGTAAAAATATCCTTTAAGCCAAAACAAAACATATTCTTACAATCAAAACAATGAATAATCAGTCCAAAATGTAGATAAATATTTGATTATTTGGTAGAAACTTCGACTTTTTATTTAATTAAACACTAGGAGAGAAGCCATTTTTTGTTGGTAAAGATACTAACGACTTTTAGGCCTCGTTTGGTACAACGGATGTAAAAGAGGTGTGTTGTATTAAATAACACTTGCATATTAAAAATATGGATGAAAGATGGTTGCTATTATATCAAGGTGTTTGGTTGTAAAATTTGTGATAAAGTTAAAAGATAAGTGTGATGTATAAATGTACCATGTTGCCCTTAAAATTCTAGCTTTATATTTTCCCCTTATTTTGACATTTATTATTATATTTTTTTAGAGTTTAGGGTTTAGGTTTTAGAGTTGAAGGTTAAGGGTTTAGGGTTTCATGTTTTGGTTTTCATGCTTTAGGTTGTAGGGTTTGGAGTTTGGGTTTATGGTTTAGGATTTAAGGTTTAGGGTTCATTATTTAGAGTCTATGTTTATGGTTTGGAGTTTGTGGTTTATGATTTATGGTTTGAGTTTCATGTTTTAGGGTCTATGGTTCATGTTTTAGGGTTTAGGGTTTACCATATAGAGTTAAAGGTTTAGGGTTTATGGGCTAGCATTTGAAGTTTAATGTTCAAGGTTTGGAGTTTAGGGTTTATGGTTTAAATTTGGAGTTGCGGTTTAAGGGTTTGGGGTTTAAGTTTTATGGTTTAGGGTTTATAGTTTAGGGTTTATAGTTCATGGTTTGGGTTTAAGGTTTATGGTTTAAAGTTAAGGGGTTAGTGTTTAAAGTTTAGGGTTTATTGTTGGAGTTTAGGGTTTGGAATGTGATTTAGGGTTTATGGTTTATGGTTTAGGGCTTATAATTTAGGGTTTAAGAGTGTGGAGTTAAGGGTTTAGTGTTTGGAGTTAAGGTTTAGAGTTTATTGTTTGAAGTTTAAGGTTAAGGTTTGGGGTTATGGAATCATTGTTTAGGGTTAGCATATTTACAATGGTGTAAATATGTGGGAAATAGTGTGAGGGTATAATTAACAAAACTTACGTAAAATTTGCGTGTTAAATAAACACTATTTCCACCTTGTAATATAAATCATCCAACTTACGTATAAAATAATACGCCATATTAAATTTAGCATCTACCAAACACACATATAAAAGTAAATTTCGTAATAGAGATGTATTAAACAATAAAACACGCCAGTTACAACCCAACAAAACGAGGCGTTATTTTTTACGCTTAGTTTTGTCTTTCTTTTAGAAAAATAATAGAAATAAAATCTTGAACATAACAAATTTCTCCAAAATTTGGAGAAATTATTAGATGGACCCGGCTCACCACGTCATTTATGGTCCATCCAATGAGATTCATCCAATTTAGCGTAACTTCCAAATAACTACCACTCTTTAATGACATGTAGGAAATAGGTTAAGATTCACCTTAAAAAAATGAGATAGAAAATTGTTCTTGAATGAGATCATGAATGATGTGGTGAGCTAGACCCATCTAATAATTTTTCCAAAATTTGGGGCTATTAGGCGGATAAGGTCGTTGATATCAGACTCGTGTTGTAATGCATAGGAAGCGCAGGTCGGAGTGTAACCTATCTCTCTCACTATATCCAACAATTTTTCTGGTACAGAAAAGTAGAGGCATAATGCAATATATATATATAACGTTTGACTGAATAGTCATTTTGATTATTATTTTTTTGAATTAATTTAACTCCTAACGTTTTATTTTGGTCAAAATAGCCCATCTACAGATAAAAACTATTAGTCAACTGACTATAAGCAGCTTGAAATGACGTTACAAACCTACATGACAATGCACGCTGTTATAGTAGTGTCATATAGACAAATATGTTGACTTTACATAACGGCATATCAATCAAAAAATATTTTTATAAAGTTTTATAAAATATAAAATATTTTTTCTTCTGACGCGTTATTCTGTCAAGCTATTTCAATTTGTTTATCATCAGTTGACTAACAGTTTTCATCTGCAAAGGGGCCATTTTGATCCAAAATGAAACGTTGAGGGTTAAATTGGTTAAAAAAAGAATAGGGGCCAAAATGAATATTTAGTCAAATGTTATGGGTACTTTTTGACTTCATGCCACCAAAAATGCCCCTAACGTTTGACTGAATAGTCATTTTGCCCCTATTCTTTTTGAACCAATTTGACCCACAACGTTTCATTTTGGGTCAAAATAGCCCATTTGCAGATAAAAGTTGTTAGTCAACTGACGCAAAATAGCTTGAAATGACGTGATAAATCTACATGGCAATGCACGCCGCGACAGTAGTGTCATATAGACAAATATGTTGACTTTAAATAATAATATGTCAGTCAAAAAATATTTTTTATAAAATTGTATAAAATATAAAATATTTTTTCTTCTGACGCGTTATTCTGCCAAGTCATTTCAAGTTGTTTATCATCATTTGACTAACAATTTTCATTTGTAGATGGGCTATTTTGACCCAAAATAAAACGTTAGAGGTTAAATTGATTCAAAAAAGAATATGAGTCAAAATGACCATTCAGTCAAATGTTAGGGACACATTTTTGGTTCACTCAAAAATGATATATTAATTTTCAAAATAATATTGATTTTCAAAAAGTTGGTTGATTCATAGAGAAATATTTAAAAAATATAAAAATGATATATTTTAGAAAAATTTTATTTTCATCAAAAATTTTAAATTTTTTATTTTGATTTTTTTACTTATCAAGCTTGAAGATTTTAATTTTCCTGTACAGAAATATATCCTCCTTCAAAAGGATTCAATACATGTAATTTTATTGATTTTCAAAAACTATTGCCCTTAGTGCTCTGCGATAGTTACATCTCCACACTCTCACATTTATAAGACTTTTTCTTCATTTTATTTGTTTAACGTTGTCGACATCTGGCTTTGACAGTTCTACTGATTTTGTATATAAATAAATTCATATTCATTGATGATTATTTTATTTTCAAGTTTTTTTTTTTACTTTAACATATTCATATCACATCTGTTTTTTTTTGTAGTTTTTTAGTATGTTTATATGACAGTTTATCCGTATGCTTCTATGACAGTTTTAGTCTGTTTTTATGACAGTGTTGCTTGTTTTTACAACAGTTTAACGTTCGTATGCCGAGTATCGCGAGCATTCTTAGCAGCGAAGACTGGTGGTATGTGATGCTTATGATATCCTTTTGTGGTTTTGCCTATATGTCAAGAACTAGCAGCAGAAAGGTTTGCTTTCTTCATATAGCGTTCTGTTCAAAGTAATGGGTTATTGGATTTCTTTCAAAAGATTATTGTACAAGTTTTTCTGAGAAGTGATAGGGTTTGTTTTTCATGTCTTTCATACCTTTTAGGATTTATTGTTTTTTATTTTATTCACATTGATTTTTCAATGTTTATGATATGATTTCTTTGTACTTTTTTCACTTTGATTATAATCCAACGTCAAAAATTTTTTATTGCTTTTTGAATATTTTATGGGTAAAGTACACAGATGATCACCGAACTTTTAGGGCGTTTTCATTTTGGTCACCAAAATTTTAAAACTTTCATTGGGGTCACCAAACTTTTAGAGCGTTTTTATTTTGGTCTCTCATGTTACCTTCCATTAAAAAATGCTGATATGACCTGTTAATTTTTCTTTTACTGAATAAAATAATATATATTGAGTCCCACTTTCAGCTCATTAAACCCATCCCACGTGAACCATTCTTCTTCTTCTCCAAATTCCAATTTTTTCACCCCCAAGAACTTCTTAGTTCCAGAAGAAAAAGTTACCAAAAAAATTCCTTCAAAGATATTGGCCACAGTAAAGGATGACTCTGTGAACACCACGAATATAAGAATCCTATGCGTCCATGCATACTGGCGAAACTGATACTTATACATATTCTTCTTCAATGTAAGAATAAACCACATAAAATCTGATCTCAAGAACCCAACACAAAAAAGGGAAAAGACATCAACGTCCTTGAGTATTATTGTATACATAAAGAGAAATTCAGGGGTGCAATGACCATATGTAAAGTAAAAAAATCATCTTGAATGTAAGAAAACAATATAGGCATTCACAGAAATAAAGAACTAGCCCCACTTTGGTCAAAATTGAAATTTAAGATATCAATTGACGCATCCTAGACATTATTCTTCTTCCACGTAATGCTTAACAAACCAGCAATGTACAAGAAGTAACAGATAGCCATTTGATACTTGATAAGGGTACTGAAAAACTGATATAAAAATTTGTCTGGTGTTACATAATTGATGAGTGGTTGACTGAGAAGGCGACCATATACAAATAACATTGTAGTGAAGAAGAAGTACCTGTCATAAAATAAAGATGAGCACATTGTACTGAAATGGAAAAACATGCTAGTCATCAAGACCCATGACCGTAAACATTGAAAAGAACAAAACACATCAACATTTGAGTATCCAACCTCATTAGATCGTTTATTTAAGAAGTTATTGGGGGTAAAAAATAGAATTTGGAGAAGAAGAAGAAGATAGAGAACGATTCACGTGGGATGAGTTTAATATAAAAATGAGACTCAACATATATTATTTTATTGAGTAAAAGAAAAACTAACGGGCCACGTCAGCATTTTCTGACGGAAGGTAACAGGAGGGACCAAAATAAAAGCGTTTTAAAAGTTCGGTGATCCCAATGAAAGTTTTAAAAGTTCGGTGACCAAAATGAAAGTGTCTTAAAAGTTTGGTGACTATCTGTGTACTTTACCCTATTTTTATTTTCATTCTTATCCTAGTGGTAAAATTACAAGGACTCAATTGAAAGAAAATTCAAATTAAAGGAATAATAAAATTATAGTACAAAGTAATATGATTAAGTTTTAAACGGTGCATTTCACTTAGAAATTTCTTTGAAAATCTTTTTTTATTTATTATAATTCAAAATTTTCATTTTAATCTCAAAATGTAAAAAAAAAAAAAGTCTGAAATTACGGACAGTTGCTGAAGACTTCCACCCTTACCCCAACATCAGACAATTACTTCCATCAGAGTCAGCAACAACTCTTAACGGCTCCCTTTGATAATGTAAATTTCGACCATCGTTTTTTGGTTTTTGGTAATTTAAGATGCGGTTAAAATAACGCAGATTCTAACATAAATTTTTATTTAAAGTAAAATTTAACTTGAATTCTTATTTAATTAACTCAATTAATAAAAATTTAAGTTATAACATAAGTTTTTATTCAATTGGTAAGAATTTCGGTTCAACATAAAATATTATTTAGTCATACATAAATTCTTACTAAAATGATAAGAATTAATGTTGGCCTCATTTTAGCCGCATCCTAAGAGTGTCGCACTTTAACTTTTCCTCATTTTTTTACATAATTTTATTTAGTTTTGTTACAAACGACGAAACTCTTTTTTAATAGTCAAATCCAACTACAAGATATTTCATCTTGTCATGCGAGTACATGAAATCTATTCAAATTAGGTTTCATACTTGGAACTAAAATCTAATAAAAAAGTATAATCATGTGCGGAACATCTACAACCATTGCATACCCTCACATTTTCTCCTAATTTTACTTCTTACGAACTCTAACCATTGATCTATTCTTTCAACTAATGAATTTAGTAAGACCGTTGATCAGCGAAAACTGAGAAACATATAAGATAAAATTAAAGAGAGCATGGATATTTTAGTTTATTTAGAGAGATAATTATTGTTTTACCGTGGAACTGTGAAACAAAAGTGAAAAGTTAATATTTAGAAACGAGTATTTTTGTCAATAATTTCTACAGCAAGTGGTTAAAAACTCTCAGTTAACACATCTCTCTCCTTCTAAGTTGTGAGTTCTAGACCCGTTGGGAGCAAATTTATCATTTTCCTCCCCTAAATAGGAAATATAAAAAAAAATGAAGGTTTTAATCTAAAACAAAGAAAAGTTTTAATTCAACCTTAGCCTTACATTTATTTTGATCTAATTCTAACAAAGAAAGTGTACAATTTGTGGGCCTGTGGCTTTACACTAGGCGTAATCGGACCCCTCGCCTATATTATTTTGAACATTAAATATTAAACGCTTAAACATGTTCTTTCACGTATAATTATATTATACTTGATCGATATATAAATATATATTATATCTGACGAAATTATAACACAAACTTATACACATATAATATAATTATGTAAATTAAAGGCTTTCAACATAAGTTTGAAGCTGGGATAGAAGGTTATGACATAAAATGCTTCTTGTAATCAAATTGCCCCATTTACAAGTGCATCTCTAGCAATTTCAAGACAAAACTATCAAAGTACTACCAAAAGTTTGAAGTTTTCATTTTAACTCTATAAAAATCGACCTAACATATAAGGTATTAACTCGTCAAAATTTTAGAATAAATGTAATCCCGGAACAACTTTGTTTATCAACACCTTCCGTAGTTCCGTTTCGGGGTTTCTTTGCACCTAAATACATTGTAGTTACAATATCTTTATGTAATCAAGCAGCATCCGATGAATCCAAACTGAAATGTTCTGAACCTGAACCTGAACCTTAAACCATCTTCTCAAGTGAGTCCATATCCCCAGCTTCGGAGTGTGTACCCGTAGTTTGTCTGCATCCTCGCTAAAAAAACAGGAAAGAAAGAGAGAATTTTAGTGTATCGTACAGGTAGAGTCGTGATATGTCTCAACTGTGCCATGGAGATGGATACAGATAAACAGCATCTGATAATATTTCAGGTTTCAATTCCTTCCATTATTTTTGCAGAAACTAAATATATAATGGAATGAGTTTCTTACTCTGTAACCCCAAATATTTCCTTTACAATTAATGAGCTATCTCTAGTGCAGAACTCCGGTAACTGGCACAAAAATTCAACAGAAAAGCATAATCAATTAAATGTCAAGCTTATATATATATATATAACCTAGTTTCAACATTGCAAATATGTTCAACAACATAAAAAAGAACTAAACAAATAAATAAACGATCACTCAGAATGTAAGCGGATTAGTGCAGGCTTGTAACAAGAGTATTTAACAACGCCACATACATGTTTGGTGCAAGATGTATTCATTATTCTCACCGCATTTCAGATTCCCGATTTTCTTTTGTCATACATTAGCTTTTAATAGTCATCGAACTTCAAGACTGATCGATTCTCATATCATTTCAGACACAATTTCAGAGACCATTTCACAGCACATAGTACTTTGCAAGTCATTCAACCATGGCCAGTAACAGCAAATTTTCAAGAAATGTGATAAATGGTAATTCATTAAAATAATATATAAACAAAGTTGATGGCTATTATCAATTGCAAATCAAATAAAATATTCATCAAATACACCAACAATCAATGTATAGCATATATTTATTTGAGTATGAAATGCACATAAAATCCAACAGAAAATACGGCATCAAGAAAGAGGCATCTAAACTGTTCAACAACATACCTCCTATAGCTATAAAACCTTCCCGAAAAGGCCCTGCACGGCAAGTTTCCTCTTAAACCCCTTTTCTGTAAACCCTGACATGTCCATGATAACTGGGCCTGAAAAGTAAAGAAATTGATCGGCATCGGATACAAAGCTTTCCCATGAAAATATGGATTATGTAAAACCTTTCCACTGGTTGATTTCAAAACATGTTATGTTGGATCACTTCAAGGCAATGGCGAAAGCCATATCGGCATTTTCAGAAATAATTTCCCAAAAGGTAACATTATCTGAATCACCTATATCATCAATCATTCATAGTTACCAGATATGAAAAGGAAAACCATAACACATATTGTCAGTTACTAGATCATTACTATATCGGGCAAGATGCAATGGTCCACACCAGGATCATACACACAAGCCAAGGAAGCAGCAGTGTTGAAGGTTACCTTTTTCACGCACAGTCCGTCTTGAGATTTCATTTAAAATTTCTGCAATCTCGGAATCATCAAGCATTGAAGCTTTACTGAGCTGAATCAACCTGGCAACCAAATCCGCACTCCATGGTTTCTCATTCAACGAATACCTAATGTACTTGCGCAAAAACTCTTCCATGCTAAAATCTGTCTGGATATATATATTCACAGTTGCTATTAAAACATAGACAAAATCTAACATCTCCATAAAGGCATAAACATATCACTCATTTTCCTAAAGCTTTACCAAGTGGACCTAAACATCTTTCTTCTCCTATCAATAAGAATCTAAAATCTAAAATAAATAGACATGTCTCTAGAGAATTTGCAGAATGGCTCTCACCTTTTGCACTAATCCCTTTAGTGCTGATTGATCGACTGCAACACTTCCTTCCTAAAACAACCCATCAATTGATTTGCAAAGCATCGCATTTTTATTAACCTGAAAATCCATTCCCCATCAGTGCAAAATCAATTTCAAACAATTTAAGGATTAACAAAACGTATAGTCGAACAAACCAATTTCTTTCTTTTATGCCTTGGGGAATTGAACTTCTTAACAGTCTTGACAAAGGCGATGACAAAAGTGATACCAACATAAGCCAAAGGAACTGAAAGAAGCCAAGGCAAAGAGCTGGTGCCAACTCTGGGGCCAGGAATGGGTTGAGAAACGGAGCCAGTGAACTCAACAAGGTCCAATGCCTTGTCTTGAATCCAGGGCAATTCCTCCTCGACTTCCATTCCCATTTCTTCCTTGTCTTTCTCGACTAAATGTTCCATATTTCCTTTTGGGATATTTCAGGACACCGTATTTCCGGAGCCCATGGCGGCGAGAGAATGGGACAAGTGGGGTCTTCTCCTTGGGGCCAAATGAGAGATTGATAAGAGAGGAGGAGGATAGGGATGGCAAGAAATTCTGGGTCGAGCGGGGAATTGGGCATTGATGGATGAAGAAGGAGAAGCAAGAAAGGCCATTGGGCATTAATGGCGGTTTAGTTTCAGGCTTTGAGCCTTAAACTTTGGCTCAAGGGTGACACGGACACTCCGCTAAACCAGAGCAACGTGCCAAAACACAATACAGAAATGGTTTATGCTTTTCGTTGCAGCACAAATTTTATAAGGCGAATAAAAATATATTGGGTAAATCCTTCTATACTCACTGAATTATAGGATTGAATATCTTTTGATCATTGAATAAAAATATTTATCAATTAGCTCATTAAATTTTTAATTTTGATTCAATTGAGTGAACGGCCGTCAATGGTTAACGAAATTACTGATGTGAAGGTTTAAAAAAATATTTATAATAACATATTTAGTCCCATTACCTACACATTCAATCAATTCGAACCTAAATTGAATTAATTTAACTAATTTAGAGGGTTGTTAGGATATTTAGAGAGGTGAATTAGGATAATTTAGACTGTTAATAATAATAATAATAATAATAATAATAATAATAATAATAATAGAATGTAGGGTAAACTTCCACGAAGATGTAGATTATAAAATGCATTTAAAAAATTAAATCAATAAAATATTAATTAAATAACACATGTCTTTTACTAAGTAAATTAGTACATAACGAACAAAAATTCTTTGTCTCTTCTCGGTATCCTTTTCTATATCACAACACTAAAAAAATCCTAAATTTTAAGCTCTAACTTTAAATTTTAAATTTAGACCTTAGACCCTAAAAATACATTCTACTCCAATTCTCTAAACCCTAACCCTAAACACGAAACCTAATTTTTTTAGATGTGAAACATAAATATCAACCCAAAAAGGAGCAAAAGATTTATATTCATAGCTAACACGTGAGACGAACATAATTAAAATTACAATTTTGAACCCAATAAGTGGTCTCAGTGAAAAAGCGGATGATGTTTATCCTAGGAGACCCTAGTGTTTAAAATTGGATTTTTTTTGATTAAATAGAAATAATATTACATTCTCATGTCGGGATTCGAACCCATATAAGATAGACAATATGAGCATTCTTAGCCACTAGGCCAATTAATGGATCTCTAAAATTAAAATGTATTTCAGTCTAACTCGTGAATAAATCTAATTGATATAATCTTAATTTCATATTTTAAAACAATCTTTTTATATCTTGAATGTTCCATATTAGGTCAGAGTTTAAATACTGACGTTGAGAATAGGTACAATTTAAGTTGAGATAGTTTCATTTATTATTCAATCAAGATTAATCAACTAAAGAGTCAAATATCGATAATAGAAAAGGTTAATTTTTTCGTGAATAATAGATTGAATCTACCGTTATGCGTCTAATTTGGTGCGCTTAATTCATATGAATTTTGTATCTAATTATTTTGAGAAAATTTTTAATACACAAGTTGTGTAAACTAAAGTTTACACAAGTCTTTTAGTTTTAGAGGTTAGGAGTTTGACTTATAGTGTTTAAAATTTAAGGTTAGTATTTAGAATTTAGGGTTTAGTTTTTTAGGGTTTAGGTTTAGTAATTTAGGATTTGGATTTATAGTATAAATATTTAGGCTTGTGTCAAATAAATTTTACACAGCCTGTGTATCAAAATTAAACCCAATTATTTTGTTACTTTTGTATTTCTAAAATATCAATTTGGAAAATAAACAAAGGTTAATCTTTATATTTTTATTATTTTTTTATAATTTTAAAATCTTTTGAGAAAATTTTATTACTTCCAACTTTCTCATAACAAAATTTACAAAAGTTCTAAAATTTTAAGCATATAATAGTGCAAAATCATTTAGAATAGAGGAAAATATACTTTGGAGTGGGAGAAACAATAGGTAATTCAACCAAACCTACTTCACTAGATTAGAAATGATCGGTAGGATAAAGTAGTAGTTCAATTAAGGAAGGCTTCGCGATCTAATAAACATGCAACCTAATACAGGAAGCTAAGAGTCCGTTAAACAATGCTTTTTAACAAGCGTTTGAACAGAAAAACAATACTAAATAATAACGGAAACACTTCAAATAAATGTTTTTTTGCTTAATTTAATCTCAAACGAGTATTTTCACCTAAACAAGCGCTGAAAAATCCACGCGGAACGAAATCTAAATAATGTGTGGGCAGAATAATTAAGACAGTGATTTATTCCAAATTGCATTATACTTTTAAGTAAAAACTAAAACACAACAATCTGCAACCTGCAATCTGCAATCACTTCACCTCACAAGCCCAAGACTGAGGACACCCCAAGCACTACGCGGCCAAGATTTGTCCTTAGCCTTAAGCAACAGAACCCTTGCCCAAGCAATCCATCCTTCCCATGACATCCTCTTGTCCCAAGGACTCCCCCACTCCAACATCAACACCACCCCTGTTTCAGCCTCCTTTTCGGCCTCCTCGAATCTCCCTTGGTTCAAATAAACCTGAGCCAACACCACATGCGGCTCGCCCACAAATGGGTTCTTCTCACAGCACCTCACCAGCAACTCCTCAGCTCTTTCCGACCCATCGCAAAGGGCTTCCCAATACAAGTCCCTTGCCTCCACTTGCTCTTTGGGGTCCAAAACCTTTGTACAGTTCTCAAAAACCGGTGGCACCACAAGCTCCAGATCCTCATTAATGTCTTCCTCCACCTTGGCACCATGAACCCTTTTTTTCTCTTCTTTGATTATGGCTTCGTCTCTTAGTATTTGAGCACAAACAGCGCCCATTTTAGATATCGAGTTCATCCACAGGCCTGGCTTGCCGTCTCCGGGCCAGGAACTTGAACTTTCCATCAAAGTTATCAAACAACAGGTCTTGGTAGCCAAAGAATTGGTCACTGTAATCCGCCATGCTCATCAAGAGAAACACACCCATCACTTTTCTGGTGACCAAAACATCTTCACCACTCTTTATATTCTTCACCAGAACCCCATTCTCAGGTAAAAGAGCTCGCAGTTTCTTCCTCCATGGTTCGTTTCGATCGAATATACCATTTTCCTTGGCATTCTTCAATGATGTCTCGGATAACTTAAGGTGTTCGACGAGTTCGGAATCGGTGTATTTGAACAGAAGATTGTCATGGATCATGGTTTGACGGGGGACGACACAGAACAAGTGGATCAAACCCTCTGCAACCTCACCAACGTGGCCTCGGACAACGTCTCGACCGGTCGAAGCATCGAAGATGGCCAGGTTTACGTAGGCGTTGGAGTACGCAGAATGGAAGAGGCCACAAAGGCAAACGGAGTTTGGTGCTTTCCATATCTTTAGAATACGATATATGTCGACCAAATGCTCCAAAAAGCTGCCATGTTTGTGGGAACACTCTCCGGCGCCGGCGGAACGTAAGACGGCGATCAGTGAAGGTAAGTTTTGGTCGACAGATTCGAGCTCACCTCGAAGGAATGGGCGTACGGTGTCTAAGAGGGATTCGAGGTATTGAGACTGAGAAGGCATTGGAAGCAAAGTGAGGAGTTTTTGCTTTGAAGAGCTATTTTTCGTCGGTCATATTGATATCCTATTAAGAAGTGTGTATATTTGTGATTTTATCAAAGTATATGTGATCCTAATTTTCTGGAATCGAAGAGGAAGGAAATTTGTATAATTGTTAGCTGAGACTCAATGATTTATTTTGTCCCATTCTATTGTAAGTTTGTAATAATTGAATCCAACTTTTCTCCTTCCTATGAGACATATTTTGATTTGATAATTTGAATTCCCCCATAAAAAGTTTAAGTGAAATAAAATGAAAATGTGGAAAGAATAATGATGAAAGATGCATATATTAATCATAAGAAAAATTTTGATACACAATCCGTGTAAACTTTTAATTTACACGTGTACTTTAGTTTTAGGGGTTAGGGTTTTAATTTAGGGTTTAAAATTTTAGGTTTAGGATGTAGGGTTTAAAATTTTAGGTTAGTGTTTATAATTTATGGTATATGATTTAAGGTCTAAGGTTTAGTTTTTTAGGGTTATGGTTAGGAATTTAGGATTTGGGTTTTATAGGTAAATATGTTAGTTTTACACAGCCTGTGTATAAAAAATTTACCCTTAATCAAATCCTTACTTACATGTAGAAAGTAAGTAAAGATTTACCTTGAAAAAAAAAAGATGGACAAACCTTATTGGTTGGAACCACGAATACGTGATAAACCTGGTCTATCTAATAATTATTCACAAATATAAGAGATAATTGTACAGTCGTATTCATGGTTTTGTCTATTTTTGTTAGTCAAATTAATATTCAGTTGATTGTATTGTTATTTGTAGAGATGGGCACGGGTCGGGTTTTTGGCTCACCCAAACCCGACCCGAAAATAAATACCCTAAACCCGACCCGACCCGACCCGAATCTATTATCTAAAAAATCCGAATCAACCCGACCCGAAAATAAATATACTAAACTCTACCCCAACCCGACCCGACCTATATAAAAAATAATTTTAGGGACCTAATTGTAAAAAAATAATTTAGGTGACTTAATTGTAAAAAATATAATTTGAAGGACTAAATTGTAAATAAAAATTTAATTTTAGTGACCTACTTATAAAAAATGTATGTATAAGGGGTATTATTATAAATATACATAAAAAATTAGGGAAATTACATAATTAGTCTCGGCTCGGTTCGGGTCGAATATTTTCCACCCTAAACTCGCACCCGACCCGAACCTCTTTGCATATTTCACCCGACCCGAACCCGATTCCGATTTTTTTTAAAAAAAAATCCGATCCTATCAAATCGGGTCGGATTCGGATTCCGTGCCCATCCCTAGTTATTTGTTAGTATAAAACAAATTTAATGATAAAAAACAAATGTATATATTTGTAGTAAATTAAATACAAAACAGATTTTTTTTAATAAGAAACTGAATTTAATTATATAAAAAATATATAACAAAACATACCTCAAAACATATGGAGAAATGTGACGATTATGTTCACTTTCATACATAAAGAAAAAATAAAACATGAATATTCAAATAGTGTGAAAAGTAAAAAACCAAATCTTTGACTATGTTCTTCATCACCCCTAAAAATTCAACAAATAAATCTTTTTTATTTTAATTCAACTAGACACTTAATAGTGATGTGGAAGATGTGATCAACAAAATTAATTTTGCAGGCCTCTCCGCAAATAGTTTAAAAAACATCGAAAAGCTGTCATAAATGATAATCTAACCATCGAGACCGTCAACATTTTCTAATCAGTGGCGTGCATTGTGATAATCGTTATACAAACATTATACTACTACAAATAGATGAGACAAATTTTTTTTTCAAAATAAAATAAAAAATGAAACAGCTTTGGGATCACTGCATAAACTCAAGAGTCTAACCTAACCACAGAGAAGCCCAGGGACAATCGCCCCCGAAGAAATTTTTTTACCTTTGTCTTTTTATTTTTTAAAATTTATTTATTTATAAATTTATCCCCTACTTTTAAACATTTATAATTTACCCCCAACTTCAAAGCCTAGCTCCGTCTTTAAGGAAGCTCAATTAGAAGTTAGTTCACATAAAGTCATGAACTAAGATCATAACAACTTTTTTTCCCGATAATTGATATATATATATATTAATAAAATTGGATAATATTAAAATACATTTAAAATTAATTATTGATACTAAAAAACATACACTAATTAAATTCATCAGCTTCTTTAATTGGATATTTCGTGATGCTACAGCGGCCCAGGGTATAGTGGAATAGAGAAGGAAGCAAAGGGTTAAAATCATATAGTTGGAGAGAGAAAGAGAATTGTATTTAAGGTATTTAGATTTTAGACCTAGTCTTTAGGTTACCCTGGTTAGTACATATTTATTAGCTACTTCATTAGCCAGGTCCACGAGCAGGTCTGTGTAATAAGCAGTTTATTAGCTCTACAATTTTGATGTTTAAGATTTTTTTATCATACTTACGTAATTTATGTTTGATAACTACTTATTGTGTCAAGCAATTTATTATTATGTTTTGATTAAGTAAAGAATTATTATATTCTCAAGATAAATGTCAGGATTCGAACTCACACAAGATAAGATAATATAAACATTCTTGACCACTCATCAATTAGTGGATCTCCAAGTAATTTAATTTCTGATTAACAACGAATCAATAATTTTAACTCTTATGAACTTGATTTTTTTTAACTGTGACATATCTTAGCATTAGACTATAATCTTTACACGTATGTTGGTATATAACAAACTTAAAATAGAGCAAACAAAGTTGGCCGGTTGACCAAGTTGCTCACCTTTGTTTCATCATATTTTTTTAGGTCATGAGTTTTAGACTCACTAGGAGCACTCCCCTTCCTTTCCCTAGAGTTCCCCTTCCCATCCTCCCTAGGTAAGATTAGGCTTAGATTTAGGATTTGTCAAAAAAAAAAAACTTTAAAAAGCTCTCGTCAGGGATAATATTTTTTTATTTAACTACCGATATTTAACTCATTGGTTTACTAATATGGATCGGTTTTGTAAAAGTCTAATATGGGTTGCCCTTCCCTTTTTCATTCATAACCCCAAGATTCAAACTCATGACCTTACTTAAGATACATATCATCTTATCCTGCTAGACCAACTGGTGGATGGTTGGTAGGACAATCTTTAAACAGACACATTCACATGAACATAGGGTCGATATGTTTTCCAGTCCATGTTAACATGGTTGGACCCTACCCCTTACCCCCAATCATAGAAAAAGAAGTAGGGGCCTGAATCAACCAATCCAAAGCTTCTTTCTTTTATATATGATTGGGGGATTGTTCATCAAGTTAGGGACTCCAAATTCCAAATCCAGGGCACATACAGCATAAAGATAGAAAGGGTAAGATAGTGGATTCCATTGCTCTTTCCTGCGCAATCACCGCACCCCTAATTTCATTCATCTTAGAATTCCCGAAACTTGAAAAGTCGTACATTATCTGTCAAATATTTCCATGCAGTTCATAATCCAGTAAAGAGTCTTGACGGTTTGAAATTTGCATGTTTGCATTAATGGTGTTCATTAGGGACGAAGTCAGGATTGAACTATGAGCGGACAGACTGATTAACTTTGAAATGAACAGATTTTAAGAAGTAATTAAATCATAAAAATTAAGGGAGTCTAGGTTTGCATTTACAAATTTAAAGGTCTTAAAAAATAATTAAACAAAAAAATGAGGGATCAAAGTTTAATTTTATTAATTTTAGTTGACATGGTCCTAAATAATAATAAACCATAAAAATTTATGAGGAACAAAGGCTTAATTACAATAATTTTAAGACTTTTAAGACCTAAAATACAATTAACTCATCAAATTTTTGGGCAGTCCCCACGTATAAGGTGGCTCCGTCCCTGTTGCTCATACATGTTACCTGTATTTAGAGCCTGCGTGAATCAAACTGATTAACTCTATATGCGAAGCCAAACCATGGTTTTGCGGTAATTATAATATATTTCTATCCAATAGAAAGAGAAAAGTCATAAAGGATGAGATGGAAGAGTTCAGGGATGAGTGTAGGGTAGGCGAGATTTTGATGACCTTTAGGCGAATTTAAAGATTTAATCTCTAATAACAAATATTAAAAAATAAATATTAAGATTAAACAAAAATAATAATTTTCTTATAATTTGCCCTAATACCAAGTATTATTATTATTATTATTATCTATTTTATAATATTTTCAATTTTTATTGTTAATAATGTTATTATTATTATGGGCTAATAATAAAAAAACAAAAAACAGATATAAAAATACATAATAAGCAAAACCCACCTATTAAAACAGTTCAAGTCTAATACATAATTCAATAATATTACAAGACTCGTTTGGCTCAATTATGAAAAATCATAATCTAAAAAAAACCCTAAATCTGATAATTTATTTTTACAGCTGTCAAGATCCGACCGTTGGATCAGATTTAATCTAACGGTCCAGATCAAACTGAGAGATGACTGCCAAACTCCCCACGCGCGCGTGAAAGCCACCGCCAACCCTTCATCTCCCACACGCGCCCACGCGCCTGAGTCGTTCCATCTTTTTCATCCACGTGACGCTATTGCCAGAGATCGCGTTGCCATCGTACGGCCACCGGTTCTACCAACCACCATGCAGGGCAAAATTGATAAAAACAAAGAGGGGATATCATATTGTCATTATCAACAGTATAGATTAGGTTTCATTTTTTTTATTTGGCAAGCATGTAAAACAAATATATATATATATATATGTGGAAAAAATCTATTGTAAAAGGCATATTACAATAAATACAAGAAGAGAAAAAGAAAACCTCAAGCATTTCGGAGGTAAAATTCCAGTCTTTATTTCGAACCTAAAATTGAAAAATAAAAGGAAAAAGGGATTTAGGGTTTATACTTGAGTCGGTCTTGGGTCGCCGCCATGCAAGGCGTTTGAGGTTGTGCCACCGATTAACGACACCGCGGAGTGTTCGTCCCTTCCTTCGTCTTGCTTAGCCTTCTCGGTTAAAGTTTTACAAACTCAAGTTTTCAAGTTTTTAAAGTTTTTGAAAAAGAAAGAATTTTGGTCTCGGTTTTCTTTAGATTTAGGTAAATCATGATTGTTTTTGAGGAATCCGAGGGTGGAATCGAGCTTTGATGAAGGAGGTGATCATTTTGGGGTTCAGTTTTAAGTTCGTCGGCGTTGATGAACGGTGGCCGACGGTGACTTGCGTCGGCGAATACGACGAAGAATCACTGAATTTTGAGTTCATGATGAACACAGATGAATGTACAAGAACAGTTGGGAGAAAATGTTTTTTAGGGTTTAATATGCTTGCAAAAGAAATTTTGCAAGGAAATTTGTTTTAAGTTTAATATTTATAGTGGCTTGTTATAAAATGGGTTTATCCCCTCATAAATTTCTCCGTCCAAATTTATTTAGCTTTGCGGTCATTTCCCTCATAAAAATTGATTTTCAGATTTTAAAAATGTCACTACAAGTTGACAAAAATAAATTAAATTATTTGTAAATTGACCCCTTAATAACAAGTATTAAAAAAAATTTAAATTTTAAGAGTAAACAAAAATAAATTAATTTACTTGTAAATTGGGCTCCTAAAAACAAAAAAGTGAAAGGGTTATTTAATCAAATTCTAGTTTTGTTTTAAAATATGATTAAATATATATTGAGTATTTGAAATTTTTAATAATTATTCAAAAGTCATTAAAAATAATAATATATAACAATATATAGCATTAATAACATGTAGCGGTGTGCGATATATATATATATATTGCATTAAATACAATACAAATCATCTCTTGTATTGGTTATTATAAAACCATAATAAACCTCATTTGACATATTATTTTTAGCGTATAAATTAACATAATATAACCGATATTACGTGACTGACAGAAAATAACAATATTTAAATTTACATATATAAATATTTTCAATTACGAGTTACTTTATATGAACTGATACTAACTTGTAAATACCTTAAGACTATTAAAAAATTACGAGTTAGTTTAGAGTGATGTAACGTTAAATTTTTTTAAACAACATTTATAGTTTAAATTCTGATGTTATAAATGAAAAAATAGGTAATAATGGTCGTTGTCATCGTGGGCCTTTATAGTATCCAATCCAGATTAATCCACCAATAGACCTAATATCAATAATTATATCATCTCAATGGAAATTAACATGTATAAATATTATACATATTTAATACACGAAAATGATATACCAACAACCAGTTGATCTAGCAGGATAAGACGCTAGGTCCCTTAAGCAATGTGAAAGGTTCGAATCCTGACGTTGTGAATAGAAAAAATTTGTTAATACACGAAAATGATATACCAACAACCAGTTGATCTAGCAGGATAAGACGCTAGGTCCCTTAAGCAATGTGAAAGGTTCGAATCCTGATGTTGTGAATGGAAAAAATTTGGGTTGAGAGGATCACCTTCATAATGAGCCTCTACAAAACCCGAATTGAATTAGTCGGTCAACAAATCATAAACCAATGGTTAAACAAAAAAATACATAAAATAATACGGTGGAAATAGATTTTCTCGTAATAAATATATAATAAACAATTATATTCATATATTAATTATTGACAACATTACAAATTAATAAAGTAAAAAATATGGCACGTAATTTAATGAAATTTATCAATTAGTTTTATTTTGTCTTCTGTTGCTTTCTTTCTTCCATTGATTATGCTTAAAGCAACTGATGACAACTAATATTCATACTTTTCATTTTTTATATTTAATTTCAAAAACTATCAAAATGGTGAATGAATGTGAAGGGAGTGGACTCACTTGCCCTCTTTAAGTCTTTCAGCTTCTTGGCATTAATTAGAATTCTCCGAGTCATTGGATGTCATAAATATTAAAATTATACATGAATTTTGGTTAAACTTATAATGTGATATATAAAATTTTATTTAAACTAATTATACATAAAAAATTATTTTGATTTAGTTGTATATATATTAGAAATAAATATATTTATTTATTTTATATTAAATGAATATAATTATTTGTGCATGCACTATATAAATGTAAAAATTATGTCACATTGATAAAAATATTAATGTTTGTGAGAAAATTAAATTAAATCAAAACTTTATGTATACAATTACACATGATCAAAATGTATGTACCATATTATACATTTTACCAAAATCCATATATAGTTTTAGATTCAAATTTTAGTATTAGTACATATAAATAGACATAAAACGACGCAATTTCTTAAAAAAAATATTTGAAATAATAAAATTACTATTAAAATCCATTCAAACATGCCATCTAAATATATTGAAACATTTATAATAATTCGGTCTATTTTTTATATTTTTAACGGTCTATAATAATTTGAATTCGTTTTAATTTTTGATTTTTCTATATTAATTTTATAATTTTGACTTTATTTTGGTATTTAAAGAATTTTTTGTTCAATTTAACCCCTAAACTTTTTTTTATGTAGCATGTGGCCACTTTGTTCTTTTAAAAAAACAATGTAGCAATATAAGAACACGTCACGTAGAATGTCACACGGCACATAATATATATTATGGTAAACTACACCAGATACCATCAAACTTTTTCTTGGCATTGACACTTTTTTACCGCCGAATTTTTAATTTGTCTAATTTTAACACTAAGCTTTAGTTTTTGATTCGTTTATGTCACTCCGTCATTAAATCCTTAAATGTACAATGACATGAGTAACGGTGGACGACGATTCAAAATGACGTCGTTTTGATGAGACTATTTTGATGTCCATATCGCCTAGAACGAGGTTGTTTTGCGAGAGAAAAAAATAGAGTTTTGCACCTAAAAGGATTTAAACCCAGGTTCTAAGATAAGAAGGATAAAGTCTTAACCACTATACCAAGTTAAGATTTACTAATAAATTAACACAAACAATATATATGTGAAACTATAATTGAGATTAATATAGTTTTCATATGGTTTTATTTTTGTTCAGTTTAGTCTCTAAATTTTTTATTTAATTCAAAATTAACCTCTTTTTGTTTCTAATTTTTATAATCTAGTCTGAGTTTTTTAATATAGTTTTATTTTTTCTAGCTTAGTCCCTAAAGTTTTTATTTAATCCAAAATTGACCCATATTTGTTTTTAATTTTATAATTTAGTCTGATATTTTTAATATAATTTTATTTTTGTTTAGTTTACTCCCTAAAGTTTTTATTTAATCCAATATTGGATCTCTAATATTGTACTAGATTATAAAAATATAAACAAATATGGGTCAATTTCAGATTAAATAAAAACTATAGGGACTAAAATGAACAAAAATAAAAATATATTGAAAATATTGGATTGGATTATAAAAAATAGAAGCAAATAGGGGTTAATTTTGGATTAAGTAAAAACTTTAGGGACTAAACTGAACAAAAATATAACTATATTAAAAATCGGACTAGATTATAAAAATTAGAAACAAATATGGGTCCATTTCGGATTAAATAAAATCTTTAAGGACTAAAATGAACAAAAAACTATATTAAAAATATTGGACTAAATTATAAAAATTAAAAACAAATAGGGATTAATTTTGGATTAAATAAAAAAAAATTAGGGACCAAACTGAACAAAAATAAAATCATATGAAAACCATATTAATCTCAAGTACAATTTGACATATGTATTATTTGTGTTAATATTTTGTCAAATCTCAAATTGGTTCAATGGTTAAGTTATTGCCTTTCTTACCTTAGGACTTGGTTTCAAATCCCTATATTTTTTCATCTTCCAAAGCATCCCTGTGCTGGGCGATATAGGCATCAAAATGACATCATTTCGGTTCGGCGTCCACATTAGTCATTGTTAGTCATGTCATCATACAGTTAAGGGTTTAGCAACTAAGTGGCATAAACGAGTTGAAAACTAAAATTTAGGGTTAAAACTATATCAATTAAAAGTTCCATAGTAAAAACGAATCGACGTCAATAATTTAAAGATATATTAAACTCAAACAACTTCAAAAGGTTCATAAAAATATCTTTAAATATAAAGAATGAAAAATCCAAAAAATATCAATTTTTAACATGTTGAATATTTTAAATATTTATATGCTTTTTAAGTTATCAAGTTTAATGTATGTTATGTGTAATTTAGTCATTAGGGGTATACAGTCGTTTAATGTTGAAAAGATAAGAGGATATTAATGGGTGATGTGAAGAAGACATGACTTGAGGGAAATACAAGGAATCAAATTTCAAGAATGAGGTTGACAAAAACTTTTCCAACAATTTCAACATTTCCAACTAACATATTAACAACCCTAAAAGATCTGGTCTCCAAAAACAGGCAATCTCGGCATAATTTATTATTAATCCTATTATATATTTGTAAAAAAAATATTTCTAGATTTATTAATTATGATCCGGAGATTCAAAAATTTAAGTTCGGATTTAATAGTATCCGATTTACTAATGAAAAGTCACCAATACCAAAAAATAATATGTCAAAATTTTGAAATGATGCGAGCAAATAACTCGAACCGACTCGAATCGGTTGATCGAGTTTCCCAGCTTGCACTTGCTTCTTTTTCTACCGAAAGGTGATAGGGATGAATCTTGAAGCCACCAAATGGGTAAGCAACAGGCAACACAAAGGTAGAAGACAATATATTCCCCGGTCGGAAACGAGATAAAAAGTTGAAGACCACCTTCATTACACAAGTTGGAATTAGCAAAACGTAAGCTTCCCGATTAGGAAAAGGATAATATGATCTATTAGCGTATCTTTAGGGTGAATAATATCGCTTATTACCGTATCTCTTATACTACTATATATGTTACATTATCATTATACGATATTTTTTGTAATATAACATATATACAGTAGTATAAGAATATATGGTAATAGAAGATATTATTACAACCTTGTCCTCATCTCCATCCACACATATTTTAATAATAATTACATTTGTCAAACTTTTGGGACGTTGATAATTTCTTGAGTGGGCAATGAATAATACTTTGATTGCGAGTATTCATAAGGGAGACATTTTCAAATTTTACCATGATTACTTTAAATGGTTTAATTCTAGTTTTAGTCCCTCTAGTGCACTGAAATTTTAGTTTGACATAATCTGGTCATCTACTTCTATAATGCTAGTAGTAGTTCCATATTTTGATTAAATAAAAAATATTTATATTTTTAAAATAAATATCGAGATTCGAACCCATACAAAATAAGACAATATGAGTATCTTTGGTCACTTAACCAATTAGTGGATCTCACTAGTAATTCCATATTGATAGCATTGCAAGTAGTCGTGACTATTACAATAGAGGGAATAAATCATGTCAAATTAAAGTAGAGATTAAATTATAAATTTTAACACAATAAAAGCTACATAGCCGTCTCATAAACTTAAAAATGGGACATTGTAGAACAATAACATATTCTATTACTTTAATAATTAATTTAATATTTCATTATAAACTTTTATTTTATTCTTTTGTTTAAAAAACATCTTAAATATAATTAAAATAATAAGGAGTAACCACTAACTTACAAAATTATCACTTAAAAATTGTTGAAGTTGTAAAAATAAAAAGCAGAACCCTAAACAGTCACTCATATTGCTCTCCATCCGAATCAGCCATAGTAGAAGGACTAAAGCAACAATTATACCTACACGAATCAACTCCATTGAGCAGTGTCTTTACACATGTGATGACTTTCAATACAAGAGTCAAGAGCCGAGCCCTATTCACGAGTATTAATAAGAAAACAATAGCCGAATAAGGGGGTTAACGGGTGCATATATATATATATATATATATATATATTTAAACTATAAAAATTTAAAACATAAATTCTAGCCCTAACACTATAACACATTAAATCCTAATCTCTAAATTTTAACAATACAACATAAACCCTAAACCACAATCTAAAATTTTAAACCCTAAAATTAAAAGGTTTGTGTAAGGAAAAAAATATTTACACAATTTTCATATTTAAATTATTAAATCAAAATCTAAATTTCTAACTCTAATGACCTAAATCCTAAATCATAACCCTAAAGTCTAAACTCTATTACTTAAACTCTTAAACCATAAACCCTAAAGCCTAAACCTTGCGACTTAAACTCTTAAACCCTGAAATTAAAAAACTTGTGTCTTGTTTATCAAAATATTTTTCTATATATGTGTGGGTAATTATTTGATACACCGTCAGTAAAAAGTTTTTTCCACAAGCGAACTTCTAAAATTGTCATGTATCATTTTTAGAGGCCCTAAACTCTAACCCTTAAATTCTAAACTATAAATTTTATTCTCAAACATTACAACCTAACCACAAAACCTAAACTCTAACCTCTAAACCCTATAAACTAGGTACTTATGAGATTTTTTTTCACTGTCATATTTTGATATTTTCCATATATATTTTACCAAATATTTTCCATATATATATATATTGTATGAAGCCAGCCAACTGATTTACCAAAAAGGTGCAGGAAATTTTGAATGGGTTGCGCTCCAACGTTCAAACTGGAATTAGGATCCACGTGATTTATCGAACGGTCACAATTCCTCTTGTGAAAATCTTTAAACTTTGATAATAGGCAATGGGGTTTTCGTTTCCTTTCCTTTTCTGGTACTATAAATATGAGGGGGAAGCCGGCATTGTTTACCATTCACCACATTTCACTCTCTCAATCTGTTTTTTACCCATAAGTATACCTTTCCTGTCTACGTGAAGATATACAAGAACAAGCCCCATGCCTGTTTTGCAAACTTTATTTTCACTTTTTTCATGATACAGAAACTTCCTCCTGTCAGATCCTGCATCACTGGAAAAAAAACAATATATCTCCCTACATATTTCTCCGATTTGATCAAGAGTCAAGACCCACCTTCCAAAATGAAGATTCTGATCTGGGTTTTTAAAGTTCTACTCATTTGTTCAGTGTTTCCATTTCCACCATTGTCACTAGCTCAAACAATCTCACAAGCTCCACCTGTTTGCTCAGATGCTGATAGAGCTGCCCTGCTCGGTTTCAAAGCCAAAATTGTGAAGGACACAACGGAGAGTCTATCTTCATGGATTGGGAAGGATTGCTGTGGAGGAGATTGGGAAGGTGTTCAATGTAATCCAGCCGGAAGGGTCACTACATTGGCTCTTCAAAGGCCTGTAAGGGACAGTAGCCTCTACATGAAGGGTACTCTGTCTTCTTCTCTGGGTAGTTTGCCTTTCTTAGAGGTGTTGGTCATAAGTGGGATGAAGCTTATTTCAGGTCCAATCCCTGATAGCTTTTCCAAGTTAACCAGGCTTACACAGTTGGTCCTTGAAGACAATTCCCTTCAAGGGAACATTCCTTTAGGTTTAGGCCTGTTGTCCCATCTCCAAACACTCTCATTGGCTGGTAACCATTTAAAAGGGGCAGTTCCTCCAAGCTTAGGGAGTTTGAGAAACCTTGTGATGATGAACTTAGGAAGAAATTTGTTGTCAGGTCCTATTCCTTCTAGTTTCAAAACTCTTCTGTCTTTGCAGTCTTTTGATCTCAGCTTCAACTCATTGTCTGGTTCCATCCCTGAGTTTATGGGACAGTTTCGAAACATTACCTTTATCGACCTCTCTAATAACCAATTCTCAGCTCACCTACCCATTTCCATGTTCAATTTGGTCAGTCTATCATATCTATCATTGAGCCACAATCAGCTCACTGGAACCATCCCTGACCAGATAGGGAATCTTAAATCTCTCACTAGTCTTTCATTGAGTAGCAACAAGTTTATAGGTCACATTCCAGCATCTATTTCAAGATTGCAGAATCTCTGGTCCCTTAATTTATCCAGAAATGGGTTTTCTGACCCTTTACCAATTGTTTCTAGCAGGGGCATCCCTTCACTTTTGTCAATAGACCTGTCTTTCAACAATCTCAGTTTGGGGACAGTTCCTAACTGGATCAGAGACAGACAGCTTTCAGGTGTAAACCTAGCTGGTTGCAAACTGGGAGGAAGCCTTCCAAAGTTTACAAGACCAGATTCATTGAACTCGGTAGACTTGTCCAATAATTTCCTCACCGGAGGCGTTTCAACATTTTTATCAAACATGACAGGTCTGCAGAAGCTGAAGCTTTCAAATAACCTGCTGAAGTTTGATCTTTCAGACCTCAAAGTTCCAGATGGGATTTCCTCTATTGATCTTCATTCGAACCAGGTATCCGGCTCTCTATCGAGTATTTTAAATAACCAAACAAGCAGCTTCTTGGAGGTTATAGATGTGTCGAATAATCTCATTTCTGGTACAATACCAGAATTCACCGAAGGGTTGGGTTTGAAAGTGTTGAATATAGGGAGCAACAAGATTGCAGGCCAGATCCCAAGTTCAATCTCGAATCTTCTTGAACTCAAAAGGCTGGATATTTCGAGGAACCTGATAAACGGCACCATACCGATAAGTTTAGGACAATTGGTGAAGCTTCAATGGCTTGATCTTTCCATCAACAGGCTGACTGGAAAAATCCCAACCAGTTTGTTGGGTATTAAGGTTATGAGACATGCAAACTTCAGGGCAAATAGACTATGCGGCGAGATCCCACAAGGTCGACCTTACAACATCTTCCCAGCTTCTGCTTATACTCACAATCTCTGCTTATGTGGGAAACCAATGCCACCTTGTAGGGGAAAGAAACAAGAGACAAGTCAGTGAAATGCTGACTCAAATCTCCCCAAAGTAGAAATATTCATGTTTTTACAGTACCAGCTACATTTTTTTACCTTTTCCATCGGTAATTTCAAGCACAATTTAATTAATAACTATTACAGGAACATACATCGTTTCAGTGTGAAGTTTAAACTCTACCAGAGATAAATAAGATATCTTTTTACTACTTACCAGCTTGCATAACCGTGATTGAGACAATCGATGCTCTGAAAGAACACTTTTTGTCTTCTGAAGTGTCGACATAAGAAAAATTTGAGGACCACCTCTCTAAAGATCAAATTTTGTTATCATCAATACTTCTAATTCATGAAGCTTTACTTTAAAGTGGAAAGCTTGCTTCAGCCTTCACATGTCAAAGAAGACAATATAACATGATTGCCAAAGAAAGGAAAAAGATTCTTGTCCAAACCCCAACAACTACTAGAATCCATTACCTTAAAGGGGATTAACCTCACAAAATGAGGGGAAAAATCTTGGGGGAAAAAAAGACTATGCCACTGACTAACAATCATCTAAATACTTTTTCAGCTTCCTTTTCAACAGCATATGTTTCCTTTTCCGAACCTCCCTCCTAAACAAACAAGAAAATGATACTCAGCTATCTGCATATTTGATAAATGAAAGACCAAGGGACCACAAGATAAATCAAATGCCAGCTCTTAAGAAAACGGTGAATGAAGTCTTCAGTTGCTTCATCTTCGCATACTCTGCATTACAGAAGCGATAAAAGGAGTTGCATCTTTTATCTGCATTTTCCAGAGTGGTGGTTTAGAACTAATCATGTTAGGAATTTGGTATGCGGCAAAATAACCAAAGCACAGGAGACAAGATTTAACATGGTTCAACATAGCCACCTCCACGGACGAGAGAAACGAACAATCACTGATAACGCAGAGAACCCGAAGAGTACAAAAAGTATAGAACCCGAAGAGTACAAATACATGATAACCCATGTAATCCTAAAACCCGGTGTACAAATACATGACCCGGTGGAACCAAAACACTCTTTCTCAACATCCTTACAATACCCATCTCTACAACGTAGGCACAATAGTTGTAGATATCCTAAAAGTGGTTATATCTCTCTAGACTCTCATTTTCTTATTCTCTCATAATTCAAAAGGTTAAACCTAGTCTATATTTATAGACCCAAATACTTGGTCACCAAGAAACCTTATTCAATAAGATCTATACCTAAAATAGATATTTACACATTAAAGTAAATCCTAATTACCAAGTAATCTTCAACCACTAGAATTACAATAAAACACAACTTAATTACCAATTAGAATTTGAGTCAAAATATAACAAATCTCACCCTTGACACAAATTCTATTCGAGTATTGGTCTTCAAGTCTTCAACAACTTCAATTTTTACGTAAGCCAAATATCCGTTGAAGCACCACCGCCAAGTCTTCAACAACTCCAATTCTTACGTAGTATCCGTTGAAGCACCGTTGAATTTTGAGAATTACTCCCCTGCAACTGAAAGCTCGTTGCAACAGTACTCCTCTGGCATGTCTCCAACATCGCACCGCAAAGTCCGCAGCAAAAATTCCTCCACAATCGCGCAGCTCGAACCATAGCTCATTAGGAATTTGTTATGCGGCTAAATAACCAAAGCGATAACGACATAGACCAAGACATGCATAGGAGATAAGATTTAACGTGGTTCAACATAGCCTACCTCCACGGACGAGAGAAACGAACAATCCACTAATAACGTAGAGAACCCGAATAGTACAAATACATGATAACCCATGTAATCCCAAAACTCGGTGTACAAATCCACCCGGTGGAACCAAAACACTCTTCCCAACAACCCTACAATACCCATCTCTACAACGTAGGCACAATAGTTGTAGAGATCCTAAAAGTGGTTACATCTCTCCAAAGTAATTTCCCCTCTCTCTTATTCTCTTGTTCTCTCATAATTCAAAAGGTTAAACATAGTCTATATTTATAGACCCAAATACTTGGTCACCAAGAAACCTTATTCAATAAAATCTCTACCTAAAATAGATATTTACACATTGAAGTAAATCCTAATTACCAAGTAATTTTCAACCACTAGAATTACAATAAAACCCAACTTAATTACCAATTAGAATTTGAGTCAAAATATAACAAATCACAAGTACAAGATACAATTAAAATTGCTAATTTCAGTCATCTGTAAAGTTTCTTGCATAAGAGAATCTATCGAGGTGAAAATAAAGACAGGTGGTATGAAAAACAACTAAGGCGTAAGACTAGAAATCCAACCATGAACTTAATATTGCTTTTTTTTTACATTTGAGAAGCATCAAACTGAAAAGTGAAGTCCTTGTTACTCGCTTTCAAGCTCTGTTTCTTCACTTATTGTTTTATAGACTATTTTACCTTTCATTACATTTACTAACCTTTGTATTGAGAAAGAAGTGTCTCTTTCCATCTTGTTTGCAAGCTTCTCAACATTTTTTTGATTATCCGAACCTCTACAACAGATTGGTTGAAACATATCGAGGTACACCCTCATCGATCATCTTCTCAAAATATTTGCACGCCTATAACTTACCTTTCTTGTTACATTATCCATGCACCATGACAACATAAGTTGAGACAGAATGATAAACTCCTCTATCTACCATACTCTCCCATAACTTTGTTCCCCTATCAAATCCTCCTATACAGATGAGCAACTTTAGTAACAAATTATAAATGTGCCTATCCGGCAAGCAATCTTTTTCTGCATCTTGAAAATCATTCCAAGAGTCCTATTAACCTCGGAATGTTAGCAATGATAAGCCAAGATGGCAATGTAACTCCATGTATCTCGACTGATTCCCTTCATAATTGTCTCGGTCAAAATCTGGTAAGCCTCATCAATCTTATTCTTGCAAGTCTTTTTAATGATTCAAATGTAAGTGAACAAATTTGGCACAATATGCACGAATAAATGACGCATGAATATTGTTGGCCTCACAATATTGTCACGGGCCGTGAGCCAAGGTCTGAGTCATTGGCACCACAAGGTGCACACCAGGGTGGCCAAGAGGTTCTACGGCACACTTTAGGCTTGAAGAGACCACCAGACTGGCTCGATCTGTGGGAAGATCCAAGAAGGCTTATCCATCCACACCTATGTGAACACTCCATGTGAACGTAGGAGATTCTTTCCATAGATAGCTAAGGAATATTCTTGGCATTATGCCTTGTGGTTGGTAGAGTTGTATCTAGGTCGTTGATGTAAATCAGTAAGGACCGTCGGATTAGAGAAGACTCAACTATAAATAGAGGCCTCCCCACCTCAATTGTAATCATCCATCTTTTCATCTATTCTTGAGTAATAGAGAGCGCATTCACTCTAAATTCTTTGATACCAACTGTCACGGGGCTAGACTTCTGAACTAGCCCATCGAGCGGCCTTAGTCGAGTCCTTAAGAAAAATGACTAAGTAAGCCTGAATCATCACTCTAGAAGATCAAACTTCTACGGCACCAGAGATCATAAGATCGTTCTTAGCGGAAGCAAACTATGAGATCGGCTACTAAGAACTATGAAAGAACGCAAAAAACAAAATAAGAACAACTCAAAGAATTTAGAGTGAATGTGCTCTCTATTACTCAAGAATAGATGAAAAGATGGATGATTACAACTGAGGTGGGGAGGCCTCTATTTATAGTTGAGTCCCCTCTAGTCCGACGATCCTTACTAATTTACATCAACGGCCTAGATACAACTCTACCAACCACAAGGCATAATGCCAAGAATATTCCTTAGCTATCTATGGAAATAATCTCATATGTTCACATGGAGTGTTCACATAAGTGTGGATGGATAAGCCTTCTTGGATCTTCCCGCAGATCGGGCCAATCTGGTGGTCTCTTCAAGCCCAAAGTGTGCCGCATAACCTCTTGGCCACCCTGGTGAGCACCCTGTGGTGCCAATGACTCGGACCTTGGCTCACGACCCGTGACAATCTCCCCCAACAAACTTGACGACGCCCTCGTCGCCACTCCGAAATGAAGTCAAAAATGATCTTGGAACCTCATTGGCACCTTAGCTTTCTCCTAACTCGGAATCGAGCTTGGTTGTCCCCCCATAAGGACCGCTCTTCCCATAAAGAGCACCTGACTCGTGCTAGGTCGTCCACCCATATAGATTCCTCGCTTTGGTTGCCGCCGCCATATAACATCACTCGTCGAACCACCTCGTGCATCTCAACCGTAGGAACTCCTTCCTAACAGCTGGAATTTGTCTCCACTTGGGTCACCATGACCCTCGAACAAAGGTTTGGATGCTGCCTTTGAACTTTCACCATCTGATAGGTTAGGTTTTCTGCTGTCTACACCCAACAAACCGGACAAATCAAAACTAAAAACACAAGGACTGTGTTCGAGATATACCTTCTTCGGGATGAACTCTCTCGCAATCACTCAAAAATGCATCAGCCCTTCTGCATCCTTGAAGTCCGACACCCAATTTTGCATTTCCACTTCTTTCTCCACGAAGTTCAATGCACCTTCCACCTTACCCAACGGTGGCTCATCACATAACGAATCGAGCTTCAAAGCCTCGTTTTCTCCGGGCTCGTCCTGTACCTTGGACTGCTTGACTCTATGTAGGCAATCACGCCAATGATGTGGCTCCATACAATGAAAATACTTCCATTGCACTTTCTCTACCATCGACTTGACTCTGTCGGGGCAATCGAGCCAACTGTGTGACCTCTCGCAACGAAAACACTTTCGCTGCACCTCCGGCTTGACCATTGTGGATGAAACAATCATGCCAGTTCTAGCTTCCCTTTTCGTAGATCCATCGGTTACCTTGATGGCTGAAAGGTTGCCTTTCTTAGAACAATCATTTGACCAATGCTCTCCGTCACAATAGAAGCACCTCCGTGGCTTCTTTTCCCATGGTCGGGCTAGCATCCTGGGCTTATTCCACCTTGATGGTTTTTTCTCGCTATGCGAAGTCCCATCCATCTTTGTCAAAGCCTGCACCTTGGCTCCAACTGCATCACTCCTTCCCTCCACTTTGTTCGTCATGCTTGATATACCTTCTACTCCTCCTAGAGGCTCTCCTTCGCAATCACAAGGTTTTTTCTCTTGAACCTAGTGGTTTCAAACTTGGCCCATATCTTCTCACACGACGCCACAAAGTCTTTATACCTATGGGTCCTTCCTTTGTACAGCCTGGGCCCCATCACCCTTCTGTGCTACAACGTTTCCTTTTTTCCTTGTCGCCATCTCGAATAGTGCCTTTCACAAATACTCGATTCACGAACCGTGGCTTATGAACTGTGGCTAAGAATCGTGGTCTCTGATACCAACTGTCACAGGGCTATACTTTTGAACCAGCCCACCGTGCGGCCTTAGTCGAGTCCTTAAGACAAACGACTAAGTAAGCCTGAATCCTCACTCCGAAAGATCAAACTTCCAAGGCACTAAAGAATGCAAAATCATTCTTAGCGGAAACAAACTATGAGATCGGCTACTAAGAACTCTGAAAGAACGCAAAGAACAAAATAAGAACAACTTAGAGAATTTAGAGTGAATGCGCGGGAGTTTATCCCGAAGAAGGTACATCTCGAACACAGTCCTTGTGTTTTTGGTTTTGATTTATCTGGTTTGTTGGATGTAGGCAGCAACAAACTAACCTATCAGATGGTGAAAGTTCAAAGGCGACATCCAAACCTTTGTTCGAGGGTCATGGTAACCCAAGTGGAGACAAATCCCAGCTGCTAAGAAGGAGTTTCTACGGTCGAGATGTGCAAGATGGCTCGATGAGTGATGTTACATGGCGGTGGCAACCGAAGCGAGGAGTCCATATGGGTGGACGACCCAACACGAGTCATGTGCTCTTTATGGTAAGAATGGTCCTTATGAGGGGACAACCAAGCCCAATTCAAAGTTAGGAGAAAGCTAAGGTGCCAATAAGGTCTTATGATCGTTTCTGACTTTATTTCGGAGTGGTGACGAGGGCGTCGTCAAGTTTGGTAGCGGTGAATGTCACGGGTCGTGAGCCAAGGTCCGAGTCATTGGCACCACAAGATGCATACCAGGGTGACCAAGAGGTTCTGCGGCACACTTTGGGATTGAAGAGACCACCAAACTGGCCCGATCTGTGGGAAGATCCAAGAAGGCTTATTCATCCACACCTATATGAACACTCCATATGAACATAGGAGATTCTTTCCATAGATAGCTAAAGAATATTCTTGGCATTATGCCTTGTGGTTGGTAGAGTTGTATCTAGGTCGTTAATGTACACTTTTAAACACTTTCTTTAAGTTCAAAATAATCCAGAACCGACTAAACTTGTGGCTCTGATACCAAATAAATGTAACACCCTCTTACGTGCATGACAAGATTCACCAATATCTCCCCAACCCCTCACCAAAATGTAGTAACTTTTGGCACAAGCATGCTCAACTCTATCAAAGAATCATTGGGTTTGTTTTACAATAATCCTTTTACGTGACAAAAACAAAACCTGATCAACATCATGAACACTAGACCTAATTCCGAACTCCACCATTTTATCAAATAGAAAAACTTCAATACACAGGCTTTGTAAACTAAAGTTTACATAAGCCTTTTAGTTGTAGGAGTTAGGGGTTTAGTTTAGGGTTTAGAGGTTTGGGTTGTAGGGTTTAGAATTTAATGTTAGTATTTATAATTTAGGGTTTACTTTTTTAGAGTTTAGGTTTAGTAATTTAAGATTTGAATTTATAGTATAAATATGCAAACTTATTATTTTACACAACCCGTATATCAAAATCAAACCCCATGATTAGCATCGCTAGGCAAATTTGCTCTATAATTTACTTTGGCATAATTTGATCTCTACTCTTATAATTTCTTTAATTAATCCAAATAATTAACATGTTAACTGTTCCAATAACACAACAATGTATTTTTTAGGGAAAACTATATTGGTGGTCACCAAACTATCACCCTTTTCCTATTTTTGTCACCCAACTATTTTTTTCATCAAAAATCATCCCTCCCTGGTCCCCTTCCGTTAAAAAAAACTAACGGAACCATTTTTTATTTTCCACGTCAACATTCTCTTTCTTCTACAGCATATTATATAGTATTTTTATTATTTCAATCGACCAACTAGAGGTGACACGTGTTACCTTCAAATTTCAAACAAATCAAATGAGAAAAAAAATACTCTTTAAGTGCATGTGGGCAAAATTGAACTAAGGACCCCCTGCCCAACGCCAAACCACTAGGCCAAACTTACAATTTTTGTAAAGTTTATCCAAACTAATATTTAACTTATCTCTTCCAACCTCAAAAATAAGAAAAATTACTTTTATGGAGGTTTGAACCAAAAACACTTTGAAGTAAAAGCTATATGCTTAACCACTACACTAGGTTAAGAATTTATTATATATCCACAAAATCCAATATTTAATTTAAGATTTATTATTACCTTTAAAAATTAAATACTACTAAAATTATTTTTCCAATTCTTTTGGAATAAAAGTTAATTATTTATTCTTTTATTAGATCATTCTAAAAATTTTGAATTATTTAAAAATAACTATTTAGATTTAAAATTATTATTATTATTTTTAAAAAAATTAGTTTGAAATATAATTAAAATTGAAGATCAAACTAGGATTATTTTTCACTTCTTTCGAAATAAAAAATAATAATAATTAAATATTTATTTATTTTATAAAAATAATATTAAAAAATTATAAAAATTAAATTTATAATATTTATTTAAGATAAAATATAATTTTAACATTTAATTCGTTGACATTTATATGAACATATTATTTTACATTTAATTAATTTTTAGAATGATCTAATACATTTGTATAAAAATAAATAAATAATTTTTTATTCCCAAAAGAATTAAAAATAATTTTAGATTGATTTTAGTAGTAATTTGATTTAATTTTGAGGTGATAATATATTTTAAATTAAATATTAAAATTTGATGATATATACAAAGTTTTCTATCTAGCTTAGTGGTTAAACACTTTTCTTTTGGTGCAATGTGTTCATGGTTCAAATTACCATAGAGGTAATTTTTCTTATTTTTGAGGTTGAGAGAGTATAAATTAAATATTTGTTTGGTTAAAATTTAATCAAATCTCAAGCCTAGCTCAACGGTTAAGTGTTGGACCTCTTATGAAAGGGGTCCTTGGTTTGATTTTGCCCACATGCATATGAGGAGCATTTTTTCTCCTTTGATTTGTTCGAAATTTGGAAGTGACATGTATTACCTCCTAGTTGGTCGATTGAAATAATAAAAAATACTATATAATATGCTGATAAGGAAATAGAATGCTGATGTCGTGGTCGATTGAAATAATAAAAAATACTATATAATATGCTGATAAGGAAAGAGAATGTTGATGTCGAAAAGAAAAATATAAAAATGCCATGTCAGCAATTTCTTTAATTTTTTAACGGAGGGAGACCAAAACATGAAAGATATCTAACGAGAGGGATGGTTTTGATGAAAAAATTAGTTAAGTGAGCAAAACAGAAAAATGATAATAGTTTAATGATCACCAGTGTAGTTTTCCCTTTTTTTTATTAAAGCAACCCTTCAACTTATAATGTTGAAAAGCACGTTTTATGAATATAATCATTTTACCTAAAATAGGTAATGGTATTATCTATCATGAATAACTAATAATATTATTAATGTTAGGATCTACTCACATCACGTAAAATTTATTTAGAATATATTTTTAAATTGTAGAATGATAATAAATAGATGACTGAGATTGTTCCTTTATATTTTTTCTTTAAAATTTTCCTCATTTCCTTTAATTATATTAAGTATATGGACTAGATTTCAAAATTAAATATAATAAAAGCCAAAATCATAAAATTGACTCTAATTTTTTAGCTTGGATTCACAAGTTGGATTCATCATCCACATTCCACAATATAATTATGAGAATTTAAAATTAACGATTTTCGTTTGTCATTTGCCATTGTAAAAGAAAATTTTGAGCCATAAATTTGGGTCTTTTAAGGCCCAATTTGTAGGTTTAAATAATCGAACAACAAATGTTGTTAAATTTGCCTCAATCAAAAAGTTTATTTTGATTTGGATTAGGCCTTTGTTTTTATATTGCTTTGTCTAATTTATGCATACATAGATTAAAGGTTATTAAGAGCTTGAATTAAATACAAAATTTCATTAAAAATCTTAAAATATTTCATTGGAAAAAAACTCTCATTCAATGTATTACTAAACCCTAAACCCTAAAATCCTAGACTCTAAATTATAAACCCTAAAAGCATAAACTATAAACTCTAAACCATGAACTTTAAAACTAAAACCTTAAAAATCCTAACCCTAAACTCTAATACCTTAAATATATATTTTTAATGGGATCTTTTAGGGTTTTATAATACATTGAATAATAGAGTTTTTTTTCAATAGAATCTTGTATTTAATCCAGGCTCTTAAATGACCCTTAACATATTCATATGTATGCGTAGGTCAAATAAAGCCTTTTTACATTTCAAAAATACTATAAACTAATTAAATACTAATAAAAAGTATAATATGATTTGGCTCGACTCGGATCGAAGTTAATTTATGTATAAAAAACCAAACTAGATCCAATACATTTAAAAATTATTCCAACCGGAACTGAAACTAAAACATTATGGTTGGGAACCATTTTTGGGTTATAAAATTCCTTGATTCAAAAGATACATTTGGTTAGCCTGTTTAGGGTTAAGACACTTGCGGACAAGTTGGATTGAAAAACATGGTGGACAGGTGCAAATACTCAATATCCACTTAAAATTTTCATACTCATCAATCCATCACCCATAACAGGTACAATTTATAAATTCACATTCGTTCATGCATGTACATTCTCAAACTTATTTTGTACCCACTACCCAGTCCATATCCGCTAGTACCCTCATCTACTACCTTCAAAAAAATTCACTATCTCGTATTATATAATTTGAAACTTCATTCCATTGCTCCAAAAAAAATTATACTCAAATTTCTTTCTAACTATATAAGTTTTTGCTTCTAATTCAACTTGTACATTTTATGATGAATTCTTAAAGTCTGTCAAACTAGTATTATGAGCAGTCTGTTGCTCTGTTTTTCTTACCACCGATCACTTAAAAATTCGTATCTTTTAAAATAGAGATCGAAATTGATCTCTATTTGTTCTAAACGAAACTAGACTTACTCACAGTTATAAAAGATGTATGAATTACTTTCTAATTATTTATATAAAATTTCTAATGATTTTTAAACTCATTGTCTATGCATACAATTTTGGACAAATTTCATAAACTTATTTTTAACCCCATTAACCAGGCTTACACACATATTTTACATAGATGATAACAAACATATTCATCCACTCCGTCACCTAATATATATACATATAATATAAAATAAATTTATATTTCATTTTTTATTAAAATAATCTTATTTATATTGTGAATAGTGGACGGGCAGATGCGAGATGTTTAAGTCTAAGACGAATAAATTTTTAAATCTATTATTTTTCAACTATTCATAAAGGATATAACTTTTGACATACACATTCGCCTACTACCCATTAAATTCTTTATCTCACTCACTTTAACTAAAGTGGATGCGGTGCGATCGAAATATGTAAAATTGTATTTGTTTGTCATCCTTACCGACAGGCGAGTAAAAAGCGTCGAAAGAAAGCATCGTCATGGCTTTGGGAGATGAGGTTTTACGAAAAGCTTTTGAAGTATATGCCAACGATCGATCGATGGATGCGACTGATTTTGCTGCCAAAAGCTTAGGCCTTCGCTTTATTGATTCCCTTCCTCTTTCACCAACTTCACCAAAACAACTTGTAACTTTTGTGTGCCTCCAAAATTGCTTTCGTCACTATGAACTAACCAATATACTTTCATCTCAAAATTTTACGTCTCAGATCAATTGTTTAAGGTTGTTTCAATTTAATCAAATTTTGAATTCCACTTTAAAAATACAATAACAATAAATATTTGATAAAATTATTTTTTTTTATCATTTTTATAATTTTACTCAAATCGATAAAATGAGCAGAAAACACCTGGGATTTATAAAAAATTGCACAGCCAAAGAGGGAAAGAGAAAATTGAAAAGAAAAGAAAAGAAAAGAAAAGTAGATGGGTTTGTAAAAGTCATAACTTAACCAACAAAAGTCGGCAAGATACATTACTCTCATAAAGAGAGAATTTAAATTCGAACTTTAAAACTGACATTATTAGAATAAAGAGCTACAAATCTCGAACATAAATTATAAAATTAACATGTACTTTACCCCATAAAAAACCGTCATAGCTCAACATAACTTAGGGCATAACACACGACCTAGCAAGTGGTGTGGCTCATGATTTCAAGACTAAAGGCCTTGTGAAAAAGACGGCCCTAAGGAATCTCACATTGTGTTAAGATGATTGTGAAAAAACTAAAGGTGCTGGCTGGGGAGGGCAAATCAGCAATGTGCCGGTCAATCAATGTCTTTCCACCCCTTCTAGTAGTCTACTTTGGTGTAAAAGTGCCACCTTAGATCCACTCTCCAACTTCTAGACATGTCTAATTGGTCATGTCAGGTTAGTTTTGTATGGAATTAATTCAAGTTTTGAATTATTTTAGGGTTATTTTGGATGACATTGATATGCACAATATAAAAGCGAAAGCGCGCTCTCATCTGATGTAAAACAAGTGGCACCTGACATTATTAGTAACATCAGACTAATATTTATAGCTATAATATACTTTAATAAACTAAAAACTATATTTATAGCTATAATATTACTTTAATAAACTAAAAACTATATTACTTTACAATTACATCATTAGACTTAGCAAACATTGGGGCCAAACCCCACGAACCCATTGGCCCCATCAAACGAAATTTGGATCCCCTCTTGCTGGATGTTCCCTATTATTGAAAGTCCTGAACCAGAGGAGGCAAATGCAAAGCAGAAAGTTCCGATTTCGTCAACGGGAATAAGAAAGTTCCTCGCAGGTAGGGTTAAGGTTGGTCCGTTCGAGAAATATAACGATACTGTCGGAACCCGAACTGAGACAAAACCTGATAAGTTATAACATGTATCAAATATGGACACTCCTGAAGCACGAGGAAGGTTAGATGTTTGTGAGATAAAAGCGTTACGGAAGGCATTGTAAGCTGAGGTGGGGAACCTTGTCACAGCGGTGCCAGTGTCCATGACAACTCCTCCGTAACCTAACTCGTTGAGTCGAAAAAATTCTTCGGATATGAGAACTCGAATACCTCCTACTCCGAGACCGAAAAGTCCGACATAGTAAAAACTCGGGGCTTGTGGGTTACGTAGCAAAGGGACCCATGAAGCCCCGACGGGCATCGCTCCACGACCGAATACCAATGACCCGGATGCATCGGTGCCCCGACTCACTAAACAGTAGCTAAATGCACCACCTGTTTGACCACCCAATTGACCCACAAGTGACATGGATCCACCTCCGAGACCCAACAACCCGGCTGCCCCGATGAACATGCCCCGGTTAACATGCCCGCATCCGATAGCCACGTTTTTAACCTCGGTTCGACCAAAAGTGAGCGTTTCAAGCGCTAGGGTCCCTTTCGTGTAAGACCCATCACCATAAGAAACTTCATACCGGCATGACCGACCCGCATTGCAACCCGAATTCTCAATCCGGTTACAAACGGAGGTGCCACAAGAGACGCCGGCGAAAGAAGCGGAATCAGATGGGTTGAAAACAGGATCCGATTGTCGATAGCACTGGTTACAAGGCTGACACTGGACCCAAACAATATCACTACCCGAATCAATAACCATATACTGACTTCTCGGCGGACTACCAACGCCTATTCTGACGAAATACTCTCCACTTCCTTGGGCCATTCCCGAAACGACACCCGACCCAAAATCGTCCACCTCGTAAGCAGCGCTACCGTCGTGGGTTCCGCCTCCTGCGAGACGGCGGAGGAGGCTCGCCACCCTCTTCACGTCCCTCTTCATACGCTCATGAAAACGGCGGCCATGGTCATGTAAAGTAGAGGTAACGTTGGAAGATAACTTGTCTCGATGTACAAGTTTCAGTTCCCATTTCCCTTGACTATCAGTTTTGCTAACGTTGGAAAGTTGGTGAAATTCAGATGTTTTGAGAGGCTTAAACATTTTGGTCCCTGCAAGAGTTTTTTTAACGTTCAAGAGTTGGAAGTCAGGGTAAGAGGTAGCGGCGACGCCGATGCTACATAAAGTTAATTGTAGCACCGCCGCCGCCAGGATTGTTAACATCGCCGGTGAAGCTAATGACATGTTGGAGGAGGATGGTAATGGAAGAGGAGGAGAGGGTGGGGGATTTATTTGAGTCGGGTATAGGCCTGGGGATGCGTAGAAGGAAAGGGATATGTGGGGTTTGGAAATTGAGGTTAAAGGCTTAAAGCGGTTTCTGTTTTGTTTTTTTGGGACTGTTTTAGAGGGGGAAATTGTGGCTTGTTTTATCAGCTTTCTTTCCTTCTGCTTTTATGAGTGGTGTGTTATGTTGACCCCAAGTAATTGATTACTATTCACCAATTTTGATTGATTTTGTATTGAATTCATATGAATTTGTGACATCTTTAAAGGGCAAAATTGTCAATGACGTTTATTCATTTTTATTTTAGATGAGTTCAAATTCTAATAGCTGCATTAGAAATTTAAATATAGCTTTATTTTATTAGAAAAATGAATTTTAAAATTTCGGTTTGTTTTAGTTCAAAATATTTAAGTTTGAAGTTTGAGATTTTTAAGTTTTAGTCCTTACAAAATTAGATTATTTTTAGGTTTCTATTTCTTTAAATTTGAGTAAGATTCAGGTTCAGGTTAATTTAACTTCGTATTATTCGAGTTTGAATTAAATTTGATTCGGGTTAATCAAATTGACATGTATGATTATTAATATTGTATTTGGTATAAATCAAAACTTTGATTTTATTTTTATTTTTCTGGAATGAAACTCATAATTTAATTTAATGTCAACCAAAATTAAAATAATATCTTTTATCAGTACCCCATAACTTTAGTTGATAAATGTAAATATTTGATTACTAGAAATTTAATTGGTGTTTATATAATAGCCGCTTTCCTTGCTTATTGAACACCAAAGCCCTGCCCGAGAGAGAAAAATAATTAAATAGAAAAATATTTGAGAGGTGTCTTTCGGGGATAAATTCTTAGGCTTCTTTTATAAAATTTTAAATTAGTTGTAATCTTTCAAAATTTTAATATTTTTAAATAATTTAATTATTATATTAATAGTCATGGAATTTTAGGATACTTATACTTTTAATGTCCAAATTACAAGCGTACTAAGAATTTAGTGATCGTTAGTATAAATTATGCTTAATTAGATTATAAGATTTTATACACTTTTTAAATGAATTTGATGTTACAATAATAATTCCCATTTAAATTAACATAATGAAAAATGAATGTTCTTAGAGGACATGGGAACATTTTTTTTGCTCAATATGGGAACATCTTTTGCAATTAATTTGTGGGTATGCTTCCTTTGTAAGGACAAAGATACTGCCTGAATATCTAATTAGTTATATATATAACTATTAATATTCGATCTATTAATTGATTAATTTAAATTAAATATTATAAAAATCCATTATAAGAACAAAATTTTCAATTTATCTATTTTATTCATAACATCAACAGGCTAATAAAAATTTAAATTAAAAGTTAAATAATACATCTAAAACTTTTTTAAAGCGAATAATATATCTAAAAAACTAAATTTTAATAATTCCACTAACAATAGATGAGTCAATTAATTATTAATTGCAATGAGAGCTAAAGATACCAAATTTTTTTTTAGAATGGGCCTTTTCTAATGTTAACGTTGAAAAGCATATTCATATTACAAAAATATATAGCATTAAAAAGGAATAAAATTGATTAGAAACGAGCCATACGTCAATCCACCCATGAAGAAGATGTTGATTAGCAAAGTTGTCTTTCCCTTTTCCTTTTCTTTAAATTAATAAAATGGAAACCCAAGGCACTTCTCTCTTTATTTATAGGCTTAAATGAAAAATAAGTGTCCAAAGTATACTATTTTTGAACTTTAGGTGTTTAAAGTTTCAAAAGTTATAATTTTAGGTGTCCGGCTATTAGAAAACTATTATCCATTTAAAACGCAACGCGTGGCATGGATATTAATTTTTTAATTATTTTTTTAAAAAAACTTTAAAAATTAATTTTTTTAAAAAATCCAAAATTTACAAAAATATTCAAACCAATCCTTAAATCCCTAAAAATCTCTAAATCTTAAACCTCAAATCGTTACTGTTGTCGTCGCCGACCGCCGTCTCTAACCTTACTTTTTCGGTCGCTGGGCCCAGCCGACTATTTTTCCTCACTTGTCGTCGTCGAAAACCAACGAACGTTGTGCCAATCGAACAGTTATTTCACGTTAGACGTTCAATGTTCGGTTGGCACACCGTTTGTCGGTTTCCGACGACGGCGGCCGGCAGCGGTGACGATTTGGGAGTTTGGTATTTAGGGATTTGGGGACTGTTTTAGAAAATTTTAAAAATTTAAGATTTTTTTGTAAAAATTTAAATTATTTAAAAAAAAATTTAAAGAAAATAAAAATGACACGTGTCAATTTTGTATTGGTTAATGGTTTTTTTAATTTTTTTTAACAGCCGGGCACCTAAAATTATAACTTTTAAAACTTTAGGCACCTTTTTTTACAAAAAAAAATACTTTAGGCACCTAAAGTTTAAAAATGGTATACTTTGGGCACTTATTTTTCATTTAAGCCTTATTTATATGTATGAATAACTATATGTTACACTAGTAGCAAAGTTCGATTCTGTTTGGTAAACAGAATTTTAAGTTAAAATTAGAAAAATGATCATTTTTAAAATTTTGATCAGCAAAATTTATTATTTTAGTTGTTTAGTAAATAAAGAATTGCAACATCGGATTGAAGTGAATTATCTAAAAATTAAATAGGCTGCTAGGAACAATACTTTATGTTTAGAGTATTGAATATAAGAGTTGTAAATATATTCTTGTCCTGACATTTGTGCAAAAATACTTTTTTTATTCTCACAAATTTGTATTGTATTTAGGTAATTTACGAATGCTTTTGAAGTACTCCTAGAACATATTCTAATATATAATTTAAATAATCATTTTTCTTCCAAATAGGCGAGTTTAACACATGTTTAAAAAAAATCAAATTGTATTAAAAATATAATTCAATAAATAAGAAATCAATGTATACATCTTTTAAATATGTTTAGTAATATTATATTAAAAATAATATTTTTTTATAATTTAATACATATTAATAGATATCAATTGATAACCATTAAAATATTCAAACAAGTATTGAATATAACCATGTCTTTAAAAGAATTTTGCCTGTTCAAATAAACAAACAACTATCAGTTAATTTTATCACTCTTATACAATCAATTAGTCAAAGCAGTTAATGCAAGCAACTATCAAATATTGATAACCAATAAAATATTCAAACAAGTATTGAATATAATTATGTCCTTATATGAATTCGTTTTGTTTAAATAAACAAACAACTATCAGCTATCAGTTAATTTTATCAATCACTCTTATATAATCAATTAGTCAAAACAGTTAATGCAAGCAACTATCAACTATCAATTTATGCAATTCACTATCAACTATTCGTTAGTTGCTAAACAGAAACATTATTATTTTTTTACGAGCAATTTTTAATCCACCATCACATGCCCTTAATTTTTATTAACGGATGTATTGCACGCTAGATTAAAGTTGTTTGTGGAGAGAAAAAATTAACTGTTAGTATATAAACAATAATCTTATATATGTATATAATTATTATTTGATACAATTACAATAAAAAAAAATTAACTCCGAGTTTGGCTTCCGAGTGTGTTCTAGTTCATGTGTTTGTATTGGATTGGTTTGAGAACGTGTTATTTTAAGTTCTTTGTATTGTTAATTGTTGCATTATAGAGTTTGATTCTTAGGTCGGGCTCGTTTATTTTGCGGTAAATTTCGTTGTTGTTTTTTTGTTTGGCTTAGGTGTTTTCGAATTGTTGGTTGTTCTTGTGTCTTGTGGGTGTCGATAGGGGTAAACGTTCGATCGAGTCAAAAAATTTTGAGTTATTCGAGTTGACACCTCATATTTTATAACTCAAATTTTATTTGAATTTTTTTCGATTCGAGTCCAATTTATGAAATTCGAGTCGAGTTTTCGAGTTCCTACACAAATTTAATTGTAATTATTTATCATGTTATAGTACAATTTAATTCCAATTTAAACGACTTTCTCTAATCATATAAGATATGCATACATATTTCTTCATTTTTTTCATATGTGGCATATATTATTCATTTTTTTAATATTGGTATATATATAAAGAAAAATTGAGGGACACGACTTGAACTTAAAAATCAATCAACTAATTACTAAAATTTTAAGTTATTCGAGTTATTCAAATTTTTATTTTACAACTTAAACTTTATTTAAAACAATTTCGAGTCGAGTCAAATTCATAAAATTTTGAATGGAGTCAAGACGAGACGAGTCGAATTTTACATACCCTAAGTGTCGATCGATGGATTGACTTCCGTTAATTTTGTCGTTATAAAATTATATTTTTATTAATAAATAAAGTCGGCATAACAAAAAAATACTGATAGATTAAAAGTGCTTATGAAAATTAAGAGAATTTCACCAATAATATATTTGAATATTATCCTATATAATATTAGTATTAGCTTTATAGTTAGCCTTTTCATAAATTGCATGCTCACCTATATTTTATTAAACTTAAGACTAAAATTGAGGCGTCTACGTGGCCTCAGCAATTGTAGAATAAAACCTGTAGCTTCATGCAATCTGTCTTGGGTTTAGCTCGTCTTGATTCAGATATTTCCTTTTAAAAATAACGATTTTTAGTTGTTTTATTTAAAATTTATATAAAAATATAATAAAATAGATATTTATAGTTTAAATATATATATATATTAATAATTTTCCAATTTAATTGATACTTAATTAAATAATGACATCAGTTCAGTCAAGATTTTTATAATATTTTAATATATTTAAATAAATAAATCCTTGATCTTTGATTCGAACTGAAATGAACCTTAGCATTTAATTTATTCCTAAATAAAACTCTTCAAAAATCATTATTTCATATGATATAAGAGTTAATTAAAGTACAAATCAAAATATAAGAGTTTATTTTGATACAACAAAGTATAAGGGTTAATTTAGAAAGTAAACTAGTTCAAGGACTTATTTAGCAGTTCATCCCATTTTAATTAGATTTAAAACCTAATACTTTTACCTAACAGATTATATAGCTGTCAATAATACCATTAGGGGGTTTGGTTCGCGGAAAAGATTATTACCAAGGGTAATAATCTTTTTCGGAATCACATACCCATGTTTGGTTTAAAAAAAAAAATCCTCCATGAGATAATACAACATTTCCAATAGTACATTCTTTTCCCACCATATTCTTAGGTATTATACAATTCTCACCATCATAAACTAAAATACCCTTGAAATAATATGTTTTATTTATGTTAATCATTTGTTTCTATTTCACCAACAATATTTTTGTTTATGATATATTAAAGCAATTCATTGCTTAAACTAAATTGTTTTATAATAAAATATCTAAATCACACTCATCATTAAAAAATAAATAAGTAAGTGTTATGAATATTTATCTATGTGGATGTCTATCATGATAAGAACTTTATCAAGGAGATTTAATTTACTTTATCATTATGAACATTATCTTCATTAATTAGAGTTTAATGTATTATGTACTTCTTATGCCTATAAATAGATGATTTGATGAAGGCATTATACACAAGTCTATATTGAGAATAATACAAATCTCCCACTTTCTCTCATCTTTTTGTTCTTTCATTCTTGTTCTTTGTTTTAGTTATTGTTCTTTGTCATTTTATTCCCAACATGTTATCGGCACGAGTTTGCTCAGAAGTTTTTAGTCAGAAATTAAGCCTCTTCAAAGACGGAAATTATTTGGTATGTATCTCATTTTTCTACTATGTTATATTTTAATTAATAAACACCATAATAATAATAAATCGATTATATGTTTTGTTCTTTTAACACCTAAAACATGTTTTATTATAAAAAGGTTTTGTTATATTAATTTAACGCCTAAAGCATGTTCTTTAATTAGTTAATATGTTTTCTATTCTGTTGGTTTAATTCAAGTATATTGGTTGGACATCCCGTTCTGCGAGGTTATTGGTTTCAAATGAGGTTTCTAAAGGACCTTTTGAACTGGTTTAACAATGCCGCGTACGAGGATTAAATCTTTGTTCTCTGTTGGTTTGTATATATATGTTTTTTAAACATACTGATATGATGTAAAAAAATTGGGCAGATTCATTATTATATTAATTTATATTTAATCTAATTTGTTTGTTTGTCTTTTATAGTACATCAATGTCGAATCTTGCAACAATTGACTTTGTGTCACTTGATATTTTCGGAAAAAAATATTTATCCTGGATCTTAGATGCCAAAATACACATAGATGCAGATGGTCTGGGAAACACTATTAAGGAGGGGAATGCAGAATCTGCTCAAAATATGGCCAAAGCCATGATACTTCTTCGTGGCCAGCAAAAAACTGTTATTCTTTGGAATAGTCTAAAGGAAAGATATGACCACCAAAAAACTGTTATTCTCCTTAAAGCTCAATATGATTAGTTGCATTTGAGATTGCAAGATTTTAAATCAGTTAGCGAGTATAACTCGGCTATATTTCGAATTACTTCACAATTGAAGTTATGTGGTCAAAATATTATTGATGAGGATATGTTAGAAAAAACATACTCCACTTTTCACGCAAACAGTGTTGTCCTACAGACACAATATCGTGAAATTTGAGAAATATTCTGAGTTAATTTCTTGCCTTCTTGTGGCTGAGCAAAACAATGAGCTACTGATGAAAAATCATGAATATCGCCCAAATGGCTCCGTTCCATTCCCTGAAGCGAATGCGACATTCTATAGAGGAAAAAAAATAAAGGCCACACTAACAATCGTTGTCATAATTATGGGTGTGGTCGTGATCGTGGTCATACTCACGGTCGAGGACATAGACAAGGTGGTCGTTTTAGAAATAATTATAGCCACCACAAGTGGGATTATAAGAATGACAAGAGTGATAAAGATCATTCTAAGGAAGTGAAATCCTTTTTATTACCAATGCAATGTTATAAACCATTGGTCTCGTACTTGTCATACGCTGAAAAATCAACAATCATTGAATGATAAAGGAAAGAAAATAGAAGCAAATTTTGTTTGCAAAAATGACGAAGATGATATTGGTCCAACTTATTTGGGCATTGTTAGTCTAACTCATTTGGACGTTGTTGATTTTCTTATAACCCTTGAAGGGAATAAATCATCTTCTAATTATTCTCATAACCTTGAAGAGAATTATTTATCTTTTTTATTTTATTTTACTTTATGTTTATTTACTTTACATTATAATTATTTAAGTTTTATATTTATATATATGTATATATTATGACATTTATTTATTTTGTGTCACGTGATTACTTATAAAAAACAATCTATGGTGACAATTTATGCTTAGCAGAAGCATAAGAAATATTTTCCCATTTAAATGCAAGAAAAAAATATGAGTACTATATCTCAGAGTACTAAAAACATTGATGCTCCAGAAGAACAATAAGTTCTTGAGAGAAAGCACATTATGAAAGGTGCATAATTGTGAACATCACAATACTTACCCCTAAAGGTAATAATAGAGTCACCACCAAAAGTTAATATAATCTTTTGGAAATTATAGATAACATATGTTATCAATTGGCATATGAAATAAGCCAATGTGGATATAAATTCTGGTAGCGAAAAAATCAGTTGAAAGCTCTAAAAGAGCTATATATTGCTACCTAAAGAACAATTTTCATTGAAAACTCTAGAAGAGCTAAATATATTCTTATTCAAAGGAACATACACATGCAAAAGTGAGATTAAATCACATGTTATGGTAAACCAGAAGTTTACAAATTCAGAGATATATGTATACACATATATATAGTTGGCATGATTGGTTCGACCATCCTGATCAATAATGATGCGAAAATTTATTGAGATTTATATGCACGTATATTTCTTGTGGTGCTTGTTCTCAAAGGAATTGATTAAACTCCACTTACTAAAAGAACTTGAAGTTCTTGTGTTGCTTGTTCTTAAAAGAATTTATTAAGATCTCACCTACCAAAAGAACTTAAAGTTCTTATACTAAAGTTGAGACTGCATTTCTTGCATATCTGAATGAAATATGTCCCCATATATCCACAAATGTGGAAAGTTATTATATGATTTTAGTATATGCATCTACATATGCTTTATCAACTTACAACAATAAGTTTGTGAGATTGATTAGAAAAAGATTTAGATTATGCAATTAGACTATTCATCTTGCAAAAGTTAGTGGGTTTATATCTTATGTTATATCAGTTGAAATAACTGTTACAAAGCCTATTGATTATGAAAAATGTGGTTTAGCAAAATTTTAATTGGATGGCTTCTCTTTAATAGCTAAACTATGAGAACAAAATATTTATTATCTATATGGTATTTCACATATAGCAACATTTATACGCATCAAGCCAACGAGTTATAATAAACTCCCCATTATGATTGACTTTTGGTTAGAAATCATATTTCTCATTTTTTAGAATTTTTTTAATGTGCGATATATAGTTGAATTGCTCTACCACACCACACAAAATGGGTATATAAAAGGGTTGAGAATATATATTGAATATGAGTCTCCTTTTATGTTTAAATTCTTAAACATTAATTGAAGAATCATTTATGAGATGATTTTTCTCAACATCAGGGGGAGAGAATAATCAGCTGGATAAAGAAGGAGAATGAATTATCATTATCTAGATCCTTATATATGAACTAAAAGTTCATAAGATAATTCATGTTATTATATGTGAGCTGCTAGACATATTTATTAGCCAAATGAGAGTAATCAAGTCTCATATACCAGCTGAAAATGCTCTAAATTTAAATTATATGTTAGAGCGAATGGATGTAAATCATGCCTAAAGCATGATGGTTGAAATTGGTTCCAATGATCAAAGTTCTCGTAAATAGAAAGTAATATGAGATGGTCATATATATTGGAGGCGGGTGCTCCTCAAGTGACCCAAGATATAACTAATAATAAAACTCTAGAAGAGTCTCGGGTACCTGAAATAAAGATTGAAAAGAGATCTCAATGAGTTATGTCAATACGAGAAAGAACGGAACTAGAAAAGAAAAGTTGTCGACAACAATTTTACATAGAAAACTTATATAGAAGTAAAGAAAGAAAACAAGGATCTTGTATAGAAATCTATAGATATTGAAATGATTGGCCAACATAGAAAGACGCTTTGAACTTCCAAAAGTGAAGTTTTTGGACCAGTAGTCCAAACACCTAAAGGTGTAATGCAACTAAGGCACAAATAAGTAGTCGTAAATACGACTTGAATTATGAAGAATTTTAATTACTTCATGGTAGATGCAATTACTTTGGCAGTTACAAAATATTTTATATGTGTCTATTTATTTTGTGGATCCATATAAAAGGAAAGTTATCATTGAATGATTTAAAATGCTAGAAGCATTTGGAAATTTATGAGGAAATTTATTCAGGTATATCCTCTTGAATATTTATATTTTGGCGCATTTGGTATAATCGCCTTAGTGAGTACTTATTGAGGAAATACTATAAGAATGATATTATTTCCATGTACATTTTATAATGAGGATTTTATCAAGATTTGTTATGATATATATCGATAATTTAAACTCCTGAAGAGCTTTGAATTGAAAACTCCTGAAGATTTGTAAAAGCATTTGATTATTTAACGAGATAAATCAAAATTTGTCTCGACTTGAAGATCGAGCACATAAATATGAATTTTTATCCATGAATGCACACATGCTGAAAGAATCTTAAAAGATTCGATATGGATAAAGTTCATCTATTGAGTACCTCAATAATTCTAAAATTGTTGGATGAGAATAAATATGATTTTATATTTTTTGGTCCAGAAGAATCATATCTTAGTTGGTCCAGAAGTACCATCTAAATGTTACAAATGTCATTACCTTTAGATATTTCAAAACTCAATGCTTCTTCAAATCATGTAGACATAATTGGTATGCACAAGGCAAAGCCGAAAAATGTGTTTGACTAAACATATCCAAAAGATATGTGAATTGCTTACAAGCTATCTTATGTGGAGATAATGCAAAATTTATATCTCAATCGAAATGTGGATACATCAAAGATAGCAAAATGAAACATATTACTCCAAATTTTCATCCTTCGCGATCTTCAGAAAAATAGTATTCAAGATTGAATTATGAAGATTCAAATGTCTTATGTGATATTTTCATGAGAGGAGTAAATACGCGTTGCACTATTTTTTTCTTAACCGAGGTTTTGTCCCATTGGGTTTTCCTTGTAAGGTTTTTAATGAGGCAACATGCTATGCGTATTAAAGATGTGTGTACTCTTTTTTCTTCACTAAAGAAATTTTTTCCCACTGGTTTTTATCTTAGTAAGGTTTTAACGAGACACATTATCCTCATAGACATCCAAGGGGGAGTGTTATGAATATTTATCTATGTAGATGTCTATCATGATAAGAACTTTATCAAGGAGATTTGATTTACTTTATCATTATGAAAATTATCTTCATTAATTAGAGTTTAATGCATTATGTACTTCTTATGCCTATAAATAGTGGATTTGATGAAGGCATTGTACACAAGTCTATATTGAGAATAATACAAATCTCCCTCTTTCTTTCATCTCTTTGTTCTTTCATTCTTGTTCCTTATTCTTGTTATTGTTCTTCGTTATTTTATTCACAACAGTAAGTAAATAGAAGACGTAATTTTGAATATTATTAATATCTAAAAAATAATATTACTTTATTTAAATGCTAAAACTTTGATTTATTCAATTTTAAAATATTTTACGAGTAGTGTTTTAAATTTTAGATTTTAAATAATGACTATAGATTTTTTAAAATAACTTTAGATTTTAAAAATAATGTAATTTGAGTAATAAAACATATAAATAAAATATTTATAGTTAATTATTAGTATATATAATTTAGTAGAGATATGATATGTATGGTAGAAGTTTATGAATTTGATTTTTTTATATTATTTAAATATATAATTATAATAAGTCATAAATAATTTATACATTCTGTATGCATGTATTCAAATATATAGTCTTGTACTATAACATTAAAAATACATTAAATTATTTATTTAAAAATTTTATAGAAGAAAAATATATAAATTAAAATATTAGAAAAACATATTTCATATGAATTTTCATGCAAATATTTCTATTTTATTATTAGAAGTTTGAATTGTAGAGAAGAACATATATTATAAGGATAATTTTGTAAAATACACATTCTGATAATCTTATAATCCATCAACCAAACACTGTAATTTTACATTCCTGCCAAACAAACCAAACAAAGTAATATAACATTCCTAGTAATGAGTCAGGTAATGAATCATTTCGAGAATCCTAATCCCAAGGATAATGTTATATTCCGTGAACCAAACGCCCCTCAAAGTATATATATTTTTATTTGTGTAGGAAATAGAGATCTTAATTATACTTTAATCATTGATCATTGGAATTTAAACTTGGGTTAGTTTGAAAAATAAAATTTGAAAAATCAAGAGTAAAAGTTTTTAGGTGGTTTGTTGTATCACGATCATAGGGCGATAGATGCAATATTCAATACAGTTTTTAAGAGATTAAATTTTAAATAAAGGGTTTATATTTCTTATAATAATTGATATCTGATTCATTTATTGATTGACTAATTTGGATCAAATATTGCAAAGGTCCATACATGCGTAAACTTTTCAACACAAATTGTTTCATTCACAACGTCAGAATTCAAACTTATGACTATGGGTGTAAATGAACCGGGCCTGAACGAACAAGATTATGTTTGTGTTCGTCTGTTTATTTTTAAAGGTGTTTATGTTCAGTCCGTGTTTGTTTGTTTAGTGTTTGCAAACACGTTCGTTTGAGAAATCGTGGACCTACTCGTTTATATGTTTATGAACATGTTGGTTTAACGTTTGCGAACATTTAAACAAACACGTTCGTGAACATGTTCATTCTAAACAAACAAAAATAAAACAAACTCTAAAGTTGTGAAATTAATCCATTAATCCTTAAACTCCCCAGGCTTCACAGTTTGAACTCTAAAATTCACCCTTTGTTCAATTTAGTCCCTACCTTCATCAATATTTAAAATTTTAAAAATAAAATGAGCTTGTTAGTGAACATAAACGAACCAAGCACACTTATGCTCTTGTTTGTCCGTTTATTAAACGAACATAAAAAAATATTTATACTCGTTTATTTAGCTTAATAAACGAACGATTTGTCGAACGCTCTATTCATTTACACCCCTACTTGCGACCTTACTTGAAAAACATAATGTTTTATTATTCTCATTAGACCAATTAATAATTGGTCCAATTCACACTTTGTTCAAAATAAATTACATCAAACATAAATGATTATTGTTGCTAGTGATAATTACTTTATTTAATTAACATCACAATCAAGTTTCAATTTAGCTGAGAAAGCACATTTGGCCGGTTGGTCAAGTTGTTCATATTTGTTCTCTCATTTCCTTTAAATTATGGGTTCTAAACCCACTGAAACACTCTCATTCCTTCTCCTAGAATATCCCATCTCTTTTCGTGTAAATAAAATTAAAATTAAAATTTGTAAAAGAAAAAAATCAATCTAGCTCAATTTCCACGAATCTCTTTAATGGTAACTCTCTCATTCTCTCTTTCATCCATCAATTTTCCCTTTCTCTTTTCTTTATGCTATGAGATGTCCTTCCAAAGCGTGTAAATCCGTGGACCAGATCATACATTATCATCCCCACTTGCAGAACCTCCTAAACTTCACCTTGAATGATTAACCCAACAATCAAAACTCACAAATTAAAATATATTTAGATAAAACTGAAAGAGAAGACACAAAAGGGAAATGGAAATGCATAATCATTGCTATTACCCATTTTTTCCTGCATATTCAACTCCACCCCTACAACAACCGCTCTGGGACAACACGGTTCTTTCATAATTTGTCTTTTTCCATTTATTAAACAAACACAAAAAAAATTATTCATACTCGTTTATTTAACTTAATAAACGAATGATTCGTCGAACACTCTATTCATTTACATCCCTACTTGCGACCTTACTTAAAAAAAATAATGTTTTATGATTCTCATTTAACCAACTAATAATTGGCCCGGTTACATCGAACATAAATGATTATGGTTGCTAGTGATAATTACTTAATTTAATTAACATCACAATCAAGTTTCAATCTATCTCAATTTCCACAAGTCTCTGTAATGGTAACTCTCTCTTTCTCTCTTTCATCAATCATTCTTCCTTCTCCTTTCATTATGCTATGAGATGTCCTTCCAAAGCGTGTAAATCCGTGAACCAGACCATACATTATCATCCCCGCTTAGAAGTGGAAAACGGGTCGTTCGGTTCGGATTATTTCGAGTCTAATTATATTTGGTTTAAGTTTGGTTTGGTTTTAATTTGGGTTTACGGTAATTTCAATTTGGGTGTCGGTTATTTTCGGGTCAGTTGATTTTGGGTCGGGTCAATAGGAGATAGCTCGGTTTCAGTCGGATTTTCAGGCCGAGTTAGGTTTTTACACCTTTATATAACTTTATATAGTCTGTATATTTGGCTTTTTGGTAAGTTGTGTTACAGTTCACATCATATTTTTTTATTTAGTTTAATATCTTTTCTTTATTTTGGGTTGCCTTCGGTTCGAGTTGCTTTCAGTTCGGGTTGCTTTCGGCTCGGTTAAAAATCGATTCAGGTCCATTTTTAGTCAACTAAAATTCGGATCAGTTTCGATTCTGTTTATTTCGGGTTTTGAATCAAATTCGAATTATCGTGTTCGAATCGATTTCGGGTCTCGATTTGAATAAATTAATTCGGGTCTCGGGTCAAATTTACTTACCAGGTCTATCCCCACTTGCAGAACCTCCTAAACTTCACCTCGAGTGATTAACCCAACAATCAAAACTCTCAAATTATTTCCTGCATAATCATTGCTGTTACCCATTATTTCCTGCATATTCAACTCCACCCCTACAACAACCACCATGGGACAACTCGGTTCTTTCATAATTTATGCCCCCAATCATGGATAGAACCGAGATTAAATTATGATGGACAAATTGATTAACTTTGAAATAAATAGGTATTAGAAAGTAATTAAATCATAAAAATTAAAGGAGTTTAGATTTAATTTTATAAATTTTAAAATTGAAAGGTCTTGAAAAGTAATTAAACAAAAAATGAAGGATCAAATTTTAATTTGATTAATTTTAATAATTTATCCCCATTTCCTTCTTGACAAATCCGAATAAGTATTAGGTGCAACGGTAAAGATTATTACACTCTCAATGAAAAAATATGAATTTAAACTTTAAAAATTATATTGTTAAGATGAATAATTATAAACTCTAAATATAAACAGCAAAACGAACAAAGTGTATAAAAAAATACCATTCTTTGAATACCTTGTACACATTCCATTTAATCCTTTTAACTCACCATTACCTTTGCAGGGTTTCAGTCAGTCAAATTATAATTTTCATCCATGTACTGTTTTTAATTTGGTCACTTAATCTCTTAATTTTAATTTAGTATATTTGATTATTTGATTCTATTATTATTATTAATGTCATGCTTTAGTCTAAACCATATATTATACAACATAAAAATTCATTAGTAAGCTGATGTGAAATAATTTTAAAAAACCCAAATATTGGATTTATTTTTATTTTTTGGGTTTTTACTCGAGGGTGGAACTATATATGATTTCTATATTGAAATCTTTTAGCAATAATGTTAATAATAATAATAATAATAATAATAATAGGAGGATTAAAATAACTAAAATTCAAAGTAGAAAACTAAAGACGAAAACAATAATTTAACAATCTACAATTCTTTCTCTTATTCTAGCACTACGATCTTCTTTATACCTAAAAAAAATTAATTACCAAGGGATTCAATTATTTAGGTGTGATTACATGCTAATTATATATATATATATTACTTTTTCTTTAAGTTCTAAATTAAAATAAATGGTTACCTGAATATTCTATGAAAGTGCTATAATTTTGTAATCTTTGGATTCCAGAAGATAAAATCTTATTTTTACTTTTAGTTTTAAATTTTTCTTCATTGAAAAGACCTTAGTGCTAAATTTATAGTACTTTTTTTCTAAAATAACCTAAGTCGGCCTAATTAGATTAAATTTTAAATCTTTATCAGAAATTTGAATTATAACGGATTTATAGAATAAATTGAATAAAAATATCGCTTTTATAATAAATTTCTGCCATACTCAATCCGAATAATCAAATCAGCCATTGATTCAGATATAGATAATTATATAAAAAATTATACAACTTTAGAATCTAGGGTTTTTATGCTTTTTTTTCCTTTTCCTTTTCCTTTTCCTTTTCCTTTTTTTTTCCTCACCGCAAACATAATCAGCACACATTAGCTACATGTAGTGTAGAAAGTTGTGTTTCTTTTGTTGTCAAATCACCCAATTTAATTCAGAATAGATTAATAAATAAAACAACAGTAATAGTATCAATTAAAAAAAACAGTAATATATACCTTTTGCCCCTTATTTTAGTGGGAGATTAGTTTAAAAGCAAAGATTGGTGGAAATTTTATATTTTAGTCCCAAACATGGCGGCTGATCTCATTCTTTTTGGCTGAATCCAAGACTTCTTATATTAAATATTTAGTGCCAACATTCAACTGACTAGGTTTATATATCTAAAGTAATCCAACTTAGGGTACGCTAGCTACTTACTCTAACCTACCCTAAAAACAAATTTTACTTAATTAGTTCATGCATTCATCCTTTCGAATTTCGACTGAAATCGAATATCTTCGACTCTTTTTCTATCTCCAAACGTGAGGTTTGGGTCGAAGTCAAGAATATTATGTTAGAGTTAAAATAAGATTTAAAAAAATAGGGCCGAAGCTGAAATGGCCTAGATAAAATTAAATATAAGAACTTTAACATGTTAACATTTTTTTACGTATTTTAATTAGACATTTCTAATTTTTATTGGATTTTATTTGACCATGTATAAATTAGTATAATGTACAAAATTATGTAACATTTCAAGACAGATGAAATTGGACTTGGAGAATTTTTCGTTTTTGGGTGGGTTTGAACGCTTAAATTCGAAATAAATCAAAAGTTTGTATTAGTTCGAAACGAAAGACAGTAAAATTGAATCATGTATCAAAAATTCAAACCATGGGGTTTGGGAATTCTAATGTTTTATGGTACATTTCTTTCAAAACTTTAACAAAAATATCAAAAAATTTAAAATTTTATGGTAAAATTGCTCATTTAGCTCTCTAAAAAATATATAATTCATTGGTGGCCCTTCTTCAATTTAAAAAAAAATATCTTTCAATAAATAATGTTGAGTTCCATCGTTGAAATAGATGTAGAGAGATAAAAGGAGTAATATAGCCGGGGCCGAACACAAGACTTTAGGTTAAGGGGAACCTATAAATTTCTAGGGGTGAACTTATAAAAATTTAAGAGGGGCGAAAATAGATTTTCAATAGAAAATACATAAAAAAATCTAAATCGTATAAAAATTTTAAATTTTTAGGGGGGGCGACCACCGCCTTGATCAATCCCTAAATATAGTATGGCGAAGTTGCCATCGTTGTGTTGAGAAGAAACAAGTGGAAGAACAAGAGCGGTAGATTGTACCCTTTTAAGCACGCTCAAAAGACAGATCTTTAACCAAAAGAAAAAGGAACAACGAATGAATCTAAATGCCATTGCAATCAAATTACATATATAAACATTATAAACATGTTTTCTTCTTTCCACATCATTTAGGTTATTGTCCCTTGGGAGATGTTTTTATACCGAAGATTGCCTGAAACTTTTTTTTTAGAGTCACTTCATTTATAAATTAAGAAAAAATTATAAAATAATAGATGATTTCAGTGCGTGTAATAGAGTGATTATGATATTTAAATAAATTATTTATAATATTTTAAAATCAAAGATAATTGTATTTAAATCTACATATTCGAACTCACAACTTTTAAAATATATCAATCAAACTAAGACTTAGTAGAGTGTAAGAGGTTAAGATATGGAAGGAAGGATTTTTATAATATAATTGTGGGTTAATGGTGGGGGGAAACAACAAAAGAGCAACCAAAACTGATGTTAGAAAAATATGAAGGAAAGCCAAAGTGGGGGAATACATACTACCCAAGTTCTTCCCAATAATTGAACCATTATTACCACCTAAAGGTTGCTTGATGCTTGATAGCGGTTGTCGAAGCCGTCAAAAATAAAACATGCTCAAAGTAATTTGTAAAAGCGATAAGCATGGCCGAATCCACAGGTGATGGTATGAGGTTAATTTTATATAAAAATAAGTAAAAATAAAGGGGATTTGTGTTTGAGTAGAATTGAGAAAATAAGAAAACGATTAAAATAAAGAAGAATGTGATAATGAGATGAATCCTAATCAAGGTTGATCTCGGCGTATTAATTCAAGACTTAGTTCATCGATCTTCACAAAAGATAGTTCTACATCAATTTCAAATAGCTTAGTTATAGGTTACTAGAAAAAAACACGTGTATAACCTAATCTCTCTTAATTAGTAGATAACTACTAAGAACTGCATGAATGATTTCTACCCTTATTATCGAGATTAAAACCCTTAGAGAATTACATATAAGAATTAAAACCTATCAAATAGCTTTACTGATTTAAGAGACCCAAGCACATAAACTATTAAGCACTAATCCGTTAACTTAATAAGATATGAATTCATACCTTCAAAACTCGTTGCTTAGGTTATGTAAAAAATATACAAATATTATACTTATCATTGCCCTAACTATATTCTAATTTGTGGGCACTGAAATATATACAATTCTTTTTTTTTAATCTCTTTCCAAGTGTCGTTGTAAATCATGCACGTGCATCGTCTAAGAAATGAAATCTTATGTGTATCAATGTATTAATGTATTAGTTATATACAATTATTTCATCCTTCAATGTGATAAAATCATGTTACGATGTCAACAATCTCTAAAGCAGATAGTTAAAAACTTAAAAATTATTTGTTGACACTCTCTTCCCTCTCTTAAGTTGTTGGTTCAATACTCATTAGAAGTAAATTTTTCCTCTCCCCTCCTCCTAAATAAGAATTGTTCAAGAAAAATCATGTAAGTGAAATAAATATATATTTGAAAGAGTAGGACACCATGATGTGAATGTTTGAATTAATAGTTTCATGGGAGTATGTATATAAATCTTGAGATAGATTTGCTGCATTTATAATTAGCAGAACAAGACAGGTTTGGGGGGAGATAAACCCTATCCAATCTTTTTAAAATAAAATAAAATAAAAAGAAACCAACAGTCTCTTTTTCTCAATAATGAAGGTTTCTAGAGAAAAGACAAGTATGATATTTAATCGCATAATAATTGGAATATGGAAGTAGCTCACTTAATTTGCTCTACTCTACCCTTCAATAACCCTTAAAGGTTGCTGTTGGTTCATGGATCCCTCCAATAAAATAATATACATGAAGTTTGTTTTCTTATAGATCATTTCTTCTTACAGTATAACACAGTCTTGGATCTTACTACATATCCACCCAAGTTTGGACAAAAAATGAGACATGTTATTAGGTGAAGATGATACATTTTAGCATAGCAGCAGCATGCTTTGAGTTTTGGGTCTATTCTTTTGGTATTAGGTGCAACAACTATTAGATGGTATTCCTGGGTGACCTCATTCATGCCTTGAAATATTAGGAACGTTAGGTTAGGCTTGCATGCACACGTGATTCATGAATATCTCGAATTCATTTTTTGACTTTTTAATTTCTCTGTGAAAAATGGATGTTAAAGTGTTTACTAAGAAGTTCAAAACTAAGATCTATTAGGTCTCAAAGCAGACCAGACAGAACTTGGACTGGGTTTGGCTTTACCGTTAGATCATAGTCTACACTAACACCCGCCGACAAAGCAGAAAAAAAAAAGTTTTACACCACTGGTAGAGCCGTAGAGGTAATGTCAAAATTCCACAAACTTCAGTTCAAAAAATAGCTTCATCTTCATGCAGCTTTGAATGGTAAATGTTAGTCAGATCACTTTAGTCTGTCAAGTCAAGTGAGGGATCACACCGGAAATGCAGAGCTCGATGGCAACTTCAGGCGCAGAATTCGAGCCATATGATCAGTTTGCAAAACTTCAGTAGAAAGTAATAGTACCTCGAACGGATCATCGCATTACCACCTCTTTTACATAGGACATGCCACCTGAGCTGCATGAGTGAAGATCAAAAAGTTGATGATCCACCAACAGAAAGTAAGGCTAAATCTTTAGCTTAAAAATAATATAATTCTGTTACTCACGAGAATTCGAGACGAATATTCATAAATCGAAAGTTTTCTTTGCTTTGAGATAGTGTTAGGGAGCCTTCAAGGGTTTGATCTTGCTCCATCTCTATTGGGTCATAAAAGTATACCAATGTCTGCAACATGTACATACCAAACATTAAAAAGTGTACATTGCAGAACAAAACCATAGCTCCATGTCAAAGTTTCAGATATTAAAACCAAAAAAAACTCCATAGTAAAAAGTAAAGTTGACCATTCAGACTTCTGTTATGCTCAAACCAAAATAGTTTATTTCCTAACAGAATCAAACCACTCTTGTGTGCAGTTGTATATTTTCCTGCAAACTCAGCATAAGCGAACTAAATTTAGTATGGTACCTGTTGCCAATGTGTTGGAGGATCCTCTGGTGCTGTGGAGAGTACAAGTGCTTCATTGGGATTGGCACGTTTCTTCCTCCGGAAACCATCAACAGGATTATTATTTGATGTACCAATAAGTGAGGATTGGGTCTGATTATTTGTAGAACTTGCTAGCCCACTGAATTCAACATCAAACCATAATGCAAATCCATGGAGAGGAGCTGGGAATCAAGGAAGTATGAATACTATGCTTAAAATGATAGACACATAGAAAAATTGCAAGGATCAACCGTGTAAATAGTATGAAACAAAGGCCTACTCAAAATGATGTAAACGGTGTGCAACAATAGTAAACCCAAAGATCAACAAGAGAAGATAAACTGATTACATTACCACATGACATCTCAATTGTACGGTTCACACACGCGCGATGGAAATCCTTGACCCAGCATTTATGAGAGCACAAACAGAAAGAAGACGGTATATTGCGCAATATATAAAAAGACATATCAACAGGAGGGTTTACCTCGCATCATTGACTGGAACTTATATCTTGTTGATACAGATTCTAACTCGTGGAGTTGGATAGTGTAACAGTCCACAAGCTTAACCTGTTAATGATGATAAATTTTAATGCCATTTGATGAGCAGATTTAGAAATATGTTGAAATAAACCATGTTTATAGCTCATAATTTGGTCATATAACCTGGATAAATGCTGCTGGTAAACGGAATGCCTCAAGGAACAACCATATGGCATTAAAGAGAAATTGTTACATCAAAATGTCAATATATGAAGAAGACGTTAGGTTTGCCACATAGGCACCATTGGTGCACTTACGACTAATGCCTTGGTGTTCTATTGTGCGTTCTTAGGTTAAAAAGCATAAATAGTATGATACACCTAACACTGGATCGGGATGATTATTGCAGTGCTGCAGTTTTGGGATGCACCAGACGGACAAAAGACTATATATTCTTTTATTTCATAGGCAGGAACCAAATGTGATGAGCTACAACTGAAAATTTTCCAAAAGTTATATATTTCTATTTACAGAAAATAAAGTTTGGTATTTCCAATTTCAGAAATCAATTGGGAAAGCCAGAGGGGGAATAAAACAAGAGAACTGGAAGACTCACCACATGTGGCCACGTCATAACATTCTCCCCCGTTATTGTTTCCAAGCATGGCTCTTCAAACGCACATTGTTTTGCTAATTGCATCATTGCAGACACTGCAAGACAAAATGACTGTCATAATTCACACACAATCAACACAGAAACAAGCTACAAGGAAAAGGCATGAGTGCTGCAATTTTAAAGCAGATTAGTTGGAATTTCATTTCACATATATGCATGAAAAAAAATCGGATCTAGTTTAGCATCATACTATCAATTCCATAGACATTGCGCCAAAACTCAATGCTGTCTTTGTATCTGTCAGGATGTGTAATGGGTGCCATGTATAACTGCAAGCATTAAAGAGTGAAATAAACACTAAATAAATAAATTTTCATCATGGGAAACAGATTCTGCAACACAATAAAACTGCATAGGACAGAGGAAAAAGAACAAAGAAGCTCAATTACGCTATCATGCGCAACTTGTAGCAAAATAAAATTACACTAGACTAGCATGAAAATGACACAAACCGTAGCAGTGCAAGGAAGAATAAGGCCTCCACGTTTTAGCCATCTATCTCTAGCAGCAATAACACTTCCCAGCATGCTCTGGAAAAATGTAATGAGGATGATCACAAGACATCTTAAAATGCAAGGAAAATAAAAATTAAAAAGAAAAAGACATAAGAGTGGATTGCATGAATAAAAGTTAAAGTTCTACTCTCAAAACCTAAAAGAGTTCCCAGATCTCTTAAAAAATAATTAAGAAATGATGCGTGGTTTTAACCATTACCTCATAAAGCAGCATGTAGCCCATCCACTCTGAAATTATTACATCAACCTTTTCATCAATTTCAACATCCTGTAGAAGTTATAACTAATAAAAACTTTGAGACATTCAAAAGGAAACAAATCAGTTAAAGGGAAGGAAACACATTTATCAGAACAGTGAAAAGCACATAGCTGTCCACTCCTCCCCTACCCCACCATCAAGTTTATTGGAAGATCTAGCTTCTAAATATAAATGCACGAAAGCCAATTGATTCTTCGTTATCCTAAATGACCTACCTCATTCTTCTACACTAACGTAGTCTACAATAGCCACTGCTCTCCTGTCACATTTAAACAAAGATGTGAATAACAGAAATGTCTCATCATTGTTCGAGAACTAATCCATGAATTGATACGCCTGGGTGTTGAAACAAAGCCAATATGAAAGCTAGCAACCCAGCAAACATTATGTGGGTCAATGACCAATAGGTGAGAGCTTTCACCCTTTATTATCCTATGATCACCATAACTATGAGTGGTGTGTATACAAGTATGAGAAAGATGTGAATATTTAACCAAATATATCCACAAAGGATGCCAAAATTGCAGACATATACCAAAGAGGGCATCCAGAAGAGGTGCGATCACAATCACTTTGTCCAAGATCACAGTTATAGAAAGTTTTACGTGTTTATAATGAGATTTAAACACCGACACAAGCACCAATGCAAAGCCTTAAAATGGTCTGCAGAAAGCAAAGCGCTGCATAAAGGTCCCCATCCTTTGGCATGCTGCAACACATAAAATTCCATCTTAATTTTTCTGTGCAGCTAGTGTTCTGTTGACCATGAAGTAAATGCAGAAGAATCATCTCCAATTCCACAATGTTGAAACCGGTCTTTGCAGTTTCATAGATAAAGAAGTTATTATCACTGACTTTAAGAAGTTAAAGAAAGAAAACCTAACCCTAAATTGGTCTACAGGTCGTTTGTTACCCCTCCAATGAGGGCTCAAGTTCAATAATTCAACTCCCTTGCTCCCAACCATTTAAGGCCATACAATTCAAAAAGGCAGAGAAGAACTATACAAGTAGTAATATGTATACGCATAAGTTCTTGTTCTTCTCTCAAATATTCTTGACTCCATTTAAGGAGCATAGACTTCTACAAGCCTGGGAGGAAAAGCCTACCTCAACTCGTCCATGCAATACGATGACCCTGCCAGCTAAGTTATTTGCTTTCACCACTTCATTGGCCTTCATGCAAATAGCAAATTTTAATACAAACCAAAATAGCCAGTTTCATTTCTAAACAAGAAGGCAGCCAACGAAAGGTTTAGATAAGTAAAGAATATATACCATTCTACAATATTGATTGATAACTAGCATGCATATTCTAATAGCTGTGTTAACAAGATCTCATAATCTCATTGTTGTGACCAACACGGTAAGAAAACAAAAATGGCGATGAGAGAACGAAAATGTGCTAAACTTTAGTATTCTCAAAAGAGGAGGTAAAAATGCCTCATATAAGCATTTAAGCACTAATGCAACAAAAATACCTGCACTGCAATATCACTGGCATCCACCGCATAAACCTGAAAATACGTAATCACTTCAGATATTAGATAGTTGTATTTAATTGAATCCATAAACATTACAAGAATATAACTTTGAGGTAGCAAGAGAATTCTAAAAGATATACTAATGAACAAAATTTAAATTCTATCTACAGTTTCTCTTGGTCGATAGATAATAGAAGCCTATTGTCTTCTTTACGATAAAATTATAAAGTTCGCAAAGAAAGCTAATTAGAGAGAACATAGAGGAAATTAAAGGGGGGGGGGGGAAGTTAAACACAATTTAACTTCTAGCAAACCCCTGCACTTATTAAATAATGCAATCTTCAGAAATCAGTTGAAACCAGTACCACATGATATGCAAAAAACTGAGATTTAATCAATCCTCAAATGTATGTGGCCATATAACACAGTTATAAATATGCCAATCATGCAAAAAGAAGTTAAAAACATATACCCGTTTTGCACCAGCTTGAGCACAAAATATTGAAAGAATGCCTGTGCCACATCCAACATCCATTACAACCTGTAAGCATGGTCAAAAGCAATAATGAGGAAGAGGAATAAACCAGTTAAATAGTATTCGGAAACAGTATTTAAACGGATAAGGCTGTTTGAGAGGCAGGTGTTTTGTATTATTGTTTCTATTAATCACAAATGCGTTTCACCTAGGCATGATATTATAATCTCTACAGTATAACATTGAGACTCATGAAATAGGAATCTTACACAAAATGCAACCAAGTATTCTTAAGAAAAGAGATCAAATATAATTTTATAACTAGGACTACAGCAATGGTACTACCTTCCCCTCAATAAAACTCTGGTGATGCATGATTGCCGCCTTGTAAGTTTCGGTTCGAACACGATCCTGTATGCTTCAGAGATGAATTATGATCAGTGAATTGTCATTAATTTCTATTATTGTTATTATTAATTTGAAGGCAAAAGGTTCTTGATTTCTTGAAAGTTGCAACCGATACCGGAGGGCAACTTTGTCGAAATTAATATACAATTTACCATAACCTAGATAAAATGTTCAGTAGCATATAATCAAAAAGGTTAGCTTTAGCAACAAACCATAATTTAAAGAACTTTTCAATGCAAAGTGCACAGGTAAACACATGTTCGACCGCAACAAAGAATAAGGCAAATTAATGGTTACAAATGCAAGATTCAACCTTGCTTACAAAAATGAACGCGAGGACGTTTTTAAAAACAAGAAGTAAAAGAACTTCACACAGTCCATCAAGAAGTAATACCAAAAACACAATGAAGCCAGTTAAGACCTTGATCATTTCTTCGTGGATGCCAACGTGGGCATAACAGTGAAAGTAGGCCTTGTCGAAGTCCGTACAAGGGGGAGGTGATTTCTGCTCTTGCTGGTCGTCTTTATTGCTGGTGTTCTGGTTACGTGACCTACGACCTCCCCGTCGCTTCGGCGGCCGCTGCTGGTAACCACTGGATCCCGCGCGTCCGTGCATGTTTTCTTTCTATTACTGGGTCGCCGGCGAGCAGCAATGCACGGGCACGGTGTGAGAAGGGAGCCAAGCCAACTGCAATTTTTTCGTTGGTATTTTTGTCAAAACACCAAAGCAGGGAAGCTGGTTTTTATAACTGTTTCTTGACGGACCCAAAGAAGACAAGGGTCAAGGTTGCGGGCTTTTGCGGTGCGTTTGGAGGCTTTTCTTTTTCTTTTTTACCTCAAATATTCTGATTTAAAAATTAATTTATAAAATAACACTCATCAAATTAATTTTTCAAATAACACCCATTTTAATAAGTAGAATTAAAAGTATGCCTATTCAAAAAAAAGTATGTGTTATCATCTACGTCTTGCAGAAAATATAATTGACATGAGACTTTAATTCGTGTCAATCAATCATGTTAAATGACATCATAATATACATGAAAAACATGTTTTAGTAAATAGTCTTTATTTTAAAAATTACAAGATACAATTTAATATTAGAAAGACAAAAAAAAAATGAGGAATAAGCAAAATACCTTAACAATAAAGGGAAAAAATCTCCGATTTTTCTAACTTAATCTGAGAAGAAAAAGTTTTATTTTTCTTTAATTTGACATGAGAAAACAATTAAGGTGACAAAGTTAACAATATCTAAAAACATGTGATTAAAGCTTTCAATTGACATCTTGCTTTTCTCTCAGATCATAGGCTCAAAATTTATTAGGAGCAAAATTCTTCTTTTCTCTTTCTCTAAGTAAAAATTGTTTAAAAAAAATTAAGGTGACAAATGGTTAAAAAAATATGAATTGATAAGGTCAAAAAATATGAACAGATTTTAGGACAAAGGTCTTCTGCCCCTCCCCTCTTACTTTAGCTGATTAGGTTTTAGGATTATTAATTTAAGATTGTGCAAATAGTGGATTTAGCCTCTTTACAATAACTCGAACCGATTTATACTAAAGCCAATTGATAAGGTTCTCTTCCCTTTGGTTGTTTTGTTCAGAAAAAAACCATTCCCGTTTCCATGGCAATAGTTTCTTATATCACCACACCAAGTTGAATTAAATGGTGTATTGTTAAGTATTGACGGCCAGAGCAATAATAAACTACAAAATACCGGAGAGTTTTCATGCTGTTGAATAAACAAATCAATGGAATGGAATTATTTACAACTTTGAATCTGCCAATTCTAAGAGTTCCAGACCAGATTCTCAGTTCTCACAGGAAATGACATGCATATACGTTGCTTTTATACGGATGGACCCTGAATTTGACATACAAGTGTGTGCCTACTGTAATAATAGATGAAATTCCCAAGGGACCAGCTACTATTGTGAAACGGCCTTCAAACAAGTTATGATCCACAGTCTGCAATGAACAAATAATAGTAATCTGAAGTATTAGCTGATTGAAGTAATAAAACCTGAAAAAAAGGTCGGAACTCGGAAACAAACAATTAGAGTACAAGAACTCACCACGGATATCAGCATTGATTACCATGACCTTGATTGAAATTGCATATACTACTGCTAGAAAAGATCTCGAGTTCTATCGCTGCCTTTGCATCCCGCGACTTTATAGTAAAAAGAGCTTGGTTCATGCAAATACAGACAGCATAAAGTAGATGCAAGCAATTTACGGATGGTTCCTCTTACCTATCGAGAAATTAGCATTTAGCGGAACTCATCATGGTGCTTATAGTCATCTTCACTGTCTTGGAAGATGGCACTATAAAATACATATGGGTTGTCAATCATCTCGACTAAGCTTAAGCGACCGTCTTTATCCAAATCTGCCTGTCATTAAAATTAACAAAATCTTCAACGATAGAGCTTATTTTAATCCTTGGACGGATAAAAACTACTAGGTCAACCTTGGTTGAGAATGATGCGAAACTTAAAATTTTCATTTAATAGTGTTCTCGAAAACATTGCAGCAACTATGACTTGCAAGCAAATAATTTCCTTGCACAAGAATATTTAATCTAATACAAAAAAAAATATTTGCAGAATTAAATCATAAAACCAAGATCCATAAGAGAAGAAGAAGTCAATAACGGTATCCGTAACACATTACCATAGTATGTAACCAGATTTCCTTGGAAAATAGGGTTAGGCTACCCTCCGTTACATTTATATCCATTATTATCAAATTCATAAAAGGGCGGCTAAAACCTTTAGAATTTGTTAGAGAGAAACCTCGATCTCTTTTTTAGGGTTTTGATAAAAGTTCTGCTTAGCTTTAATTATCCCATACATCTCTTTAAATTGATATTAAAATCAGGGATTCAAATTGCGGACCGCTAACGCGATTGCGGCCACGAAATAGCGGTCGCGCCACCTTCCGAAATCGCTTTTGGAGAATTTCGCGGTGGGTATCGGATTCACGCCGATAGCGTCCTGTCGCAGATGCGATTTTGCGCGATAGCGTTTGTCGCGACTATAACGGGACGCAATCCCTGATTTCTGAGCAATTGCGTTCTTGCCGGAGGAAGAGGAAGAAGAACGCGGCTGCTGGAGGAAGAAAGAAAAAGAAAGACGTGCTTAAAATTTTGGGAAAAAATAGGTTAATTACGTGGAGTGACATTGAACTTTTTAAAGTTCTCAGTTTGGCCTCAATACTTTAAGCCGTATTCAAATTGATCCCTTACACTTTCAAAACTTCTTGATTAAGCCTTTAAATTTATATTTTATCTCAATTAAGTCTTTAAATATTTGATTTTTTTGTTAAATCTAGTCCTTAAACATTATATTAATTTTATTTTCCTTTTACTTAATAATAAAATTAGAGTATATATTAAATATAAGTATTGAAAAAGAAAATCAAATAAATGAGAATAAAGACTTATATTTAATGTGGTATAATTGTTTATCAATAATATTATAATTATTTAATTGTTTATAATATGTTTATTTAATTTTTATTATTAATTATTTTTATTATATTAATATTAATATTTTTTGTTTAAATTTATCACATGTTTAGTCTTTTTATTGATACAAATTGTTAATTTAGAATATTCATATGATTTTATTATCCAAACTAAACTAAACAAAATCATACTACAATCTAGAATTCTTTAAACAATATCACTCACTTTCAAATTCATATTAATAAAAGTTCATAAGTGTTAAAAAATACTCTAAAAATTATTGAAATTGAGTTTTTATAATTATAATTACAATTAGTATGTTTTACAATAGATTGTACAAAATTAAAAAAAAAAATCACGACCGTGACACCCGCAATAGCCTCCGTTATATCCGGAAACGCGATAACCACGACGCGACCGAGATTTAAATCCCTGATTACAATAATTATATAAAGTATATCAAACTAAATACAGTCAACTATTCTGAGAGTCATAAAACTTCTTTTATTATAAGAGCGCTACCTAACTTCTCCTAAGAGGTCTACGTCCACAATAATTTCCTTGGCCAGTTTTAAAATAAACCCATCAATTTCCCTATCGCATTATGTTAGAAACTTAGAAGTACTAATGCACAACTAACATGGTCTAAATGCTAAAAAAAATGGAACATTAGAGAAGTAAAGCATACATCCATACATAGTAATGATAAATTATCTGGTGTCATAAATACCTGTGATATGATGTAATCAGCTTGTTGTTTTGCATAGTACTGTTCTGATGGATGAATTTTCCCAATGATTGGTAGTAGCTCTTCATCTGTCAAGAATCTGTTAAACCAATGGAAATTTATTTAACCATCTCCCAATTCAAACATGATACAGAAAATTAAAAGTTCATACAAGCACCTGTCACCATCTTTATCAAGCTGGCCAAACAACTGTTTAGCAGGGGTCTCTGTCTCCATTGAAACATGACCTTCTTCATCATGGCTTATTACCAAGTCAAAAATGCCATGAAAAAATTCATTAAAGTTAACCTTCCCATCTTTGTCCGCGTCTCTTTCCCTAAAGGAGGAAAAAAGGCAAAATTTAAAGGCAATAATAGAAAAACAGATCAAATGAAAATGGGATAATATATCCAAAACAAGAAACTGTTTTTCTTATCTCTTGAACTCGGAATTATGGGTGTAGATGAGACACCTATGCTTGCAAACTATTCGAGTTCGACTCGGAAAAAAACTCGAATTTGATTTGATAATTATTGAGCCGAGCTCAAGCAGCTCTAGTTATCGGCCGAGCCAAATTTGATCACCGTAATAATAATACCTGGCTCGAGTGGTTGTAAGCCTAATCGAGCTTTACAATTTGAATATATATTCTTATATTATTAATTTCTACCCTTACTATATGTATTATTGAATATGAACAAGCTTAATCGCGATTGAGTTCAAGCTTTAGTACAAAAATTGGTATACGAGTTTAATCGAGCTCAAGCTTGAGTAGCATGATTATATCTTCAGCCGAGCTCGAGTTTGGAAATTGATGTTCGACCAAGCTCGAGCCCCAAGTTTTGAATTGAGGTCGAGCTTGCCACTACTCGGCTCAATTACACCCCTCCTCAGAATATATAATTTAAGCATGAGTTGGTTCTTTATATTGGGATAGATATAAATACAATTTTCATGGGTAAAAGGAAAAGGAATAAAACTCAGGTCACCTTACTTCCTCCTTGCATAACCATTGAAGCAGCTTTGGGTTTTTGCTGTCAGCTGGGTGCATAAAGCTAGGAAAATATCAAGCAGAATTTAGGGAAGAGCAACAGCAGCAATTGAAAATAACCGCTTTCCCTGGGAGCATATTAGTTAAAACTCGCTGTATAAGTTGGAACTTACTCATTGAACTCGTTTAAATTCAATAAATGATCGCCATCGGCATCTGAGGCATTAAAATGATCCTCTGTCCACCAGCCCATATTGAAGCCAAAAGATGGGGCGTCTAGAGAAAGAAGCACAAATAAGGTACCACCTCTAAATATCACTACTAGGCAAATTAAACAGAAATCAATTACCATATCCAAGTTCTGTATTAGAAGTCCAAAGAATTGGATCATGCATGTTTGTTGTTTTGTTTTAATATCATTAATCACTATCTCTCTCAAAAGTTTTGAAACCCACTTCAGAGGATGACTTCACATATTCGTCAAAAGAATCTACTGAAGTGTATAAACCCATCTACCAAACAACTCCAGCCAACTAAGAATTTAGGTGAAAACACTCACACACAAAACCCAAGATTGCATAAGAAAAGAAAAAAGCAAGCACAAAGGATTAGTTTCACAACATGATCTACAATTTAGTAACATGATGGTACAGACAACATACCATTCTTCACCCAACTGGGAGCCTCATACTCAGCGTATGAAATGAACCCGTCATTGTTTTTGTCATGAATTTCCATCTCCCTCAAACTCCTGAACCAGACTTCCTTCGTAGCCTGCTGCAGATGCCACTCAATCAATTCATTCTCAGTCACAAAACCATCTGCTGGATCTACATCAATCTTGGGGAACAGCAATATCAACCTGTTCATTACATTAAACCTCCATTCAATCAACATCGTCCAAAATGTTACTACCCATAATGCTTACATTTCCAACAAATTAACACAATATATTCATTGTAGAAGACATTCACAAAGGAATTAAGCAAACTAACATCTCAATATTTTCAACAATGAAGACGCCTAGCATTGATACTCATTCTAATAGACATTTACAAAGAATTAAGCACACTCATATATACTTGCAATAATGAAGACACCTAGCATACTTTCTATAAAGCATATAAAACATTTACTAAAATTGATCAACTAAGTACAACATATTTAACTAAAATTGGTACTTAAAATATTAGCTAAAGCTGCGAAATCTAAACCCTTAGTAACCAATAAAAGTAGTAAACATGAAATTAAAATTAAATGCAATCCCCCCAACCTATTAGTAATGTTAAACTTGTCCCCGTCGTTCAAGTAATCTTCGGCATTCAAGAAACCATCCAAATCGGGCTGCGATTCTTCAGCGGGAGCGGGGTGCTGTAAAAACTCGAGACGGGAATGCTCCAAGTACTGCTTCTCCCATTGGTTGTCTTCACGGCGGCGCTCGATCTCGGCGACGAGGGGGTCAAAAGCAACGGGGTCGTGATGGATGGGGTTGGTGAAGGTGGAGGAATAGTGGAGCTTGAGGCGGTGGTGGCGGTTGTGGGTGGAGTGTTTGTTAGGGTGATAAGAGATGAGATAGAGGATTAGAACGGCCACTGTAATGTATGCGATGACTGAATCTTTTCCCATCTTCTGGAAGTAAACAAAAGTTGATATTCAGAATTGTGAAGGAAAGAGAGATCAATTGCTTTAATAACCTTCAGGAATTTAGTATCCATCAGTTTGGTGTGGTTGTGGACATTTGAACTCTACTTAAAAAAACTTTGATACTCAACGGGTAAATGTTTAGTTTACATGTGATTTTCAGGTTTAAAGTTTAGAGGTTTAGGTTGTAGGGTTTAGAATTTAAGGCTAGTGTTTAGAATTTATGGTTTAGAGTATGGGGTTTAGTTTTTTAGGGTTAGTGTTAGAAATTTAGGATTTGGTTTTTATAGTGTAAATACACATGCTTGTGTAAAATTAATTTTACAGAGCCTGTGTATCAAAGTTTTACCCATATATATATATAGTTTTTTAATTTGTTTTTTCTTTAAAAATAAAAGATTTTATAGAAATATTAGTACTATTTGGAAAAAAAATTACTTTAAAGTTGATAAATTAATATTTAATGTGGTGAAAAATTAAATATTAATATCAGCAGAAGTTGGTTTAAGTAGTAAGCAGCCTGGTGTCGTTTAAGTAGGTCTAGGGGTGTAAATGAATTGAGCTTGAGCGAACAAAACTATGTTCTTGTTCGTTTGTTTATTTTTAAAGGTGTTCATGTTCGGTTCGTGTTCGTTTGAATTTTTAATATTGTGTTCATGTTCGTTTATTTATTTTTGAAGGTATTTGTATTCATTTGTTTATTGTTCGTGAACGTGTTCGTTTGTTTAGTGTTCGTTTGTTTAGTGTTCGCGAACGTGTTCGTTTAAGTGTTCACAAACGTGTTCACAAACGTGTTCGTTTATATGTTCATAAATGTTAACTAAATTAACAATAAATAAATAAAACAAAAGCAACAAAATAAAACTTACATTTCAACATGAACTTATATAACATCCTAGCAACAACAAAAGTAGTATTTAAATACATCCACAAGCATTTCATCCTATTAACGAGCTTATAAACAAGCCTATCAACGTTCCTATAAGTGAGCTTATAAACGAGCCTACAAACGAGCCTATAAACGAGCTTATAAGCGAGTTTGTTTGTGAACATAAACGAACCGAACGCACCTCTGTTCGTGTTCGTTTATTAAACGAACATAAAAAATTTGTCCATACTCGTTTATTTAGCTTAATAAACAAACATAAACGAACGTTATACGGACAGTTCGTCGAACGCTCTGTTCATTTATGGCCCTAAGCAGGTGCAGAAAAATTTTGCCGAAAGATTGACCCACCAAAACCAAGTGTGCGATACGGGTTGGTCAGGATTAGTCACTTGCCCTAAGGAACCGAAAGAGCAAGAAAAAAATTGAATATTATTTTTTTAGAATTAGATTTTATAAATACTGGATTTATAGTATATTATTTGGTATATTAATTAGATTAAATATTGAGTAATATTTATGTTATTATATAATAGTGAAATTTTGATTCTTTTAAAAAATTCCTTATTTTATGGTTTTAAATTTATTATAATATTTTTATTATTTAAACCATTTTTATAAAAAATAAATATAATAATCTGAATATTTCATTAAAAAGATAATTTATTTCAAATAAATATTTTTTTAAATTAATTTAATATTATTAACATTAATTAGTAAGTAATTATCTATTACCAATAAGGGTTGGGTGCAATGGCAAGACACATTACTCTCTTAAGGGGAGAATCTGAGTAGAGAAGACCAGGGACGGACGCAGAACTTTATATTAGATGGTGAACTTATAGAATTCTAGAGGGCGAATTTATAAAATTTTAGGGGGCGAAAATAGATTTTCAATATGAAATAAATAGAATTTTTTTAAAAATTTTCTAATCATATAAGAATTTCAAAATTTTAGGGGGACGACTGCCTCTTTCAGCCCCCTTTAGGTCTATCTCTGGAAAAGATGTTGTTGGGAAGGAGAGCCACAAATTCCGAATGTGGATCGTAGAATGAACATATATTTTACCAAAAAAATAAGTAATTATCTATTTACTTATTTTATTTCAATATTTTTCGTTAATCTTTTTTTAAATAAAAAATTAGTATGATTATCAAACACAATTATAAATAAATGTTAATTTTTTATCAATTCTATTAATTTGAATTTATTTATATATTTTTTATACAATTAAAGCTTTTGACATTTTTTTAAAAAACAGGTTAAATTGTATTGATACACAAAATGAAAGACAATTTATAGTCACTACTATATGGTCCCGCAATGCATTAGAAACTTGATTAATAATCTAGACCACTATCATATCGTTCGTTTCAATTATGATTTTTTTATTAAATAGAAATATTATAATTTTATAGTGAGATTTAAACTTATATAAGATTAGACGAGCATCCTTAGTTTAAACCGTAGATTTCAATTATGATTTTCTTTAATATCAAGAGTAAACTATACAGGTGGTCACCCAACTATCACATTTTTCCTGTTTAGGTCACCTAACTAATTTTTTCGTTAAAATCGTCACTAATGTTTTGTTTCTTTATTATTTTGGTCACTGACAGTTAAAAAATTAATGAAGATGGTAACGTGTCATGGGATAATAACACTTTTAATCCTAAAACTTATACATTCTATTAATTGGGTCCTAATTCAAAATAGCTCAACAAATATATGGGTCAAACCCCAAATTTCCCATTTCTTTCTTCTCCATCTACAGCAACACTATCCGATGATGGCCGACTTTAAACTTGTGATAAACCCTTTACGTTTGATACAATCATTTTTAGTGATGTTCTGTGCTTTTGGTTCAAACCTGTAATCCATTCCTTTTTAAACAAAAGTATTCGATTTTGACCCTTTAACTTCATCATATTACCATAGAAAACAAATTGTTGAACTTGTTGATACTTGGTTGCTTTGATAAGAAAACTAATCTCAAAATGTCTGGTTGGAGTTTGATAAAATGTATGTTCAGTCCGGTTGTTGATGCTTTTGCATGGTATTTAGCTTTGGTTAGGTGAAGAATGGTTTTGTTATTTTTTAGGCGTTTTGTTTTCTTCATACTCGATTGCTATGTTGCGCTCCTTGTCCCCTTCCAAAGTGGAGAGTTTTTAAATGAGGCACATAGTAATTTTTTATGTCCCTTTAGATCAATAAAAGCATACATTGCCGAGCAAAAAAAAATGTTCGTTCAAGAATATTGTTGCCTGGAGCATTATAATAATTATGTATGGTTTCTGCTACTACTTTAAAAGGTTCCCTGTAAATGATATATTTTTAACGCAAAATTAGAGGAAGGGATACAGCCTAGGTTGTAATTTAGATAATGATTTTGAGTAATCAAATATTGAATAAAAATTTTGTTTATGGTGAAAGATATGATTTTACTCTCTTTTTTTCTCAAGTAAATTTGTGTTTTGTTGTTTATTCAATTTCAATTTATTATGATATGATATTTTGTTAAGCACTTTTCTTGTTATGCTCAGCAACTTTTTCTTATCAAAAATGTTTAATTAATGTAGTTGTATACAGGGCATTGGAGCTTCTTGAGTTGAAGAGGGCTAATATTGAGGCGGATAAGTTTATTTTTTGGTATTCTTTCTGCTTGTTATCGTGCAGGGAATCTAAACTATGGCATACATGACTGCATTATTCAAAATAACTGTGAATAGTGTTAAGTTGGATCAATTTTGGATTTGTTTCATTTTGTTGCCCCTAAGTTGATGGCACGGGGAGGCACTTATTTTTCACATCAGAAAGAAGAAAAGAAAGAGAAATGTTGTTGCAGAGGAAGAAGAAAGAAAATAGAAAATTTAGGTTTTGACCCATATATTTGTTGAGTTATTTTCAATTAGGACCTAATTATTAGAGTGTATAAGTTTTAGGACTAAAAGTGTTATTATCCCACGACACGTCACTATATCCGTTAATTTTTTAACGGTTGGTGACCAAAATATAACAAAACAAAATATTAGTAACGATTTTGACGAAAAAATTAGTTGAGTGACCAAAATAAAAAAATATGATAGTTGGGTGACTACCCGTGTAGTTTACCCTAATATCAATCTCCAAACATACAGTAAGATATCGTAAATCGTCCAAAACACCGAACAACTCCTCAAGCTTCTTGAAAAACTAAAAACTCACTCTCTCTGAGTATTTCCAATGACTCTCCCCATTGTAGTGGCCACATCACTATTCCGAACATCTCCATATGCATTCGCATTGAACCAATCAGAAGGTGGTCGACGCCAACTATCGTAATCGCCGTCACGATCAACATGCTTCATATCAGTTAACGATCAACTAATTCATGCCCGAAAAATCTCTTCCTACACTCCAATATGCTTTCCTTCTCCGCAAAACTCCTCGTCAAAAATATACTTGTTCATTCTTAGCCATAAATTCCAATAAATTGATTAAAATTATCACTACACTGACTTTTAACTTGACAATTTGGGAAGGATCAGATTTAAAAAAATCATTTTAGGGGTCAAAATACAATATCACTGTTATTAAGTTGTAATTTTATGAAACTTCAAGGGATTTGAACAAAATTTAACCATTTTAGGGGCATGATCTTGTCAACTCAACCCTATGATTTTCGCCTCTATCTATGCAAATTCCATAAGTAGGTTTAGCACGTTTTTCAATTGTTAAAAAAAACGCATAACCAACTAAGAGTTGGTATGATGGGGTGGTGCACTAGATCTCTACCTTAAAAAAATAGTTTCAAATCATGATGTTATGAATAGAGTAAATTAGGTTGGAATATTCGCCCCCATAATAAACTTCTACAGTACCCGATTCGAATTAATCAACAAATTAATTAGATATCGAAACTTAAAAAAACATCTTAAATATACCATTAACTTGTTTGTTTTTAAATGTTAATTGTTTGTGGTACTTTATTTGCATGTTTTAATGGTTAATATATATATCGTGAATATCGTTCTTAATAATATTGTTTTCAAGATTTGAATTTAGATTTTATCACTAAAAATATAATATGTTTTAGGTATAAAATAAAAAAATGTCCTTAACGTTTGACTGAATAGTTATTTTAACAACGTTTTATTTTGAGTCAAAATGACCTCTCTGTGGATGAAAATTATTAGCCAACTAACGGAAAACAACTTTAAACGACTTGCTATATCATTTCAAGTCATTTACCGTTTGGTGACTAATAATTTTCATCTACAGATGGGACATTTTGACCAAAAATATAACAGTAAGGGTTAAATTGCTTAAAATAAGGACCAAAATAAATATTCAATCTAAAGTCGAGGACATTTGCTTTATCATTATTTCTAACATTTGATGATAAATGTTGATCGTTTGTCGCATTAACTTTGTGATTTATGAGCAATGTGGTACCAAGTATTTTTAGTGCAATTAGTTACTTAACTTTTTCCTAGTTGCAGTTAGGTATCTATTTTTTAAATTACACACGTCAGGTTCAACTTTTATTGAACATGTGTAATTAAAAAAAGTTGGATACCTAATTACACCATTAAAAAAGTTATGTACCAAATTGCAAAAAAAAAGAGTTAGGTATCATATTGTACATAAATTCCAAAGTTGGGTATGAAAATTATATTTGTTCAACAAATTTTAATTTTTATGGCATGTGTCATATAACTATTGGTTAATTTTTATTTTCCAAGTCAAGCTACAAAATTGATTTGACGCACCTAATAATTGATATATTGTACATAAATACCAAAGTTGGGTATAAAAATTATATTTATTCAACAAATTTTAATTTTATGGCATGTGTCATAAAATATTGTCCTAAGTTTGATTTCAGAGACTGCAAGAATGTTGGACGGGATGGCTTGTGGTTCGACATGCTCCCAGGATGTGTAATATAGACGCGGATTTTTGTCTGGGTTTGGGGTTGAGAGACAAAACATAAATATTTAAAAATATAAAATAAATTTATAAATAAATTAATTTTTAAAATATATATAAAGAGACAAAGGTGAAAAAAAATCTTAGGGGTGGGGGGCAATTGCCCCTCCCCACTCCCATATAGATCCACCCCTAAAACGTGGTATTGGGTAGTAGTTATGTTCTAAGGGGTTAAGGTTTGATCGAGCTTTTATGTTTCTTCGTTGTATCTGGACTCTTGGATGTAACCTTTTTGGATGCTATCACATTAATAATGTAGGGCACTTTTTTTCTCATTTCGCCGTTCGTTAGTGATTTTTACGGTTGAGTATGAAAGGAGTTTTAACGAGGCCTCTCCTTTTATTAAAAACCAATATGTTTGGCTTGGATTACCATAATAGCAAATTAATAAAAGGAAATGAAAAATTATTTATTGTATGTTTTGGATAGTAAAATTATTATGCATGAGTTACCGATAATAGTTTGGGGTTAAGCATGAACAGAGCCATGATTGAACTACGAGATGTAGACCGATTAATTTTGAAATGAATTGATTCTTAAAAACTAGTTAAACCACAAAAATTAAGGGAGCTTAGGTTTAATTTTACAAAATCAAAATCGAAGTGTCTTAAAAAGTAATTAAACAAGAAAAATGAAGGGTCAAAGTTTAATTTAGGGTAAACTACACTAGTAGTCCTTGAACCTTTAGAGCGCTTTCAGTATGGTCACCAAACTTTTAAAAGTTTCATTATGGTCACTCAACTTTTATTTCGCTTTCATTACCTTCACTCTGTCACCTACTGTTAAAAATGCTGATGTGGCACGTTATCTTCTTCATTTTATTTTTTTCTTCCCCTGTCCTTTTCCTCCATGACTGGTCTTTCCTCATAAATTTCAGGTTTGGCCAAAGGCCTGCGAAAAAAGATGTATAAGTTTACATAGTTCTTTTTTTTTGCAGTCAAAGCACGGTTGATAACTTGTATGAATTTTGTAATGTATGTCAAAAAGTGACACCGAAAGAAGATTTAGAAAAGTTAATTATTCAAGCAGAGGGTGTTAAGTCATTGATTGGACACTTACATGGAATTGTGTCCACCCATAATGGAAAGAACAATCAATTTTCAAGTATGGCTAAGACATTGTGTACTGAAAATGAAGGTAAGAAACTTTCATATCCCGGATGGGTTGTCAAAATCTGCAGAAAAATTAGAGGAGGAAGCGACACCAAGAACGCATGATTCCCTATTTACCAGAATACTTAGAACTAAGGGAACATTTCTTGCATGTACTCTCCTTCACTTGAACTGTGTAATATTTATGTTAAAAAAATGAACTGTGCAATATTGAAGATTGAGATTGCTATAAAAAATTGAACCAAAACAACAAAACGACTGTTCTTGTATCTCGGGTTTAAGCATTTAGCACATTTTTATGGCCATTTTCCAAAATTAGAAGTCGTTCAAATTTGAGTTTTAAATCTCGTCATCTGTAAATTTGCAATTTTTTTTTAAGAAGTTTACTTATAATAATATTGTCCATTGTTACCAAAAAATCACATTCTTGAATCTTAGCATGTTTGATGGTTCACTTCATTGGCATTTTGTAAAGTTTGATTTCTTAAAGAAGGGGAAGAGTAGTTAATCCACTCTATTGTTAGAATTTTGCAAATTCCTTTGAATGACAAAACATGGGCAAGACTTGGTCAAACTGTTTATTTTAACTTTTAGCTATGTTTTTCTTTGCTTCAACCGGCGGAGCAAGCTTGTCCCTAAATTTATCTCTAAAATTATAGATAACTCTATTTGTTTGGTGTCTGAACTTGAAATTCACGAGGAAAGATTAGTCATGGAGGAAAAGGACAGGGGAAGAAGAAAAAAAGAGAAAATGAAGAAGATAACGTGTCGCGTCATCATTTTTAATGGCAATGATCGTAATGAAAGCGAATTAAAAGTTGAGTGACCGTAATGAAAGCGAATTAAAAGTTGAATGACCGTAATGAAAGTTTTAAAAGTTCAGTGACTACCAGTGTAGTTTACCCTTAATTTTATTAATTTTAGATTACATAATCCTAAAAAAATAAACCATAAAATTTTGAGAGGGACAAGGAAGAGACAATGGCTTAATTGCAATGGTTTTAAAATTATTAGGGCTTAAAATATAATTAACCCATGAAATTTGAGGGGAAATTGCCCCTCCCACCATGTATATGAATATTTTTTAATCAGAAAATTGGCAGATATTGAATTTGGTTTTCTTTTAAATAAATAGCACATGTCAATCTATGGCATTTGTTACAGTAAAAGTGAAGTCGTATGCTTATGAGTTGACTTCATTGTCCATATCTTTTTCATTAAAAAAATTCAAAAATAGCATGCTTACAGCCAACTTTGAACAGTGATATATATCGTTACAATGAAAAAACGTTTTCCTTTTTTCTCGTTTTTGATTTTTTAATGAACAATATTCTTTGCAATAGTGAAGTCGACCTGTAAGCATACCGACTTCACTTTTTACTGTAGCAAATGTCATAGATTGAAAAATAATCTAACATGTGCTCTATTTAAAGAGAAATTATTAGATGAACTCGGCTCACCGCGTCATCCATAGTCCATCCAATAATATTCACCCATTTTAATGTAACTTTCAAGTAACTACCCATTCCTTAGCTACATGTAGGAAAGATGTGAAGATTCACCTTGAAAAAAGATGACATGAAAAAATATTATTGGATGGAATTATAGATGACGTAATGAGCCAGATACATCTAATAATTTTTCGATTTAAAATAAAACAATACTATAAATTATAATAAAATTTTACAATGAAAAAGTTATTTTTTTTAATTGGGCTTTGGACTAACCCATTTATTGAATGTCTAATGGGTTTGGACCCAAATATTTTGAGCCAATTAGTTTGAATTTTAGTTATTTGTTTACTTATATTATTGTTTATGGGCTTAAGTATATATTTGTTACTTGAACTATATATATTCTCTCACGTTAATATTTAAAAAAAATTACTCTTAAATTAGTACTCGAATTAGACGCCTTCTCCTAAGTTGGTACCTAAAAAATTTCACTCCTAAGTTGGTATATGAACTAGGTATATTCTCCCAAGTTGATATCTGAACTAAACACATTCTCCTAAGTTTGTATTAAAACTTATACATTCTATCAATTTGGTCATAATTTGAAACAATCCAATAAATTTAACAATATATATTTAAAAGGGTAAAACTTTGATACACAGGCTGTGTAAAATTAATTTTACACAAGCCTGTGTATTTACACTATAAAACCCAAATCCTAAATTCCTAACCCTAACCCTAAAAAACTAAACCCCACACTTTAAATCATAAACCCTAAATTCTAAACACTAACCTTGAATTCTAAACCCTACAACCTAAACCCCTAAACCTTAAACTATAAACTAAAACCCTAACCCCTAAAACTAAAAGGCACGTGTAAACTAAAGTTTACACGGCCTATGTATCAAAGTTTTTTCCTATTTAAAATATCTATCAATTAACACTTTTTTCTCCTCCTAAATTATTTGTTCTTCTCCTAGAAATATTATTTTACTTTTAAGGTATGATAAAAACTTAACTGTAACATGTTGTTTAATGGTAGAATGCAATTATCCAACTGTAGCTTTGATCTAGTAGATTCGCTTAGTTTGATAACATCAAAAAAATGATTAAATTGATGAAATTTTTAAATATGAGAAATTTATTAATTTTTTTAAATTAAGACCATTTTAATGTAAAAGTATTGAGACTAAAACAGTTAATAAAAGTATCAAAATAGTGGGTGAAAAAATAAAATTAGATTTCATTATATGATTATTCAACCATAACAAAATTGAAATAACATATACACACTACTTACTAAAATATTGACTGAATTTGACGTCATAAGTTATTTTAGACACCAACTCAATTAGAAATTATTAAAATATTCATATTCTAAAATCTAATAAATCTTTTTATAAGGCAATTTAAAACAGAAAAAAAAAAATATTGGATGCACTCCTAGTGTAAACTTTAGTTTACGCAAGTAAACTTATTTAAGGGATTATGTGTTTAATTTAGGAGTTTGGATTTTAGCGTTTTGAATGTAGGGATTAAAGTTTAGGTTTTAGAGTTTTAGGGTTAAATTGTTAAATTCGGTCAAAAAAACGTATATATCCTATCAATTTGGTCATATTTCGAAACAATTCAATAAATTTAACCTTTAATATTTACAATTTCTATCAATTTAGTCTTTGTTATTCTCTTAGAAATGTTATACTACTTTCATGGTATAATACCAATTTAACGATAACTTGTTGCTGGTTTATGGTAGAATGCAATTATCTAACTGTTATTTGATCCGATGGACTCACCTGATTTGACAATATCACAAAGAATGACTAAATTGATGGAATTTCTAAATATGAAGGGTTGAATTTATTGAACTATTTCGAATTATGATCAAATTGATAGAATATACTCCCTCCGTCCCACGAAGATTGTCCCTTATTAACATTTTGAAAGCCAAAATTCCTAAACTTTGACTATAAATATATTTATTATTTTAAATAATTAAATTTAATAAAATATATATTTAAAAATCACTTGACTAGAGGTTTTTAAAACATATTTTTATATTTTTATCACTAATAAATTTTAAATAATAATGAGTCAAAACTAAAAAAAGTTAACAAAAAGTCAATAATTCATGACACAAGGGTATAAGTTTTATGAACTAAAACTATTACTATTATATAAAAGAATCGAACTAGTTTTCTGTACACCAACTTATTCTTAACAACGTCGTATCAAACAATTTGATTTTCATCCACAAAAGCACCACTAAATACCGCCTCGTTTCTATACAGCCATATGAAATTATATTAAATATTTATTTTAATTTTATCGATAAAGTGACATGTTTATAATAATTACATTCTCCTTTGGTGGCTAAATTATGACTCTTGTAACTAAACCGGTAACTGATCGAATAAATTGTGCGATAAAGAGTGGAAAGTGGAAAAACAATTAAACTGCAACAATAAAGCCATGGGCCACGGAGCATGTGGTTTGTTAGACTCCTGAACTTTGACCTATTGCTTACGTGGCAATAAATGGTAGGTTCATAATTTCATTATTACAGGTCAACTTGCCCATTGTATCTAGACACTCACGCTTTTTTATTATTTTATGGATAAACTAATATTCAGTCACTGAATTTGATGCTTTTTCAACTTAGTCCACAGAAGTCTTTTAAGGGTCCACATAACTCGTTAAACTTGTCAAATTTTCAATTTAATTCTGATAATTTTGGTCACATTAATCCTAAAAATTAACATTTTTTTCTACTTAATACCTAAACTTAAATTAAATTAAATTAAAATATATGAAAATTCATTAATTGGTTAAGTGGTTAAAGTTGTTTATATTATCTCATCTTATATAGATTTAAATATTGACATTTACCTTGGAAATATAATTTCCTCTTTAATTAATAAAAAAATTAACCAACGAGATTGATCTAAGTGGTAAGCAGCTTAATATTGCTTAAGCATATTTCGAGTTTGAGACTTTGTGTATACAGAAAATCTCGCGATGAGACTCATCCACCAAAGTCAATTTTATGATGTAGGTCGATCTGAATTAGTCAAGACAAAGCCCTCAAGAACTGGAAGAAAAATCAAAGTAAAATAAAATAAAAATATGACAGTTTAAATTTAAAATACCAAATTAAAAAAATATCAAATTCAGATGCCCGTTTACAACGTGGGGTTTCCAAATTAAGCTTCTGAAAAGGGTCCACTTCAGTCTTTAATATTAAAATGAAAAAATTAAGTTTTTTCCTTGATTTATATATATATGAGCTTAAGAACTAAAATGAGTTGAGCAACAAAGAAGAAGACAAAGTGCAACCTTGTATAAACTCAAATACTGAAACTTTTCTTTGCTTCGATATAAAAAACAAACCATGGCTTGATTTTTTTTTCATTTTCTTTTCCACCTTTGCATCAAGCAGCACCAAGAAAGGAAAAAAAGAGAGAAAGGTAATGATTTGTAGTCAATCATTACGGATGCCTTAAAATATTAGTATCCCATCTTCTACTCCTATCTAAATTTGTTGTTCTTTGCTTTTCTCTTTTTCTCTTTGAAGAAAAGGAGTGTTCTTTCTGAACATTTTTACAGTAAAATGGTTTAGTTTTTCTCTTCGTTACTAATGGCGGATTCCAGTGTAATGGTGATTGAGCAGCTTGAAATGAACGGAGTGAGCCGTTTTCAGTCCTTTTTGTGGCAAAGTTGTTGTTGTTGGAGGTGATGGGACAATTGACCCATCCTGCAACTTCCTTTGCAGATTTTTTTCAGGATAATCCATCAACATCAGTTATAATTCGTATGTCTAGATAAATTTGTCAAAATTTCTTCGGTTTTTTTTTTTGAGATTTTTCGTTTTGGGTTTTCATTTTCTTCTTCCTCCCCTTTGAATTCTATGCACACTAATTGTTTGTTGTTATTTCCATTACATGTACTTCGAACATGTATATTTTGCAACAGAAATGTTTACCGAGGATTTTACGTTTTGAAAAGCAAAAAAGGGTTTTGAAAAAGGATTTGGCAGCATCCAAGGTTAGGTTTTTATGTTTTGGTTGGTTGTATACTTCGGAAGAAAAAGTTTATCCGTTAAAGTGTCAGAATGTTGATATTAATTGGTGGTGGTGGTTCAATTTATGGCGATTTCTACAGTAAATGTGAGCTGCTTTCTAGGTTTGAATAGCTAGACAGAGAGGAATCTGAGGTTAGCTTTTTTCTCGTTTAGTCGTCCTATTTTCTAGACTTGGAAATCTTGAAATTATCAAATTATTGGTTACTGGGTAGGAATCTTCAATGAGGAGTCTAAACGAAAAATCATACATTTCTTCTGAAGAAACCCTTTGAATTGACTTACTTTGGTATCATTAAAAGTTCTTTTAGGAAGTTTGTTTCCTATTTATGCTAGTTTTCCAAAAATTTGTTTTTGCAGTTTGTTTTATTTTAAAAAATAAAACAGTGAAATGAAACTTCAAGTAACCTCATAAATGCAACTTGAACTTTAGAGTGTTTTAATTGATGTCCCCCCCCCCCCTTTTTTGGTTCTGATTTAAACTTGATAGGGAGATCATTTGAATTTGCTGCAATTTTTAAGCTTTTTGGATTTATTGAACTTTGTTTGAATCAGACTAAGCAACCTGAATTCTCCATAGATTTCTGGGGTTTACTTTTTTTTTTGCATTGTCTCTTTCATAAGTGTATTTCTCAGTTAGAAACCCTGATTCCCTTACCACTGAATTCACTATGCACTAATCTCTATTTTTTTAACGTTTTGAATGCCATTTATTATCTTTGATTTTATGACTTTTCAGAAATTTCTTTGTTGCCTTGTCATTCATCAATAGGTCAGCAATTCTCAGGAGTCCAAGGTTTTAAGCTCCCTTGGCATTTTCTGGTTTATTTTCAAGTCTCTTCATTCCCATAGTTTAAATATTCCATCAAGCCTGTTGTTAGTGAAATCCACTACTGAAACAATCCTGGGACTGTTCTTGAAAATCCATGATTTTGGCTATGCATTACAAGCTTAGTGAATTCCTTCCCACAGGTGATATTCTAGACCAGGATTGAGACGAGCCTAGATGTCTGAGAATGAACCTGGCAATAGCTCCGAGTGGAGTAGAGACCAAGATAAGGCATTTGAGAATGCCCTTGCAATTTATCCCGAGGACAGTTCTGATCGGTGGGAGAAAATTGCAGCTGCTGTACCCGGGAAAACTTTGGAAGAGATTAAAGCACACTATGAGCTTCTAGTGGAAGACATTAACCTGATTGAATCCGGTTGTGTGCCTCTCCCTCCTTATGATTCTGATGGTTCAGCAGGCTATGCCAGTGGCGAAGGAACTGGTAAGAAAGGAAATAGAAGTTCAGGGCATAATAACAGTGAGTCAAATCATGGGGGTAAGAATTCGAGGTCTGATCAGGAACGTCGCAAGGGGACTGCTTGGACAGAGGAGGAGCACAGGTGAATTAGTTCTTCTGGTTTAGATTTTTTTTTTTTATTTTGATTGATTTATGCTCATTTTGTTTTGCCCTTAAGAACTTCAATACTTGGTATTCTTCATGCATTATATTTAGTAACAACGTGCATTTATTATATTTTGGCATCGCGTATCCTATCCGTATTTAGAATCTTTATTTGACAAAATCTTTTGCAGAAATTGCTTTCCATGTTTAGAAAATTCTATTGGTTGCTTATTGTTGGTTAGTTGTTAGAAAGATTAGATCTTCTACGGCTTTCTTACTGCCGTGCGTTACTCTGAAGCTTTTGACGCCTGCCAGTCAATAGATGGTCAACAGATGATAATATGTCCTGAAATGATGTGACATAATTGAAGTCAAAATCAAATCTCAATGTTACCACGGTAGAAAATTAACCTTTCAGCCGGCTACCGTATAGGAAAAGAGTTTATGAAAAATCATAATAACATATGTGATTTATTTCATCAATCAAGTCTAAGGAAATGGTGCTTAGGTTATATAGCCACGTAGGCTCAATTGGGAGATTTGATTCACATATCACTTGCATTATGGTGGAAAACCATGCCTTTCTGAGTAAGAACTATTTATGATATATAATATACATGCATGCTACTGTGTTGATTTTATCTGATGGTTCCTATGTGAGTTATTGATGCTGTGTCTGTGCTTAAGCTTTAATCACACACTTCCTTGTAATTTACTGGAGGTGAACTTTTTATGCACTACAAATAACTTCATTTGCTGTAAAACATTGCTACCTGATACCATGGAAGAGGTGTGGTTTCTTTTTGGCCCGTAACAGATGGAGATTACTGTGATGATAATATAAACTTGATATTTTGGTGTCTTAGAGCTTGTGCACTGTCAATGTATATATATATATTGATTATTGAATGCTGTTCCTTTGTTATATATTTCTTTTAGTAGCATGATGGCTTGAATTTTAGTCTCAGTTATTTGTAATTGACTGCTCAAGTAAATATCAGAATGTATGTTCCACCCAAAGCGATATGGCTAAAACAGGGTGTTACGCAGCTTAAGTTTTTGATGTTTTAGTATCCATTCTCTTGATGAGTTTTTTTTTTTGTCTCAATTTGGTTGTTACCGAACATATTATTTAGCTTTAGCTGGTCTATAATGCTTCTCCTAGCTCATAGGAAATATTCATAAACTGGGATAACTCGAACTTAAGAAATTTCTATTGTTTTATGAATGGTCTTTATTGTTATTCTACGAATTTTCAGATGTATTTTGATATTTCATTTGACCAATAGGCTTTTCATAATATGATTGTAATGATTTTTTCTTGAATAACAGGTTATTTCTTCTCGGTTTGGATAAATATGGGAAAGGTGACTGGCGAAGCATATCCCGGCACTATGTGGTCTCAAGAACACCAACACAAGTGGCAAGTCATGCGCAAAAGTATTTCATTCGATTGAACTCCATGAACAAAGAGAGGAGGCGATCTAGCATCCACGATATCACCAGTGTTGGAAATGGAGATATTTCAGCACCCCAAGGGCCGATCACTGGTCAATCAACTGGTGCTGCAGCTGGAGGTTCGTCTGGAAACTCTGCGAAACAGCCCCCCCAACAGCCTGTTGCATCAGCTGGCGTTGGTGTGTATGGTGCTCCAACTATAGGGCAACCAATAGGAGGCCCCCTTATCTCAGCGGTTGGCACTCCAGTGAATCTTCCTGGCCCGGCACATATGGCTTACGGAGTGAGAGCTCCTGTACCAGGAGCAGTGGTTCCTGGAGCTCCAGTGAACATGGGTCCTGTGACATACCCAATGCCGCATGCATCTTCTCATAGGTAATGTGCTGTTTACCTGCCAAATGTACAAAGGAAGGAAGACAACTAGCTTGTGCAGATATCGGGTTACCGGGTTTTCCAATTTAGCCTGAATAATATTTGCTTATTTGCAAGCACAGACAAATTTATGTCTCTCATTTCTTTAATCTAAATAAGCCATAGGGATAGTGTTTACATGCATGTGTACATGCAACCGTGGAAAATGGAAAATGTTAAATATGGCAGATTTTAGAAACAACATTTCTGCCCCTTTTTGTTTCCATATCCTTTCTCTGATGCGCGCATTTGCATTAGAATCAGTCTATGCTCAGAAGTTGGTTCGTTCGTTAGTTGGTAGCCTAGGTGAAAAAAATTGAAGATACCTGGGCTGTGATTGACATATTTGTATCCGCTCTTGCACCCGAGTCCAAGGATGAAGTGATACATTATCAAGGAACAGTTGCTGGTTTCCTTGATGTAAATATATCACTATATGAGGTTGATATGCTAAGGAGTTGAAGTGAATTATGTTATGCTGCAGATTTTGAAGGTGGCTATGATCTCATATATGTAGCCACACAATTCCCGTACACTTAATGCCAGCATACCATGTGGGGAATGGTACTGATGTGGCAGCACTTGTTTTTGCAGCCAACACTGAAGTACCAAACTCACCCCATTGGTTCATTGCCTTAATCTGCAGGGTCATTTCCACCTCAGATAAGCTGTGGTTCATTGCCTTTTCAAAAGAGGTTTTCTTCTAGTCATAAAAGGACCCCCTTGGTCATAATTAGTAAGTTTCTGAAGTTTGCTCAGCAGTTTCTTTAGGATCTTGAGACTGATGGTAATTATATGAAACCAACTAGATTAGGGTTAGTTTGACATTACTTTTAAAGTGTGGCAAAAAAGTACTTTTGAGAAGTTATTTTGAAAAGTACTTTTGAATTGTTTGATAAAAGATTTGAGTGTTTGTGGTTGTTGTCAAAAGTGTTTTTTAAGTAGAAAAAATATCTATTTTAGTCAGTTTTTGAAAAATATAATATAATAGATGATATAAATGATAATTTTGCTTAAAAATATTTTTAGAAAAGTTAAAATCTAAAAATTTCAACTTTTAAAATACATTTTTTCAAACCAAATTGAAAAGTACTTTTGTACTTAATTTTTACATGTTTGACAATGGTTTTGCATTTAAGGTCGACTTTTTAGTCAAAAGGGCTTAAATTTAGTCCCAAACTCCTGTGTTAATGAAAGTTGGCTTCAACTTTGTTCGCTGAACATGTTTGGAGTAGAAATTTTTCCTTTTTTGGTATTTTATTTGTCTTATACTAAAAAAATAGGATTTAAAGCTTAAGATTAAAGTTTAGGTTATAAAATTTTATTTTTAAAGTTTAGAGTTTAAAATTTAGAATTGAGAGATCAAAAAGAAAAATTGGACATTTTCACAAAATCATGTCATGTCATCATCTTTTTCTTTAAATATTACTTATCTTTTACAAGCCTATGCTCTACCCAAAAATGTTAGATTCATCAATCACAAAAAAAAAAAAAATCGCTTCCTTGATCATTGAAGCCATTGGATAATCATAATAATGATGTTTTATAGTACTAACGAGAAAGTTTTGATAATTTCAGGCAATGTAAAAAATGGCGCAAGGTGCACTAAGTTATAGAGGTCTTACAGCCTAGACGCAAGGCGCTTGTCATATTAAAGTAAAGCGTACCTTTTAAAAATTAAAGATATATTTACTGATCTGTATATATAACACTGAAATAGATCATTAAATTATTAATAGTTCAACAAAAGTTCGTCATTTCATTAATTACCTTTAATTTTCCAATAAAAAATAACATCATATTTTATCATGCAGTAGGAAGCATATATACTGTAAATAGACAAACATAACTATATAATAATATCAAAAAGGATATATGATAATATAACATCCTATGTAATCATCATAACGTCACATGTAATCATCTTGAAATAACATACTATGCTCTAATATTATTGGACAAGTCGTGATTAAAAAGAAACATCGTGTGCTATAACATTATATGTATCAAAAGGATATGTGATAATATCTTAAAAGAAAGGGTAAACTACATAAATGGTCATCGAACTTTTAGGTAAATTCATTTGGTCACCGTACTTTTAAAATATTCGATAAGGTTATCTAACTTTTAGTTCAATTTCAATATAGTCACCAAACTTTTAGGACAGATTCATTTTGGTCACCATACTTTTAAAATATTCGATAAGGTCACCAAACTTTTAGTTCAATTTGAATATAGTCACCGAACTTTTAGTTCACTTTCAATATGGTCCCTCCCGTTACCTTTCGTTAAAAGATGACGTTAGTTTTCATTTTCCTTAATAAAAAAATGGCTAAACTACACCAATCATCACTCAACATTCTTCTCACTCCTATTTTGGTCACTAGAGTTAAAAAATTCAATTTAATAACTTAACTTTCGAATTGTTCATATTTTGGCCACTCTCAAATGACATGCTTACACAAAAAGAAAAATTTGATTAATCCTTAAAAGATTTATCTTGGCTAATTGGTAAATTTAGGTTATTCAATTCTCGATCTTATATTGTATTAATTAAATAAGATAATCGATTAACTAGTTAACTAAAATATTTTATTATGAAAATTATTTTTACTTTGTTTATTAAAATATCAAATATGATAATATAGTAAATTTAATAAATTTTTGGTTGTGATAAAAGTGTAAAAACAACAAGAAAGTCAAAAATTGAAAGTTCACACCTATTAATTATACCCAAAGCCAAAACTTAAAAAAATCAGAAAGGTATCAAAATCAATTTTGATATTGTAATGCATAAAATTTAGAAATATTATATATACTAGATAGGATCAGTTAATCAATTTTGCTTAAAACTGTGAACCGTAATCGAATCGAAATAATTTATTTTAAAAAATTTGTACCGAAATCGGGTTCAATTAATCCTTAAAAAATATTTTGGTTAATTGCTAAATTCAAATTATTCAATTCTCAATCTTATATTGTACCAATTAAAATAGATAATCGATTGACTGGTTAATTGGAATATTTGATTCGAGTAATATTTTTTTTACTTTGCTTATTAAAATATCAAATATGGTAAATTTAATAAGCAAAGTAAAAAAATCATTACTCGAATTTTTTTAAAGATTAATCGAATTTTTCTATTTGTATAACCATGTCATTTGAGAGTGACCAAAATATGAACGATTCGAAAGTTAAGTTATTAAATTGATTTTTTTAACTCTAGTGACCAAAATAGGACTGAGAAGAATGTTGAGTGATGATTGGTGTAGTTTACCCGTTTTTTTATTAAGGAAAAACAAAAACTAATGTCAGATTTTAACGAAAGGTAACATGAGGGACCATATTGAAAGCAATCTAAAAGTTCGGTGACTATATTGAAATTGAACTAAAAGTTGGATGACCTTATCGAATAATCTAAAAGTATGATGACCTAAATGAATCCGCCCTAAAAGTTTGGTGAAAATATTGAAACCAAACTAAAAGTTGGGTGACCTTATCGAATATTTTAAAAGTACGTGACCAAAATGAATTTGTCCTAAAAGTTCGGTGATCATTTATGTAGTTTACCCTAAAAGAAAACACCATGTGTTATGCTTTAAGTTCAAATTATACATTATGCTTTAATATCGTTGGACGAGTCATGATAAAAATAACTTGAACCAAGATTAATCTGAATTTAAATAACTTAAGCATAAACTTGAAATAATTTTGCAGTGTATCAAACAATCAATTTTAATTCAAATTTGAAAACTCGACCAAGTTAATTTATATTTCATTTGATTAATGTTATTTTGTGTGACTCAGATGTGGCCCAAATTAATATGTAAAAGATAATAAAACTAAAAACAAGAAAGGCAAAAAAAAAACAAACAATTTAACCTAGACATTGTCTTTTATCTCCTTATGCGCTTCATTGAAATCACCTCACCTAGACACAATTAGACGCTTTGGCCTCGCTTTGTCTCGTCTCAACCTGTGCCTTTTTAAACACTAGGTAAAGGAAATTTGATGAACAAACTTGGGAAGAAAGCTGATACCTTCGCACATGGAGTCCGACAACATGGTAAGAAGCACTCTAAAGGCTAAACATTATGTGTGTGTGTCTATGTATCGATATCAAAAGAAATGAAAACTAAAGTTATTTTGAAACTGCAGTGTGGTTGGGGCCAAAGATCACTGAAACATGCTAAAGTTTAGTCAGATACATACACACACATATGAAACACTCTAAATGTATGTATGTGTCAAGATCAAAGTGAAATGAAAACTGAAGTTATTTTTGGAACTGACCAAAGATCACTGAAATTGTGAAGGAAAAGTTGAGTTTGGGGGCAAGAATTCTTCAAGTAGGAGGCGTGAAAATGGAGAAATTATTATATGGACTTAGCTCACCACGTCATCCGTGGTCTCAGCCAATAAGGTTCATCATGTAATTATAACTTCCAAATAACCATCCACTTTTTATTGACACCTGAGAAAGAGGTAAAGATTCACCTTGGGAAAAATGAACGATGACGTAACGAGCCGGGTTCATTTAATAAATTTTCCACTGGTATTCAAACAATCATTTAGTTTAGTGTGAGAGAAGGAGAGAAGCTGTTGAAGGCATCCCAAATGCTATTTATCAACTACACCAGGTCCTATAGCTGGTTTACTTTTCATCTCATCTCAAAAGGTTGCCTTTTGCAGTGATAGATCAATCAAAATCTCATCTCCTAATGGAAAATTGCTCAGAGTGCATTACAAGGTTCGTATATTTCATCTGTTTTTTCCCTCTGACTGGAAAATTTTACACCCTTCAATCCTCATGTTGTTGTATTAATTTTGATGCAGGTTTTGATTCCACTTGAGAAAATAAAGGGAGTCAAAATATGAAGAAGTCATCACAGAAGTACATGGAAATCGTGATGGTAGACGGTTTCGAGTTCCGGTTTATGGAGTTCTTGAATTACCGGAAAGCTTTCAAATACCTTCAGCAAGCAATCCCCCAAAGACTAGTAGATGCTGTACTACAAGTCACCACTTTCTAGGTGGCTTACAAATGTTTCTCCTCTGTTTCACCAGGCAGTTCTTGTTGATGGAATATCGAAAAAACCTGGAGTTTTACAAATGTAAAAAGGATTTTCATTCAATTGAACTCCATAAAAAAGATAGGAGGTGATCTAGCAGCCACGATATCACCGGTGTCTTAGATGGAGATATTTCAGCACCCCAAAGACCAGCATTTGAATTGTGCTGCAGCTGGAAGTTTGTACGAAAAATCAGCAAAACACCCCCAGCATCCTGCTGTATTGGCATGTATGGTGCTCCAACTACAGGGCAACTGATATATGAGGCCCCATTGTCCCAGAAGTTGTCCTGCAATGTACCCAATGCTGTATACTTCTTGTCATAGGTGTACAAAGGACAACAGATGACTAGCTTGTGCAGATATTGAGTTACCGAAGTTTCCAATTTAGCGGCCTGAATAAGTTTCGTTTATTTGCAAGCACAAACATGTTTGTGTCTGTCTTTTGATTAAATCAAGATAAGCAATAGGGATGGTATTTACATGTATGTGTATAGGCAACTTTTGAAAAATAAAAATGTTAAATATGGCAGATTTATGGGTAGAAATAGCATTTTGGCACCCTTTTTCTTTCCTCATCCATTCTCTGATGCATTCATTAGCATTAGAATAGTCAATGCTCATCAGTTTCATGGGAAAAAGAAACTCTCAAGTCTTTAACATATATATATATATTATTATGAACAACATATGTAAGAACATGTACTTCATGAAAAACTTATATAAAAAACTGTTGCAGACATATGCTCGTATCTGCTTTCGCACTCAAATCCGAGTAATATAGCTTAAGAATGAAGTGCTATACTAATGATATTGTTAAGGAGCAGTTTTTGTTGGTTTCCTTGAGATAAATATATCATTATATGAGGTTGATCTGCTAAGAAGTAGAACTATGATGTCACATTCGTACGCACACAATTGCGAGATACGTAATAGGAACATTGAATTCTTACCAAAAATATGTAAGCATTTTTCTGTCGATGATTTTGGCCTAAGTATTTGTTGGAGACTGAAGTACTATAGTGAACTTTAAAGTCCTGTAAGTTACTCAAAAGTAAGTCAAATTTTATGGATGGTGCCTGTACTTTATGCAGATTGCAGAATTAGTTCTTATACTTTAATTTGTGTAGTTTTGATCCCTCTACTTTACAGGTTTAAAATTTCAATCCTACTATTAATCACTATTTGCCGAGATTGTATGTCTTGGATTGAGATTTCTAAACCCACAAAGTAGAGAACCGAAATTAATCGTATTAAAGTAGAGGACTAATTCCACAACCTGCTTAAAGTATATAGCTTATTCATACAATTTGACCAAAAATTGTCATTTTACCAACTTTCTTGCCACCCTGTGAAGCAAAACTTTGTTGAATATTCATTTGAAGATGATAGTGGATATGACAACTGATCTCACATGGCTGACATGTCACATGACATATCTACAAAATGTTCTACCTTCACTCTCTGCATTATCATACCTTTTAACCATGCAATTTGTTCCTCAAATCTCTACTTTTTTTTTCTTTTTTTATTATATTAGTATTAAAGCAGTGGCAGACATCAGAAAGCTACAATGCCAACTCAGAAAAGCTTCGAATCCACATCCCCTTGCACTCAGAACAAGAGAAGAAAAGGCAATCTAATCCATGATGTCTGTTAGGATCTTTTCAGGTTTTAAAAGGTTGTCTGAACTAATCAGCCTTTTCTTAAATAAATTATTCTATCATTTTCTACTGATCAATTAAAGTTTCAAGAAATGCAGCATCCAACATTGCGTTTTTTTTACAAGGAGACTGTAGTCGGAACTAGGGATCAAGACATTTCAGACATTTTTTGCCCCGAGCGAAAACTCAAAAAAGGACTCCTATAGAACAAAAATATGTTCCATTATTTCGAATAATTAATTTAATATTTCATTAATGAACCATAGAAACATGATTTTAACTTTATCAAACACATTATTATCATTGTTTTGTTAAGAAAACACCATAAATACAACTAAAAAAGAGGAAGCAACTACTAACTTACTAGATTGTCACTTGAAAAATCTGTGAAGTTATAAAAGTAAAAGGTGGACCATGAGCGGTCGCTCATACTGCTCCCCTCGCTAGACGCCATTGCTCGGGATAATGGAAGGGGTTATAGATATTCTGGATATTACTTCTTAAAGGTAATTATATGAGCCAGCTTTGTTTCCACAACATGTTGGGGGATGTCACAAAAAAGAAACTGGACCTTTCCACAACATCATTTTTCCTTAAAGAAACCAAATCTTGTCGACAGATTTTCTTTAAATATTATCTTTATTCTTTTTTGATGTGCAATAGGTGACTCTTGCAAACAAAAAAGTTATGTTCAGCCACCCCTTTAAATACCATTACCCAAATCCGAAGATTCATCAACCACCGCAAAATAAAACATCTCTTCCTTGATCACAAAAGCTGAAACATAACAAGATTTCCATTTCTTTCATCAGAAAAATGAAGATCCAGATGCCTGATCAGGTCATTGGAGTTCCAATGACATCGTCAACATATCGAATTGAGAGAACGTCGAGATGCTACTTACAGGATGCTGCCAGCCAGTATCGGATTCCATCATCTGCTGAAGGGTCCAACACATTTAAAAAAAGTAGGTGATCTTATTTAATCCGTGAAGGGTTTACAAATTCATAATGATGATGTTTCTTTAGTACTAATGAGAAAGTTTCTGAATTGCAGGCAAAGGAAATTTTGTACTTAAAAGGATGAACAAGCTTGGGAAGAAGGCTGATACTTTCGCACATGGAGTCCGAGAACATGGTATGATACACTCTAACGTCTAAACATATATATAGGTATATATGTATGCATGTATATGAATACTGAAGTTATCTTTGAATATGCAGTGAAGCTAGGACCAAAGATCACCGAAACTGTGAAGGGAAAGTTGAATTTGGGGGCAAGAGTTCTTCAAGTAGGAGGTGTGGATAAGATATTCAAACAATTGTTTAGTGTTGGAGAAGGGGAGAAGCTGTTAAAGGCATGCCAATGTTATTTATCAACAACTGCAGGTCCCATAGCTGGATTGCTTTTCATCTCATCTCAAAAGGTCGCTTTTTGCAGTGACCGATCAATCAAAATCTCATCTCCTAACGGAGAATCGCTCAGAGTCCATTACAAGGTTTGTATATTTCATCTGTTTTCCCTCCTTCTCACTGTATAATTTTGCACCCTTCAATCCTGATGTTATATATCAATTTTGATGCAGGTTTTGATTCCACTTGAGAAAATAAAGGGAGTTAATGAGAGTGAAAACATGAAGAAGCCATCACAAAAGTACATGGAAATCGTGACCGTAGACGATTTTGAGTTCTGGTTTATGGGATTCTTGAATCACCAGAAAGCTTTCAAATACCTTCAGCAAGCAATCACCCAAAGACTACTGCATGATGTACAAGTCACTTTCTAGGTGGCTTACAATTGCGTTGCCCTTTGTTTCATCAGATTGTTTTTGTTGATGAAATGTGGAAATCCACTATCACCAGTATCGGCAATGGAGATATTTCAGCACCCCAAGGACCGATCACTGGTAAATCGAATGGTGCTGCAGCTGGAGGTTCGTCTGGAAAATCAGCGAAACAGCCTCCTCAATATCCTGCTGCGCCAGCTGGTGCTGGCATGTACGGTGCTCCAACTATAGGGCAACGGATAGGATGTCCCCTTGTCTCTGCAGTGGTCCTGCGACATACCAAATGCTGTATACATCTTCTCATAGGCGTACAAAGGACAGAAGACGGCTAGCTAGTGCAGATATCAGTTTACTGGATTTTCCAATTTAGCCTGAATAAGTTTTGCTTAGTTGCAACTTGCAAGCACAAACATGTTTGTGTCTGTCATTTGTTTAAATCTAGATAAGCCATAGGGATGGTATTTAAATGTATCTGTATAGGCAACTGTGGAAAAAGGAAATGTTAAATATCACAGATTCATGGGTTAGACAATATTTCGACTCCATTCTTCATTTCTCTTCCATTCTCTGATGCATCCACTAGCATTAGAATAGTCAATGCTCGGCAGTTTCTTGGAAAAAGTGTAAATAAAAAAAAAACTAACACATTTTACTATTATGAATTGAGCAGCATATCTAAGAACATGATAATACATTAAAAACTTATAAAATAAAATTTAATATAACTGTTACGGATATATGCTTGTATCTGCTTTCTCACTCAAATCTGAGTAACATATCCTAAGAATAAAGTGTTAATGATATTATTAAGGAGCAGTTGTTGGTTTCCTTGAGGTAAATGCATCATTATATGAGGCCGTTCAGCTAAGAAGTTGAACTGACCTATGTTATGCTGTAGATTTTGAATGTGGCTATGATGTCATATATGTAGCTACACAATTCCCATACACATAATAGGTGTACTGAATTCTTCTTAAAAAAGTGTAAGCATTTTCTGCCAATAATTTTTGCTTAAAGTTCTGCACATGGTTTTAAAGTTCTTAAAAAGCCTAAAAAATGTCATCTTACCAACTTTTTTGCTACTTATGAACCAAAACTTTGCTGAATTCATGCGGTGTGGTGAATTGTACTGATGTGGCCATGATGTGATTGTTGTTGGTTTTTACAACAAGTAGTTGTAACGACCCAATTTTTCGGGTTAATGAATCGGGTCTCGGGCCCGGGTTAGATTATGAGACTTTATCTTGGAAGTTTAATTAAGGGCCTTTAGGTTTGGGTCCATTATTTTAGAAGGCAAGGGTTTGAATTTTAAATAGGGTAGTTGGTGGAAAAAGAAAAAGGGAGAAAAGAAAGAAAGAGGAAAAAGTGGATAGTGGGAGAGAGATGAGGAAATGAGAGAATGTTGAGGGAGGAGATTTCAAACTTTGATATATGGAGATTCGGTCGTCTGTTGACAACACCTCCATCGTCATTGGGTTTATCTCGCCCAGACGAGTCGGCCGGTGGTCGTGGCATCATCGTCGGAGCCTCCGTGGAGGGGGTGAATAGAGTGAAGTTTCGGATTGTTCAAATAAGGAGGTTTGAATGCTCGAAACGCAAAATTGAGGCTGTCATCGTGTTCACTGGCATTGAGGTAGTCAATTTGGGTGTTCATCGTCGCCGTCCGGCCACCAAAAGCAGCCGTATGCACGTGGGCAATGTTCGACCAAGAGTGTAGCTTATCAAGTTGCTGGGCAGGGCAACTGTTGGGCAAAGCCGACCCGGCCTACCAAGCCGCAAGCCAAGTCGACCCAAGCGGGTCTGCCAAGCCAACCATCCAAGCTGAACCGAGCTAGCCGCAACCACTGTTAACCGTCGCCTTAACTATTGTTGACCAACGTTGATCGTTGACCGATGTTGACTTTTTTTGGGACCCTACCTGGGGGTTTCTCAACATTTTGAGTTCGATGGCGCAGTCTGTTTCTCCAAATTCAAACCCGATAAGCTATTTTATGCGTTATCGCCTAAAGTAGTCTGATAATGTAAAATGACTTATAGAGTTGTATTTGTTTTATCCGAGGACATTTGGGGACTCAAATATTGGAATTAAAGAGATGTTTGGAGGAGCTCAGATGAGGATTTGTCATGTTGGATTAAGGTTAGTACACCTCGAACTCCTATTGTTTCATGAGCATCATAAATGTGATTGCTTTGTGTGTTAGTACCTACAAAATAGGTAGTCGATAAGTATAAGTAGAGATTGGTATTATGAGATTCGATAAATATGGGATGCATGATGATGTTACGGATATGATGGGACTCGTAGAGGCTTTATAGACCATGTAGGGTCGTTGAGATGCTCATATGATTATTTGATGATTGTTTGGTTGATTGAAATAATTGTGATGTATTGTATGCTTGCTTGAATAGACTGATGAGATTTTTTGGGAATTATGCTTAAGGGTTAAATACTTGATTAAATGATTATGAAGCCAATAATTAATATTAATTGATTAAATGCGTTAGTAAACAAACCCTAATGACCTTCATAAGTTTTAGGGATCGAATAAGCGTTGTAATATTGCAATGCGAGGAAATTGTACAAACTCATGAATAGGGTATCGATACGAGCTTTAGCCGTACCGATACTTGTGGAAATTAAGGATTTCCAATGAACTATTTTAGAATCGGTACGCGACTGAGTACCGACATCTAGGGGTGTTGTATCGATACTCGTGTTCGAGTATCGACACCCATTGAACAAGATAATCTTTAATGCTAATAAAAAGATGAGAAATTGACGTGGGATAATAATGAGATAATATATGTTAATAAAGATAATTAATGAGGATAATTAATGTACTCTCTGTTAGGATTTATGTTTTGATATAATAATTGAAAATTAGTTTTGGACTAATTTGAAAAGATTTCAAAAATGGTTTTAAGTTCACAACAACTTGAAAATAAGTTTGAGAGGTTTTGAAAATGTTTTAAATGTTTTAAAGTAGCCAAACTAACATTTTCAACACAGGCGTACCGATACTGTATACCCCGTATCGATACGGTCTAAGGGTTTCAGCTACAGTATTTTTCCAATAACCAAAAACCGTACCGATACACCCTTAGGAGTACCGATACGGAGTGTATCGTTTCGATACGCCACGTGGCATACCGATCAAGTTTTCAACCACCCCAACGACAATTTGAATTGTAGGTCATACCAAAACGGACACTGGCGTTCTGATACGGCGTACCAAAACGGGCCAAGGCGTATTGATACGCATAGCCAGGATGAGCATAGCGGATAGTTTTCGTACCGATACGCCTACCCGCGTACCGATACAGAAAGCTGCAGAACTACATTTATTACGGGAAAAATAAGCCCTAACGGCTCCAATTCAATCCAACGGTCTCCAACAGCTAGAAACTCAATTGAGAGTATTTAAGGACCCTTCAAGCTTCAACAACAACTAATGCTTCTATTGTCAACAACATTATGATGCCAAAATTGTTATAGGGCTTTTAATTCTCATTCTTTGTATATACAACACTTGTGAGCTTTAATTGCTATATTTGCTCAAGTGTTTTAGGATTTGGGTGAGCGCTTAAAGAGTGCAAACATCTACCTTATAGAGAGGATTTCTTGTTTGCCTTATTCTATTTGTTTGAGAGGATTCCCAAAGCCTAGGTTGTAAGCTTTAGATGCTAGACTTGGTAATTGAGTCTAGGTTGTAAAGGTTGCCTCCTAAGCCTTGTTAAAAAGAGAAGAAATCTTAGTGGATTTGGGAAATCCTTAGTTGGGAGCTAAGGTAGTGGATGTAGCACTTGTTAGAAGCTTGAACCACTATAAATCCTTGTGTTCATTGTCTATCTTTTTGCTTCCACCACCAACACCCAAAAATTGAATTCTCCACCACTTGACAAGCATATCGGTTGAAGGAATTCGAGCTCAATCAACTCAACAATTGGTATTAGAGCGAGGCTCAATCGAGGTGGATTAACATCCTATTGAGGTGATCCAGGAAGCTCGATACAACAAACAATCAACCGGTGACCATGGCGCTATCCATTGACAAGACACTCTTCTTCAACGGTGAAAAATATGTTTTTTGGAAGCATAGGATGATGTTCTTTATGAGAGGCAAAGACTATCGTCTTTGGGACATAGTTGAAGATAGACCGTGCATGCTACCATGAAGTAAGGCAGAATGGAGCACGGAAGATCGCAAGAAGATGTGGCTAAATTACAAGGCCATGCACATTTTATTTTGTGCATTGGGGCCGGATAAGTATGCCAAAGTATCTTCTTATGAGTGTGCCAAAGAGTTATGGGACAAACTTGAAGCAATCCATGAAGGGACAAATAAGGTGAATGAGACAAAGATTGGTCTACTCAACTTCGAATATGAAAACTTTAAGATGAACCCATATGGAGACATCAAGAGCATGTTCGACCGGTTCTCTACAATCGTCAATCAACTCAAAAGTCTTGGAGAAGAGATTCTAGAAGAAAGCTCATTCAGAAGTTGATTTACTCACTTCTCGAATCATGGGAGAGTAAGAAGACGGCTATCATTGAAGTCAAAGAGTTGAAGAAGCTCATGCTTGAATAGCTCGTATGATCTATTCTCACTTATGAGATAATGTCTCTACCCTTGATAAGGGAGAAGGGGAGGATAATCCAAGAGCAAGGAATCAATGTCAACATCATTGCTCTACAACCCTCCACAAGCCAACAAGAAAAATCAAGTGAGGAGGAAAGTGAAGGTGAAGAGATAGCCTATCTCTTCAAGGAATTTGCCCGATTCATGAAGAGCAACAAAGAAGAATCCAAGCATGAATCGAAGAAGAAGAAGATGGTGGATCCCCCCAAGTGCTCAAAGTACAAGGAAACGAGGCACAACAAATTCGATTACCATCGCTTCAACATGAATGGGTCATCATCAAAGAAAGCATATGTGGCTACATAAAGTGATGAAGACTCTACCGATGAAGAGGAAGTAGCCCACCTATACTTAATGACCCTCAATGAGGGGGAGGTAACTTCTAACTCATCTTGTTCAAATTCAAATGCATATACATTTATGAGTTACAAGAAGCCTATGACCAATTGGTTTTTGAGTTCAAGGCTTCATTTTCGAAAAATAAAAACATGGTTTCAAAATTGAAAATCGAAAATAATTTGCTTTTAAAAACCAATTTGGAATTTGTAGCAAAATTAAAGGATTTTGAACTTAAAGTTTTGGATTTACAAAATTTGCTTCAAAAGAACGAAAAAGATCATCAAATTGAAGTAGATGGTCTTAAGAAAGAAAATAATTTGATTTCCAAAGAACTTGAAAAGAAAAATAATTTGGGAAAATCAAATTTTTATCAAAGAAAATCTAGTGCCCCTAGATTTTTGAATGGAATTTTTTTAGAAGTATTTGGGTCCCAAAAGGCTAATTACTTCAACTAAAAAGGATGAAATTGAAAAATGGATTCCTAAGGGACTAAATTATGTGCTACTAATGTCTATGGATCCAAACCAATTTGGATACCAAAAATCAAATGATTGTCTTTTGCAGGTGTGATGGAGCAAGATCAACAAGTGATAAAATTAAGGGGGAGCTCTACACACACAAGGATGAACACTTGAAGGAGGAATGCTTCACATCCTCCCTTTGATTCAAGTGTGGTAAAATTAGTTGAATTTTGTTTATTTTAATTTGATTTATTTATTTTAATTTAACTAATTTGTCATATATGTTGGACTAACATTTGGATGATGCTTGAGTAAGGGGAAGCCAATTTTAAAACAAAACTTATTTTTTGTCATTTATTTTACTCTCCATTGTTATTGGTCTTTAAAGTTTGAACCATTTTTGATATAACAAAAATGGGATAATGTTTTGAAAAATTAGTTTTTCAAATGAATAAGGGGGAACTTATAAGTGTTTCTACAATTAATCTCTTATTCAAATTTTATTTTTACTAAGGGGGAGAACCTCAAAAACAATTTTTCAAGTTGGTTTTATTATATCAAAAATGGGGAGATTGTTAGGATTTATGTTTTGATATAATAATTGAAAAATAGGTTTGGACTAATTTGAAAAGGTTTCAAAAATGGTTTTAAGTTCAAAACAACTTGAAAGTAAGTTTGAGAAGTTTTTGAGAGGTTTTGGAAATGCTTTAAAGTAGCCAAACTAACGTTTTCAACACAGGCGTACCGATACGGTATACCCCGTATCGATACGGTCCAAGGGTTTTAGCTACAGTATTTTTCTAGTAACCAAAAACTGTACTGATACGCATCCAGTTTTCAACCACCCCAACGGCTATTTCCCAACTACTATTTGAATGATAGGTCGTATCGATACGGACCCTAGCGTTCTGATACGGCGTACCGAAACAGACCAAGGCGTACCGATACGCATAGCTAGGATGAGCATAACGGCTAGTTCATGTACCGATACGGCTACCCGCGTACCGATATAGAAAGCTGTAGAACTACATTTATTGCGAGAAAAATAAGCCCCAACGGTCTCCAACGGCTAGAAACTCAATTGGGAATATTTAAGGACCCTCCAAGCTTCAACAACAACTAATGTTTCTATTGTCAACAACATTATGATGCCAAATTTGTCTTAGGGCTTTTAATTCTCATTCTTTGTATAGACAACACTTGTGAACATTAATTGTTATATTTGCTCAAGTGTTTTAGAATTTGGGTGGGTGCTTAAAGAGCGCAAACATCTACCTTGTAGAGAGGATTTCTTGTTTGCCTTATTCCTTTTGTTTTAGAGGATTCCCAAAGCTTGGGTTGTAAGTTTTGGATGCTAGACTTGGTAATTGATTTTAGGTTGTAAAGGTTGCTTTCTAAGCCTTGTTAAAAGGGGAAGAAATCTTAGTGGATTTGGGAAATCCTTAGTGGGGAGCTAAAGTAGTGGATGTAGAGCTTGTTAGAAGCTTGAACCACTATAAATCCTTGTGTTCATTGTCTATCTTTTTGCTTCCACCACTAACACCCAAAAATCAACTTCTCCACCACTTGGAAAGCATATCTGTTGAAGGAATTCTAGCTCAATCCAACTCAACAATTGGTATCAGAGCAAGGCTCAATTGAGAGGGATTAACATCCTATTAAGGTGATCCGGGAAGCTCGATACAACAAATAATCAACCAGTGACCATGACACTATCCATTGACAAGCCACCATTCTTCAATTGTGAAAACTATGCTTTTTGGAAGCATATGATGATGTTCTTCATGAGAGGCAAAGACTATCGCCTTTGGGACATAGTTGAAGATGGACCGTACGTGCTACCACGAAGTAAGGCAGAATGAAGCGCGGAAGATCGTAAGAAGACTGAGCTAAATTGCAAGGCCATGCACATTCTATTTTGTGTATTGGGGCCAGATGAGTATGCCAAAGTATCTTCTTGTTAGAGTGCCAAGGAGTTATGGGAAAAACTTGAAGCAATCCATGAAGGGACAAATGAGGTGAAGGAGACAAAGATTGGTCTACTCAACCTCGAATACGAAAACTTCAAGATGGACCCATATGAAGACATCAAGAGCATGTTCGACCTGTTCTCTACAATCGTCAATCAACTCAAAAGTCTTGGAGAGAAGATTTAGAAAGAACAGCTCATTCGAAAATTGATTTACTCACTTCCCGAATCATGGGAGAGCAAGAAGACGGCTATCATTGAAGTCAAAGACTTGAAGAAGCTGAAGCTTGAAGAGCTCGTAGGATCTCTTCTCGTTGATTTGATGATGTCTCTACCCTTGATAAGGGAGAAGGAGAAGATAATCCAAGAGCAAGGAATCGATGTCAACATCATTGCTCTACAACCCTCCACAAGTCAACAAGAAAAATCAAGTGAGGAGGAAAGTGAAGATGAAGAGATAGCCTATCTCTTTAAGGAATTTGCCCGATTCATGAAGAGCAACAAAGAAGAATCCAAGCATGAATCGAAGAAGAAGAAAATGGTGGATCCCCCAAGTGCTCAAAGTACAAGGAAACGAGGCACAACAAATTCGGTTGCCCTCGCTTCAATATGATGAGACCATCATCAAAAAAAACATATGTTGCTACATGGAGTGATGAAGACTCCACCGATGAAGAGGAAGTAGCCCACCTATGCTTAATGACCCTCAATGAGGGGAGGTAACTTCTAACTCATCTTGTTCAAATTCAAATGCATATACATTTGATGAGTTACAAGAAGCCTATGACCAATTGATTTTTGAGTTCAAGGCTTCATTTTCGAAAAATAAAAAGATGATTTCAAAATTGAAAATCGAAAATGATTTGCTTTTAAAAACCAATTTGAAATTTGAAACAAAATTAAAGGATTTTAAAGTTAATGTTTTGGATTTACATGGTAAGTAAAGCTTTATTATCCATGGTTTAAGTAAAGCTTTATTATCCATGGTTTAATGACTGATTTTGGGCACTGGAAAGCAGGTTGAGGCAATCTGCAGGGTCATTTCCACCTCAGATAAGCTATGCTCCATTGCCTTTTCAAAGGAGGCTTCTTCTGGTCATAAATGGTATCCTTTTGACTGACGGAAGGCGCAAAAAAGAAACGAAAATGAAGATCATAACTGCAATCCTTGATTTTTAAATAATCAAATGGTGAACAAAAAATAAGAGGGCAAAGAGATTACATGTAGATAAATTCAGGAGAAATTATTACATGGTCCTGGCTCACCACGTCATCCATGGTCCCATCCAACGAGATTCATTCATTTAATGACACGTTGGAAAGAGGTGAAGATTCAGACCCATCTATTAATTTTTCTAAATTCAGGGTATTTTAAGTACCTAATGAATTTAGAAACTTTAAACCATTTTTAGCCGTTTACAATCAAATTACAGAACTGCTAGTAGTATTAAATTCTAAAGTAAACCTGTTTACTCCATTCTGTTCATACAATCAGTCTTAAAAAGCACTTACAAGTCTGGAATTTGAATCTTAACATTTGTATTCCTTTATTTATCTCCAAACTTCAATTTCTTTTGGTTTTTTTTTAACCTTTCACTGTAAAATGATATGGAACACCAAGATTTACTCCTTTAGATTGAATCAAACTTGGAAATAATTCCCCAGAGCATTGAAGAGAGCTACTACTGGAGCTACCTATAGCCTCTCTTTTCAGAGAAAGAAAGGTGATAGTGGATATGACAGTTGATCTCACATGGCTGACATTTCTCAAACTGTTCCACCTTCACTCACTGCTTTATCATATCTTTTCACCATGCAATTTGTTTAGTTGTTGAGGTTTTGCTTTTCCTTCTTATAGTATTAGTACAAAAGCAGTGGCAGACATCAGAAAGATACAATGCCAACTCAGAAAGCTTCAAATCCACATCCTCTTACGCTCACAACAATGGGAAAAAAAGGTAACTAATGATGTCTGTTAGGATATTATCTCATTTTAAAAGGTTGTCTCAACTAATCAGCTTTCCACAAAATCTGGTCACCATCATTTCTTTAAATATTATCTTCTACAATTCTATATTCTACCTTTATTCCTCTTTGCTAAGCAATAGGAGACTCATGCAAACAAAAAAGTTAGATTCAACCACCATATCTATATCCCTTTAAATACCATTTCCCAAATCCAAAGATTCATAAACCATTACCAAAAAACACCTCCTCCTTCATCATTGAAGCTGAAAGAGAAAAAATATTTCCATTTCATTCATCCGAAAATGAAGAATCAGATACTTGAACAAGTCAATGGAGTTCCAATTAAATCAACAACGTATCGAGTTGAGAGAATGCCAAGACGATACTTACCGGATGCCACCAGCAAGTATTGGACTCCATCATCTTCCGAAGGGTCTAATACTTTTAGAAAAAGTAGGTGCTCCCTTTTAATCCGTGGCGGGTTTAGAAATTCACAATGAGATATTTTATAGTACTAATGAGAAAGTTTTTTTATTACAGTCAAGGGGAACTTTGTTCTTAAAAGGATGAACAAGTTTGGGAAGAAAGCTGATACTTTCACAAACGGAGACCGAGAACATGGTATGATACACTCTAAATTCTAAACATATATATGTATTCAAGAATGTATGTATATGAAAACTGAAGTTACTTTTGGAAACGCAGTGAGGTTGGGGCCAAAGTTCACTGAAACTGTGAAGGGAAAGTTGAGTTTGGGGGCAAGAATTCTTCAAGTTGGAGGTGTGGATAAGATTTTCAAACAATTGTTTAGTGTAAGAGGAGAGAAGCTGATGAAGGCATTTCAATGCTATTTATCAACAACAGCAGGTCCTATAGCTGGTTTACTTTTCATCTCATCCCAAAAGGTTGCATTTTGCAGTGACAGATCAATCAAAATCCCATCTGCTAATGGAGAATCCCTCAGAGTCCGTTACAAGGTTGGTATATATTTTATCAGTTTTTTCCTTATAAGACTGTATAATTTTTCACACTTCAGTTCTCATGTTGTATATCAATTTTGATGCAGGTTTTGATCCCACTTGAGAAAATAAAGGGAGTCAATGAGAGTGAAAACATGAAGAAACCATCACAGAAGTACATGGAAATTGTGACAGTAGATGATTTTGAGTTGTGGTTTATGGGGTTCTTGAATCACCAGAAAACTTTCAAATACCTTCAGCAAGCAATCTCCGAGAGACTACTAGATGATGTACTGCAAGTCACTTTCTAGGTGGCTAACATATTTCTTCTCCGTTTCATCAGATTGTTTTCGTTCATGAAATATGAAATAGGATTTTCTTAATTGAATATCCCGGAACTATGTCGTCACAAGGTGCTGACACAAATGGCAAGTCATGCAAAAAAGTATTTAATTCTGTTTAACCCCTTGAACAAAGATTGAAGGCAATCTAGCATCCACGATTTCACAAGCTTCGGCAATTGAATGGTGCTGGAGGTTCGTCTGGAAAGTCAGCCAAACACCCCCTAAACATTCTGCTGCACCAGCTGGTCTTGGCATGTTTGGTGCTCCAACTATAGGGCAACTGATATGAGGCCCCCTTTTCTCAGCATTTGTCTAGTCAGTGAATCTTCCTGCCCAGGCAAACATGGCTTATGGAGTGAGAGCTCCTGTACCAGGAGCAGTGGTTCCCAGTGCAACAATGAACTTGGATCCTGCGAGGTGCCTAATGCTGCCTACACATGCTCATAGGTAATATTCTGTTTAGCTGCCAAATGTACAGAGGACAGAAGACAACTAACTTGTGCAGATATCGGGTTTTCCAATTTAGCCTGAATAAGATTTGCTTATTTGCAAGCACAAAACAAGTTTGTGTTTGTCATTTGTTTAATCTAAATTAGTCATAGGGATAGTATTTATATGTTTGTCTGTATAGGCTAATGTGAAAAAAGGAAAATGTTAAATAAAGGATAGTTTTATTAATAAATAATGCTGGTTTAATCGAGCAAAATCAGCAATATTACAAAAATCTCTGTAATCTGACATCAAAAGAGCAGAAATGAAAATCAATCCTGTTACAAAGCTCAATGATCATCCAAGGTTGTTCATCAGATTTTAGCACCAGCAAACAGCAAGTTCAGAATCCGGTTCAATAAAAAGATTCGCCTTGCCTTAGCATTCAGTTTCAAGAAAAAACATCTAAAGCCATTTTGGTAGTATAAAGTTCACAAAATCTGTGGTCCATAGTCATCACAGGACCAAAGAATAAGGCATTAACAATACCTTTTTTTATTTCTCATAAGACCACCAATACCGGCAGTGTGGGATGAGAGTAGCATCGAGACGGCCACACTAAAATTCAAACTTCCAACTGGAGAATTTTAGAAAACCAGAAAATTGATGCTCAAGACAATTCAACAAGAAAGATGACAGTTTAAGAGGGAGACACCATGATAGATTCCACCACTTCAAGAAATCATACCAAACCCTCAACCATTCACAACCATATAAGGATTGTATGTGTCCAAGACATAATTTCGCACCAAGCACATTGAAGCAAACGTAAAAACAGATTTCTGGGACCTTTTTGTTTCCACATCCACTCTCTGATGCATCCATTAACATTAGAATTGTCCATGCTCAGAAGTTTCATGGACAAAGAGTTAAAAAGGAAAATAAGCTGACACGTTTTGCTACAAGAATAAAGTGTTGTATTCTTAAGGAACAGTTGTTTTCAATGAGATAATCATTATATGAGGTTGATCTGCTAAGAAGTTGAACTGAATTATGTAATGCTGCAGAATTTGAAGGTAGCCATGATCTCAGATATGTATCCACACAATTCCCATACATGTAATAGGTGTATTGAATTCTTTCCCAAAAATATATAAGCATTTCTCTTCCAATGATTTTTGCTTAAATATTTGTTGGAGACTGAAGTACTGTAGTGAAATTTGTTGAATTCATTGAAGATTCAGGATATGAACACTGAATGTCATCATGCCATGGGGAGAATGGTGCTGATGTAGCATCCAATGGTATATTCCTTTAAGCTTTGACAAAAACAAGCCATGGATTAATTCCTTTTATGTTAAGTAAAAGCTTTATTATTCATAGTTTAATGACTGTGTTTGGGGGCTTTAGAAAGCAAGTTGAGTCAATCTTTAATCTGCATGGCCTACTGCCCATTCATTTCCACCTCAGACAAGCCATGGTTCATTGCCTTTTCAAAAGTGGCTTCTTATGGTCATAAATGGACCCTTTTGCTCATATTTTGAAGTTTGCTTATTAGTTTCTTCATGATCCTTTGACTGATGGAAGGGGAAAAAGGCTAAGAAAATGATGATCTTCACTGCATATTAAAGCAAGGAGCTGATTAAATCTGCAGTCCTCGACTTTTAAATGATCAAATGGTGAAAAAGAATCTCACATGGATATGACAGTGGATCTCACATGGCTGACATAGTGACATATCTCAAAAATGTTCCATCATCAATGACTGCATTATCATATCTTTTTAACCATGCATTTTGTTTCCCAAATCTCATCTTTCTTATGTTAGTATTAAAGCAGTGGCGAACATCAGAAAGCTACCATGCCAACTCAGAAAGGTTGAAATGCACATCCACTTATGATCAGAGCAAGAGAAAAAAAGGGTAACCCATGATGTCTGTTAGGATCTTTTCTCATTTTCAAAGGTGATCTCATTCTAAAAGTACTATGAGTGTTATTTTATAAAAGTAATTGTTTGAATCAACAGAATTAAATGTCGGTTCGAAACTCAGAAGATAAATGAAAGTTGGACTCAACTTCGGTTACTGAACGTGTTGGGGGATGTCACAAAGAAGTTGGACCTTTCCACAAAATCCTGTCATCATCTTGTCTTTAAATATTATCTCTTACAAGTCTATGGTCTACCTTTATTCTTCTTTTCTGAGCAATAGGTGACTCATGCAAACCAAAAGTTAGATTCAACCACCATATCTATATCCCTTTAAATACCATTTCCCGAATCCAAAGATTCATCAATCATCTAAAAAACACATCTCTTCCTAGACCATAGAAGCTGAAAGAGGAAAAGATTTCCATTTCATTAATTCATCAAAAATGAAGAATCAAATACTTGATCAGGTGATTGGAGTTCAAGTGAAATCAACTACATATCAAGTTGAGAGAACACCGAGACGATACTTACAGGATGCAGCCAGGCAGTACCGGATTCAATCATCTGCTGAAGGGTCTTACACATTCAGAAAAAGTAGGTGGCTCCCTTTTAATCTGTGATGGGTTTAGAAATTCATAAAGAAGATATATTATAGTACTAATGAGAAATTTCTGGAATTACAGACAAAGGGAATTTCGTACTTAAAAGGATGAACAAACTTGTGAAGAAAGCTGATGCTTTCGTACATGGAGTCCGTGAACATTGTATGATACACTAAGTATAAAGTCTAAATATATGTGTACATGTATATGAAAACTGAGTTATTCTTGAAAATGCAGTGAGGCTGGGGCCAAAGATCACTGAAACTGTGAAGGGAAAGTTGAGTTTGGGGGCGAGAATTCTTCAAGTTGGAGGTGTGGATAAGATTTTCAAACAATTGTTTAGTGTTGGAGAAGGAGAGAAGCTGATGAAGGCATGCCAATGCAATTTATCAACAACAGCAGATCCTATAGCTGCTTTACTTTTCATCTCATCTCAAAAGGTTGCATTTTGCAGTGACAGATCAATCAAAATCCCATCTCCTAATGGTGAATTCCTCAGAGTCCATTACAAGGTTGGTATATATTTTATCAGTTTTCTCCTTCTCAGACTGAATAATTTTTCACACTTCAGTTCTCATGTTGTATATCAATTTTGATGCAGGTTTTGATTCCACTTGAGAAAATAAAGGGAGTCAATGAGAGTGAAAACATGAAGAAACCATCACAGAAGTACATGGAAATTGTGACGGTAGACGGTTACGAGTTGTGGTTTATGGGGTTCTTGAATCACCAGAAAGCTTTCAAATACCTTCAGCAAGTAATCTACCAAAGACTACTACATGATGTACTACAAGTCACTTTCTAGGTGGCTTACAATCGCGCTGCCCTCTGTTTTATCAGATAGGATTCGGTCCAGCTTCCACGATGCCACCAGTGTCAGAAATGGAGATGTTTCAAATGGTACTGAAGCTGGAGGTTCGTTTAGAAAATCAGACAAGCAACCCCTCAACAACCTGCTGCTCCGGCTGGTGCTGGCATGTATGGTGTTCCAACTATATAGGGCAGCCGATAGGAGGCTCCCTTGTATCAGCGGTTGGCACGCATGTTAATCTTCCTACTCTAGCACTTGTGGTTTACAGGGTGAGAGTTCCTGTACCAGGAGCAGTAGCTCGGGTGCACCGATGAACATAAGTCCTACGACATACCGAATACCGCATATCGGGTTACCGTATTTTCCAATTTAGTCAGATTAAGATTTTCTTATTTGCAAGCACAAACAAATTTTGTGTCCATCATTTGTTTAATCAAATACGCAATATGGATGGTTTATACATGTATCTGTATATAACAACTGTGGGAAAGGGAAAATGTTAAATATGGCAGATTTATGGGTTGAAACAACATTTTGGCACCATTTTGTTTCCTCAGGACCTCATCCATTCTCATTTCTCTGATGCATGCATTATGTTAAATACGTAAGCACACAAAAGCATTTTCTGCCAATGATTTTTGCATACATATATGTTGGTGACTGAAGTGCATTAGCGAACTTTAAAGTTCAGAAAATGACTAAAAAATGTCAAATTGGATAAATAGTTCTATACTTTTAGGCACATTGTGTAATTAATCTTTCTACTTTAGTTTAAGTCATTTTGATCCTTTACTTTGCAGGTTTGAAAATCTCAATCTAACCATTAATCGTCGTTTGCATTTCCTATTAATTTTATGACGTTGTCCTTTTTTCTTTGTTTATGATATGGAAGTCCAAGATCCTAAACACTGATAATGGATTTGGAGTTAACAAGTAATTAAGAAAATTAAAAAAATTAAAAGAATTGGAAAAAAATGACTATATCAAGAAGAAAATAAAAGTTTGGCCTTCGAATGAAATTTGACCAAACATTTTTAACGTGAGCGCAATTGCGCAAAGCAAAAATTGAAAAGGTAAATTCAGTTCCAACAAGTTTTTGGATTTGATAAATTCATTTTTCTATATATTTTCAACTTATATTATATTGAATCTTAATTATTTTATCCTACGTGGATAATGGGAGAGGCCTTGCCCCTACCCCAAATATTTTGGTCCAATTGCTTTTAGGCTCCTCTTGATTTTAAAACTAAGAAAATTATAACAAAAAATATAAAATCTCTTGAAATTTTTAATAGTTTAATTTAATTAATTTTGTTCATTCGAGAACATAAAAACAATTAGAAGATGTGGTACTGAAACTTTTTATGTGAAAGTGAATAATTAGGATTACGAAGATTCAAATAAATCTTCTGCATAAAAACTTTTTCTTTTTATAAATGTCGGTTTTTATTCATTCAAAAGTACCTCCCTTATACACCTCAGATATACATCGAACTGGACAAAAAGCACATGTCCCTTTTTGGTGTCTCATTTCATGCCCAACATTAAAAACACTAAAAAAATAAATTTTAAACCCTAACTATAAATTCTAAATCCTAAACCCTACATCGTACACCCTAAAAATACACCCTACCCCAAATTACCTAAACCCTAACTACAAACTTAATTTTTAGTGTGGGACATAAATAGAGGCACTAAAAAAGATAGAAAATTTCTATTCATCGAACTACATCAAAACCTTATAGATATCATATACAGCCCATACATGCTATAACAAATCTCATTACCCAGTTAGAACAAAATTTTTACAACCAATAATCTCAACCTAACATCAAGCTTGATTTTGAAACAACAACATCAACTTGCTTAGTGGTACCATGCAACCTACCATTCCTCTCATGTCAGATATAGTAGATAAACCCACACCAAGCTATTCGAACAAAAGTAGCAACATAAAATAGACTTTTGTTTGAATTTTTAGACACATTGCACTCTCAAGATAAAATTCAAGTTTAAATCTCGGAGATATTATTATTGGGAGGGATAACCATGAATTCGGGACATTGATCGTAAAACGCGCATGAAATATATCAAAAAAGAGTAAATTGTGTAAACAATGGCGGACATATGATTTTATGTCAGGGGTACAAATCTTAAGAAATTATATTAGAAACTCAGGGTACAAAGTATTAAATTTTAAAATAAGAAATTAAATTATCAATAAAAACAAACAAAAAAAAAAACTCAACTATATGAAAATTTGAAAATTCTAGAGTACGGACATCCCAGCACCACTCTCCTACATCATGTGTGTAAAGTACATGGAGTATTCATGTTACTTACCAAAAATTGTCAAGTAACCCTATGGACATTTTATACCATGATGCCATGTGGGGGAATAGTACTGATGTGGCAGTTGTTGGTTTTGAAACAAACATTAAAAGTACCAAACTCATCCCATTGCTATATTTCTTTAAGCTTTGACCAAAACAAGCCATGGATTCCTTTTATGCTAAGTAAAACTTCTATTATCCATATAGTTTAATGACTGGTTTTGGGCATTAGGAAAGCAAGTTGAGGCAATTTTTAACCTGCATGGCCAACTGCTTATTCATTTCCAGCTCAGATAAGCTATACTTCATTGCCTTTTCAAAAGAGGCTTCTTATGGTCATAAATTGACCCTGTTGCTCTTTTTACAAGTTCTGAAAGTCTGCTTATCAGTTCTTGTGATCCTTTGACTGATACAAAGAGGGTGAAAAGGCATAACAAAGGTAAAGAAAATGAAGATCATCACTGCATTCCTTTTTTTTTTATCTGCAATCTATTTTGTTATAAAACCAAACCCCCTCTTTTATTGTAAAATGACCAAGATTTACTCCTTTAAATTGAAATCAAACTTGAAAGAATTCCCATTAACATTGGATAGAGCTACTAGTGGAGCTACCTATAACCTGTCTTCTTAAAAACAAAGATCTCACATGGCTTTCTCTCAAAAACATTCCATCATTACTCACTGCATTATCATATCTTTTCACCATGCAATTTGCTTCCCAAATCTCATCTTTCCTTTCTTTATTAGTACTAAAGCAGTGGCAGACATCAGAAAGCTATAATGCCGACTCAGAAAGCTTGAAATCTAGTCATCACCCTTTCTTTCAAAATTATCTTTCACAATCCTAGGCTCTACTTTTAGTCTTTTTTTATGAGCAAGAGGTGAGTCATGAAAACAAAAAAGTTAGATTCAACCACCATATCTATTCCCCTTTAAATACCACTTCCCAAATCCAAAGATTCATCAATCATCACCAAAAAAATCTATTCCTAGATCATAGAAGCTGAAAGAGAGAAAAAAATTCCATTTCATTCATCAAAAAAATGAAGAATCAGATACTTGAACAAGTCATTGGAGTTCCCATGAAATCAACAATATATCAATTTGAGCTTACACTGAGGCAATATTTACCGGACACAGCCGGCCGGTATTGCAATCCGTCATCTGATGAAGGGCCTGACACATTTAGAAAAAGTATGTGCTCTCATTTAATCTGTGAAGAGTTTAGAAATTAATAATGACTATGTTTCTTTAGTACTAATGAGAAAGTTTCTGAATTGCAGGCAAAGGAAATTTTGTACTTAAAAGGATGAACAAGCTTGGGAAGAAGGCTGATACTTTCGCACATGGAGTCCGTGAACATGGTATGATACACTCTAACGTCTAAACATATATATAGGTATATATGTATGCATGTATATGAATACTGAAGTCATCTTTGAATATGCAGTGAAGCTAGGACCAAAGATCACCGAAACTGTGAAGGAAAAGTTGAGTTTGGGGGCAAGAATTCTTCAAGTAGGAGGTGTGAATAAGATATTCAAACGATTGTTTAGTGTTGGAGAAGGAGAGAAGCTGTTAAAGGCATGCCAATGCTATTTATCAACAACAGCAGGTCCCATAGCTGGTTTGCTTTTCATCTCATCTCAAAAGGTCGCCTTCTGCAGTGATAGATCAATCAAAATCCCATCTCCTACTGGACAATTCCTCAGAGTCCATTACAAGGTTTTGATTCCACTTGAGAAAATAAATGGAGTTAATGAGAGTAAAAACATGAAGAAGCCATCACAAAAGTACATGGAAATTGTGACGGTGGACGGTTTCGAGTTCTGGTTCATGGGGTTCTTGAATCGTCAGAAAGCTTTAAAGTACCTTCAGCAAGCAATCTCCCAAAGACCACTTCAAGTCGCTTTCTAGGTGGCTTACACATGTTTCATCAAGATGTTCTTGTTGATGAAATGTTGAAAAAAACATCAATCTTACAATTTTAAAAAAATGTTTTCTTTCTTCTTTTTGTAATTAAAGTTTAGGAAAGAAAAAGTTACCAGGTCAAGTAGAGTCTCAACTAAATGCAGTAAAAGTTAATTATAGATCATTGATTGAGATTAACGGTAGGAATCTAACCTTAATACTTGATGAGTTGTTTAACGAGTACGACTAATAAATAGTTATATTTTGATACATAAATTATGTAAAAAGAATTTTTTTTATTTAAACTATAAAATATAGAATCTAAATTAACCTAAATATTAAACCCTAAAGTTCTGTAAATAAAATTTATACTTTTGTATCAAACAATTTTCCATATGTAAACTATATATATATATATATTTTAGATTGAATAACTGCTAAATTTTTTATGTTTGTTTTATAGTCTTCTCTCAATACTATTAGTTATTATTACACAGTGGATGGTAATTGAATAAATACTTTAATTCTAAATCAAGAAGATTTTTCCAACAACAAGATTTGTGACTCGCCCTCTTAACATTGTTGTTTTCATGAGTTCTTCATTTACAAGAGCAAAGTACCTTGCCATTGCACTCAACCCTTCTTGGTGTATTTTAACCATTCATAACTTCCTTTTTTTTTGTTTTTTTTTTTCATATTTGAATGTTCAAATACTTGCAAGTATAACAATATGGTACTATAAAAGATAATCTAATGTAACTCTGGGAAATAATCCAAACAAGGAAAACGCACTAAAATTATATAGTATACGGAGAATAATTTGAGGAAGGAGTTGCAGGACTTGCTGAAAGAGAATTTTACAAGCAAAGAGTTAAAGTTAAGTAGATTTGTGAAGGGGGCGTAAAAGTTCTTTCATTCTGGGGTGACAGTTAAAAATAATAAGAATTCTACTAGAGGTCTGATTGATGAACAGGGGTGAAAGCTTGATACTCAGATCATATTGGGAATGAGATTTCGTGTTTTTATAACAATTTGCTGGGCACCAAGGATTCTGAGGTCAGTGATACTTCAGTTGAGATGTTTTTTTTTGGTATAGTTCATCTTTACCCCTTAACAATGTCGTCTCCAAAGTTTGAATCTGCAATTTGCCTTGCTATTACACCCAACACTTTTGTTTCAATTGAGATGCTAAAAGGCTTGCTGCAGTACTATACAAGATTAACAAAAGGGTTTCGGGTTGGTCACAGGAATTGGAGTGGGCAAAACAAAGGCTTAAAGGGATATCACTTTTGATCTTCATTTTCAAGTTACTTTGGAGTGCTTATGTTTATAGCGTATGGAAATAAAGAAATTTAAGACTTTTCTGGGGGGGGGGGGGGTTCAACATGGTATGTTGGAGATTACCACTGTACAAGTTCTGAAAATGATAATAAAACGTGTCATGTAAATGTTACCAACTTTTTTTCCGCCACCCTATTAACCAAAACTTTGTTGAATTCATTTGAAGATTAAGGATTTGGACACTTAAAGCCATCATACCATGTGGGAAATGGTAGTGATGTGGCCATGATGCGGCAGTTGTTGGTTTTGCTGCAAACAGCAAACTACCAAACTCATCCATTGGTATATTCCTTTATGTTTGACAAAAATAAGCCATGGGTTCCTTTTATGTTAAGTAAAAGCTTTATTATCCAAAGTTGAGGTTATCTTTAATCTGCATGCTCATTTCCACATCAGATAAGCTGTGCCTCATGCCATTTCAAAAGAGGTTTCTTATATGGTCATAAATGGACACTCTTGGTCATATTTAGAAAGTTTCTCAAGTTTGACTGAGAAAAAAAGGAAAAGAAAATGAAGATCTTCACTGCAATCCTTGACTTTTAAATGATCAAATGGTGCCATTTGATACCAAGTGGAGAAATGGTACGGATGTGGCAGTTGTTGGTTTTGCAACAAACATTAAAAGTACCAATCTCATCCCATTGCTATATTTCTTTAAGCTTTGACCAAAACAAGCCATGGAGTCGTTTATGCTAAGTAAAAGTTTCATTATCCATATAGTTTAATGAATGATTTTGGGGCATGAGAAAAGCGAGTTGAGGCAATCTTTAACCTGCATGGCCTTTTCAAAAGAGGCTTCTTATGTTCATAAATGGATCCTCTTGCTCATTTTTACTAGTTCTGAAGTCTGCTTATCAGTTCTTCATGATCCTTTGACTGATACAAGAGGAAGGAAAGGCATAACAAATGTAAAGAAAATGAAGATCATCACTACAGTCCTTGACTTTTAAATTAATGAAATATGGTGAAAAAGATGAGAGAAAATTTAAGCCATTTGTAGCTGTTTACACCATTTTGTTCATACAATCAGTCAGCAGGTCCGGAATTTTAATCTTAGCATCTGCATTCTTTTTTATCTCGAATCTGCAATTTATTTTGTTATAAAACAAAAATCCCTCTTTTATTGTAAAATGATATGGAATACCAAGATTTGCTCCCAAAAATATTGGATAGAGCTACGAGTGGAGCTACCTATAACATGTCTTCTTAAAAACAATGATCTCACATGGCTGACTTTTCTCAAAAACATTCCATCGTCACTCACTGCATTATCACATCTTTTTCACCGTGCAAATTGCTTCACAAATCTCGTCTTTCCTTTCTTTATTAGTACTAAAGCAGTGGCAGACATCAGAAAGCTATAATGCCAACTCAGAAAGCTTGAAATCTAGTCATCACCCTTTCTTTCAAAATTATCTTTCACAATCCTAGGCTCTACTTTTAGTCTTTTTTATGAGCAAGAGGTGAGTCATGAAAACAAAAAGTTAGATTCAACCACTATATCTATACCCTTTAAATACCAGTTCTCAAATACAAAGATTCATCAATCATCACACAAAAAAAATCTATTACTTGATCATAGAAGCTGAAAGAGGGGGAAAAATCCATTTCATTCATCCAAAAAAATGAAGAACCAGATACTTGAACAAGTCATTGGTGTTCCCATGAAATCAACAATATATCAAGTCGAGCTTACACCGAGAAGATACTTACCGGACACTGCAGCCCGGCATTGCATTCCATCATCTGCTGAAGGGCCTAACGCATTTAGAAAAAGTATGTGCTCTCATTTAATCTGTGAAGGGTTTAGAAATTCATGATGTTGATGTTTCTTTAGTAATGTTGAGAAAGTTTCTGAATTTCAGGCAAAGGAAATTTTGTACTTAAAAGGATGAACAAGCTTGGGAAGAAGGCTGATACTTTCGCACATGGAGTCCGAGAACATGGTATGATACACTCTAACGTCTAACCATATATATATATATATATGAATACTAAAGTTACCTTTGAATATGCAGTGAAGCTAGGACCAAAGATCACCGAAACTGTGAAGGGAAAGTTGAGTTTGGGGGCAAGAATTCTTCAAGTAGGAGGTGTGAATAAGATATTCAAACAATTGTTTAGTGTTGGAGAAGAAGAGAAGCTGTTAAAGGCATGCCAATGCTATTTATCAACAACAGCAGGTCCCATAGCTGGATTGCTTTTCATCTCATCTCAAAAGGTCGCCTTTTGCAGCGACAGATCAATCAAAATCCCATCCCCTAACGGAGAATTCCTCAGAGTCCATTACAAGGTTGGTATCTTTTGTCTATTTTCCCCTCTCGAACCGAATGATGTTGCACCCTGCAATTCTGATGTTTCTGTATGCCAATTTTGATATGCAGGTAATGATTCCACTTGAGAAAATAAAGGGAGTTAATAAGAGTGAAAACATGAAGAAGACATCACAAAAGTACATGGAAATTGTGACGGTAGACGGTTTCGATTTCTGGTTTATGGGGTTCTTGAATCACCAGAAAGCTTTCAAGTACCTTCAGCAGGCAATCTCCCAAAGATTGCTACAAGTCGCTTTCTAGGTGGCTTACACATGTTTCATCAAGATGTTCTTGTTGATGAAATGTAGAAAAAAAAACCATCAATCTTACAATTGTAAAAAATGTTTTCTTTCTTCTTTTTGTAATTAAAGTTTAGGAAAGGAAAAGTTACCAGGTCAGGTAGAGTCTCAACTAAATGTAGTAAATGTTAATTATAAATCATTGATTGAGATTACTTGATACACAAGGCAACGATTTGAACCCGAGTCTTCGGGAATGATCATCACCTTCTTTATTGGGACCATTTGTTAAGTTCAAATGCTCCTTAATTCTCTAAATGTACATGTTTACGGTTGTTTAAATTGAATTGATGGATTCGATCAAAATTAATTGTTTAGACCATTATTAAATTATTCTATAATATTTATTCATATTATTTTAAAACTATTAATTGGATATGAGATTACAAGTTAACCGAGTATCAATCAAACTAGGAAAATAAAAATGATAGAAAATTTATATATTTAACTTAAAATTGAATATAATTCAAACAAAAAAAATCATTTTTAACCATTTTTAATCTTACATAATTTCCTTTTTTTTTTAATTTTCATATTTGAATGTGCAAATTCTTGCCAGTATAACAATAATATGGTAGTATAAAAGATAATCTAATGCAACTCTGGGAAATAATCCAAACAAGGAAAACACACTAAAATTATATGGTGTAAGGAGAATAATTTGAGGAAGGACTTGCAGGAATTGGAACTTGCTGAAACAGATTTTTAAGGTTAAGTAGAATCTTGTGAAGGGGGCTTAAACGTTCTTTCATTCTGTGGTGACAGTTAAAAGGAATAAGAATTCTCCTAGAGGTCTGATTGATGATGAGGTGTGAAAGCTTGGTACTCAAGATTAGGGATTTAAATACAGGTCTTTCATTTGCGGTGTTTTATCGTGGTTGCGAACATAACGAATACTATTGTGGTCAATGCATACTGCTATTTTTCGCAATCACGACTTTGGACGGTGTCACTAACGCTATATAGTTGCCGCTATTGCGGTAGTAGACAACTATTTGAATCCCTGCACAAGATCATATTGAGAATGAGATTTTGCGTTTTTATAACAATTTGTTGGGCACCAAAGATTCTGAGGTCAGTGATACTTCAGTTGAAATGCTAAAAGGCTTACTGCAGTGCAGTGTACTATACTCTGCGAGATTAACAAAAGGGTTTCAGGTTAATTGGATATCACTTTTGAATTTTGATCTTGATTTTGAAGTTATTTTGGAGTGCTTATGTTTATAGCGTATGGAAATAAAGAAATTTAAGATTTTTTTTTTTTTTTGTGGGGGGGGGGGGTTCAACATGGTAAGTTGGAGATTACCACTGCAGAAGTTCTGAAAATGATAATAAAACGTGTCATGTAAACGTTACCAACTTTTTTGCCGCCACCCTATTAACCAAAACTTTGTTGAATTCATTTGAAGATTAAGGATTTGGACGCTTAAAGCCATCATACCATGTGGGAAATGGTAGTGATGTGGCCATGATGCGGCCGTTGTTACTTTTCTTGCAAACAGTAAAGTACCAAACTCATCCATTGGTATATTCCTTTATGTTTGACAAAAATAAGCCCTGGGTTCCTTTTATGTTAAGTAAAAGCTTTATTATCCAAAGTTTAATGACTGGTTTGGGAGCACTGGAGAGCAACTTGAGGCTATCTTTAATCTGCAGGCTCATTTCCACATCAGATAAGCTGTGCCTCATTGCCATTTCAATAGAAGTTTCTCAAGTTTGACTGAAAGAAAAAAAAAGGAAAAGAAAATGAACGTCATCACTGCAATCCTTGACTTTTAAATGATCAAATGGTGCCATTTGATACCATGATGCCATGTGGGGGAATGGGACTGATGTGGCAGTTGTTGTTTTTGCAACAAATATTAAAAGTACCAAACTCGTCCCATTGATATATATCTTTAAGCTTTAACGAAAACAAGGCTTGAATTCCTTTTATAGTAAGTAAAAGTTTCATTATCCATATAGTTTAATGACTGATTTTGGGGCATCAGGAAAGCAAGTTGAGGCAATTTTTAACCTGCATGGCCAACTGCTTATTCATTTCCAGCTCAGATAAGCTATACTTCATTGCCTTTCCAAAAGAGGCTTCTTATTGTCATAAATACAAGTTCTGAAGTCGGCTTGTCACTTTTTCATAATCCTTTGACTGATACAAGAAGGGGGAAAGGCATAACAAATGTAAAGAAAATGAAGATCATCACTGCAGTCCTTGACTTTCAAATTAATGAAATATGGCGAAAAAGAAGATAGAAAATTTAAACCATTTTTAGATGTTTACAGTTCCATTCTGTTCATACAATCAGTCTTAAAATGCACTCAACAGGCCCAGAATTTGAATCTTAGCATCTGCATTCTTTTTTGTCTCCAATCTGCAAATTTATTTGTTATACCCCCACTTTATTGTAAAATGACCAAGATTTACTCCTTTAAATTGAAATCAAACTTGAAAGAATTCCCAATAACATTGGATAGAGCTACTAGTGGAGCTACCTATAACCTGTCTTCTTAAAAACAAAGATCTCACATGGCTGACTTCTCTCAAAAACATTCCATCGTCACTCACTGCATTATCACATCTTTTTCGCCACGCAACTTGCTTCCCAAATCTCATCTTTCCTTTCTTTATTAGTACTAAAGCAGTGGCAGGCATCAGAAAGCTATAATGCCAACTCAGAAAGCTTGAAATCTAGTCATCACCCTTTCTTTCAAAATTATCTTTCACAATCCTAGGCTCTACTTTTAGTCTTTTTTTATGAGCAAGAGGTGAGTCGTGAAAACGAAAAAGTTAGATTCAACCACCATATCTATACCCCTTTAAATACCACTTCCCAAATCCGAAGATTCATCAATCATCACCAAAAAAAAACACCTATTCCTTGATCATAGAAGCTGAAAAAGAAAAAAAAATCCATTTCATTCATCAAATAAGAAAATATGAAGAACCAGATACTTGAACAAGTCATTGGAGTTCCCATGAAATCAACAATATATCAAGTCGAGCTTACACCGAGACGATATTTACCGGACACTGCCGGCCGGTATTGCATTCCATCATCTGCTTAAGGGCCTAACGCTTTTAGAAAAAGTATGTGCTCTCATTTAATCTGTGAAGGGTTTAGAAATTCATAACGATCTTGTTTCTTTAGTACCAATGAGAAAGTTTCTGAATTGCAGGCAAAGGAAATTTTGTACTTAAAAGGATGAGCAAGCTTGGAAAGAAAGCTGATACGTTTGCACATGGAGTCCGAGAACATGGTATGATACAATCTATAGTCTAACCATATATATAGGTATATATGTATGCATGTATATGAATACTGAAGTTACCTTTGAACATGCAGTGAAGCTAGGACCAAAGATCACAGAAACTGTGAAGGGAAAGTTGAGTTTGGGGGCAAGAATTCTTCAAGTAGGAGGTGTGAATAAGATATTCAAACAATTTTTTAGTGTTGGAGAAGGAGAGAAGCTGATGAAGGCATGCCAATGCTATTTATCAACAACAGCAGGCCCCATAGCTTGTTTTCTTTTCATCTCATCTCAAAAGGTTGCCTTCTGCAGTGATAGATCAGTCAAAATCCCATCTCCTACTGGACAATTCCTCAGAGTCCATTACAAGGTTCTGATTCCACTTGAGAAAATAAAGGGAGTTAATGAGAGTGAAAACATGAAGAAGCCATCACAAAAGTACATAGAAATTGTGACGGTGGACGGTTTCGAGTTCTGGTTCATGGGGTTCTTGAATTACCACAAAGCTTTCAAGTACCTTCAGCAAGCAATCTCCCAAAGACTACTGCAAGTCACTTTCTAGGTGGCTTACAAATGTCTCATCAAAATGTTCTTGTTGATGAAATATTGTGGAAAAACCAGACATACCAAATGTAAATTTTTTTTTTCTAAGATAAAATTATCTCAATTTAGGATCAGGACGTACCATACGAGAAGAGTTGAAAGTGTTACCTGCAAATCTCTCACCAAATGAAACAACGTTGACAAATGTAACCAGATTTTCCTAATTGAATAAATGCTCCTTAATTCTTAACCAACATGATTTTGCCAAGAAAAACAGTTCAATCGAACCATAATTTATTAGTTATAATCTGTTTAATGTGATTACAAGATAGTTCATTAATTCTAACCGTTTAATAACGTACACACAATTCAATCTAACCATAATCTCTTAGTTACAACCTTAGAAATATTACAATATTCATATTTTAAATAATTTATGTGCAAATGCAAATAATAATAATAATAATAATAAACTAGAGAAAATTTATAGATTTATTTTCTATATATATTGAGTATTATTTTTTATAATAATTTACGTTGAAAATTTTCAATTTTATAATAATGAAATATAGTGAAGTTTAATTTTTCTTTTATTTCTATAGAATTTTTAAATTAATATATTACATATTAATTTGATAAAATCACATGCATACTTTATTAATTATTATTTTAAAAATTAACCTACAACTACATTTTTAATTATATTTTTAAAATTATTGGATAAAATTTGTTGCCAATCCCTACGCTTGAATAAATTCTACTAATTAGTCTCATGCTTAAAAGGATCAAAATTAAACCCTTTTACTTTTTTATTTAAAAGTTTTAGTCCAATCTTTGACATTATCAGTATCTTTCATCAAAATGTGTCATCAATACATAATACAATTACACCAACTTTAGAAGCAAGCCATTATGAACTCAGTATGCATACTTGGTAGTATACAAATTGTAGCGATGTCCCTCTTTTACTTCTCATCGCTAAAATAAAAACGATCATTTTTAGAAGTGTTTTTGAAAGGTGTTTGTGATTTTTTTGGATATAAAACGTTTATTCCGTGGGGTTTTAAAAGAAACCGCATTTAAAAAAAATGGAGCCGCCACCGGCCACTTAGGTAGGCCGAACACCATAAAACCAGAGATTCAAAAAGATTGGGTTCGGGAGTCGGTTACGGATGGGGAAGGATTAGCACCCCCACACCGCCCAAAACTGATACTTTAATAATTGTCGCTTTATTAATATTGGATTTTCCGGGTTAAAATGACAATTATTTTAAAATTCGGTCATTATTGCGAATAAATTTTAAGGGCCCCGTTATCCGAGGGTAAACGCCCAACCACTATCACTACGCCTGATACTGACCCCGTTTACGCTCGGATAAAAGGGCACCGCATTAACAATTTATATCTCGATATGCAATCTTAGTGGCAAAAATATAAAACATGGTAAAATATTTAAATGCAATAAATATTGACATAACAGAATACTAATCTAACATAAATGATATACTAGACTAAAACATGCATATATACATATTATTCTAAATAATAGATAAAAACAACTTTAACAAGTCAGAATAACAAGGCAGGAATAATTACGTATATAGACGAACAAATATTTCAAAAAGACATACATGCTAGTAATAAAACATATTTCAACATATATGGAACAATATATTATACATAAAAGAAGACATACTAACATGTAACCTAAAAGCCAAGAAAACATACAATACGTACAAAAATACAAGAACATGCCGTTTACGAGTCAAATAGAACATAACATGCTTTAATACGAATAACCGGATAAAAAAATACATAACTATCGTAAACTTAATACACATATACATTTAAACATAAAATACGAGGCATATACGAGGGACATAAAATAAAACAATATAATACATCAACATATACGATTATAATACGAACATGAGTATTTACAAAGAAACAGGACTGAAATGAAAGAAAAATAAAAGTCAGTGGCAGAAATTAAAGAACAATAATATGTAATTTCAGGACTAAAATGCGAAGTAAACAGAACCTAGAAGGATCAAAGTTGTAATTGGACCAAGGGGCAGACCCAAAATGAAAAGTTTAAAAACGCGGGATGGCTAAAGGCGTAATTTTACCATTTAAAAACTGATTCAGTATAATTTAGGGACTAGATTGTAAGCTTTTGAAATATCAGGGGGACTGGGATTGTAATTATACCATGCGGCGAGACAAAACTGAAAATATTGGAAACGCGGGGGGATTAAGTGTGTGATTTACCCATTTCAAAAAATAATAATAACTATATAAGGCCTATTTTTAGACCGAAACCAATTTTCAGTCATTTTGTTTCATTTTCAGTTTTATAACCCAAAACTCGTTCTTCATTTTCTCTCAACTTTCCCCTGTAAAACCCAAAATCCGGCGGGCGGCCGCCGTGTTCTTCGCCGCCGGCCGCCGCTAACCGGCGTCGGCGAGCCTCCAAAACACACCAAAATAACTCCCGTTTCACCCTCGACATGAATCCGTGGTTGGATTCAGAGGATACACCCCTATTTGCCCTAGATCTAGAAAATACGAAGCGAAAAAAAACTATTTTTTTTAAACCAAAACGAAACTACAAAGGGGTCTTCCCCTCCCTTCAGTTCACCATATCCGGCTTGGAGAAGCCGAAAGGCTTATCACTTAGGAAGGGAAACCCACGGACGGCGACGGTAAGACCACTTCTCTTTTTTTTTATCCCTTTGTATATGCATGCGAAAAAACAAATAAAATAAAAAAGAAACAAGTGTTTACCACTGGACTGACTTTCGATTATCACTTGAATGGTTACAACTCTCAGTTTTTGTGTTACAAGATCTCTATTCTCTCCCCTGTTTTTTTGTTACCACCTCTCTGTTACAACTCTCTCCGTTCCCTTTTTTTTTGTTCTTTGTTTCGTATATATCCTTGTCTTTGTTTTGGTGCAAGTTGCATCTTGCTTTTTCAGATCTGGACTGACAAACTTATTGCTTGTTGTCTTTGGCATGTTCTGAGCACGGTGGTTGAAGATCGGCATGGTGGCGGTATGGGTTTTCTGCCAACGGCCAGACGCGTTCTCGGCCGTTAGATCAGATCTGATCTAACGGTCGAGTTGGCTTGAAGGACGAACGGCCTGGATGAAGCCTCGATTTGATGAGACGGCTCCAGATCTTGCCACGTGGAGCTCCGCAGTCGAGGAGTCAGAACGCGTGGATCTTACGCGCGCGTGGGATATTAAAGCGTCCGCGCGTGGCACTCGAACGGTCCATACGTGTGGAACACGCGGCTGGCAGATATTTTTGACTTCTTGGTTGGATCGTGGCCGTTGGATCAGATCTTGATCCAACGGCCCACAGCCACCTGCATACACAGTTGTAATTAGATAATGTTTGGGTTTGGGCCAACTGGGCCTTGTAACTATTTGTAACTGGACTTGGACTGTAATTGATTTATTTAATATATATAATTTTTTGGATTTCATTTCATATCAGCCCAATAATATTAATAATAATATAATTATAACAGCAATACACATACATGATACAAACATATACTTATACAAGTATAACATATTGGCATACGTATATTTAATCCTACACATAATTAACATAACATCTATATACACTAAACAAATACGCTCGTACTCTAGATACATACGCGACACACATATATCATTAATATGTATACATATATAGCTTATAATATACATGCACACCATACCTCATATATATTAGTAATACTCATGCAAACAATAAACATATAATATAATAAATATACATGCAACACTAATATGTATTTACAGGTAAAAAATGAGTGATTACAAAATTTTGATATTAAATACTAAGAAGGTCAATTATTGGCTAAGATATTTAGATTGAAAAATAAGATACTTTAATTATTTTTTTTAACTTTTTACGTAAATCAATTGAATCTCATACTTTATCAAAGTATTGAAACAGGCAACATATTTTTTAATAGTCTAAAAATGATTATAAGATAGTATATATTTATGCATATTTTTAATCATTTAACAATGCACACATACCTTACAGACAAAGCGATTGAACTCGAATCTCCTAAGATATATATCATTCGTTTTTTTGTTGGACCACTTATTTAGTTTACAGACAACATATTTTGACATAACATCATGCTTCAAAATTAATTAATAAAATTTTACTATTAAATATTCAAATACATTTACATAACTTATATGTAAATACAAATATAAAATGAAATAAGGAAAATTATCTCTTTTTTCTTTTAATATTTTGTCATAAACATTTCAAACTTATTTATATTTTGAATTTACATTTAAAATTTTAGATTAATGTGGTATAATGAATTTTTTTTTGACAATAACAATTTGATTTTTTAATAACCATAGAAGATATCTCAAATACAACGCATCCAAAATGGAAAATAATAGGACTAGTCCACCGAAATCCCATACAAAACTCAAAGTACAAAGAAAAGTAAATACTTCCATAGAGATTAGTATACCGACAAAATTCAGAAGCCTTCATGAATCTCCTAGGCGCTTTACATGCTGAAAAAAGGAGTGGCGATGCGAACCAAATTGTCAGGCAGATTGCTCCGTTACCCAGGTCTGACTACCTCGGCAAACAACTATCAACCAAGTGGGGATCTATCTTTCAATGACCACCGACAGAATGAAAATCAGAAATTAGTGTCGTGACGACCTCTATAGTGCCGTGAAGACCTCTATACGAGCAAGAAACGACCGCTAAGATATGCTGAAATCATGCCAAAACGATAGATAAAACGAACCACAATAACAAAAAAAAACATGCCACAAAGGAAGGGTGAACGCGTGTCATAAAGGCAGAGAGAACACGTTCCACAAGGGCATAGATTCTTATTAAAAATATAAAAAAATAATAAAATAATAAACCTCGGTGATCCACAATCAGTACTAATTATCGACTACAGGCCAAAAAAAACAAATGAAGAAAAGGCTGTGGCGCTAAGCAGAGAAAAAACATAATAAACTTTAATTTTATCTTAACCTAATTAGAATTTTTAAATTAATATTTTATATTATAATTTAATAATATCATGTGCATAGCACGTGCCACTGAAACTATTATGTGTGTAATAGGCCTAAAATTAAAAATCAGATTTGTTTAATTCGACTTTGAATTTGACTCGACCTGACTTGACTACAAAAGTCAACAAACTCAACAAATATAAATTGAACCAAAAAATATGTATAGAAATGATTTAAACTCAGAATGACCTAAAACCGAAATAATTTCAACTTGAGTGTGTAAATATCAAGTAAAAAGATTTAAAATGTCTTGATCGTAAAACCCAAACAATAAAACACAACTTAAAATGACTTGAACTCAAGTATTAATCTCGAATGGAAAACCCAAAACATCTTGACTATAAAACTCAATTAACAAACCTTAAAATCACAAACCTACAATAACAAGTACAAGGTGCACACAATTCACATAATAGGTGTATTGAATTCTTCCAAAGAATATGTAAGCATAAATGACTGTAGAAGTGAATTTTAGAAGTTCTGAAAATGACTAAAAAAACGTGTCATGTAAATGTACCAACTTTTTTGCTGCCACCCTATTATCCAAAACGTTGTTGAATTCATTTGAAGATTAAGGTTCTTCTGGTCTTAAATGGACATGACTCATATTTACGAACTTTCCTTTGTTTTCCTTTGTTTTAGTATTAAAGCTACAATTCCAACTCAGAAAGCTTCAAATCCACATCCTCTTGCACTCGCAACAAGATAAGAAAAAGACAACCCATGATGTCTGTTAGGATCTTTTCTGGTTTCATGAGGTTGTTGTCTCAACTAATTACCCCTTTTTTAATGTCAGGTACTTTTAATATTATTTTTTTAAGTATACAAATGGTCACTAAACTATCTCTAAAAATATAAAATGGTCATCAAACTTTCAAATGTTACATAATGGGTATTAAACTTTAGTTTTTGTTACACAATGGTCACTGAGTCATTAACTGTCGTTAATTGGGTGACGTGACAGTTACCGAAATTTGAATAATATAACATTTAATCCTCCGTATTGACACATTTAATCAATTTATTCCTAATTTAACCCTTATTATTGATGTTTAAATTGACTGAATGTGTAAAAATTAAGGATTAAATATATTATTATACAAATTTTAGTAGCTGCCACGTCTCCCAGTTAACGACATTTAACGGTCCAGTGACCATTTTGTAATAAAAACTAAAGTTTAATGACCATTATGTAATTTTTGAAAGTTTGGAGACCATTTTGTATTTTTAGGAATAGTTTAGTGGTCATTTTTGTATTTTACCCTATTTTTTAAAGATAATGGTATGAATCAACCGAATTAGATAATTCAATATTCTGATATATAAAAGAAAAGTTGGACTCGATTTTAATTGATGAACATGTCGGTGGATGCCACGAGGAAGAAATTGGACCTTTCCACAAAATCTTTTTCTTTAAATATGATCTTAATTCTTTTTTGATGAGCAGTAGAAGGTGAAAGATAACAAGATTTCTATTTCGTTCATCAAAAAATAGAAATGAAGAACCAGATGCTAGATCAGGTCATTGGAGTTCCGATCAAATCGGCAACGTATCGAGTTGAGAGAACGCCAAGACGATACTTACCGGAGACTGCAGGCCAGTATCGGATTCCATCATCTGCTGAAGGGTCTAACACATTTAGAAAAAGTATGTGCTCCCTTTTAATCTTTAAAGGGTTTACAAATTCATGATGATGATGTTTCTTTAGTACTAATGAGAAAGTTTCTGAATTGCAGGCAAAGGAAATTTGTTCTTAAAAGGATGAACAAGCTTGGGAAGAAGGCTGATACTTTCGCACATGGAGTCCGAGAACATGGTATGATACACTCTAACGTCTAAACATATATATAGGTATATATGTACGCATGTATATGAATACTGAAGTTATCTTTGAATATGCAGTGAAGCTAGGACCAAAGATCACCGAAACTGTGAAGGGAAAGTTGAGTTTGGGGGCAAGAATTCTTCAAGTAGGAGGCGTGAATAAGATATTCAAACAATTGTTTCGTGTTGGAGAAGGGGAGAAGCTGTTAAAGGCATGCCAATGCTATTTATCAACAACAGCAGGCCCCATAGCTGGTTTGCTTTTCATCTCATCTCATCTCATCTCAAAAGGTCGCCTTTTGCAGTGACAGATCAATCAAAATCCCATCTCCTAATGAAGAATTCCTCAGAGTCCATTACAAGGTTAGTATCTTTTGTCTGTTTTCCCCTCTCAAACCGAATAATGTTGCACCCCGCAATTCTGATGTTTCTGTATGCCAATTTTGATATGCAGGTAATGATTCCACTTGAGAAAATAAAGGGAGTTAATGAGAGTGAAAACATGAAGAAGCCATTACAGAAGTACATGGAAATTGCGACGGTAGACGGTTTCGATTTCTGGTTCATGAATCACCAGAAAGCTTTCAAGTACCTTCAGCAGGCACTCTCCCAAAGATTGCTACAAGTCACTTTCTAGGTGGCTTACACATGTTTCATCCAATTGTTACTTGTTGATTAAATGTGAAAAAAACCCCATCAATCTTACAATTGTAAATAGATTTGTTTCATAAAAATCTGGAATATTAATAACTACAATCAACCCATTTCAGCAACTGTGAAAAGCTTTTCTTGCTTGAATATATATATATTATAATCAACAAGTTTTTAATCAACAAGATTAATAAAAATCAATACTTTTATAATATTTTGATGAAATGTAAGGTTAAAATTTGAGATTAAAAGATGTTGGGAAAAATGAGTTTAAAAAAAATTTACTAACAAGTGTTTGATTTGGTGACTGATGACCTATGGTCAGCTTTTTGGGAGATTCCAGTTGTTGGTTGTCAAATTCTAGACAGTATTTATAATTTTAAGTTTTGACAAAGAATATTAGAGAGAAAGAAGAGAGCGAATGGAAAGAAGAAATGAAGAGGGAAAAGAAAAAATTGTCTAAATCGTTATTATTTCAATTTTAAAAGTTAGATTTTGATTAGTAATACAAGAACTGATGATTAAAAAATATATTTATTAGAATTTAACTATTAGTCCCAATAAAGTTTTAGGTTTTTTCAAAAAAGGATACTTGAACTTGAACAGTCTTGTAAAAATGAAGAGGGAGAAGAAAATAAAGTGATAAAATTTTAGTAAGATTTCAATTGACAATTGTCGTTGGTCAAATCTTTAGACAATCCTTGTCCTTTCCCTAAACCCAATTAAGATTAATTCCGCGTCGAACCAATGTCAACTTTCTTTCTTTAATGATAATTACAATATAGTATTTTTTTAATGGTTAATTACAAGGGTTATAATTTAGTACACAAGCCGTGTAAAAAATTACACAATACTTTTATAAAATTTAAAACCTAAATATAAAACCCTAACACCCTAAAACCTAATATATGATTTTAAATCACAAAACTTTAAATTCTAGCTATAAACCTTAATTGGTACATCTTTAGACAATCCCCTAACCTAAAACCCTAAAATTGATTCAAAATTAGCCAAAAAAACTTATATATTTAAAATAGTGTATAAAAATATTTTTTTTCTAATTACAATATAATATTTACTCAAATCAAAATCTCTTAAATAAAATCATTCTTTTTTCACCGGCCACTTCATTAGGTTTCAATGTCAACTTTTTTTTTTTTAATCTAAAAACATGAGGTTAATATTTTTACTCAAACTCCTTTAAATATCGACCATTAGACTTAGACAACTGCCCCAACAGATCTAATTGGAAACAAACAGTAACAGTTATACCAAAATACAAAGCGCCAATTGTTCTGAGGTCTATCATAATACAGACATTCTGCATTTCAACGCTCAAACATTGTGGACATTAGTTATCTTCCTTTTTAAAAAAACAATATACATATTTAAAATTTGGGTATGCACCATCACAAACAAATCTCTCCCCAGTTCTTCTGTGAAATCATTCTTGGTCACCCATACAAATATGCAGAAAATATAGGCAAGAAGTACTCAGAAGTTAGCTTAATTATACATACCTGGTGCTGTTCCTCCTGCCCCAGAACTTCTTTTTCACCTTGTCAAGTGCACCTTCTTCACTCCCAAGTTTATTCAATACCACTTTTGTTTCTCGTAATCTCCTGCATAATCCTTCTTCCATGTTTCAAACATCTGCTTCAACCTTCGAAGTTCGCGGTCCAGGTTCAGGCTTGCGTCTACCTGTCCTGATTTTACTTCCACCAAGAACTTTGCATCGTCACCGAAAACTTGACTCCTCTGCTCAAATTCCTCTGCCAACCGGCTTATAACACTCAGGCCTGCACTCATTGGTCTCAATCCGTTGCTCTCGGGGACCTTAAGGTTGCTTCCTGCATCCCAGCTGTATTCTCTATCGTCACTTGTGTTAACTGATGCATCTGAACTTCTCTCCGACTCGTTGACTGCTAGGCTTTCTTTGCAATGGAGAGACTTGATTGAAGAGACCTCATTTGTTTCTGCCACACTTCTTCCATGGACTTCATTTTTTGCTCATATTCAGACCAACGGTTCTCGTATTGTAGGAGCCGCTGGTGGAGGATGTCGTTTTCCTCTTCTTTCTCCCTCAGAGCAGCCTCAGCTTTAAGAACTCTGCGCTGTAGTTCAGCAAGAAATGATGACTTGACCAGCACTTCATCTGATTCATTCACCTGTATCGGAAATTAGAGCATCTCAACTCTCAAATGCAAATAATATAAGGATGAAAGCAAGTATCTTCAAAGAAAAAGTTGAAATTAACCAAAAGCAATCAATCCTAACTTGTAGGGCCTGGGTTAGAATAACAATCAAAAGTCAAAACGACACTGCAACAGTTAAAAGAAAGAATCAACAACAAAAATAGGATCGTACAACTAATTGACAGATTGGTCTGCTAACTATTTGGAAAAACATTATTTATGACGTTCTTTTGCAAGATTGGCCAATATTTTCCGAGCAGAGTGACTGAACTGCATAACGAACTAAGAAAAATTTGGAAAAAAAATGGCAGGAGACAAAAGAAGATTGGAGGGGCATGAGATTCAATGCCAATTTCTGGAAGTATTTGGCATTTAATATTCCCAAGCATCAGTATGCGATCTAAGATGCATGTCGGGGGGAAAACAATATTTAACATAACTCCTCAGAGAATGCGATTTGATAAACAGTAAAAAGGAATTACAAAAATATCAAGCCACAAAAAAATTTATGACTGAAGCACAATAAGATGGTCATTGTACCTTAGAGACCCCAGACTTGAATCCAATATCTCCAGAGCACCTTCTGACCAAGCAGCCACGAATAGCTGCAGCATAGAGCACATATGATTGTTAAATTTAACATACAATTTCAGTGGCATGATTTTTAAACACCGATTGTGCAGAAGAAAATATGTCAAACCTAAATCTGCTTTGTGTATTGCTCCTATATCTTTCTAATTTTTACAGCCAAAACCAAATTTATCATATTCACTTATGGACTGCATTCAATTACATACAACCTTCAATGTCTTCCAATAATCCTTTTTTAACTTTCACATGAATTATAGAAGGCACTTTGATGTATATATACTTAACATAAACAAACTAGTGGTTGAAATGCAAAAACATCTCCACCCTCAATTTGACCCGACGGTGGCAACCAGAAGCCTGGGCTATTTCCAGTTCTGAAGTCCAGTTTGAAGAAAACACAAAGCAGTATATTGCATTGCATGTTTATACTTAAAATTCAAGTGGAGAAAGAAAACCTAAATGCATACCTGATTGAATCACAATCGATGCATCACTGATGTTCTTGAATGTTCTCTTAGTATTTCTCCCTTTTATCTGCTTTTGTATAATAACAGCAGCTCTGTGTCTCTGCAGAAAGACAGCATATTCTTTCCTGGTTTTCTCTCCTCTGACAACTGCAGTAAGAGATTTAAGAAAATCAAGTTTTGAAAATTCATTATTTTGCATATATATAATTTAAAGCAATATAAAAAGAAAATGGGAATACATGACTGTAGGGTGATAGTTCCTCTTTGAAGCTCCTTAAAGTGGAAGCGAGCTTGGTACCCTCTAAAGCAGCTTTGAACACGTAAAATGCCATGAAGAGTATTATTCCTTGTATCCTCAAGAACCCCAATCTGCATGAATAATGTTGTTTCAATTTATCAAGATAAGAAGATAAATTTTGCAAAGTTTTTAAAATGTTTTTACTATCAAGAGATACACCATTGATTGCAATGTTTCCAGGCAAATTTCTTTTAGTGTACCTGTCCAGTACGGAAAAACAATTTTGTGTAGCCAACTTGATACATCTCAGGCAAAATGTTAAATTGATGAAGAATTGCAACTGAAACACTAAGTGGATCTTGCGAGGCAGCATTTTCCACTAGAAGAAAACCATACCTGAGGAAAGGTGCAAAGCAAACCAGCACCACCAATCAATATCAACCAAAACCCAAAAGAAAAAAAAATGGAAAAGAACTAGATACTGACCAATTATGTATTAACTCTCAAGCCTGTCTAAAATAGGGAAAGAAAAGAAAAGAAAATGCTTCTGGCTTTGACAAAGAGAATAATTTCCTCTTTTATACCTTCTGGCAAACTTCTGGTGGGACATTCTGGTTGGAAAGCCAGACCGTGATATACGAACAACCTCTAGGACTCCACAACATCTCAATTGCTGCAGAACGAGCCCTTGCTCATATGATCCAGGAGACTGAAAGTTGTTGGGCTTTATACAACGAATGAAATGTGGTGTAGTGCTCTCTAGACGTTGCATTAGTTGGAAGAGTTGACCCTGTACCATAGAAAGTAAAATAAGGAGGAATAGAGGATAAATTAACCATTAACCGTAATATCCAAACAACAATAGAATACCATATACACTACGAAAATTTTCGAAGGACAAAACTCTAGCTTCTTTTATATTCCTCCACCCCTATTCTACATTCACAAAGAGATTGAAATCTTTTATATGTCAAACATGTAAACATGCTAAATCAATATTACATCTGGCAATAGAGTAAGTGCTGAAAAATAATACAACAGTAATCTGAAAAAGGATGACAACCGCCACAATTATTAATCTTATACACCTCCCTAATCACTGGGATTGTCGTGCCTCCTGTCCATGGTTGCTAGGTATTTTATCTCTTAAGGAACATTAAGGGAAAAAGATAAAATCGAACTACTAGAAAAGAAAAAAAAACTTTTAAAACAATTCATGACTTCACTCCATTGAGCACAAGTGGACTTCATACTAATATTAAAGAATCACCATAGGCAAAAGAAAAGTACATATGCCAATAAGCAATGAAATTAGTCTTTATATGACAGAAAAATGAGAATTAAGAGATTTATTGTTAATTGAAAAGGTTTTAAATGCAACACAATAAAAGGTGGGTCTTGAGATTTAAATTTAGACCAACAAAACAGATGCAAGAATCACATTTGAGACAATGGATAACCCATCCCAAATTGATCAAGATTTCATTTTATGTGGCCTAGATAGTTGACACAAAAAATAAAAGAGGACAAAAGAAACTTCAAGATAAGATAAATAATGGCCAATTTTGGCTTAAGATGTAAATGAACCCTAGAGCAAGAAGCAACAACTTTTGCAAAAGTAACAAAATGTCATTACACACAACACAAGGATAAGAAGATCAAAACTATCTGCCGCCCATTACATCAAAAGAAGGGGGGTAAATACCAATCAATGGTACATATATACTAGTGCGTCTAATTCAATAGAAGCTTCTATCACATATTCATGCTTATTACGTCATGAAGATTGACAATACTGAAAGAAGTGAACACTTGAAATTTGGAAAGAACTTCACCTTAAATTTAGTTGCAACACTCAACTTTTGAGAATCTGCACCACCAGCCTTATGTAAAGGACCAACTACAGGCTTTTCGGATTGGTTAAGCATATTTGATGCAAATGCTTGAGGAAGGTGACAGGAACTCGAGGACAGTAGTTGAATTGAATCCAGGTGCAGTAAGTCTCTGTTCTTCTCTAGAAATCCAGTTGTGTCATATATAACCTGCGTTGGGGCCAAGATGAATTGTCAAATTTGTCCAATTTTGTCATTTTAACTATCATAATTATGATTAATCACTACGTTAACACGCATGGAGGAAAATCTAGTAAAAACTAAAAGTGACATCTTTCTTCCACCACCAATATGTCACGCAAGTACCTTTGAAACACAAGAGGAATAATGAAATCGACAACCAACAAGAAAAGTACCTCTCCAGCAAAATGAGAGACAGTGAAAGCTTTCTCTCGCTCTCCCCTAAAACAAGGATTCGAATGCAGATGCTGCTTGAGCTTGTTGGCAAAGGTGTAGTCTGTGCCATTAGGAAAAGTGGACTCCTCATTTAACAAAGACAATAATCCCAAAGGTTTCTGCATCAAATTTAAAACTTAAGATTTGAAGAAGCACATTTATAAATTGATGCTGCAAAGAATATAAGATATCAGTACTAGAAGCAAGCGTCAATATTTCAGACATGATGATGAACCACAAGATCAGACTAGCACTAAAAACAGGACAACCTCCACAAGACCTTAAGTTAAGACATTTATACAAAAGTACTTCATTATTTCCTAATCCATGCCCATACAAGAAATGCATATCATGAAGTTGAAGCATTAAAATGAACCCCTTACCTTTTCAAAAAGATGGAGACAATCTTGGTTGTCATCAAAATCAACTTTTGTCCAATCAATTCCATCTTGAATATATTCCTAAAGGGGGAAAGGATCAGTAATTGTGCAATTAACAGGTCTTGTTTGGATCAGATCACATTAATACCCTAATAAAACTAACCGACCAGTGCATAAGCAAAGCAATGTATTATTATTTTATATAAAAAGATCATTTCAAGAGTGTTTCTAGAGCAAGATGATCTTTCAGCATTCTTCTCTGCATTAGTTCATGCTGAATAAAGTTTATGCATGCCCTATCATTAATTAAAGTTAAGTTCAACCATCATCGCTGAAGATTCAACAATTCATTACACTAACTCTTCCCTGCCAATGTATGTGCAAAGAAAACTGTAATATTTGTTATTACTTCATACTAATTCATGATTCTTTACAGCCACTATTTCACATTATTGAGCCAGTTCAAAACACACTGAATCAAAAAGGTTAAAGAAATCTATTAAGCTTCGTCAGGTTCTAAATGCCATGACAGCTCAGATCAATCAACTGAACTCTTAATCCAATCATATGAAACATAAAACAAAAGCTACCTCCTGCTCCAACTTGAATAAATGGCGATTAAAATGCTGCTGCAATCTCTCATTTGCATAATTAATGCAGAACTGCTCAAAACTATTTCTCTGTAGAGAAGAAAAAAAATGTTGGTTGAATAACAAAAGAAATTTTCAATTTGGATGTACAAGGAGCCATAGAGACATAAAGAGAGAATAAAGGCATTATTAAAACATACATCAAATGATTCAAAGCCATAAATATCAAGAATGCTGATAGATCTGCCAGTTAGCCTCTTGCCAACAGCAAGTGATTTGTTAATTTGCTCTACCAGCCACTCAAACAAACAAGCATAAATTGATTTAGCCAAGGCATCTCTCGTCTCAATCGCCTGAAAATTAAAGAATAATTTTATCATGAATCTCAACAAGTCTTACTATGAGAATATAGATAAAATCACTTCAACTGTAAAAAGTTAGATTCTAGGATAATCATCAGTCAGAGAGGTCCATAAACAATGGAGGACATAGTAGTAAACATCTTTAACTTTTGATACCTAATTAAGAAACAGAAGTAAGTGATTTAGAAACCTTGTGAAGCAACAGTGTCATGCTGGAAGCACAAAGCTAAACAAAATAACAAGATCATTTAACTCAGCCAGTAGAATGAGAGTAATGTCTTGAAATTATAAACGTCATGCTAATTTAGGCAAAGCATATACAGCACTACTGCAAACCCGAAGATGTTAAACATTCAAGTTCAGCCATATTCGGTTCTCTAATGTGATTCTTCAAAACATAGCAGAGCAGTCATATCCAAATTAATTTCCATAATCATGGCATCAATTCAGAGAGATGTGGATATAAGGTAGAATAGAAAGAGAACAATACTTGGGACCAAAGTAATTCAAACCTTCTTCCATCCAGCCAACAAACAGGCCATGATGGAGAAAAAAGGATGTCACAGAAATGTTATTGAAAATTTAAACATGGAGAAATTCTAGATCTAAAGAAACTGTCTTTTACATGCTCTATCGTAAACTGAAATAGAATGCTTACACTTTTTATGACCTATTAGACAAATTATAGCATAGTATTTGTATAGAGAATGATTCTTAGTTTATTACCTGTGATAGTGTTAGTTTTTGGACAATATTATCATTACCAACTCGCATTTTACGAGTTGATAAAGCCAGACTAAGGTCCGCAATGTCACATCCAATCAACTTGGCAACATTGATTAAACCTGAAAAGTAATAGTAAATTCAGAGATTAGATGAAGACCAATCAAAACCAATATGAATAAAATAGCATGGACCATTTAAAAGCAGAAACAAGTGAGATACATAGGAAATGAAAGAAGGCATATCAGCAGCATTAAAAGGGAAAGAGATGAGAGGCAAACACAACTGCCTAATACAAATAGAAACAAATAAAAAAGAGAAAATCTAGTAACAGGACATCACACCTTGACCCTGGCAAAAATATTGCCATAAAATAAAAATAAAATATCTAAATCAACAAACAAGTGCAACTGGGGTGTAAACAAGCCATCTATCTTAGGAAGGTACTTGGTTCGGCTCATCATTGAGAGTCAGGCTTGAGCTCAAGCAACTTGAAATATTAAACAAGCCAAATTTGAATATCTCAATGATTGACTTGAGTAGCTGACGAGCCTCCTAATCGAGCTTTCTTATATTTATTAATATTGAGAAATCTCAATTCAAACTCGGACTTGAGGTCAAACACAGATAATCAAGTTTGAGGTCAACTATGAATCAAGCTTTCAGTATTACACTGAATTAAACTTGATTGCACTCAAGTTTTAGCCTCAAATTTCTTTGAGCCACACTCAAGCTCAAGCATCTTATAGCTTGAACTTGTCTCTGCTCAATTACACTCCTAGTTTAAATAAACAAATTGGACTCAAACTATTTTTTAAGCATCTAACCTAAAACTAATTGGCAATAAGAACTTAAATATAAGGCCAAAGCAAAGGCTGAACTTTAGTTTGGGTTTCTCCTGTGCCTCTTTTCATTTTCCCCTCTCCAAGTAAAGTCAAAGAGGAGATTGAGGGAGGAGGGTGGGGTAAAGGCCATATGGTTGAATTTTCGAACATCTATGAAGGGTCATGAGGTATAATAACAAAAAAGAAGAATTTAGAAACAAAAAACCAATCCAAAGAATCTTTCACGTGATTTACGGAAATTTCTTACTTTCATCTTCCACAGCTTCAACATGGTTTTCATTATCAATCATGGTGAATGACACATTTCCCAACCACAGTACTGCAGCAAGCATTGCGAATACACTCTCTTGGTCTTCTTTGCTAACATGGACAACATTCAAAGCTTCCTAAAATAATACACAAAACAGTATATGCCAATTACTATCTCAATTTTAAAGTATGAATCATGACAAACATAAATGGATCAAAGAGACATATTCACAATAAATAAGCAAGTACCTTAACTACGTGAAATTGTTCAGCGTCATCAACCCCAGTAATAGAATAGCAATTACTCTGCTTCAAATATTTATACTCATCCACATCCTTCAAATTTAGCTTTTCTGTGGGCCATAATTGAATGAACAAAGGCAAAGAACATAATTTGATAAGAAGATAGAACATGATTCTTCAAATAAGAATATTATTCCAAAGAAAACTAACAGCATAAATAGGAATGCAACAACTAAACTAGTTATTATCTCATGGATACTTTTCAAATGCCACATTTAGAGGAGCCAAAACCATAACATATACATTTTCAGACCTTCACACCCTAAGAAAGCTCAAATTCGAATTGAACATAAAAAAAGCAACAAACTTGAGACAATTGCTCAAAGATGAATATTAGACTAAAGAAAGATAAAGATAGCAATAAACTTGCCTCGGAGAGCATGAGGAGCACCAGCACAAAGCTGATAAAATATATGGTAAGACCTTTCTCCCTCTGCACATTGGACCACTCTAGACTGTTCATATAATAGATTAAATCAGCAACACATATTTCAGAAAAATAATAGATTCAAAGGCACATGGGAACAAGGTGGTGTAAAAATTACCTTCTCTAGTAGAACTGCCGTGTGAAGAACAAATTCAAACTTGATGTTAGTCACTCATTTCATGATGGAGAAATAAATATGCTCAAATAAATGAATATCATTTCAGGATCTAGTAGTAAATGCATTACAGGTTTGAATTTTGGCTCCAGATATTTTTCCAGTTTCACTAAAATGAATTTCAATCAACTTTCCCTGACAAATAGTAACCAAAATATTAGTAGCTGAAATCTAATCAAATTTCATCAAATTCAAATTCTATGCAAATTGGTAAACCAAGGTAAACTTTGATAGCCATCAAAGAAAATGGAACTTACAAAGCGGCTTGAGTTGTCATTTCTTAATGTTTTTGCATTCCCAAATGCTTCTAGGATAGGATTGGTCTTCAATATTTCGTATTCTATTCCACTCCCACCACCAAGAACTGCCAAGTATTGCATTGCTATCTTTGCTGTCTCAGTTTTTCCTGCTCCACTCTCACCACTACAAGTAAATAGCAACACAACCATTACATACATGTACACACGTGAAAAAAAAAAAAAAAGCTATAATAAATCCCTGAAATGTGCTCTGTGGTTATGATCAGATATTTCATAATACAAATTATTAAAAATGTAATTTAATCTTATGAAATTTAAGGCTTTACAATTTACATTCCACATAATGTATTTGCCAAACTGAATTAAAGTAGCACAGATATCAAAATGTAAAGGGATGCAAATCAAAAAACAAAATATCACATGCACAGACAAAAATAGTCTATATAGTATAAGTCAGACTAATCTAAAGTACAAAAAATAACAACAACATCCTTGAAACTTGCAAAAGGGAGAAAAAGAGGAAAGATCCAAAATTTACCTAGAATGGTTAAGTGCAACTGTACAAAAGATACTTTACAAATTTACACACAAACTTAGACATGCTAAACGTAGAATGAATCAAAACTCAGAGCACCAACTATAATAGGAGGCAAAGATGAGGTAACTCTTCAATAACTGTGTTCCATTTTTCATCTTAATTGCATCCTAACTCAATAGAAGTATTTGTTACAGAAAGAGTTGCATGCATGTTTCAACAAGTCCTAAAGTCCCAGCATCTGAGAAGCAATGGACTTTTTAAAGTATTTGATCCTTATCACCAAAGAAAGCAGAGATAAATAAGAAAATATCTTTAAAGCCAAAGGAGAAACTGATTACTTCTATTGGCACAATATTGTATTTTTATTCAACAATTGTCTACAGAATGTGTTACTAGTTTTCCATTATCAAAAATATCAAATAAGGCATCTGTTCAGGATACGCATAAAATAAAACTGGTGGAATCCATGTAAAATATATTAACAGAGAAGGGGGAAATGAGAAAGAATATCAACCTTATGATGATAGATTGATTTACTTCATCTGCCCAAAAAAAAAGAACCATATTAAAAACATAAGCTCCTGATAATAACAAAGTTGATAAAAATAAAAATCAAATCTAACAACTTTAAGAAACAGAAAGTACCTCGTGTCATTTCCCGGATGGCTGTGTCTGCAATTGCATAGACATGTGGACTCTCAATGGATTTATTCTTGTATGCTTCCATGTAATCATTGCCATATAATGGAACTTTCTTAAAAGGATTAATGGCAACCAAAACTGGTCCTGCTTTTGTCTAGATCGAGTATGATTATAACAATAACAGTGTTAGAGGAACACTTACCTTTAGATGCAGGTTAAAAATTTATATAAAACAAGTTTGAGGTCTTACATATATCATATTTTGATTGTATCTATATTGCAGATTGAACAACACTGATGGCTCATTTAAGTAACTAAGTTGCATGAGATCATCCACGCCATCAAGGATATCAGGATTTGCAGGTATCAAACTATCAGAGTTCACCTTCAAAACCTACAATTGGAATACAAGTGAATGCATATCTACTTAAGGTAGGAACTTATAGTCCATGCTTTCTTAATATATGCTTACTTTCCCACCAGGAAGTGAAATAGCAGACTTTTGTCCTGAAAAACATTATTCTCCCCAGCTATATCCCATTTTGTAGTTTAAAACATAAGACTTATATTATAAACAGCAAGAAAGCAATTCAGCAGTTCAATGAGATTTTAATTATATATAAATTTTAAATCTATTCAAAATAAATATATTAAAATATTAAAAAATTATATTATTTAAATATATTTTTTTTAATATTTTATTTAAATAAATAAATATTTAAAACTAAATGTTATTATTTGGATATTAATATTAATGGTAATTTTTTGATTTAGAAGAAGTATTTCATAATAATAGAAGGCCTAATAATAAAATCTTAATTAAAAAGATAAGAAAAAAATTTTAATTTCCCTGTTCAGTATCAAAAACACCATTTTCAACTCTCTTGTGAATCAACAACCTTGGCCCCTGAATCACCATTTTTTCGATGGGGAAATCAAATTGATTAAACCATTGTTTCCCAAATTTATATCAAAACATCCAATTAGATCAGATATTTGGAGAACCCATGAACTTGTCCAAAATCAACAGGCAAAGATTTAGTGGTGTGGGAAGGAGGAACTCCAGTTTTCTGAGACATCTTCTCCTAAGTCCTAAGTGGTGCACAAATCTGAGGTATGAGCTTTAAAGGAATAAAAAGGCTTGAGATTAAAAAGGTAAACATTTTTCAGTTTTCTTCAAAAGTTCTATCTAACTGTTAATCTTACTCTTCTTTTTGACGTTTTTTATCCAGGCAATGCAAATGGCGGGGGGGGCACTGTTTAAGATACAGACCCTAGTGCTCTTCAATCATCAGTCACCATTAACAAGCTCAAAGCTTATAAGATGGTTAAAGCATCAACTATCACAGCTGGAATTTATTATGATTAAACAGTTGGAAACATTGCAACTTCATAAAAGCCTTCAGCAAAGTTAAATCCTATCTAATATCAACATAAAATCCCTTCAAATCTTAAATCAAATCTTCAAGCTTCATGTAATTTCACCATTCCTTTATAAAAACAATTTAAATAATATAAATAAGAAGCAAATAGATAATTAATGACCCTTTCAAAGCCGTATAAAATAATTGTCAGAATTAGAAACATCCCTTCATTTCTCTATTTTCTCATGAAACAGACAAGTATTAAGCCTTACAAAACACCAAACAACATGCCAAATCTAATGTGATTCAAGCAAGCAAGAAAATAGAAAATAAAAAGCAGGAATATCGAAGTTTCCTTCTCTTACCTGAAAACAAAATGAAATTGTTTACTTCAAATCCAGGTGAGTACTTCAAAGCCTCGGTCGATCTCAAAACCCTAGAAAAAGTTCCACATTCCAAGTAATTAACATTACAAACGAAGAAGCAAACTAAAATGCCGGCAAAAGCAAGTTTAATCTTTTTAAAGTAAAGCCTTAAAAGGAAGTTCAGTGTATATACTCTTTAAATAGAGTAGAAGGACAGTGTACAGGTATGTTTGGCTTCTGAGAAAATGCAGAGAAAATAAAAAGAAAAACAAATAGAAAATTGGAAGGCAGAAAAGGATGCAGCTTTCTTGCTGGCCTCTGCTTTTTCTCTCTGCTTAACAGTTCACACTTCAATGGAAAATCTCTTATTCTTTTTTATTATTTTTAAGATACAGACCCTAGTGCTCTTCAATCATCAGTCACCATTACTATGATTTATTTCCTATTTTGGTCATCATCAACAGTTTTTTTTGGCAAAAATATAAATAAACAGTTGGAAATGTTTCCTTCTAAATTTTGGCAAAATTAAAACTATCTTTTTTCAACATAAAATCCCTTCAAATCTTAAACCAAATGTTTCCTTCCTATTTAATTTCACCATTCCTTTTAAAAAAAAATTAAATGATATAAATTTTATATTTTTAAATTTTCATGTCATTTCTTATCTCTCCTATTAAATAATATATGTTATTTTATAATATTTTTATTCATTTTAACAAGAAACAGACACGTATCAAGCCTTACAAGTGGAATAAAAAGAATGAAAAAAGTCTAATGTGATTCAAGAGAAGCAAAAATATAGAAAATAAAAGTGTCACCATCCTATTAAAGTTACACGTGCCACCATCTGAAAACAAAATGAAAATGTTTGATTTCAAATTCCTTTTATTCTACTCGGTCGATCTCAACGTGTCATCAAAAGTTCTTTAAATAAAAATATTATAAAATTATATATAACTGAGAAGCAAACTAAAATGAAGAAATGACAAGGAAAATTAAAAATAAAATTCCAAAGCCAAAAAAGGAAGTTCAGTTTTTAAATAGTTTAAATAAAATAGAAGGAAACATAACGTTAGTGATGTTTTTGCTTTTGAAAAAATAGTTTGATGAAAAATAAAAAAAAAACATAACGTTAAAATTTGAAGGCAGAAAAAAATGCAGTTTTTTGAAAATAGGAAGAAAATCTTAACAGTTCACATTCAATGGAAAATCTCTTATTTTTTTTAATTATTTTTATTTGTTTAAAAGGATTATGGAATTCCCATTTTTAATTCAGTTTTCCCTCAAAATTTTGAATTTTGGAGGCTTTTTAATTACCGGATACCGACCGTATTTAAATGAAGACTTTCACGTTTTACGAATCTAATATGGAAAAGACTATTTTGCCACTTTAATTTCAAAATATTGCCGGCGGAGTATTTTTTTGTTTTTTACTAATCTTTGTGTTAATTTGAAAATGTTTTGGTAAAAGAAATAAGGGTGGTCCCAACCTTTGGGAATTTTTACAAGCTATAAGATATATATATATATTAATCAAAATAATATAAAACATTTTATACAAAAGATTAAACCTCATATCTTAAACTATAAACTCTAAATCTTACAAACTAAAATTTTAAATTCTAAATAAATCGAATAACATTAAATTAAGTAAGTTCGTGTAATCTATTTTTATACAGTCTTTGTATAATATATTAATCAAAATAATATAAAATTAACAGAAAGCGTTAAAGTTATGATTTATTTTTTATTAAGAAAAAAAATCACTTACGACATAACATGCACTATTAATCATGTCCTAACCATTATAATCAGCAATCAAAAGAGTTAAAATCATATGTGGTGGTATTTGAAAAAGCATTCAAAACTGATATCAACTACATTGTTCCAACTTTTCGGATAAATTATAAAAATATTGTTTCCCATTTTTTTCACAAATATGGCACAATCCAAAATAATTTCAGAAATATTGAGAATGCTACACTGAATTTAAAATAGTTCTTTTAGAACCCGTCTTCAAACAGTGATTTGAATACTTGAATAAAAAATAAGTCAGTTCCTTTAGACTCGACTTTAAACAATAAAAAAAAAGAAGACAAGAGTTTTACCTACCGTCTTCAAACAGTGTGTGCTACCTGCACTGCCTCCACGTGGCAGCTATGCAGGCTGGTCATTGTTCAAAGTTGGTGAGAGGGCACACTGTCGTCGGCGTAAATAGGGCAAAGGGGTGCAGCTGGTTCAGCTTTGAGCATGCATAAGGGTGCAGGAGTGGCAGGTATGTCTGCATGCATGCATGAGGGTGCTCGGGAAGGGTATTTTTTTATGATTGGGGGATGGGTTGGTGGATTGAGTGGTTAAAATTTAATTTTTAGGGTGTTAAATAGTGGTTGAAGGTGGAAAATGGTAGAAGAAAATATTTTGGGTTGATAGAGTAAACAAGAAGGGGAAGAAGATTTAGTGAAAATATTATAAGTATAGATGTATATTTTAATTTAGTAATATTAGTTCATTAATTTAAATTTAATTTTTTTAAAATTGTATGTTATAGTATAATTAGTACGAAAAATTGATTTTCATTTTTTTATTTAGTATTGATGGTGATTAATATAAGTTTAATGTTTGATGTTTTGAATATGTTTGTGTTAAATATGTATTTGAAGGTTTGGAGAAAATTGAGTAAAGAAGAAGATGGAATACTTTGAGAAAATATAGTAAGGAGAGGTGTGTTTTATTGTTTAATTTAGTTTCATTAGATTTATTTTAATATTTAAATTGTATGTCATATTATTATTATTATAATATAACTATAATAAATAATGATTTTTAATTTTTGATGTTTGAATATTTAGAGAAAATATAGGGAGAACAAAAATATTGTTCCCCATTTTTTTCACAAATATGATTTTAATGTTACTGCTATGCATTTTAATTTTTAATTTTGGTTCATTAGTCATATTATTATAGTTAGTAAGAAAATGTAATTTTTTAATTTTGAACTTTAGTATTGATCATAAATATAATTTTAATGTTATTATTATTATTTTGTATTTCTAAAATTTTGAGTATTTTAATTTAGTAGTAAGTAAGGTAAGTTGAATTATTTATTTTTAATTTTTTTATAATTTGAATGCATGTAGTAGAGAATTTTTAATTAATGGTGATTAATTGATTTAAATTTAATTTAATAAGTTGATCTAGTTATGTAATTTTTAATTGTGTGTATTAGTTTATATTTAAATTGCATGTGTGTAGTAGTAGACCTAGTAGAATTGTCTCGGATTATTTTTTATTTAATTATGATTATTATTATTTTAATGTAGTGGTGTAGTCTCGGGTTACTAATATTTTCTTACTTATCATGTAGGATGGCTGATCAAGCTCCTATTTTAAGATTACAGGATCGACACATTACTAGTGTTAGGGTTGATGAGATGGTACAATTTTTTTAATAATTTATTTATTAGAAAATCAGTCATTTTTTTAATTTTTTAATAATTATGTTTAAGTACGTTAATTACAGGATATGGAGGATACATTTAAACATTATTGGAGCATGGTAAAAAAATCCCTCAGACGATAGAATCATGCATTTCTTGCAATGCGACATTCATTCGTGGGTACAAGTTGGTTCCCGAGTTGATTACTACTCTAATTGAGCGTTGGAGACCGAAAACACATGCATTCCATATGTCGTGTGGAGAATGCACGATCGCGCTAGAAGACTTGGTCATGCTTATCGGGGTCCTGGTAAACGAGAAGCCATTGATTGAGCCTACTGTGAGTTCAGTTAAAAGTATTTGTGAAAAATACCTTAGGAATGTGCCATATGGAAGTAATGTGAAAGGGTCTCATATCAAGTTGACTTGGTTGCAAAGTGAATCTTGACTCAATGACTATAGTACGGTTGATGAGATTTGGAAGGAAAGTCAAGCATATATTTTGCAGCTGATTGGAGGGATACTGATGCCGAATAAATCTAGCAATCTGGTCCATACACGGTATCTACCTTTTTTTGGATACTTCTTGGGAAGTTGGTAAATATAGTTGGGGATCAACCATATTAGTGTTCTTGTATCGTGAGTTGTGTAAGGGCGCTATACTAGAAAATGGTTAGAAGGTAAGGGGTATTGGTGAATGTCTGTTGTTATTGCAAGCGTGGGCTTGGAAGCGACTTCCCTTTTTGACACCGATTGCTAGAACAGAGATATAGTTCCCTCTTGTTGCAAGGTTGTTGGGATGAACAATCAATGCAAGATGGCCAAGAGGGGGTGAATTGGAAATTTAAAATTTTGGTGAAAGCAATTGGAAAGGTAAGAAAGATTGGGACAAGATTTATAGTAGTTCAACCTTCTCAACAAGGTTTACATCCACTACCTTAACTATTCACACTAAGGATTTCTCAAATCCACTAGATTTGCTTTCCTTTTGAGGCTAAAGGACATAACCTTACAACTCTCTTCAGGCTTATACCCCAAAGTCTTAAGAACCATCACAAAGAGATATACAAATAGAGTAAATTGAAAATCCCTCACAAGGTTAGTGGTTTGCATAATTCTAGGCTCACTCAAACCCTAAAACTTGAATAAAATGGATACAAATAAAATTACTCGAGTGGGTTTACAAGATATTACAATAAAGGCCAAAGATTGTTGGATGTGTACTTGAATGCTTCAGACTTGTTGAATGATTGTTGTTGAAGCTTTGGATACTTTATTATATACCCCTTTATTGATTTCTAGCCGTTTGGGTAGTTGAGATATTGATTATAGCCGATAGGCTGCTATTTTCCTGCAATATATACTGCTTGGTGGCTAGTGGTATCTGTACTCGAGCTATCGTATCGGTACCTGCCATAGAAGAAATAGTCGTTTGCAACAAAAGGTATCGATACGCGTGAAGCTGTATCGATACAAAGTGTAACTTTTATAAGGGGTATTGGTACGGTCCGTACCGTATCGATACCAACTTTGCTCACAAGAATCTTGATAAGTTTTGTAAAAAAAATTCGTATCTATACGCCTATATGGGTATCGATACGAGTTAACTGAATTTTTCAAAGTTATGGTTCCAATAAACTGACAAGGCAACTATCAAAAATTAAATGAGAAAATTTGGAAAATCTTTAACCCCATATAGGTACGCATGAAGCCGTACCAATACTCATAAGAAAATTTGATTACCATGTTTGAAGGGCGTACCGATACGGCTACTCGCGTATCGATACCCTATAGCCGTTACGAATAAAACAGTTTTCCAGTAGCTAAAATTTGTACTGATACAACTTTAGGCGTATCAGTACTCCTGTTCCAAATTGGCTATTTTTGAGTACCAATCACTTAGGAAAACTTTGAGGCTTAATTTTTTGACTTAGAAATTATTTTAAGTTCGAATCCTTATCAATTTATGAGTCTTTAAAAGTCATAAAAAATTATTTCATTTTACAAAATAGTCTTTGTTATATCAAAATCAAATATAGGTTTATCAATCTCCCATTTTTTGATATTACAAAACTAAAATAAAATTTTAAGTCACTCCCTATTTATTTAAGGCTAAAAGATAGTTTGTTTTTTAAAAAGCCTTTTGAAAATTTTATATCTCATGCTTCTCCCCCTTTTTGTTAAATCAAAATCGGGAAATTAATGACAAGATATAAAGCACAGTAGCTCCAAAGATAAATAAACAACATAGATATTATAAAATTCAAAGCATAATTCAAAGCAACATTAAAATCCAACTTAAACTTAAAAACATAAACCAAAATAAATAGCATAATGGCATAGGAAATTAACTAAAAACAAGGTGCAAAAACTCAAAACCTAATAGATAATATGCTACGAGATGAATGAGATGCAAAGCCTAAGAGTCGTCATCATCTTCATTATCCTTGTCTTCATCTTCCTCATGATCATCACCAAGAGCATGACCACAGCATTCGGTATGAAACGCGATAAGGGTCATGTCCATCAAGGTTTGTCTGTTCTTAATGGAGACAACTCGAACATCTATGGAAGTAAAACGAGCATCAAGATAATCAAACCTTGCATCCATGATGACAAAGCGAGTGTCCAAGGTAGCAAACTTCCCATCAAGATATGCCACGAGGGCATCAAGGGAAGGTTGAGCAACTAGAGCCTCCGGGGGAATGAGAACATTCTTTACAGGATCGGCTTGAGCATCACTGGAAAAATCCACATTGCGAACCCATTCTCCATTGTAGAAAGTGAATTTGGATTGCCAGAGAGAACGATCATCGATGGGATGGGTGAGAGGCACTCTAAGATCAAGGGAACAATCTATCTCAAGTTTGTGGAACATGCAGCTAAGAGTGGTGCCATAGGTGAAGGAAGGCACAAGGGTGGTATGATGGTTTTGGACAATGAATACTAACTCGGCAAACATGATTTGGGCTAGGTTTAGGCATTTTTCCTCACGAAAACAATAGAGCCAAAAGTCATCGAGAACAGTTACAGAGCCACTATAGATTTAACCAAAAGTACTTTCATCATCCATACCCAAAAGTTCGACAATTTTAGAAGAATCATGTCAGAATTTCTTTTTCATGAGATAAGACTCAAGAGCTATGACCTTGGTTTTCTCTCGATTTAAAATACACCGGGCATTAGAGTAAAAAATAAGGACAAGATTTTTGTAAAGAATGTCTGGTATGCTTACAAAAGTCATAAATTTCCATTGAGTCATTAAACCGGGATAACGAAAGTTAAATTCATCGGAGCACATAAAGGACATAGAAACAACATGCTCACGAGGATTTTGTAAGATTGAAATTGTTTAAAATGATCCATAGCATTGGGAAATTCATTGGATAAAAAGTTGGTTTATGTTTGGTCTTGTACCATTGCTTTCTTGATTGGGATTTAGATTGGGAACGGTAGAACTAGACCCTAACTCTATTCTAGATATTTTCTTAGGAGGCATGGTGAAAAACCTAAAAAGTTCAAAATAAGGGTGTGCATTCGGTCAGTTCGGTTAACCGACCAAACTAAATTACCCAAAATCCATTAACAAATTTTTTTATCTTTTTAATCGTTAACCGAACTGAAATTTTTTCAAAAAATTTTAACCGAATAGAAAAAAAATTGGTTAATTCGGTCGATTTTTGAATTAACCAAATTTTTTTTTAAATTTTGGGTAAATTATGCAAATGGTCACTAAACTATGCTAAAATGTCTTTTTATTCACTAAACTTTTAGAAGTTACAAAATAATCATTAAACTTATTGAACTATTACAAAATGATAATTGACTCATTGCACGTTATAAATTATTGATAAATTTCGAAAAGTTTAATTACCATTTTGTAATAATTTAATAAATTTAATGATAATTTTGTGCTAATTTGATAAAGCTTAATGATTATTTCGTAATATATCAAAAACTTTAATGATCATTTTATATCTTTCGAAAGTTTAGTGACAAAAAATAAATAAGTATATAATATTTAATGATTTTAGTTAATTCGGTTAATTAGCTGGTTTCGAACCGAATTAACCAATAACTTAATTTTAAAAAAACTCTTAACCGTTAACCGGTACTACTTAAAATTAACCGACCGAATTAACCGAAAAAAATCAGTTCGGTCAGATAATTCGGTTAAAACCGAATAATACACACCCCTAGTTCAAACCATAAAAACATATGTATGCATAAACATCACATTCAATCCAATAAATCAATCCAATGATCAAGGTAGTATAAAAATCTATATTTTATAGTTTAAAATCATATACAAGTATAAAGAAAAATTTTGGTATAATTTAAAACCTGAAAACAATAAAATAAAAAAATATGAGTATAATTTTTTATTCAAACAAAAAAAATTCAGTTTTGAAAAAATTTTGTAAAATTTTTGAAAACATAGATATATACATCCTAAATATATAAATTTTAAACCTAAAACCTATACAAGTGTAAAGGAATTCGAAATTTAAAGAAAATAAAGTTTTTGCCTTGAGTATGGATGAATGAAGAGATGATGTGTACAGCTTGATGAAATTTACTTGGGTTTGATGTTGAAAACTAAAGCCCTCAAAGATTTAGAAGTAATTTGATGAAAAAATAAGAGATTTGGGTTGTTTTTATAGAGAAAGCCGACTAGGGTTTTGTGGGAAAAGTTGTGTTTGATTTAATTTAGGAAATCTCTCATTTAAGGATCTAGAGGACACGAGTACCGATAAGCAAAAGATGCGTATCGAAACCGCATATTGGTACTGATTTACCCGTACCAATCTTTGACCCGTACGAGTATGGTACAAGCTATATTGAAACGTTGCCCCTGATACTCGTATCGATACGTTATATCCCATATCGATACCCTCTGACCAATTTTGACATATTTGGCTGCAAGAGACCCAAAAAAATGATTTTACTCGAATCGATATGCATGAATATGATATGAGATCATCATGAATGTGCAAAACAGATATATACTTCCCCTAACAACATGAATAGATGCATATATGAGCAAAATCACATAAACATGTAAAGCAACCATATTCAAGCAAGATTTAAGCACATAACAAGGCTCTAAGGTTCAAGAAAGGCTAGTAAGCCCTAACTCTCTCCTAAGAGTCCAAAAACTCTCTTTGTATAAAGGTTTGGTAAAGATATTTGCTAATTGGTTCAAGGTGTCTACATACTCTAGAACAACATTATTTTTCAAAACATGATCTCTAATAAAATGATGTATTATCTCTATATGCTTGGATATAAAATATTGGATGGAATTCTTAGTGAGATAAATAACATTAGTATTGTCACACTTTAAAGGGATGGTACCTACACCAATTCCATAATCTAAGAGTTGTTTCTTCATCCAAAGGACTTGAGCACAACAACTACTGGCTAAAATATATTCCACCTCGGTGGTAGATAGCGCTACGCTATTTTACTTCTTAGAAAATCATGATATGAGCATGTTACCTAGGAATTGACAAGTATCGAAGGTACTCTGTTTATCTATCTTACAACCTTCATTATAAATATTGGTAATCAGAGCTTTTTGGTTGATTCTATAAGCTCATTTGCATCATATAGGATATTGTGCCACCTATGAGACTTGAATTGAATAGCTTGTGTCTTGCTTATGAAACTGGACCCCTAATTGTTCTATTTGAACGTAGAATGTCTAAAACAATACTCGGTCAGATAATGAAAGTCCTGAAGGCTCCTCGAATGAAGGAGACAGTGTGAGGATGGAACAGATTCCTTCTCAACATCAAGCTCAACATCGAGCTCAAGCTGCTGCTCAACAGAAAGCTCCTGCTATCAATCCTCTGCAGCAAGAATGTCTCCTAAGTATGAATGAGATGTTCAATCATCTTGTATCTGCTTTGAAACAAGATCATCCAATTGCTCCTACAGTTGTTGTGCCAAACTGAGCCCCGATTGACAAACTGGCTCAGCATTGGGCTTATACCTTCACCGACACCGATGAAGCAAACCCATAAGTAGCTGAGTACTGGTTTGAAGCCACTATTCGAATCCTTACTAAGCAACTACCTTGTCCCAATGAGCACAAACTCGAATGTGCTATAGCTTTGTTAGCTGATGAAGCCTTAAGTTGGTGGGAAACTACTACACTGACTTCCCTTGCAGAAGCCGTGACGTGGAAATTCTTCCTCGATGAATTTAGGAAAAAGTATATCAGTGAACAGTATCTGGTCGAGCACCGAAAACGTTTCTTGTACCTCAAGTAAGAGGGTCAACCTATTAAACAGTATGTAAGCGACTTCTGCAAGTATTGCAAATATGGGTCAAAATATATCAAAATGAGGCTGACAAGTGTCGAATGTTTATTGACGGGTTGAATGATGAATTAAGCCCTATATTCACTGCTCTCGGTTTTACCGACTTCCAAAATTTGGTAAACCAAGTCATTGCTACAGAGGCGAAGATGAAGGCCTCAGAGAAACGTAAGAGTGGAAACTCTTGGAAAGATAAGCGATCCAGAAATGATGACAAGCCACACTGGCAATCAAAGAAAGCTAAACACTCTAAAGCTCACTCTTCAAATTATACTCATGTCCAGAAGAGCAATTATATACCGAAACCTCAATCGGTGACCAAATCCTTAGCCCCGATCATCTCAGTTGATAGTACAGGGAATTTTGGTAAAGCTGTTCAGTATTCTACCTGCAAGTTTTGTCAGAAGCACCACATCGGGCAATGCAGAACTCAATAAAACTTGTGTTTCTTATGTGGAGCCTCAGATCACTATATCCAGGATTGTCCCTAGAATCGCAATAAGGTTCCAAGTCGAACTCCTAGAAATGCAAGCTCAGCTCTCTCCAATCGAAATAAGGGTCCTAAACAAGCCCAGTTTAGAAATCAAGAGAAAGGCAGAGGGAGCCATTCGAATGCCCCTACTCATCAGGAATCCCGAGCCCCTGCTCGTATGTACCACATTCGTGGTAAAGATGATGAAGAAGCTCCTGATGTTATTGCAGGTATCGTTGAGTTAAATTTTAGTCCTACATATGCTTTAATTGATTCGGGGTCTACCCATTCATTTGTTTGTTCTTCCTTGATAAACAAGTTAAAATTAAACCCGAAATTATTGAATCTAGTCTTGTAGTTTCGAATCCATTAGGGGAAAACACACATTAACTTGCGCCACAAGAAAGCACCCTTGACCATTCGAAATATACCATTTTCCATTGATCTTTATATTTTACCATTTTATGAATTTGACTTGGTATTGGGGTTAGATTGGTTAAGTAAACATGAGGCCTGGTAGATTGCCAAAGTCGGAGACTGTATCTCCGGGGTTTAAGGAAATAATCCATTCTCTTAATAGACAAGAAACCAACTTCAATCTTTGCTAAGATGATTCTCCAAGATGAAATTAAATTCAGTTTACTTAGCATGCATGTTGTTTCTGAATTCACTGATGTTTTTCTCGATGAACTCTCTGGTGTCCCTCCGACCAGAGAAGTAGAGTTCGGGATTGAAGTTCAACCTAGAACAACTCTGGTGTCCATCACACCTTATCGAATGGCACCCATTGAGTTGAAAAAATTAAAGAAGCAACTTCAGGAGTTGCAAGATAAAGGCTTCATACGGCCTAGTTCATCTCCTTGGGGTGCTACAGTCTTGTATATGAAGAAGAAAGAGGGGACTATGAGACTCTGTATTGATTACCGACAGTTGAATAAGCTTACGATTAAGAATCGGTATCCTCTCCCAAAGATAAAAAATCTCTTCGATTAACTCAAGGATGCTTCGGTATTCTCAAAGATCGATCTTCGATCGGGATACTACCAAATGAGGGTAAAAGAAGAAGAAGTGCCCAAGACAACCATTCGTACTCGATATGGCCACTATGAATTTCTCGTAATGCCATTCGGGTTAACGAATACTCCAGCTGCTTTCATGAATCTCATGAATCGAGTGTTCAAGCCTTATCTCGACAAGCTCATGGTCGTCTTCATTGATGACATCCTAGTTTACTACCGAAACAAGGAAGAACACTCTGAACATCTAAGAATTATATTGCAAACTCTTCAAGAACGTCAATTGTTCGTGAATTTCTCTAAATGTAAATTTTGGCTATCGGAAGTCTCATTCCTTGGCTATGTCATCTCGACAGAAGGGATTAAAGTAGACCCGAAGAAAATTCAATCCATCCTGGATTGGAAACCTCTGAGGAATATTAGTGAAATCATAAGCCATGTTGAATGTTGTTGTAATGAACTTAGTTAATTTGTATATAGTTTAAGGGTTGTAATGAACTTAGTGAAATCATGAACTTGTAGATAGTTATCCCCATTGAAATATGGCTCTTTGGTGATGGATTGAGACTCTGCAAAATGATTCCCAGAAGTAGAAGTTATGATTTGGATTGTTGATTGATTAAAAACCTTAGGATCTACTCAAGAGGATGTGAAGCCTTCCAAATGAGTGTAGCTTTGATACTAATTGTTGGGATGAACAATCAATGCAAGATGGCCAACAGGGGTAAATTGGCAATTTAAAATTTTGGTGAAAGCAATTGGAAAGGAAAAAAGATTGGGACACAAGATTTATAGTGGTTTAACCTTCTCAACAAGGTTTACATTCACTACCTTAGCTATCCACACTAAAGATTTCTCAAATCCACTAGATTTTTTTAGGCTAAAGGAGATAACCTTACAACTCTCTTAAGACTTATACCTCAAAGTCTTAAGAACCCTCACAAAGAGAAATACAAATAGAGCACACTGAAAATCGCTCACAAGGTTAATGGTTTGCACAATTCTAGGCTCACTCAAACCCCAACACTTGAATAAAATGGGTACAAATGAAATCACTCAAGTGGGTTTACAAGATATTAACAATAAACGCTCAAAAATTGTTGGATGTGTGCTTTAATGCTTTAGACTTGTTGAATGATTGTTGTTGAAGCTTCGGGGACTTGATTATATATCTCTTCATTGATTTCTAGCCGTTTGGGTAGTTGAGATATTGATTATAGCCGTTGGCCTGCTATTTTCCTGTAATAAATATTGTTTGGTGCCTACTGGTATCGGTACTCGAGCTATCATATTGGTACCTACCATATAAGAAATAGATGCTTGCAACAAAGTGTATCGATAAGCATGAAGCTATATGGGTATCGGTACAGTCCGTACCATATCAATACCAGTTTTGCTCACTGGAATCTTGATAAGTTTTGCAAAAAAAGTAGTATCGATACACCTATATGGGTATCGGTACGAGTTAATTGATTTTCAAAGTTATGGTTCCAATAAACTGATAAGGCGGCAGTCAAAAATTAAATGAGAAGATTTGAAAAATCTTTAACCCTCGTATCGATACGCATAAAGTTGTACCAATACTCATAAGCAAATTTGGTTACCAGGTTTGAAGGGCGTACCGATACGGCTACACGAGTATCGGCACCCTATAGCCATTACAAATAAAACAGTTTTCCAGTAGCTAAAATTCGTACCGATACGGCCTTAGGAGTATCGGTACTCTTGTACCAAATTGGCTATTTTTTAGTACCAAACATTTAGAAAAACTTTGGGGTTTAATGTTTAACTTAGAAATTATTTTAAGTTCTAATATTTATCAATTTGTGAGTCTTTAAAAGTCTTTAAAAATTTATTTCATTTTACAAAATAGTCCTTGTTATATCAAAATCAAATATAAGTTTATCAAAGGTAATCATCTTGATTTTGAGTTGAATGTTTAAATTAAATTTGCTTGTTTTTAAAATATTATTATGATTTGTATGCAGATGGTGCGAGAAAAATGCTCACACAGGATTGGCGCACAACAACGTTAGAGTATATTAATCTCAAATTGATTCGTATTGTTAAGATCAAGTATCTGAATAGAAAGTTTATTTGGTTAAATGTATTATTTACATTTTAGTTAGATGTATTATTATAATAATCATATTTTTTTTACAGTTTATTTGAATTGCATACAACGATGATCGCATATTTGTATCGGATTATTTGATGAAGGATTCTATTTTACGGTGTAGTGTTACTAATGTGAGGAACACAATACGCAAGATATGCGTACGAATATGTCCAACGAATTTCGTCTCGATTAATTACTAATTTGGTACATGTCCCTCGATCGAATATAATGCAGACCCCATATTTTCGGACGACAAGTTCACGTAAATTGCTCAAAAAGAAATTCCAAACTTTCGTCATCTCCTGCTTAAAAATTGTGAATGCAATCGAGAACACATTGTTCTCACCATCTTGCGCAACGACAATCAACAGTACATGAAAGTATCTCTCGTACAGCCACGTGCCATCGACTTGGACTATACGTTTGCAAAATAGAAAGCCTTCAATGCAGAGCTTGAACGCCCAAAATGGTCAATGGAAAATTTTATGCCCTTCAATGGGTTGGCCTTCTCGGTCGTACGCATCCGAGGTTTAATACCTCACTATGGTGCCTGGGATGAAATGTGTATTTGCTAGTAATAAAGCTGGTATCTCATTGTACGACTTATCGTAATCACCGTACACCGATTGCATTGCCTTATCCCTTACACGTAACCCATTTATATATTTTATATGATATCCAAACTGTTGTGCAACGGTTTCTTGAATCACTGAAACGGGAACACTTGGATTTGCTTCAGCCAACTTCATCATGTGATGGCTTATTACATTCGATTACAATTTGCGGTGGTCCTGATCGATGAAAGTTCGTAAACATTTGTGATCGCCATTGTACTTTGTGACCTCTCAAGCATTTTTCCTTTGAATCTTTGACACTCGAATCTTCTAATTGCACTATTGTCCATATTTCACACACTTGGCAAAGAAAATCCTTAGGCCAGATTCTACAACAACGTAGCTCGCATGCTTCTTGATGTTATACTCTTTAACTACCAATGTAGCTTTATTATTTTCATTAAATAGAAGCCCAACTAATAATTCATCATACTGACTCGAAGTTAATTGTGGCATATTCGGTAATTGAGGCCCCCATTGCATAGAAATCTACTAAGTTCATGTGAGCAGAAGGTTCATACCATGTAATGTCATCCCGGTCAAAAGGAATTCTCCAACACCAAAATCAGGGGCATCACCAAAGTCATTAGGGAACAAGTTGGGATCCCCAATATCTTCATATTCACTGGAATCTTTAAGTGTTTTTCCCCCATCAACCTTGAAGGTTTTCCACATCAGCATCAACAGTCGAATCAACAGTTGGTTTTGGAAATTGTATGCTCATCAGCCGTTTTGATGCTGCATATATCGAAAGCCCAGTTGGATGAAATGCACTCGATGACCCACTTGTCAATATTGATACAAAACTACCTCTGGACATATCAATCTCATTGCCGAAATCTATTTGAGTAGATGTCGAAGGCCCAACTACGTTTCTGGATGGGTCGGGAACATCACGCACCTCAGCAAACAAATCGATATTTCGAATATCCAAAGATCCATGCTTTACAATCATTATTTCAACATCAGTATTATCTTGAGAGTAATTGCAAAATATCTGACTGGATTGTGACATGTCAGCCATCGTTATCGCAAACCATGAATCTCAGATGAAGGAGATTTCCTTTTCAAATCTCATCTTCGTTGTGCTTTTGGATTCAAATACAATCCCGTCATCAGTTTTCACAATTTTTCCATTGTAATGGACAATCGTCATAAATCTGGTGTTGTTCATTTTCTCTGCATGTTTAAAACAATATATATTTTCAATCAGAATAACAAATCAAAATTAACATACTAAATTTTAAATTTTAAATTATTTTTGAATTTATTATTTTAACCATAATTCGAATATATTTTTGAATATACTTTCATTATACTAATTTTTTATCTACTTGAAAACCAATAAAATCATAAACAAAAATAAACCATAGATCTAACATAAAATTTAAATTCTAAACAATGGAAGATGGATAATGTAAAAATTAAAAACTAAATAAACTCCTTTTTACTTGTTTGCTCCAAAATAAAAAATTTCACCAAAACATCAATACAAAACAAAACAAACTATATTAACTATTACAAAATTAAAATTTTGAATCTACATACAATATTTTCACTAAAACTTTCTTCTTCTTCTTATTTACTCAAAAATTTACTCAAACTTTCTCGTACTTACCAAAAAATCACAAATTTTCTCGTACTTACCCCTACCCCTCTTTTAATCACTCTAGTAAGTTTTTAATATAATTTTTCTCTACCCCTACATAATTTAAAATAATTTTTTTATCCCAACTTATTAACACCCTACCATCTTTAATTCCCGAAACCTATATCCCTACACCACATTTCAAATCTGCCCCCTGCACCCTCATGCATGCAAAGCTGAACCAGCTGTATCCCTCTGCCCTATTTATGCTGAAGACGGTGTGCCCTCTCACCGACTTTGAACAGTGACCAGCCTGCATGGCTGCTACATAGAAGTAGTGCAGGTAGCCTCGTACCGTTTGAAGACGGTAGGTAAAACTTTAGTCTTGTTTTATTTTTTTACTGTTTGAAGTCGGGTTCTAAAGGAACCAACTTTATTTTTTTATTTGAATATTTAAATCACTGTTTGAAGACGAGTTCTAAAGGAACCGTCTTTAAATTCACTATAGTATTCATAATATTTCTCAAATAATTTTGGCTTGTGCAATATTAGTAAAAAAACATGGGGACAATATTTTTATAATTTCTCCCAACTTTTCGGAGGAACCTATTTGCCTAATTTCACAATATAGAGAGATTAGAGAGGTCTTTTTAGCTAATTTAAAATCTTTTTAGCTATTAGCCTTCTATTAGGTGATCCATACAACAAGAAAGGTAATGAATGACACTTTTATGCAAGAATATTAATATTTGATCTAAAAAAATTAATTCTAAAATAAATAAATTTATGAAACAAATGCTACCTTAAATTTTACTACCAGTCCTTTTACTATGCATAAGTTATAAGTTTAGTTATCTTAATTGATTATCTTTATCAATGTAACTTTAAAAAATAAATAAATTTACAGTCTTAATCAGAATGGTATAAGAGCAATATGACTAAATTACATAGATTAAGAAGAATAAGTTAAAAAACAATAACTTACTCATATAAAGACTAATAACATAATCTGATTTATAATATTTAACAGCTATCATTTGAGTCAATATTAAAACCTAGTTTTCTTTCAAAATAGCCGTCGCTTGCTATTCTTTTTCATTTTTGAATTAGTCGGTGATCGACAATCATTTTGATGTTAATTGTCGATCACCGTGTTCGTTATTTCTTGTGCTTTTATTTGTTATGTTTTCAATTGTTTAGTTTTTTATTTTAATAAGAATCTCTGCTTTTGTGGCACACTTTTTCTCTACCTTTGTGACACGTTTTCTTTATTTTTATGGTTTCGTTTCATCTGTCGTTTTGGCATAACTTTAGCATACTTTAGTGGTCGTTTGGTGCTCGCACATAGATCTTCACGACGCTAGTTTCTGGTTATGATTATGTTAGTGGTCATAGAAAGATAGATCCCCACTCGGTTGATGGTTGTTTGCCGATGTAATCAGTCCTTGATAGCGGAGCAATTTGCCTGATAATTTGGCTCGCTCACCACTCCTTTTTCACCCGTAATGCGTATCGTTTGGACAGAGACAAAGAGATTCAGGAAGGCTTCTAGATTTTGACGGTATGCTAATCTCTATAGAAATATTTATTTTTCTTTGCACTTTTAGGTTTTTGTATGAGATTTTGGTAGACTAGTCCACATTATTCTCCCTTCTGAATGCATTGTATTTATAATATCTTCTATGATTTTTTTCATTGTCAAAAAAAAATATCAAATATTGAAAACTTGAAAAGTAAAAAGACTATAGATGATCAAATTTGAGCATAAATACCAAATTCACAACTTTTACTTAATGCACATACAACGAAATGGTTTGACCATAAATTGTTATATGTTAATATAGTTTTAAAAAATATGGTATCGTGGTAATATTGAATTTATTTTAAATTTGTTAATTTTACTTTTAATTTAGATTTGGTACTACAGAGATCTATTTTATGAGTGATCCTACCAACTTAATTTATGTCATTTACAATGGTTAGGACTCGAACCCCTAATATTGCTTAAAGAATTTAGTGTCTCAACCTACTAAACTAACTAGTTGTTAGTTTTCTATTTTAAACCTTTAACAAAACTTAGGTATACCTTATAAATAAAATTACAATTTCCTAAAAAAAAAGTCCTTTTTTATTGAAACCTCTGTTAGATTCCATATCTTTGTTTTTTAAAATATCAATGTCTAAAATTCTTAATCTTAAAATTAAAAGTCTCAACTACCAATATAGTGCTAAATTATTATATAATATTATTTAATTTTAGAAATAGCATGTGAGGTGAACTACCATTAGTAGCAAACATCATCATTTTCAATCTCATGATGAATATTATGCATGGCGGTGGATATTCATTTATGTTACTAAAAATACCTATTGTTACGTTTTGAAAAATATATTAAAATTTTAAATATTAGGCTTTATATTAATCTACAATAGTTATAATTTTCTAAAGTTAAAAAATAAATTTAAAGTTAAAGTTAAATGATTATAATATATTATACACTATATGAGTTAATTTAAGACAACATATTAAAATGATGTGGGAAATAATTAAAGAATGATATTAAAAAATTAAGTTTTATATTCACTACACTAGTGGTGAAAACTAAACGTTCTTATAAGTGTCTTGATTTTAGAGATTCAATTTATAGTCTAGAGTTTAGGTGTTTAAGCCTACGGGTTTAGAATTTAAGAATACTATGATAGTGGTTAGAATTTAGGGTTTAGATGTTAGTGTTTAGAATTTATGATAATATGTTGAGGAATTTATGTTTAATCTATAAATCCTAAATTCTAATCCTAAACCCTAAATTCTAACCAACATCCTTAAATTCTAAATTCTAAACTTAAACTCATAAACCCTACTATGGGCGATGTATATGAAAATAATAGGGTGCAATTGACCCCACTTGATTTGTTGGGTATGGGGTTTTCAAGGAGGTAATATAGATTTTTTCATATGAAATATTAAAATTGACCCTACTTGATTTGTTGGGGTATGAGGTCAAGAATACTTATTTTAATGGTATGAGTAGGGGTGTAAACGAGATGAGTCAAGCTCGAGTAGTGCTGAGCTCGTTAATAATTCAAGTCGAGTTCAAGCTTGAGTAAATTTTAACGTGCCTGAATAATCTGAGCTTGACTCGGCTTGTTAAGAACTTGAGCCGAGTTTGAGCTTGAGTTGAGTTCAATCGAGTCGAGTGTTTGCCGAGCTTTGATTGAGTCAGACTCGAGTAGCTCGCGATCTGTCTCGTCTCAATTAATGCCCTATTAGGAAAAAACTTTGATACACAAGTTGTGTAAGCTTTAGTTTATGCAAGCTTGTTAATTTTAGGGTTTAAAGGTTTAAGTTGTTGGGTTTAGAATTTAGGATTTAGGAGTTATGTTTAGGGTTTATGTTTTAGGATTTTAGGTTTAGGAATTTATATTTTAAATTTAAAAAATTAAAAAATTTAGTATATTATATTTTCGAGTAGCTCAAGAGCTTTTCGAGTTTGTATCAAGTAGCTCGACTTGGTTTGTTAAGAACTCGAGCCGAATTCGAGCTCGAGTAAAGTCCAATCGAGTCGAGTGTTAACCGAGCTTTGATCGAGTTAAATTCGAGGAGCTCACGATCTGTCTCGTCTCATTTATAGCCCTAGGTACGAGATTCTCTCATACCTCATACTTCACTCTGACCCCACTATATGAAAATTCTGACTCCGCCACTGAACCCTACACCCTAGATTGAATCTCTAAACCCTAAACCTAATACATTTGTGGAAAGTTTTAATTTCTCGCCAGTGTATAGAATAATTTGTTGGAGTATGCCCAAAGACCAATCATGAGATGGTTGTAAAAGACATACTTATTTTATCATGTTTATTAATATAAAGCCATTATTATTTTTCAGTCTTATTATGTGCATTTATAAATAAACTGAATTATAATAAAGTCCTTGGAATAATATAGTTATTCTTGAATGTCCTTAGTCGAGTATTATTGTGGGCATGGACAACAATAATATATTAAGACTAATATGTAGTTGATTGATGACAAAGTGTTGTCATTGACATGAAGATGTCAAAATCAATACATAAGTATGTGTTAGAAAACGACATATTGGACTGACCCGCTATGAGCATGTTTCTTGGATTATTATGTGACAGTCACAACATAGCTCATAGTGATAACTACATGTATGATCCTCAGACTTGAGATCATCATTATTTCAATATCGTGAGTGACATATTTTGATACGGTCAAACGTGTGTCGTAACTGACTACACTATAAAGACCAATATTGGATATGTCACAATCTATGTAGCAGAATATGGTTGATCAAGATAGGATTTGTCCCTCCTACATAATAGGAGTAATATCATATGCCACTTGATTGAGTGGGACTAGAAAATGTATGGCCATGCTCAAATAAATTAATATAAGATATCATAGTTATTCGTTTATAATAATCTACTCAAGATATCAAGAAAATATTAGATGGTGTAACACCCTTAACATATACTCGTAGACCGAATATACACTAAAGATGTTACAGAATTATTAAAGAAAACTTGACTTGAATATTCTTATTTTTTATATACCAAAATTCATCTTGCAGTTTAACCCTTTTCTCGGTTTTAAATTAAAAACTATGCCAGTCTATTGCAGCTAGTTTTGACCCAGAATAGGTTTACAAAATTCATGATTGAGTTATGTAAATAAAAATATAATTCAGGGTGAAAACTATGTACACTGCCTAAACTCTTTCTCGATTTTAAAATTTTTACGCGATCAGGGTTAAACAATACTTAATTACGTCAAAATTCATAGTTATTAATAGCAAACCATTTCTCTAAGTCCATACTTTCATGACAATGTATAAATATGTTATAAATTTAGATTTACAAAATAGTTTACCTGCTTAAAATATTACATGCCCACTAGTCTATCAAATTCCGTTAAAGATGTACGTACTGTACTTACAGATAGTAACTTGATCTTCCCAATTAACAGCTCCTCCTTGCTAATCTATTTTTGGAGAACCTACGTGTGAAATAACTCACGCTAAGTACGAACTTAGTGAGGCAATATAAAATTATTTAAACATTTTATTGCAAGGAAATGACATAACTAAACAAAATACAATATATATATATCATGTAGGATTATGGAATCGTAAAAACTGACTTGTCAAAGTCGTTCCACCATTATGTAACCTGTAAAATCTCAAAATATATATATATAAGACATGTATTATACCAAAGCAAATCTTTATTTGAAGGTTCATTTTCACTTGAATCATTCTTTGCACTTTCACTCTTAATTAAATTATAGCCCAATGTAAAGTAAATGAGAATGCATGGTATGTGAGTCACTATTGAGTATGCACATGTGCGGCATCAACTAATTTGTTGTGCCAAAATAAAACACTGTATCACTCTATCACTTTATAACTACTGTAAACTTATACAACATCACTGTATCACTAGGTCATAGCTGTAGAACACAGCGTCACTGTATCATTGAATTATTGCTGTAAAATTACAGCATCACTGTATCATTATACTCCACCTCATTGGCATGCCAATTATACCAAGAATCTCAATAATCATACAATGGGCTTTTAACCAATTCACTATTATGATCTCTTCACTTATTCAATAATATCAATAGATAAAGACATTCACTATAACACATAAAAAATGCATTGGGCAGTTCATACCTGAAATCATTATAATTCATTTCAAAGCCATTTAATATGTATATAGTTTACGATTCAAATCCTATTTCTTTCCAACACTCGAGGTTGACTTATCGCAAGTCTTCCTCATATAATAATAAAATAAATAAGATTGCACTTACCTGGGCTATGAATAGTATAGCTCACTAAGCTTACTTGAGGTCCTTATCTTTCTTTTTATCATTTGGTTCTCCTTCAATCTCTTTTGGAACTGTATAAGACCAATCGAACATATACATTATCACTCTCATATTCGACTTAAGTCTAAGTTTGCTAACTTGATTCTTAAACATGATTATTCGAATATAAAATTTTTCTGAAAATTTCCCCAACATTCTTCAAAGTTTCTGAATTAGTCCCTAGGTCATTAGTGACCATTTTGAACATTAAACAATTGTTCAAGCCTAATTTAAACAATTTCCATAATTAATTACTCATTTTGGACTATTACCTTTTTAGTCCTCAAACTTTATAAAGTGACATTTTGGTCACTACATTGCTTTTGTACATTAAATTAATGTACAATTAAACCTTTCATTTAATTCTAACATCCTTACACATTTTCCTTTAACTTCCAAGCTTTATTCAATTTAGTCCTTAATTGAACTTTCTTTTCGAGTTTGGTCTCTCATGTTTCCTTTCTTGACATTTCAATCCTTCAACTTTCATAACATGCTTAAATCTTCATTTCTATTTTCCATAAATTCAAGACCAATCCCTATCTTTTTCCCTAAATTGCCGAATTGGTCCTTCAACTTCCAAAAATTTTCATTTTGGTCCCTAATCCCAAATTCAAGTCATATTAATCATAATTCATCAATTCTAAGGCTAAAATAAAATTTTCAATAATTTCCCCTAATTTCTCAATCTTTTCAAAATGGTCCCTAAAAATTCAATTGGGGAAATTCTTTATTCTAACATCAAAATTAAACTTCCAACATCATAATCCATTCAATATCATCCTTAGTTTAGCTTCCTAACCAACCCCTTAAATTTCAGGGTTAGGGTTTATAACCTCAAACATGGAATTAATCCAATTTCAAGCTTGATTCCATGTTTATAACATTAATTCTACACAAAACAACCTTAATTTCATCATCTACTATCAATTTCCATAATCATATCCATCCATATCATGAACCAACTTGACTTTTATCATGCAAAAATACTATCAAAATGAAGAGAACAAGTGTAGAATAATTTACCTCAATCAATTTTGCTTGAATCTAAACTTTGATCCTTAAATTTTTGGCTTGAAAGATGAAAACTTTTATTCTCCTTCTTTTTTGCTGAATTCGAACAGCCCTTGGGTAAATAGGATGATTTTTTTTATCATCTTTAATCTATTTAATCCACATGTAAAGTTAAAATTAAATTCATTTAACTAGTGAATTTACTAATTTTCCCTTTTAATCCAATGGTCATGATTCAATCTCATAAAAATCAATGGCTAAGATTTAACCCATGTGTAAATCTTCTTCCAAAATTTCCCTCAAAGTTTCAAAATATTTCAAAAATGCCATCCATGGCAAATTTCCAATTTGCCCTCCAACTAGACTTTATTTACAACAAGACTTAAAATTTGCCATTCCATTAAAATTGAACCAAATTGTTTCCAATCCAACAGTCCATGTCCCAAAATATCTTAGATTTTTATTTATGGCATTTATTCGATCCAAATATTCGAATTTCACTCAATACGATTTCCAAATTTTCTTTCTTTGAGCTTTATAACCACTCCATCATATTCTAACTAAATCTAGTTAGAATCCCACCATCATTAATAAAATATTCATAAAATAATATTTTATGAATTTCCATAATCTATGGAACTATCTTTAAAATTTTCAATTTGATCCGATAATTACCGAAAATTTCATCTGATATATTTCCTCTTAGAAATCTTATCTCAAAAATCCATCACGAATATTACTGAATTAAACTGAATCCTTTTTATCAGTCAAAATATTGAATATGAGACATTCCCAATAGGTCACCCATTCCTGTGCTACTCTGGTTTGAGCACGCTTAACAATTTTTATTCGATTCAAAATTCGAATAATATAAGCTTCGTATGAAAAATTCGGGTAACATGAAAATACCACTATTGGGGGTGAACTATTCATTTACAGGGTTAAATTATATAACTTTTTTAAAATTATACTTTGGTCCCTAAACTTTTTCAAAGTTTACACTTTATCCCCTAAACTTTCAAAAATTACATTTTGGTCACTAGTCCAAAAATTGGGATATTACAGATGGACTATACAAGTGTGACTATTCCATGACTTGTGTTCAATCTAGATATGAGGACAAAATGATGTAATACATGAAAAGAGATCACGAAAAAATTGTTATGTCGAACCACGACTTCCTGTAACTTAGGTAGCAATGATGCATTGCTAGATGCCACTCATTGCTTGTAATATTATAATTGTTCTAGATATTACTGCTAACGTTACATGAACCTATAAGGGCCACACCCTATGATTGAAACGAACAAATATCGACTAGATAGCATATGTACAAACTTGTTGTGCACGTAATAAGTAAAAACCGAAATTATTATAATTATTGTAATTATAGATAACCTTGTTTATATATATTTTTTAATACTAGATAATTATTGTAATTATCAAATACTATTAATATCTCTCTCTCTAAAGAAACCTAATTAAAGTAGAATCAGATTATGCATATTTAATTATATTCGGTTAAATATATTGTATATTTAACGAATCCGAATTTAATTAGAATTAGGTTTTTGAATGCTACATTAAGGCATAAGGTCTAGCAGCCAAAAATATGTCTTTTGCGAAAAACCTCTCTAATAGTTAGAGAAGTAAAATATTGTTCGTTACATTAGGGTGGACTGCGTAGAGGTCGGTACGCTGTTGTGACAACTTGGATTCGATATCGTGTTAAGAAGAATTGGATTCTCCTAATTCCCTACGGTTTTTCAGATTTATTTAAGGTAAAGTTTCATCCTTTTTCACCCCGGATTCGTCCCTCATACATGGAACACTGGAGGAATACGCCGGACAATTTTTCCGCTGCGCCATGGGGTGTACCGGCGTTTCCCTACATAATTACCCTTAAAATTACACTAAAACAACACAAATGCTCAAATGTATGAAAATCTAATTCCTAACATTGAAAAAATAATAGAAATTTATAATACGTTAAGAGCATAAAAAACAAGGGACACGATATGTACATATATTTTTTAAAATTGAAAAATATAGAAAATAAAAAATATAAGATGTATTGAGAGATAACAAGGTAATATGTAAAAGATAATTTTTTAAACTGAATTGTTATAATACATCGTCAAAATAGGGATACGAGATGAACATGAGTGGAGCTAGCAAATCTATATTACGGTATTAATTGACACCCCAAAACTCCAACTCCTTCCGTCACTGATGATATATACGCAGCACACTTTTTTTAATTATATAGCTGCTGAATTTTATTATAAATCAAAATAGAGAATCATACAAAAAAATTATAGTAAAAAAACACAATAAATTTAAATTGAAAAAATATCAAACCAGCAAAATACGTCCAGTGAGCTATAAAACAGTGATAAAGATGAAACACTTGAAAAATAAAAGCATGGAGCAAGAGCTGCTTCGTAAAACAGATCTGATTGCATCAGCAAACGAATTACAAAAGGAGATCAAACTACTGAAGGTAGGGGTGTGCATTCGGTTAATTCGGTCGGTGGCCGAACCGAATTAACCATAACCGAATTAACCGAAATTTTTAGAACTTTAACCGTTAACCGAACCGAATTAGCGTTAACCGAACCGAATTAGCCTTAACCGAATTAACCGAAATTTGTTATAAAATTTTGGATAAATTACACAAATTGTCACTAAATTATGCTAAAATGACATTTTTAGTCACTGAACTTTCATTTTATACTAATTTGATAAAAGTTTAACGAACATTTTATAATATATAAAAAAATTTAATGATCATTTATAATTTTTAAAAGTTCAATGATAAAAAAAATATATGTAATATATATAATATTTAATATATAATAATTTCGGTTAATTAACCGATTTCGAAATGAATTAACCGATAACCGAACTTTCAAAAAAAAAATTAACCGTTAACCTAACCTACCTAAAATTAACCGAAAAAATCGATTCGGTCGGTTAATTCGGTTAAAACCGAATAATGCACACCCCTAACTCAACACCACTAACAATCTGCAAATCAGAACTGAACGTCGTAAAAAACATATTCACGAACGCAAATCTACCACAACGGTAGATGATAACGTGCTATAAGGCAGAAAAAAATCGTACTACGAGACAGATAAAAACTAAAAAAAATCAAAATATAATAGAAAACAAAAACTTGATATATAAAAATGAGAAAAGAACTTCCGACAGTGGCAACCAGCATTAAAACTGACGCTACCGCCGATGAATCAGAACCAACGAAAAAATGAAATTGATATAAAATTTTGGGAGAGCAGTACATCGGCGCTAGGGTTGATGGTAACTATATACGCAATAGGGGTGACAAAATTACCCGACCCGATAACCCGAAATAAAAAAATGGGTATTTCTCGAAAAAAAAAGTACCGGGCCGAGCCGGGTATTCGACCCGAGAATAGTTGGGCCGAGTCTGGGCCGATTTTTTTTGGTAACCGGCCCGATAAGTTTTAATATATATATCATTTTTAAATTATATTTTTATTTTAGGTTCCTTAATATTAGTACCTAAAATTAAATTTAAATCTCTAAATTATTTCTATGTTTGAATTATATACTTTTAAGTTTTAAAATTTTCAAATATATTTTTATTAATTTGTTAATACCGAAAGAAAAAATAAGATTAATATTTTTAATGTCTTTTTGGTGATAAAATTTAATATGTATATATATCCAAATATTTTAAAACTAACTTCAAATCACTAATTTTTGTGTTTATGTTATGTATTATAAATTTTTAAATTTTATGTGTTTATTATATAATTTTTTAAAAAATTTAAATTAAAAAAATAAAAAATAAAAATATAAACCAAGTACTCGTTACCCGATTAACCGGGTACCCGAATTTTACGAGTACCCGATAGCGGGTACCCCAATTAAATAGGCCGGAACACAGGCTGGCAAATAGGTACCAGAAGGTAATGAACACTACACAACACATTTTTTTTGAATAGATATACGCAACACACTTAAAGAAACGTTCGATGCATAATACAAATTATTAACATGTAAAATATATGTATCTGTATAAACGATCGCAATCTATCTCTATATGCTTAAATTATAATTTGAATAAGTAAATAAAATATATGATGGTACATTATGATCCTTTATCACTAAATATCAAATGTTAAATGCAAGAGCAAGTTAGTCAATATTTGTGACAAACTGGTAGGAACTGAGAAATTTTGTGCAGAAACCGTGGAGAGAATCGAAGGCATTACCGATGTTTCAACCGATGCATCAGCCACTCACTTCACATCGTCGGCAAATATTCACATCCCTCAAATTGATTTCATAGTATATGATAACAATTCCAAGGGTAATTATTTAATGCACGTGCGGATGAAATAACATTCTTCTATAAATATTTTAGTTTTAGGGTTTAAAAATCCTATTTAAGGTTTAATGTTTAGGGGTTAAACATGCGAGTTTTGAATTAAGGGGTGTGATTAGAATATAAAGTTTAGGGTTTATAGATCAAAATCTAAATCTCTAACTATATTATCATAAACCCTAACTTTTAAACCCTAAATTCTAACCATAAACATTAAATTCTAATCATAAATCTTAAATTCTAAACACTTATACTTAAGCCTCTAAACTCAAAACCGGATCCCTATACCCAAAACAAAAGTACTTGTGAAAACTTTTCGTTTTCACAGAGATATTTTTCCTTCATCAAAAAGTAATTGTATTTACTTATTTGAATAAATAAATTATTTATTTACGATTTTGAAAACCAGTGGTAATTTATTCATGTAATTGTATGTTTAGAAATGATAATAGATAATACGGATTTCAAATATTCGATATATTAAAATAATTACGAAGATTTAAGTTCCTACACCCAAATTGCTAGCCTCCCAAGTAATTTTCATTGGAAAAAGGAAAAGTAGGTATAAAAGAAGGGGTGGTAGACAAACTAAGAAGGGGGAGCCAGATGAAGTGCGGATTCAGATATTTGACATTTTAAAATAAGAAAAAATATTTTATCTATTGATAATGGAAATTTTAATTTTTTATAAACGAGTCTAATTTAAAATTTAGAGGTTTAGTTTGAAATTTAGAGATTTTAGTTTTATGGGTAAAATTTATAGTTTATGGTTAGAACTTAGATTTTAAAGTTTAGTGGCTAGGGTTTAGGATTTAGAGATTTTAGGGTTATAAATACAATTTATTTTTAAAATAAAAATAAACATGCTTGTGGAGTATTTTTTTTCATCGTCAATCTACATAATAATAACTTTTAAAACAATTACGAAGATTTGAGTTTAAGGACGGACACATAATTTTTTTTGTTAGGGGTCATATTAAAATTTAAAGAATACAAACTTAGTTAATTGATAAAAATTACAAAGAAAATACATAAATTATATAAAAATTTAAAATTTTCAGGGAATACGTCTGTCTCACGCCCCTCATCCCATCATTGTTTAATTTCCTGCAACCAATTTGGTAGCATCCCAAGTATTTTTCATTGGAAAAGGAAAAGTAGGTATAAAAGAAGAGGGTGGTAGACAAACTATGTGAATTATTAAAGTTGGAAAGCGTGTTGTTGATTTGATTAACATAGTTTAAAGTGTTGCATTTGGCATGGAAGAAAGAGACATGCCAAATTGCCTTCCATGGAAATTTCAAATTAAGAATACAAAACTATGGAGATACGGGTTATCATTCAAGGCAAAAAAAGGTAATTGAAGGGTCCCCATTCCACTGGTTTTTCACATTAAAATAGCTGGTTCAATTAAAAGGTATATAGTAATGGTCCTTGCCCCCATCTCCCTTTAAAAAGTTCAATAAAGGCTTTTAAATCATTTGCAAGTAATGGGGGCAGCTCAGCTGAGTTCCAACCGGTTCGGTTTTAATATATTCATGTATTCATATCATGTGAATTTGTTAATCGAAGTCTTATTGATTCATGTCATTTTAGTTTATTACTCAAGTTTTTTAACTTGTTGAAATTATTTCGAGTTCGTATGATTATGGATTCTAATCATTTTTGGACTAGGATAAATCTTAGTTCAGACTTTCAAAGATTAAATCGGATTAAATTCAGATTCAGATAAATCGACAAGGCTTATTTTTTATGCTTGAATAATTTGCCAAAAAATATAATGCCAAAAATGTCTCACTTTAACCTCAACAATTTATTTTAGGTCAAAATGACATCTTATTGATGAAAATTGTTAGTCAAATAACGGTAACCTATATGACAGTGCACGCTAACATGAAAGTGTCGTATATACAAAGGTACTGACTTAACAAAATGACACATCAATCAAAAAATAATTTTATAAAATTAATTAACATATAAATTTTTTTTTTTGCTGACATGTCATTTTGTAAAGTCATTTCGAACTGTTTATCGTTAGTTGGCTAACAATTTTTAAAAGAACCATTATGATCCAAAATAAAACATTGAGGGTTAAAATAATTCAAAAAAAATGCCAAAGTGATTATCTGGTCAAACATTAAGACATTTTTTGACATTATGTCTTACCAAAATTATAGCTCTCTTTGCCATGAATAATTTGCGGATAAAATGGGAAATGCACATAATGGAGTTAAGGGAAACAGTACACTGTCAATCTTGCAAGATGATACATTTCAAAGATTATCATATAAATTAAAATTGGATTAAATTCAGTTCACAACCTACTCTATTATCAAAACAAAACCAAAGGTCCCTAATAAATTCAGTTTCCCAACCTACTCTATTAACCTAAGGTTTTGGTATGGACAGCTGTGGAATTATACCCAAAAACTATCTGTTGGGAATGGGGAGTCTAGGCCCATATAATCAGCACAAGGAAACAGCACACTTAATACTTTCCTATGATGGATTGAAGTCCTGTACCAACGATACGAAGCAGACACCCGATATGAAACCCTACGTAAGGAGCTCCGTTGTGGTTAATTTGCATGCTTTGAGTAAATCCTGCAATCAAAGTGGAAAGCTTGTCGATTGCATTTTAGTCACGGGCTTCGAGCTTCAAGACTCGGCGTTTCAAGCAATGGGAATTTTAGGCTCGCCTAAATTCACAAATGCCTCTGCACGTGCCATGCGTACCGTTGCAGCATTCCAAGACACAAGGTGGTTCATAAACGTGCTCACGTATTTCGCTTTGTCATTCTGCTTAGAAGAGGCAATGATGATTTCAAGAACATAGACTTGTATCGGACTAAAATGACATTGTAGAGCGAGTAGCATAGCATAGCATACCTTGTAATCCAAATAATAAGCATGCTGCAATGGAAAACAAACAAAATGTCAGCACCTAGTAGCATGTTGGGGGGGATAAGTTGAGAGAATGAGAGACAAAAGAGGTTACCTCCCACATATCCAAATTGAGGATGGGCTGCACCAAAAAATGATGGTTAAATTTTAAGGTATTAAAGATGGACATAAATTAATACAGATATAGATATCTAGGTTGAAACTTGACATACAATGTCATCCCACACAATTGGATTGATTGAATTCGACGTTTTCACCACTGCAAGCCGTTTTTCTTGCCTCTTCACTGAAACGATCAAATGAAAGAGATTACTTTCAGAGTCAACTTGTTAAGAAACAAATCATGTTCCAATTATATGCTATCATTGTCAAGTAGAAGCAACTGGGCCAATGGATTAATTCTCACTTTTCACCAAAAATTAAAGCTCCCACTTTCATGTAAATGGTGGTAGTTCAATAACTATTATTGAATCAGATTGATTTTAAAAAACAGAAAGGAAATAATGAACGAGAAGAAAGGAGAAGATAAGAATCACAAGCGGAAAACATGCGTAATAAGTTATATCTCGACACATTGGCCTCCTACCAATAATATGCAAGGGATAATGTAGGGAGAATGCAAGGTAAGGAAATGAGTCCTAGGCACCTAGCAGAGGAACAGTTCACCAATAATCAAACAGAAATTAACTTGAGAAAGGACTTACAAACGAGCCAAACCCATCCCGAGCCAAATAGGGAAAGGGCTGTTTCCACAAACTTCTCTCTGAAGTTTGTGAAAGACCCAAAATCCTTTTCAATCTGTTCAAGTAAACCAAGTTTGGGCATGTCCCCACCTCCAGGTTGCATAGACTCCCAAAAGAAGTCATGGTTCCACACCTGCAATTGTAAGATCACTCAATGCAAAAGTATATTACTTTAACATGTTGAAAACAAGTTTCTTTTTAACACTAAATGATTAAAAGTTTTACTTCAATGCAATAAAAAATGGATAAAGATTCAAGACACATTGGATGCTAGTACCATACGAATTAGAACCGATGTAAACTCACTCTAGGGATAAAATCCTAGGGTACAGTAAACTTGTTCATCAGTGAATGCAGAGACCCAAGATTTTGTTTCAACCAAATAATATTTGAATGAGAATGACACATCAACTACAACTACAACAAAACAATTCAAAGATGAACAACAGACGCTTCTATACCTCGGACGCATTGTTAAATTCAGGTAGGGGGTTCCCATTGTTGTATGTTGCTTTGACAAGTTCATCCATAGTGTAGCCATACAGTATATCACTTTTCCCAAGCTGTTTATTCAGGTCATCCACAAAGCCACGATGATGCACACCCCAATGCACTTCTAATGCCCTCTTACTCATATAGGGTTCTAAAACATCCTGCAACAAGGTAATGAATGCAGACAAGTCTAGGAAGTGGCCATTCAAAGAAAAGCCACAAATTGCTACATCACAATTCACAAGTAGTTTGCACTATGCAAAATTAACAACAAAAAGTAAATAAAAAAGGGGGTAAAAAGGGTTCACTGACAAGGTAATAAGGAGGAGTCTTTAGTCCATGGTAAGCAACGGTTGTAGGAACGTTCTGCGACCCATTAGGCCTTGGTTTCCGCTGCTGGCGCTGAATACATCAACGAAACAGTATGCAAAACATGAGGAAGAAAGAGTAAGAATTTACTTCCTGGGAGTAATGGAAAATACAGATATAACAAAAGACTGAAATTGAGTACAGATTGAAGCTTTCAAGCAGACATTTTTAGAGTAAACATATGTTTATATGAAGGAAAAATGGGTGTTTGAAATGAAAAGCGGCGAACCAAGTAAGAAAGCTTGGAGCTTTTGAGAGGGAGAGTGAAGTCGGTCAGCAGGAGATGACAAGCCATTTCGTTGCTTTGCTCTAAGCGCTAAAGGCAAGGTTTGTTTGGATAATAATATGGCTAATTATTCGATACATTTAGAGTTTAGGGTTAAAAGGTGAGAGGTTTAGGTTTATTGGATTAGAATTGCTGGACTATAGTTAAAATTTAAGAATTGAAGTTATAATTTAAGGTTTATATGTTAAAACTTAAATCTCTAATTATATAACATCAAACTCTAAAACTTAACCTATAAACTCTAAATTTTAACAATAAACCCTAAAATTTAATTATAAACACTAGATTCTAAACCCCTAAACCAAAACTCCTGACCTTTAAACCCAAAATCTAAACCTAAACTCTAAAACTAAGGCTCTTGTAATTTTTTTTATTTTCATCTATGTATTAAATATAAATCTTAATAATATTAGTAAACCGAAATATCAGGACAATATCAGCAAGGCTTTGTTCTTTTGGAATGGATTTGGGCTTTGCCCCCATCAAAGAGCACCAGTAATTGTCTGCAAACGGAAGAATAAAAGTACGAATTTATCCCATTTTATTTTGAATTTGACACTTAAATTTGAATTGAATCGTGTTCGAATCATTTTAGATTTTGACCATTCTAGAGCTAGAAATCTTGGGTTTAATTTTACATTATAATTTAGATATTTTAAAAATAATTTATAATTTATATTTTATTCACGTATTATACGCATACAACTTTTAATAAATTAAAAATGTGAATATTTATTAGGTGTAAAAAATTTAACTATAAGTATATATTAGTAAAAATAATATTTTGAATCGATAATTAACTTAATTTAAAATTTTTAAAGATTTTATAGGGACCGTGGCCTGCCAGTCCTCACCAAGTACTGCCATGAACACATTATTAATGAATGCGTACTTTTTAGATATCATATCTAAGTTAGATTCATTCAAATTAATATATCGTACTATTTAAAAAAAAGTAAATATATCATACAACACTTTTCAAAAAAATATATATCATACAACGACTTGATGTTTAATTATGCTAAAAACTCAATTCAAATTAATAGTAATGTTCAGCCCCAACTATCCCACAGAGTACCATCCTGGATAAATCCAAACACACTGCTACTGTAATGCAGGAGAATGACGATCCAAATGTTTTACACAATGCTTTGTCGCCCTCCTTGAATAAGGATCCTGCATTACCGGCCCCTTTGGGTGAGCCTCCTGATATTAATGTTCAAGAAGGGCCCTCAGAGCAAATGCCGTCTCTTGCTGCTTCTACTATGACTGCCAACTTGGTCGATGATAAAAGTCACCGCTCCGGTGGAGCTCAAGCGGTGGCTATGATTGAATGACAAGTTTCTCGTTTCCACTCTTACCTCTTTATGGATCTTAAAATTATTTGTTGGAATGTTCAAGGCTGTGGTGACGCTCGCTTATTACCTGCATCCAAACAATATCTTCGAGACTACAATCCTGACTTGGTTATTTTTGTTGAACCGCGTATTAGTGGTCGTCGAGCTGATTCTGTGATTTCGGCTCTGGGTTTTCCTTCCTCTCATCGAGTTGAAGCAAACGGTTTCGCAGGAGGAATTTGGTTAGCTTGGTATGATGATGTTGCAGTTGAAGTTCATCTCACCCACTTTCAATTCATTCATTTTAGAATTACTCGTCAAAGAATTGGTGCTTCTATGTTAGCGACTGCCATTTATGCTAGTCCTTCAGCTAATGGCCGGAAACTGTTATGGCCACACTTGCGACGTCTGGCAGCTTCAATTCGTTCTCCTTGGGTGTTGTTCGGGGATTTTAATGAAACATTACACGCTTCGGAACGACTTGGTTGTGCTGCATCTTCGAAACCTAGTACTAATTTCCAAAACCTTGTTTTTGATTTCGGATTGCGCGATATGGGTTACACAAGACCTGATTTTACTTGGTCTAGAGGTGTTGCTTCAGTTCGTCTTGACAGATTTATTTGTAACAGTTATTTCGATGAGATATTCCCTGAATCTGCTGTGCAGCACCTTCTTAGAGTGAGATCCGATCATCGTCCCATCCTGCTCACGGTTGGTAAATCTCTTCGGCATACTTCACCTGCCCCGTTTCGTTATTTTTCTGGCTGGCAAGCTCATGACGATTTCTCGCGAATGGTTGTTGATAATTGGGTGCCAGGTTCTTCATTGACGGGAACTTTATACAATTTTACTGCAGCTGCTGATGCTTGGAATAAGACGGTCTTCGGTTATCTGGGAACCAAAAAACGTATCATCATGGCTCGGCTAAGAGGAATTCAAAAATCCATAAGCCAACGCACATCACATTTCCTTCGTAATCTGAAATCCACGTTACTTATTGAGCTTGAACATTTACTTGATCAGGAGGAACTTCTTTGGAAACAGAAGTCGCGCACCGATTGGATAACTCAGGGGGATCGTAACACTCGTTACTTCACCGTAAAGCGATCAGTCGTCGACAGAAATAGAGAATTACATCTCTCAAGCTCTTGGCTGGATCATGGTGTGAGGATGAAACAATTTTGATAGAGGAAGCAACCGACTTTTTTCGGAAACTCTTTGCTGATGATGCTAATTCCCCTCCGGATGAGTTTCCGCTTATGGATGCTTTTCCTCAAATTCCATTGGAATTTTTAGAGCCTCTTGGGCCTGTTCCATCAAATATAGAAATTCATGAAGCTCTTATGGATATAGCACCATTGAAATTACCCGGTTGGGATGGTCTACATCCCGAGTTCTTCCAAAAACAATGGCCTACTGTTGGTCCATCGGTTTGTGCTATGATCCGTAGAATTTTTCAAGGGACTACTCTTGAAGCCGAACTAAATATAACTATTATTGTTCTAATTCCCAAGTGTGACAGCCCGACCACTTTCGCGGACTTCCGCCCTATTAGCCTCTGCACCGTCATATACAAGCTCTTATCTAAGGTGATTGTCAGACGTCTAAAACGCATTTGGCCAATTCTTATTGATCAAAACCAAACCAGCTTCATCTCTGGCCGTAACATAACAGAAAACATTATTATTAACCAGGAAGTGGTGCATTCTATGAAGCAGGCAAAAGGGAAGGTTGGCTGGATGGCGATCAAAGTCGACCTTGAAAAGGCTTTCGATCGTGTCCGTTGGAGCTTCATATCGGATTGTTTAGAAGCTAAAGGGATTCCTTGTTCTATTCGTCGCATTATTATGTCTTTAATATCAACGCCTAGATTCCAAATTCAATGGAACGATCGCCTTTCTCAACCCTTTTTTCCTAACAGGGGTGTCCGACAAGGTGATCCGATCTCGCCTTATCTTTTTGTTCTTGTTATAGAGCGGTTAGGACATTTGATTAAACATGCCGTTGCTAATGGTTCATGGTTGCCATTTCGGTTCATAAGGGAGGGTATTCCAATCTCACATCTGTTCTTTGCGGATGATCTCATTCTTTATGCAAATGCGTCTCTACAACAAGCTGCGGTGATTAAAGAAACACTTGACACGTTTAGACGTGCCTCTGGCCACCGTGTTAACAATCAAAAAACGCAAATATGGTTCTCGCCGCATACTGATCTTTCTGTGCAACACATGATCAGCTCCTTTTTCGGATATCAACAAGTGGAATCCTTGGGAAAATATTTGGGTGTTCCAGTCCTGCACAGTCGAGCAACGTGTTTGGATTATAATTTCATCCTTGTTAAAATCCAAGAGCGTCTCAATGGTTGGGCTGGTCGTAACCTTTCAATGGCGGGGCGTGTGACTCTTGCTAAATCCGTTCTAGCTGCAATTCCCGTCTATTTCATGCAAACGTCATTGCTCCCTAAGCAGGTTTGTCATGCAATTGAGAAAATTATTCGAAAATTTATTTGGGGTTCCTCTGATTCGGCATCAAAACTCTCCCTCGTAAATTGGGAAGCACTTTGCTTACCGACTACTAGAGGAGGTCTTGGATTACGGCGACTTCATGATTTCAATTTGGCTTTTATCTTGAAGATTGGATATTCTCTTGTCTCGAATACTAGTGCCCCTTGGATTCGTCTTCTTCGCCAGAAATACAAAGTTTCAGAATTATGCCCTTTCTCAGTTTTACGTCCTAATTGTACCCCTTTATGGCGAGCTATTTCAAAGGCATGGCCTGATCTTCGATCAAGCATAGCATGGTCCATAGGCAACGGGAACACTGCAATTTCTCGCTGATACATGGGTTCCATCCTTAGGCCCCTTGCGACCGTATACTGTTGGCAATTTTTCCAGTGTTTCTTTACCTCGAAAAATTGCCTCGGGATCATGGTAAACTTGCTTTGTTTGTTTACCTCGAAAGCGATTGCACACATCATGAGCATTCGCGGCCCAATTCCTTCGGACATTGGAGATCGACCAATTTGGAGATGGAATTATAAACAATCCTTGACATCAAGTCCGCCTATTCTTTCCTTGTTGATCATAGTTGGGCACCTGAGTCACCATGTTGGAGTGTAATCTGGAAGTTGCAGGTACCGCAAAGGCTTCGTCCTTTCTTATGGTTATCATTCCAAGAGCGAATTATGACCAATGTGGAACGGATGCACCGATCCATTGGAGATCAACCATTTTGTCCGGTTTGTCACATTGAAGAGGAAACAGTTCTCCACGCCATTCGGGATTGTCCTATGGCATCTTCTACTTGGTTGAAATTATTGCCTCAGCATCTTCTCCATAACTTCTTCCAACTTCAACACCGAGCTTGGATGCACTCTAATTTGACTTCCATGTTAACGTCTGCTGTATGTGATCTCCCTTGGCCGATTATTTTTACCTCAACAATATGGCAGTTGTGGAAAAACCGTAATGATCATGTGTTCAACCATAGTTCTAGCTCTGTCGATTCTCTTATTCAGAAAAGTGTCACTTGGGTGCGGTATTATGTTGATTGTCGTGTCACTTTGACCCCTTCGCCTTTTGTTCTTCCTTTGACAGTCTCTTGGCAATACCCAGCTATAGGTTGGGTATGCCTAAATACTGATGGTGTTGTCTCCTCGATAACGTCGATTGGTTCTGCTGGAGGGGTATTCCGCTCGCATGATGGTATATGGATTATCGGACATAACAAGCTGTTAGGGGTTGTAAAACCCCTTATTGCGGAGTTGTGGGTGATCTTACTTGGTTTACAAATGGCTTGGAAGTATGGCTTTAACGCCATTGTAATTCAATCTGATTGTAGGGAAGCAATCGACCTTGTGAATGATCCTAATGCTAGTTATAGCTCGTATGCTCTTGTCTGTGCAATTCATTGGTTGCGATGCTACAACTGGATAACCAAAGCTCAATGGATTCCTCGCAATGGTAACAAGCCGGTAGATTGTATTGCGAAGCTCGTTGCTCAAAACTGCTATACTTTATCTACTTTTTATGACCCTCCGACTCCACTACTTCCTTTATTAGATGATGATCTACAGTTTGTAGTGTAGCTTTCTTCGGTTTCCATCTTTTAAATTCGAAAAAAATAATATATTGTACTATTTCAAATATAACAATCACTAGAGTAAGTGATTAAAGCTATCGGTTGACACATTTCCTCTTAAGAACAAATTTCCCCTTCCCCCTTCTTAGGTTGTGGGTTCAAAACTCATTATGAGCAAATTTCCTCTCCTCCTCCTAAGTAGAAATTGTTCAAACATCATGTGTATAAAAGATAAAATCATATTTTTAAATACAACAGTTAAATTATTAATATATACATTGTAAAAAAAAGTCGTGTTATATTAGATTATGTATTCTTTTAGATTCTCAAATATTTTTAGATTGGTATTGATACGATATCGATTACATCGATATTGAAATTTCTTTTGGAATCTCAAATGTTTTACACTAATTAAAAAATGTAGTAGTTGTCTATTAAGTCTCGGTACCGTTGTTACCAAGGATGTAGTCACTCATGAGGTGGGAGGGGTCGTTGTCCCTCCAAAACTTTTTAGTATAATGACATTTTAAGTCATTTTTAGTTTAAATATTAGTTAATTAAGACATTTTCTCCTCTCAATTTTTAGATTTAAATACTTAATTCGAGAAATGATTCTCTTATAGTAACATGAGAATTTGAGTAACATGAAAAGATAATAGAGATAAAAAATAAAAAAATAAAAGTATATTCTTTCATTCGTAGCCGATAGTAGTTGAACAAAATTAATAGGTTTAAGGGTTACGTTTTCATAAAAACTGAGGTGAGACAAAGCTTAAACTCACAAGTTTTTATGGTTCATATATGATATTTTATTTTTAATTTGATTGAAATAATAATAATCTGTTGAGATTTTTGAGAAATTGCATCATGATAGTACGCAAGATAAAATATATTTGCGATAACTTAGTTTCTCTTTTTATTATAATAAAAAATAAAATATTAATTATAATACATTTATTGTTTATTGATGAAATATATATTAATTGCTATATTAGCTGGGTAGATAAGTAAATATAGTATTGCCCGGTTAATACCACTAATAACTCAAAAGTGCTCTCGGCTTTCCTAAATAACTTATTTAAAGTTTTCATAATGCTGCAAATGAAATGGACCATACATTTGATGTCGTTGTCCCATCTTTTTCCCTTAATGGAGATTAGAATTAAATTAGTATCTTCTCTATCGGATGTTAGGCCTTTTACTTAGAATAATGTTTTATATTTGTATTTGCAATAAATAAATAAAACTTGTTATTGTTTATGAATATGATTACGTTTGATGGAAATCAAATGAGAGATGAAGGATGCATTGCGGTGGAATTATATTATCAGATTGTTTATGAATATAATTACACTACACTAAATGCGAGCATAATGGTGATATTTTAGTGGCTCGGCTTCGAGTTCATCTCATTTCTTGGACCAAGTCGGGAGGGTAATTAACTCACAGAATGATGATATTCGCTGTCATTGTTAATAAGGACTACATATATTGCCTCTGTATTTGGGCTTTGATTCTTTAGTCGCTTTTGAATCACCTGAACTCTCCCTTGTGCTACTGGTTGAAGCCCATTTTGTTCAACAATGGTTCATTTTGGTATAGTGTTTTTGAATAAGTTTGGGCTATGAGAATTTTGATTCGAATCGAGACAACTAAATTAAAATAATGTGTCAATAATAAAAATTAAATTTATTAATTTTTTGAATTATGAGTAAACTGTTTGAATATGCAAACGTGAAAGATTAAATGTGTTATGATACAATTTTTTATAACTATCACATTTCATACTTAACGACAATTAGCGATTCAATGATCAATTTGTAACAAAAATAAAAATTTAACACTCAAATTGAAACAATTAAAAGATTAGTTACTAAATTGAACAATTTAATAAAGTTTGGTGACTATTTGTGAACTTTACCAATAAAGTTATTAAAAGTCGAATTAAAAAAACAATATTTTTTTCACCAAGGACCTGTTTTTGGTTGTGTTTAACAACTTAAAAGGGCGTTTGCCCACCAATTTTTTGTCAAACAACCCTCGTTTTAGTTGTGGACGAACATTTGTCCACCATTTTTAACGCTTAAACGGACGTTTATTAACAACTGAATTTTTCAGCTTCTGCGTATGGACGTTTACATTCCAACTACCGTTTCCCACAACAGTGGCAAAGGAAGCCTAAGATCATCTCTTGAGTTCTTTTTTTTTTTTTAATTTTCAATAGGTTATGTTAAATAAAATTGATTTTCCATCGTGGAATTCCTTTCAGTTATATTTATAAAAATCCACGTCAGCGCTTCCAACGGGAGATTTGAAGGAAGTTAGTATGTTTGATTCATAGGCTTACCTAGTGTCGAATCTAAAAATTTAATATTAGTAGTTCATCGACCAATATAATAATTTAAAATTAATTTATATCATTGTAATAATGTATCGACACAGAATAATTGTTGTGCATGAAACAATCTGAATTTCTGCAATGTAAGCAAACATGGTTTATAATCAGAGACATTTTAATTATTTTGAAAATTTTAAATCAAAGTTTTAGCTAAATTATTTGACACAAGTCAATGTATTTAACCAAGATTTTTTTAGGGGACTGACAAATATATTTAAAATAGTTAAAAAACTATCACTATATAACTATTTTAAATATATTTGTTTAGATACTTGTTTTGACCAAAAAAATAGTTTATGAGCTCAAAGAAAAAAATAAAAATAATTTAAGGGTTGATTTTTCATTTAAACAAAAAATACTTAATATTTTTAGGGTAAACTACACTAGTAGTCACTAAACTTTTAGGACGCTTTCACTTTGGTCAATGAAATTGAAAATCTTTCATTACAATTAATAAAATTTTAATTCGATTTTATTACACCATTGTTAAAAAATGCTGACGTGACACTTTGAAGTCTTTTTCCACAAAAGAAACCTAATTTTTTTAAATTTACAACCGTCAGCAAGGTCAAAATTTCGATGAACGAAGACATTACCGATCAATCCCAAGTCCCAACAGTGGGAAGGATTCGTTTGGCCGAAAGGTTAATATAATTTGATTTCAAGCTGATCTAACGGTTAAAAATGAAAGATCGAAATGTTAAATTTTAACTTCAATTGAGATTTTTAGTTATGATTCACCAATGTTAATCGTCAGATCAACTTGAAACTAAACTATGTTAAACTTTTGGCAAAACAAATTTTTCCCATCGTTGGGATTGATTGACGATCGTTTCGTTAATCAAAATTTTAGGATTGACAATAACTGTAAATTTAGAAATTATGGTTCTTTTTGGGAAGAAGACTTTGACATGCACACATCAACATTTCTTAACGAGGTTAACAACAGTAATCATAATGAAAGTAAATTAAAAATTTAGTGTCTGTAATGAAAAAATTTCGATTTTAATGACCAAAGTGAATACATCTTAAAAATTTAGGTGATTACCATTGTAGTTTATCTTATTTTTTAATGGCCATACACAAGAGTGCATCCGCCTATGGGCTTACCCATCACTGGCCTATGCCAACTTAGGTCAAAATTTAAGGTTAAAAGTTAGGAAATTCAGATTCTCCCTCCTTTTGGGCAGGTCTGAGCATGGTTAACTGCAAAACCGAAAATCAATCCGAACTGAGGCATTTGGACGGTTTATGGTTCATAAGTTTACGAACTGTGGTTAATCGAACCGAATTTATTTTTTTATTTAATTTATAGTTATTTTTATAATATAAAAATAAGTATTTTATATTTACAATACTATAGATGCATTTTAATTATTATTATTTTACTTAAAAATTAAGTTTTTAATAAATATTTATGAAAAATACTTTAAAACTCTAACTTTTAATATTTAAAAGTCATCAAATAAAGCTATTTTGTCAAAATAAAATACAAAATTTCAAAAACTAACGTTAATATGGAAAAACCGAAAACCGAGATTAACCGAACCAAAAACCGATGGTTACTAAAATAGCTTACCGAATTAAATCGAAACCGAACCGTATGCACCCCTACTTTTGGGATATAATGCAAGAGGTTCAACATAACAAAGAGGATGCATATCTTAAATCTCTTACATACAGCTTTCCTTAAGAATGTTAGTATAACAGTGAGTCTTTCCGGGTATGATTTTCGTTGGTCTACGCACGGAAAATGAACTACTATTTGGTAGCCCCCGGCAACCAAGATTCAGGACTCACTTGGAAGAACATTGAAAAAGTGATAAACCTCGGCTTCATCGATGACACCAACTTCAGTCGAGCAGATCAAACAGCAGACCGCCTTGAACGTTTCCCCACCGGCAGCAGCAGCTTCGTCCTCAGCGGTTTCTCTTCTTCGCTTGCCTGGCTTTTTCGGTTTTACCTTTTCTTTCCTGACTTTTTCGTTATCTATCTTGCAGTTCACAACAAAATTGCCCTGTATTGAGTCACATATTTTTCGTGCCTGCAAAACCCCGATTAGGCGTAGAGTTTATAGGAAGAATAAATGAACATTTCAATCCCATCACATACTTCTCAATAATGCAATGAGGAGCAATAGAATCTGTAAATCCCAGTTAAAAGATATCATGTTGCATTTATCCCTTACATGAATAAAACTACATAAAACAGCAAAGCATGTTATCTCTCAAAACAAAGAAGGGATGTTGGGAACCACGAATCACAATTCACAAGTAGCGGCAGAAAAAATCGAGAGATATTACTTTCTGTCGAATATTATAGATAGAAGAAACATAGCCTGATGAAGGGAAGAAATTGCTTGTAGTCATATCTTATTGCCATTGTATATTACCGGAAGTTAGTTTCAGTGCCTTTTATGTGCATATATTACTTATGAATAATATCCTATACGATAACAGAACATTGTCAACAACGTGCCGAGTTTCAATTTAACTCGACATCCTTCTAGATTATAACATGTCCATTTCTTTTCCGGTTCTTCAATTAACAAATCACAATCGTTAAGCCGAAGTTCAATTCAGATTTCACAGAACGCTCAAAGATGGAAAAGTGAAACACTATGAAGTACGGGGACGCCTCCTTAAAGGCCGTCTCACGTCCCCAATACGTCCCCAGGACGAGGACGGTACGGGACGGTTGGGGAACATCCCAACTTTATCAGGGATGGTCAAACTTTACCGGAGACGGTCAACAGGACGTCCCCGAATAAATTTGCTTAAAAAAATAGAAAATAAAATCCCCATCTTCTTTACGAGCAAGGATTTAAAAATCATTAAATTAATCCAAACTTAAAAAGCTCAAGGATAATTCTGAACTTAGAAAGTTCAAATTATACCCAACTAAACTCAAAATCGCACAAGTAAAAAACTACTAAATTGAACACTCAACCTAAAAAATATAAACTTAATTACGTGTGGCAAATGACCCACGTACACTTGATCTCAACCAAAAGGCCAAGACTAAATTACTTCATTGTTCCAGTGGCTAAGCACCTATTTATAGGCTGCTTTCTCTCATTGCTTTATGTATCTTAAGGATGTGAGATATTGGGTGTGTATTGTATTTGTAATCTGTTTCAACTTGTTTTAACGCTTCTTCACTCAAGCTTTAAATAGGGATGGGTAAATATCCATTTCAGCCATGTCATCTTTTAATTTTATCATTTTAGTCATTGATTTTTTCTTAATTTAGAATGTAAAGTTAAATTTTCATTCAATTTATTCATTTAATTTTAGTAATATTCTAATCTAAGTGTTAGAAAATAATTTAAAATTTATTAGAAGTAAATTTAAATAGCTACAATTATAATTATTGTTTAATACAATTATAATTTTAGTCCTTATTGTATTATGAATTTTAATGATTATAAATATATATATATATATATATTTATTTTATATTTACCATACCGTTGCCATACCCTATAATTTTGAAAATTGTCGTTTTTTGTCCCGTCCCTGTATGCGTGCAACTTAGGTGAAACATATCAAAATGACATGAAATTGACATGTTCCATTTACCTAGGCATCATCCAAAGGCTAATGTTTGATCTAGCCTGCAAATTGCGAAAAATCGGATAGACTAAATGCGCGTACCTTTGGCACTCAAGGCAGAGGGTGGTAAAACAAGCAGGACAGCTAAGCACAGCGTCGGAAATACGGCCTTTCCTTTTCTTCTGAACCCACATTTCATCTTTATCATCAAGGTTCGGGTCATAGAATTCAGGTTTGATCGAATAATCTATTTCATCATCGTCAGAAACTGAAAATGCACGCAGCATGATCAAGAATTCCCATTAGATTTTATAAAAGGATCAGACCTTAATATGCAGATGAAGGACAGTTCAACAGCCGCTCAAATTCATCATGTATTCTAAACCATAAAATCTATGTAATTCTTTCTTCAACAACTAAGCTCAAAAGAATACTTCTTCCACAACCAAACATGCTTTAATACAGGCAAAACAGTATCATTTAACCTTCAAAAGTTTTGCCGTTTGGCATGCCCCGTATATTAAATTAACTCAGAAGATTAGATTCCATGCTAGAATTTCAATTATATATGCTATCGTAACCAATATAGATAATCGAGATAAGATTTAAGAACAGTAAAGAGACCGAGAGAGAGGAAAAAAAAACCCCTACTGGTTTGCTGGGAATTGGTGGGGGAATCGATTTTGGGTGTCGTGGAATCTTATCACTACCAGTAGTAGTATTTGTATTCTCTTTTTCCATTATTCGTGTCCAATCGCCTTTCTGTTTCCCCGGAAATGGAAAAATTGCTTCCACCGCCACGCGCACAACGATGAAGGGTTCAATTTGTTTTTTCACGAGCTCACTTGGGCGGCCCCTTTTTCAAGAATGGGCCAACTCTGCATAAAAGATCCAACCTAAATTACCCATATTGTGTAGGATTAGTGTTCATCAGTCAAATATTAGCAAAAATGGTCTTTGGTCTTGGCAATTACCCCACTCAATATCTATATTTCAACTGATTTGTAAATGACCCATTTTTCCTCCTGACGAAACACTCCATATTTTGCGAGACTGTTGGTCTTGGCAACTCAATTTGATCCAAGCTTCTCCATCCGCCCTCGCTTCATTATAACCGATCTAATGCACCGTTTTGTCCATATTAGAATTTGAGAGCGTTGATATACCGTATACGTAAAACAACCTTCAAGTCACTATGAATTTTCGGCCAATTAATAAAAAAAAAGGGAAAATGTAAAGGTAAAGACATGAACAATATTATAACATCATATAAATAAAATATTATTAATTGAGTTAATATAAATACATAAAAAATTTATCTAACATAATTTATATATATAATTTTAAAATTTTATTCTCTAATAATTTTTGAATTTTTTTGTTATCTACATGTTTATTTAAATAAAACCAAAATATTTTTCTTAACATAATTTACTAAAATTTTATCTATAACTTAATTGATTTGTCAAAGAAAGTAAAAAATATGAATTTAAAGTTTTTATTTTTGAAAAGATTATGAATTTAAAGTTACTTATTTAAATATTATTTTTTCTAGTAAGTTTCAACTAAAATAATTGAGAAATAAAAAATATTTTTATCCTCTTTTAAGTTAAATTTTTAAATACATTGTTTAATGAATTATGAGTAAACTACATAAGTAGTCACTAAACTATTTTTTTTATTTTTAGTCACCGAACTATTATTTCGACAAAAATGTTATTAATTTTATCTTTCGTTTATGTTTTGGTCACCAGTCGTTAATTGTTAAAAAAATTAACGACGATGTTGATGTGAATTTTTTCTTCAAATTTCCATGTTATTTCTCACTCCTTATAAGCATTTTATGTGATATTTTGTAATATTTTTATTCAGATCAATAAGGTGGTGTAGTGGAATAAAAAGGAAAGAAAATTGCACTCCCTTTGCCACCGTGGAGAATTAATCCAAGGACCCATTGCATAGGGGTCCATCACTTAGTCACCAAGTTAAGTTTGGAAGTTTATATAAGCCTAACTAAAATAATATTTAAGTTAAACTGTACCACCATCTGAAATAAAAAGAAGTAAAATAAGCAAATTGTTGGCAGACTTTTACATGATAAACACTCAAGTAGTTGTAATGTTACAATTGGTACTTGTATGTTTACAAAATATATAACGTAGTATTTATATTTTAAAATATAGAACATGATATTTGAACTTTTAGAAAATATCAAATGTATATACTTTTAATACATACCTATACTTTGAAATAATATTGATGTGATATTTAAACTAGCATTCTATATTTATTATAGTACTTAGGGTTATGACCATTAACAAATGTCAAATTAGCCAATAAAATTTTAGAATGTGAATTTTTTTCCTAAATCAATAAATCCAAATAAGTATCTCATTCTTCATCTTCATTTGCACCAATAATGTTAATTTCAGATATAAAAATAATTTTTTTATCGGCAAAGTAGTATGCTTTTATAAAAGGCTAAATCATATTAGCCATCACTACCATGTGCCTCATTAAAAACATCCCTAATCTTAAATGGAGGAAAAAAAGTACAACATGATAGTGTAAAAGGAAACTCACCAATAAGAACACCAACAAACAAACACCAATAAAATTGAAACACCCAACTCGACAAACATCCGATGAGCACAGAATAGTCACCACCCATAAGGACCATATAGCAACCAAGGGACGCTAAATAGTACCACACCCAACACACAACAACCCATTAAAAAATCACGCCAAGCAAACAACAAAATCATGTCCCAACTCGTGCAAACTGCAATAGAAAAGCTTGCGCTCGCCTAAATTCTACGCCACCCTTACGTAGAATGTCACTATCAATCACACGTTTCTTCTGCTCGAAAAAAGTCGAGAGCCTAAACTCGACAAACCAAATCAGCAAACACCTTATTCTTTTGAGATTTTGAACGACCATGATCTCTCTTCTTCATTTATTCTGCGACAACCCTTCGCTCTTCTAGGTGTAAGAAATTACAGCATTTCTTTGGATCCAACCCACTAAACACGATGTCTTTCACCTCTCACACCTTTCGCATCACACCATGCTCAAGTGTATCCAAAACGAACTCGGTCGGTTCATTAACCTCAAGTTGCATTTTAATGTTGATATTAAAATAATCTAAGTACTATATTTAATATTTTATTTAAATACAACTATCATATTAGATGTTTTATCAAATTACATGTGTCAAATATGACTTTTTTACATAAAGCTGGTAAGTTCCATCAAAACTGTAAAACCCAAAATTTATCCGAGTATACCCATATATACATATATATTTCACTATAAATAAAACCAAAACAATAAATAAATAGATATAAATAAAAATAAATAAACCCATATTAAATAACCAAAATACTGTCTATTTTATACAATAAAATGTCCATTACATATATTCAAGTTTGAAAGCCCATTTACAAAGCCCAAATCCCTTATACAGCTCATATACCACTTCTGCCAGACCAACAAACACAGGTATGGGTTGGATCCTAAAATTCCCGCCCAAAAGAGGACAAATGTCAAACTCAAATTGGTCCAAACCATTATCACATGGATTATGCTTTTCCCCTCTGATCTGAATATAGCTAGCTTTGCAATAACGCCAGCATGACATCACGATGGTCAACTCCTATAAATAACAAGAGAGTGTGCGTCAGATCCATTAACTACTAATCATAATTACACCTATTTAATAAATATAATTACTATAATAAAATATAATAATAGATGAGAGAGGAAACTCACCTCAGGAAAGCCGAATCGTCATAAAGGAGTTGAGCCATCTATAATGGAAGAGCCACTGAAGATCGAGTGGTCGTCGAAAGCCGAACTGCCACCTGAGGTACGATCGACAGCCGTGAAAGTTGCTAAAATTGCATTTTAGCCACTGGAAGGTACTTATTCCACTAATCTTTTGATTTCCTGCATAATAAATATAAAAAAGATTAGATTGAAGCAAAATAAGAAAGAAAATAGAAATAGAAATAATGAAAATGGCGATCTGAGTCCTTATCTTTGTGGCCGGGGAGTGGTTAGTCGCGGCGGAGTTGAAGAAGGAATCGAGATCATGTAGTTTTAGGCTTTAGTTCGGGGAAGAAGGGCGGTTCTAACAAACTGAAGCTAGATCTAGAGATTTAGGGCTTGAAATCAGATTTTTTAAGAAAAGTTTAGGTTTCGGTGGCGAAGGTACGGTGGCCGAAAATCGCGAGGTGGGAGAGCATTTGGGTTGCGTTTTTGATGAACATGAAGCAAAAGCTTGTATTTTTTTATCCATTTAGGTTGAATAATTTGGGAAAGGGAGTGTTATTGAAGAGAGATGGGAGAGCATTTTTGGGTTAGAGAGTGAGCGTGAGGGTGGGAAATGAATGAGTTAACTCGATTTTGGGCATTTATAAGCAGGTTGAAATGGTGTCATTTTAGACAAGGGGGATCCACGTGTTTTTCAAGTGGGTCGGGTCTCACTCACGCCTTTGTTATCTGGGTTAATTGGGTGTTTGAGCCCTATGATTTTGTATTTCTTTCAATTCAGTCCCATTTTAATAAAATCAAAATTGTAGTTTTAATTCTTTCAATTTAGTCATGTTTTCTTAATTAATTGTTTAATTATTCATTTTAATTGCATCAAATTATATGTGTGATGCATTTTTTAAATTGGACATATAGTTTTAGTGTCTAGACAATTTAATCACTTAGCTTTAATTAATTGTTAGAGCCTTTAGACTTGTAGGTTCTTTATTAGGATTTGATAATTAATTAGGTGAGATAATTATAGTAATTTAATGAGTATTAAGTAGGAAACTTTGAGGTTCCAAATTGGGATGGTGTTCCATTGCTTGCAATGGAGTGTTATCCAACATGAACTTTTAAGAAGGATACTTAGTACCCATTACAATCCTAGAAATTAATAAATAACCTAGTTAATTAAATTAAAACTTTGAGCAGGACTATCACTTTAAATAATTAGAATAACAATTAATTAGTGAATATTATCTAAAATTTAGGGGTTTCAATATGGATGGTGCTCAAGCAATTGGGTGTTATCTCATAAAAGCCTTTAAATTTAATAATATTCATAGTTTTAAACAATTTAATTAATTAAAGCCTTTTTAAGTTAGAACTTAAAATAAACAAGACAATAATAAATCATGTATTAAACCTTTTATGTTGGAAACATTTTTTGAATATGAATGAGGGTGCCTTGAATGTAAAAGGGTGATTTTAATCTCATATTCGGATAAAAAATATATTTCCTTATAAAAGGAAGATCTCCATTTGGAATTTAAATCCAGTTAATAACTAATGGTTAAATTAAATTAAAAATATTATTCAAAATTCCAATATGCCACGTAAAATTAAAATGTACCGGTAACGGGCGTTTGTGGGGTGCTAATCATTCTCCACACGTAACTGACTCCTGAACCCTAATTCTTAAAAAATGAATCTCTAGTTATTTTTATGGTGTCCTATCTGTAACACCCTCAACGTATATTCGATATTCGAATACACATTAAAGATGTTACTAATTGATTTACACTGATTTCCAAACTTGTAAATTTTTTTTCCAATCCCAACAAAGTATTTCAGTAGTTGAACTTTTTCTCAGTTTTTATAATCACTACACGATAAACAACCAACTAAGTTTAAATTCGTTTAAAGCATCTTTTCTAATATTCTTAATTTCTCAAAACTTAGTCATGTTTCTAGTTCATACAAAATAGCACTTACTTAAATTCGATTCATGCCCCTCTAGACTAGGATGTGGTGATACTTACTGATAATGCAAGCGAACTTCATCCAACGATGTGTAGCTCCTCTTTTTCTATCTAATCCGAGGTATCTACGTGTGATACAAAAGACACATTAAATACAACTTAGTGAAGCATAATCATAATAATATAAACAATAATTATAATAACACAGTTCTGCAAGATGACAAATGATTGTCATTTATAATTGTTAACATTTATCATATACATAATTGCCTTACTAGTATAGTTCATTTGACCAATATAATATTTCAAATCATAAGATTTGATCTGTTTTATCAGTCTTGTGTAATTTAAGATTTTAGATTAACTACTTGCATAATTGCATTTCAAGTATTATAGCCAAAGTATTGAATCAAGCTATTTGTATATGCAGAATTAACCATGTATCATGACTATCTTAAGAGTCATGTCATCATTGTTCTATGTTCATCAAGTGTTCATATGCATAAAAATTTCTTCAACATAAACATGCTTTCAATATGACTCATATCATCTATCAAATTTGTCATAAAATCATGATATCAATGGCTCATGATCATCAAGTAATCATACTTTTATCATGTAATCATTTGCATATCATGTTCTTTAACATAGCCATATTTTCATCATGCAATCATTTGCATAGCATAACCTTTAACATAGTCATACTTTCTTCATGCAATCATTTGCGTTTCATTTCCTCTATCATAGTTATACTTCTTTCATGCAATCATTTGCGTTTCATTTCCTTTATCATAGTTATACTTCTTTCATGCAATCATTTGCATTTCATTTCCTTTATCATAACCCAAAGTACAAAACCATGTGATGCCATGGTACGCGAGTCATCATGGCACCATAGTGTCTATGACGCCGTAGCGCCTGCATCGCCGAAGCGACTGAGATGAGTACGTACTTGAGGACGCTATTTGCTCATCATATTCAAGGACGCTCTTTGCTCCTTATACTCACACATTTCGTGCTATGTAACATCGTAGTGTTTAAACTGACTCCGTAGAGTCTATCTCGACCCCGAAGAGTCTATCTCGCACCGTAGTGCCATGACGTAGCTGTCGGGACTCTATGGATATCCAACTATACCAAAGATTCTCAGGTGAACCTATGGTATACGAGTTATCTCGACACCGTAGTGTCTACAACGCCATAGCATCTGATGGTAAGTACGTACTCGAGGACGCCTTTTGCTCCTCATACTCGCACTTTTTGTGCTATGTAACATTGTAGTGTTTGAACTCGACTCTGTAGAGTCTATCTCGACCCCAAAGAATTTATCTCGCACCGTAGTACTATGTCGCAACTGCTAAGACTCTATTTGGACATCCAATTATACCAAAAACTTCACACTAGTACTTGGGCAATTTATTTCCTTATAGATCAATCATCATTGTTCATATAATATGGCAATTCACATCCCATATTTCATCTGTAATATCCACTTCATCAAAACTATCAACCATATTTCGATAATAGGCATTTCATACCCAAAATCTGAAATTCGATTTATTTTAGATAAATTATTATTCCACATTCATGTATTACATATACCATTTAATATTTCTTTGATCAACATATATTTTCATTATTATCAAGTTAATTATTACAAGTCTTCTTCACATTAAATATATAGACAGATAAAAATGCATTTATTTATCTCACATATATAATAAATAAATAAAATACACTCATCTGGCCATTTATTAGCATGCTTCACTAAATTCTATTCGATTCTTTCTGCATAGTACCTCGAATATTCTTTTGATTCAAATTTGACTTGATTAACCACATGAATATAAATAAACATTTGTTAAATTCACTTCGAACAATATTTCAATCAAGCTATCTAATTATTTAACATAAAAATTTCCATAATTTTCCTTCTTTCCTTATACTGTCTAAAAATTCATTTTGGTCTTTAATGACCATTTTGAACTTCCAATAATTCTTCCGAGCTTGATATCAAACATTTAGATACAAAATGTATCAAATTCTATTTCCTGACAGCTTGCGCTACCTTCAAAGATTTACTTATATCGGGCAGAATACATATTGGATCTTAATTCTCTTTATACTGAAGAGACTAGATTCAATAACGGTTCTAACGGTATAAGCCACATAAATTAATAAAATCTACAAAAATTATGAAAATTATTCAAACTCCCGTTACAGAGCTGCCCTGACCAAAAATTGCTCTGTAAATTTTCTAACCTTTATTCGATTAAAAATTCATATCTTTTAACTCAAAAATCAGAATCAGTTTCCGTTTGTTGGAAACGAAACTAGACGACCATATCTTTATATTGGTATAAATTTCATTATCTAACAATTTTTATAGAATTTAAGGCAATTTATTAAACTTACTGCCATAATTCAAATCTAACATAACTTCTATAATTAACTTCTATCTTTCTCTAACTTCTCTTAATTATTTTTCTCCCTTGTATCTACCACATGTTCATTGTGGACCTCAATGACCATTTTGAACATTAAACAATTGTTCAAGCTCAATTTGAACAATTTCACTACTACTTGCTCTCTTTGAAATAATATCCTTTTTATCCTTAACTTTGTAAAAGTGACATTTTAGTCACATCACATTTGTACATTAAATTTATGTACAAATAAACCATTCACTTGTTTATAACATTCTCAAAAAATTTCCTTTAACTTTCAAACTTTTGTTAATTTAGTCATTCACTAAATTTCTTATTTTTGAAAAATGGTCCCTCGACTTTCCTTTCTTGTCATTTCAACCCTTTTAACTTCATATCATGTTTAAATCATCCATTCCATCAATTATTCATTAATTCAAGATCAATCCCATACTTTTCTTAATTTTCCGAATTGGCCCCTTTACTTCTCCAGGCTCACTTTTCATCCAAACAACATTCTAACATGCTCAAATTAATTTTCCAACATATATTCTTCATTTCCAAGAATTTAAACTTAAAAACCCAAATTCTTCCTATATGACAAATTGGGTGTCTAAACTTTTCAAGGACTTTATTTTAGTCCTAATGCCATAATTAAGCTTCTAATTTCATAATCTCTTCAAATCCACCATTAACATAATTTTCACAATATTTTTCCTAATTTGCCAACATGCCAAAATAGTCACTTAAGAAATTAGTTGAGAATTTTCCATTCTAATATCAAAATCAAGCTTGTAGAATCATAAATCTTCCATATTCATCCTTTATTTCAAAACCCTAAATGAAACCCCAAATTCTAATATTAGGGTTTATATCTTCAAACATGAAATTAATCCAAATTTAAGCTTGATTCCAACTTCACAACACTTAATTTGCTTAAATCAAACTTCAATTTCAACATAGAACTTGAAACCCTAATTTCTCTCTCATCAATATCGTGAACAATTCTTCAAATTACCATGCAAAATTACTATCAAAAGAAAGAGCATGAAGCATAGATCAATTTTTCTCAAAGCAACATACCTTGATTCTAACTTTGGAGCCTTCAAATTTGCCTAGGAAAATTTTGTATATTTTCCCCTTTGTTTTTTCTTTCTTTTCGAAATATAGGGGGAGAAGATGAACAAATTTTGTTCATCTTTTCCTTATTTATGCCAAGTGTTATGATTAAATTAATATTAAATCCATTTAATCACTTAAGTCCAAATAACCCTCCAACTAGAATTTATTTTCTAATTTGCCATCATGTAAAAATAAAACCAAATCTAGTTAGAATCCAACTAGAAATATTAAAATATTCATAATAATAATATTTTATGAATTTTCCATAGCATATGGACCTGTCTTTAAAATTTCAATTCGATCCGATTACCCGATAATCACTTACTACGATTTTCTGTATAAAGATATTTATATTTTTCGAACTATCAGGTAAAATCTGAAATTCTCATATTTCTAATTTCCATAAATAAATATTGTTGACCTACAAAATATTCCATATTTATGAAGTCAAGCTTAAAATTTTGACTCGGTCTAAATATATTGATAATTTATCCGAAATCTTTTATCGAATAAAATTCCTTTAAAATTCCTTTATCTGATATCCATACGAATAATATTAACTCTAGCAGATTTCTTTTTTATCAGTCTTAATTACTAACATGAGACCTTCCCAATAGGTCTCCCATCCTATGCCCTGAGCACTCTTAACTTTGCAGTTCGATCTAAATTAAATATCTTATACTGCATTTTTATTCCCATAATCTATATTAGATTTTTCTCCATGATCTGTTTAATCCATGTATATGATAAAATAATTACTGATAATCTCTTCAAAACTTGGAAAGGTCTTTTATAACCTTTTTCTATCATATGGTAAAATTTCACAATTCAGTTCAATCTGGGTATCCAAATTCAAATTAAACTTTGACTACGATTTTGCCAATAATCGAAATATCGGGTCAAACCAGTAATTCCTCATTCGATCCACACCTATAGGTGCTCTATCTATTTATAAAATAAAACACCCAACTTTTGGGAAATTACAACTTTGGTCCTTCAACTTTTCATATTTCCACTTCTATCACCCAAGTTTTAAAACTTATCATTTTGGTCACTAAACTTTAACCTTGAATTCCTATTCCAATTTTCCTTGGATTTTAACCAAAATTTGCGAGTATTCTATTTTATTCGTTCTCTATCACATGACACCTTAAAACCTCAGAAACTTCTTTTCTACAGTCCATAATTGAGAAAATCCTAACTTTTGCATTTTTAGTCATTTTAGTCACTAAGTAAGCTTTTAAGTCCTTATCTTAGTATTAAATGACACTAAATTAACATAGCAAATTTTAAGGTATTACAATTCTTCCCCCTTAAGAAAATTCGCCCTCGAATTTTCAAAACGTACATGTTTGAAATAGTTTTAGGTACTACTTTTTCATTTTTTTATCTTTTTTTTATTTGCATACCTATTGTTGATCTGTAGCTGCTTTAGGATTATTTTAAGAATCCTTACTTTGTCTTCTATTTCTTGGGTCAAATCAATCACATCCCCTTTTGGATTATTCTGAACATTTCAATCCTTTCCCACAATCTTGTGTTCTCAATAATTTAGGCTCGTAACTTATCTTCAAAGATCAGAATAGTCCAACTAATTGTCCTTCTATTAAAATTTCTTTCTTTATTTCACTATGAACTGGTCTAAGTAGGATTGAAACACTTTATTCACCAGATCCTTATACGTGACAGGGCGTTTGAAAGTCCAAACGACATCACTAAGAACTCGTAGTGTCCATAACGAGTCCTGGGTGCCGTCTTTGGTATATTTTCTTCCTTAACTTTTAACTAATAATAAACCAATTAAGGTCAATCCTTTATGAACACAATTGTACCTTGGTACTGGTCAAACAAATCCCCAATCCTTGGTAACAGATTATTTATTCTTTATTGTTATCCTATTTAGCTTTCAATGATCTATAATGAAGCACTTCATAGTAACTCACTCGATCGAATATAACTTCAATCGAATAGCTCTTACAACTTAGCTTTCAATTTCTCTAACTGGTTTGGTGACATTCTATAAGATGCTATCAATACCTACTTTATTCTCGAATTAAACGTCAATATCGAACTGTACCTCTTAACCTGAAGGTAATCATAGCAATTCATTCGAAAACACATTTGGAAATTTCCTTACAATCAGAGTATTCTTTATTTTCTTATAATTACTTTACAAGTTCTCTATTATACAGATAATTCATTCTGAATTGAAATTAACTATCATATTTATTTCATTGTGTTGTATCCACTATAGGTCTTTTCTTAACCCTTAAAAATTTGTCAACTGATGAAATCTAACACCATCTTATTTTTCTTACAACCATTAGAGTCTCATTCATACTATTGAGGAGCTACACCAAGGTATACAAGCAATATATCAATAGCATCACATCCTAGGGGCATGTACACTTTAATAAAATCATATTGGACTCGGTTTAACCTCCAGAATCGGCTAAAATTTTGCTCTGATGCCACTAAATATAACACCCTCAACGTATATTCGATATTTGAATACACATTAAAGATGTTACTAATTGATTTACACTGATTTCCAAACTTGTAAATTTTTTTCAATCTCAACAAAGTATTTCAGTAATTGGCCTTTTTTCTCAGTTTTCATAATCACTACACGATAAACAACCAACTAAGTTTAAATTCGTTTAAAGCATATTTTCCAATATTCTTAATTTCTCAAAACTTAGTCATGTTTCTAGTTTATACAAAATAGCTACTTACTTAAATTCGATTCATGCCCCTCTAAACTAGGATGTGGTAATACTTACTAATAATGCAAGCGAACTTGATCCAACGATGATGTGCAGCTCCTCTTTTGCTATCTAATCCAAAGTAACTACGTATGATACAAAAGACACGTTAAATACAACTTAGTGAAACATAATCATAATAATATAAACAATAATTATAATAACACAATTCTGCAAGATGACAAATGATTTTCATTTGCAATTGTCAACATTTTATCATATATAGAACTGCCTTACTAGTATAGTTTATTTGACCAATATAATATTTCAAATCATAAGATTTGATATGTTTTATCAGTCTTGTGTACTTTAAGCTTTTTAGCTTAACTACTTGCATAATTGCATTTAAAGTATTATAGCCAAAGTATTAAATCAAGCTATCTGTATATGCAGAATTAACCATGTATCATGACTATCTTAAGAGTCATGTCATCATTGTTCTATGTTCATTAAGTGTTCATATGCATAAAAATTTCTTCAACATAAACATACTTTCAATATGATTCATATCATCTATCAAATTTGTCATAAAATCATGATATCAATGGTTCATGATCATCAAGTACTCATACTTTTATCACGTAATCATTTGCATATCATATTCTTTAATCTAGACATATTTTCATCATGCAATCATTTGCATATCATAAACTTTAACAGTCATACTTTCTTCATGCAATCATTTACATTTCATTTCCTTTATCATAGTTATACTTCCTTCGTGCAATCATTTGCATTTTATTTCCTTTATCATAGTTATACTTTCTTCATACAATCATTTGCATTTCATTTCTTTTATCATAGTTATAGTTCCTTCATACAATCATTTGCATTTTATTTCCTTTATCATAGCCCAAAGTACAAAATCATGTGATGCCATGGTATGCGAGTCATCATGACACTATAGTGTCTATGACGTCGTAACATCTGCATCGCCGAAACGACTAAGATGAGTACGTACTCGAGGACACTTTTTTCTCATCATATTCAAGGACGCTTTTTGCTCCTTATACTCACACATTTTGTGCTATGTAACACCGTAGTGTTTGAACTGACTCCGTAGAGTCTAACTCGAATCCGTAGAGTCTATCTCGACCCCAAAGAGTCTATCTTGACCCCGAAAAGTCTATCTCGCACCGTAGTGCTATGACGCAGCTGCTAGGACTCTATGGATATCCAGATATACCAAATATTCTCAGGTGAACCTATGGTATACCAGTCACCTCGACACTGTAGTGTCTATAACGTCATAACGTCTGAAGGTGAGTACGTACTCGAGGATGTCCTTTGCTCCTCATACTCGCACTTTTTGTGCTATGTAACACCGTAGTGTTTGAACTCGACTCCGTAGAGTCTATCTCGACCCCAAAGAGTCTATCTCGCACCGTAGTGCAATGGCACAGCCGCTAAGACTCTTTTTGGATATCCAATTATACCAAAAACTTCACACTAGTACTTGGGCAATTTATTTCCTTATAGATCAATCATCATTGTTCATATAATATGGTAATTCACATCCCATATTTCATCTGTAATATCCACTTCATCAAAACTATCAACCATAATTCGATAATAGGCATTTCATACCCAAAATCTGAAATTCGATTTATCTTAGATAAATCATTATACCATATCCATGTATCACATATACCATTTAATATTTCTTTGATCAACATACATTTTCATTATTATCAAGTTAACTTATTACAAGTCTTCTTCACATTAAATATATAGACAGATAAAAATGCATTTATTTATCTTACATATATAATAAATAAATAAAATACACTCACTTGGGCCATTTATTAGCATGCCTCACTAAATTCTACTCGACCCTTTCTTCATAGTACCTCGAATCTTCTTTTGATTCAGATTTGACTTGATTAACCACATGAATATAAACAAGCATTTGTTAAATTCACTTCGAACAATATTTCAATCAAGCTATCTAATCATTTAACATAAAAATTTCCATAATTTTCCTTCTTTCCTTATACTGTCCAAAAATTCATTTTGGTCCTTAATGACCATTTTGAACTTCCAATAATTCTTTCGAGCTTGTTATTAAACATTTAGATACAAAATGTATCAAATTCTATTTCCTGACAGCTTGCGCTACCTTCAAAGATTTACTTATATCGGGCAAAATACATACTGGATCTTAATTCCCTTTATAATGAAGAGTCTAGATTCAATAACGGTTCTAACGTTATAAGCCACATAAATTAAAATCTACAAAAATTATGAAAATTCTTCAAACTCCCGTTACAGAGCTGCCCTGACCAAAAACTACTATGTAAATTTTCTAACCTTTATTCGATTAAAAATTCATATCTTTTAACTCGGAACTCGGAATCAGTTTTTGTTTGTTGGAAACGAAACTAGACAACCATATCTTTATGTTGGTATAAATTTCACCATCTAACCATTTTTATAGAATTTAAGGCAATTTATTAAACTTACTGCCATAATTCAAATCCAACATAACTTCCATAATTAACTTCTATCTTTCTCTAACTTCTCTTTATTATTTTTCTCCCTTGTATTTACCACATGTTCATTATGGCCCTTAGTGACCATTTTGAACATTAAACAATTGTTCAAGCTCAATTTGAACAATTTCACTACTACTTGCTCTCTTTGAAACAATATCCTTTTTATCCTTAACTTTGTAAAAGCGACATTTTAGTCACATCACATTTGTACATTAAATTTATGTACAAATAAACCATTCACTTGTTTCTAACATTCTCAGAAAATTTCCTTTAACTTTCAAACTTTTGTTAATTTAGTCATTCACTAAATTTCTTATTTTCGAAAAATGGTCCCTCGACTTTCCTTTCTTGTCATTTCAGCCCTTTTAAGTTCATATCATGTTTAAATCATCAATTATTCATTAATTCAAGATCAATCCCATACTTTTTTTAATTTGCCGAGTTGGCCCCTTTACTTCTCTAGGCTCACTTTTCATCCAAACAACATTCTAACATGCTCAAATTAATTTTCCAACATATATTCTTCATTTCCAAGAATTTACACTTAAAAACTCAAATTCTTCCTATATGACAAATTGGGTGTCTAAACTTTTCAAGGACTTTATTTTAGTCCTAATTCCATAATTAAGCTTCTAAATTCATAATCTCTTCAAATCCACCATTAACATAATTTTCACAATATTTTTCCTAATTTACCAAACATGCCAAAATAGTCACTTAAGAAATTAGTTGAGAATTTTCCATTATAATATCAAAATCAAGCTTGTAGAATCATAAATCTTCCATATTCATCCTTAATTTCAAAACCCTAAACGAAACCCTAAATTCTAGGGTTAAGGTTTATATCTTCAAACATGAAATTAATCCAAATTTAAGCTTGATTTCAACTTCACAACACTTAATTTGGTTAAATCTAACTTCAATATCAACATAGAACTTGAAACCCTAATTTCTCTCTCATCAATATCATGAACAATTCTTCAAATTACCATGCAAAATTATTATCAAAAGAAAGAGCATGAAGCATAGATCAATTTTTCTCAAAGCAACATACCTTGATTCTAACTTTGGGGCCTTCAAATTTGCCTAGGAAAATTTTGTATATTTTCCCCTTTGTTTTCTCTTTCTTTTTGAAATACTGGGGGAGAAGATGAACAAATTTTGTTCATCTTTTCCTTATTTATGCCAAGTGTTATGATTAAATGAATATAAAATTCATTTAATCACTTAAGTCCAAATAACCCTCCAACTAGAATTTATTTTCTAATTTGCCATCATGTAAAAATAAAACCAAATCTAGTTAGAATCCAACTAGAAATATTAAAATATTCATAATAATAATATTTTATGAATTTTCCATAGCATATGGAACTGTCTTTAAAATTTCAATTCGATCCGATTACCCGATAATCACTTACTATGATTTTTTATATAAAGATATATATATATTTTTCGAACTATCGGGTAAAATATGGAATTCTCATATTTCTAATTTCCATAAATAAATATTGTTGACCTACAAAATATTCCATATTTATGAAGTCAAACTTAAAATTTTGACTCGGTCCAAATATACTGATAATTTATCCGAAATCTTTTATCGGATAAAATTCCTTTAAAAATCCTTTATCTGATATCCATACGAATAATATTAACTCGAGCTGATTTCTTTTTTATCAGTATCAATTACTGACATGAGGCCTTCCCAATAGGTCACCCATCCTATGTCCTGAGCACACTTAACTTTGCAGTTCGATCTAAATTCAATATCTTATACTGCATTTTTATTCCCATAATCTATATTAGATTTTTCTCCATGATCTGTTTAATCCATGTATAGGATAAAATAATTACTGATAAACTCTTCAACACTTGGAAGGACTTTTATAATCTTTTTTTATCATATGGTAAAATTTTATATTTTTTCTGTTCGATCTGAGTATCCAAATTCTACTTAAACTTTGACAATGATTTTCCCAATAATCGAAATATCGGGTCAAACCAGTAATTCCTCATTCGATCCACACCTATAGGTGCTCTATCTATTTATAAAATAAAACACATAACTTTTAGGAAATTATAACTTTGGTCCTTCAACTTTTCATATTTCCACTTCTATCACCCAAGTTTTAAAACTTATCATTTTGGTCACTAAACTTTAACCTTGAATTCCCATTCCAATTTTCCTTGGATTTTAACCAAATTTTGCGAGTATTTTATTTTATTTGTTCTCTATCACATGACACCTTAAAACCCTAGAAACTTCTTTTCTACAGTCCATAATTGAGAAAATCCTAACTTTTGCATTTTTTTGTCATTTTAGTCACTAAGTAAGCTTTTAAGTCCTTATCTTAGTATTAAATGACCCTAAATTAACATAACAAATTTTGGGATGATACACGGTCTACCTCAAAGTGATCGGTGGCGACTCTAAAAATGATTTTCAAAATCGAATTAAAAAAAAGACAAAACCTTAATTTTCAAAATTAATCGTAAAGTTATTTTTACCCCGTTCAAAAATGGTCACGACAAAAACTTTGCATGCTACATTAAAAACGAAAGACAGAAAGGAAAATTAAAACATTTAGAAACACAGGGAAAGGGTATTTAATCTCGAGTTGAATGTAATTAACCTCATAAATATGAAACGATAGCACTCACCCTAAACCAAATACATCACAATTCACAAATACGTCTCTTATAGGTTTTGTAAGAACATCAACAGTACACCATCCATTTTTCAACTCCGAAAATCCGTTAAATGGTGATGATTATGTACCGTAGCTATAAAAACTAGAGATTTGAATCTTGAAGGTTGGGCTGAGCGAGCTGGAGCTGATAGGAGAATTGTTGAGGAATGGTTGCAAGCTGAAGCACACTACTAGGCTCTCCTCCTCCATAGAAGCTGGGGAATTCATCAAGAATATGCTGATGCTCCACTGGTTTTGCTTCTATTCCTGCTTGTTGATACTCCATTGCTGCTCGGTGTTCTTGAATCTGTGCGGCCATGACAATTCATTATGAATAGCATACCATTACCAAGTTTAATTGAAATTGTTTACTTACCCAGCGGCACATGTTGCTGTTTTCTTCCTCGAGAATTCGTTCCTACACCATATAAATCCAGGATTAATGGAATTAGCCTTTGATGTCTTAAAAGTGTATGTAAACTCATATGTTGTTCTAATTGGCATCACCTTTCTACGAAGGTTATCCAGCTGTTGTTGCAAGAGCTCATTCTGCAAAAGTCACAAACGTCGAAATTCGAACTTCAAATTCATTGATTTTTTTTTATTACAAGTGGGGGCGGATCTAGAAATTTAAATATGATAGTTCACCCACTGATAATAAATACAATCGTATATAAGATAAGAGTAAATGGAATAAGCCATCAAAAATTACTTAAGATGTTTACAACTGACATGACAAAAGACCATTCAATCACACCTGAATGAATATAGATATGTAAGAGGTCCACTATGATGCAGTTACTAACTCTCTTTAGTAAAACACATGTATAGAGGAATTCACACCTATACGAATTTTCTCCCTAATCAAATCATACTAAAACATCATTTTTACAACTTATATTCTGAACACAAAACTTTTTATATTACTTGTAAATAACTAAAACCATTTAAAATAACTTTCAACACTTCCATATGAATGATCATTAATCTCTATCACCAAATCTTTATCAATTTATCATTATTATTATGATTATGATTATCATCATTATTTTTATCTTTTGTATAACAATCATTATTTGTAAGTAAATTAGCGACAAAACCTTTGGTTTTCATTGCTTAAAAGGGTTTTTAGTTTTTTATAAGTTCAGGAAGGAAAAGATAGTAAGATATCGAATACTATTTTTTATAATTTTCATAATAATAAAAATTGCTTAACAAATAAATTTGTAAAATAATAAAATTATTGTAAAAATTATACAAGTTTTTTAATGAAAATACACGACTTGCTAAGAATTTAAGAAATCTGTATAATAATAAAAATTCAGTAGCTTAAGAAGTTTAATTATTAATTTATTTTAAAATAAAAGGGAAATTATAAAGTCATTCAAAAATATGAAATTACTAAGAAAACTATATAATAATATGAAAACCTTGACTTTTGTAGAAAATTACATGGTGACGATAACTAAAATCGAAGGTTTCATAAATAATTTTAAATATATTTCAATGAATTTAATTTTAACGTAGATACTAATTACAGGCTTAACATTAAAAATAATTATAAATATATTTACATTTATAAAGTTGTGTATTAGATTAATTAATGATTTTAAATGAAGTAGTCTAGTGTTAACGAGGGTATGCATGTGATTCGGGAGAAGAAAATGACTAAATTGATGTCTTTTTTAAATATTAAGGGTTAAATTTATTGAATTATTTTGAATTATGACTAAATTGGTAGAATATATAAGTTTTGAGGACTAAAACTATCATTATACCAAATTTTGTTAGATGTTCATTTGTATTTTAACGGAGAAGTGACCCAAGCGTAACTACAACTTTAATTGAATGACTAAAGTTTAAATTCATTAATTAATGATTAAACTGGTAGAATATATTAGTTTTGAGGACTAAAACTATCATTATACCAAATCTTGTTAGATGTTCGTTTGTATTTTAATGGAGAAGAGACCCGAGCATAACTAAAACTTTAATTGAGGACTAAAACTATCATTATACCAAATTTTGTTCGATGTTCGTTTGTATTTTAATGGAGAAGTGACCTAAGCGGAACTAAACTTTAATTGAGTGACCTAATTTTAACTTTTAATAATTGAGTGACCAATCGTAATTTTATTAATAATTTAGTGACCTCTAATGTAGTTTATCCAATTTTTTTATAGTAGGTCCCGTGACCTACCATGACCTACGGTAGATACACCCCTGATTACAAGTGATTGTATTGTATGAATCAAATAAACGAAACCCAGATTTTTAAAACAGTACCTTTCGATCTTGGACCCTATTGACCGAGCGCTCAAGTTCTTGTTCAAGTTGTTCAAGCTCTTGGTATGGAATAGAGCTTATGTCCTCGCCAGTGTAGCGCCTCATGCTTAGCTGAAGACTACGGGTTTCTTTCCTCAACACAGCCAATTCATTGTACAATTGTTCCTATACATATACATACATGTACTCATGTAGTATAAAATGAAAGGGTAGGACATGAAAGGTTCCAATCAATGAATCTTACCCGATTGTCATGCTCAGGAATGCGAGTCCCTTTGACCTTCTCGTACCTTTCTATGATGTGCTCCATTCTGCAAATATATATAATATAATTGGATACTTTCCGAACAAAAGAGACAAATTTTCCAGGAATTTAACATTACCATTTACCAATTTACCATATACTGAAGAAGGTAAACAGTACAATGTGCCCCCAAAATTTGTACTACTTTAATTATTTACCAATTTAGAATTATAGATATTAAAATTTAAATGAATCGGATATAATGAAAGAATCAAATGAAGCATTTAATTCTGGAAATGGAACTGATTTTATGTCCCTAAAGTTGTAGTGATGCGTTTAATTACTGTCCTATAAAGGTCCATTTCCTGCCCTACAGCTACAGGCTACAAGGGCTTAGAAACCCTACAGATCAACGATGAAATGGAAGGAGAAAAAAGAGGAGAGTGAAGACCTGTAAGGTTCGGTGCAGTATTGGCACAACTTGCCGGTGCTGGAGAAGATGATGAGGCCAATCTGAGCATCGCAGAGCACGGAGAGCTCGTGGGTCTTCTTCAAAAGACCAGCCCGGCGCTTGGAGAAGGTGACTTGCCGAGTCGTCTGGTTCTCGATCCTCTTGATGGCTATCTTTCCACGTCCCATACTTGCCTATCAATCTCTAGTTAAGGAAAGAAAGGATCAGGTCTTTTATTCACTTCTAAAAACCACAAAAAGGACAGGTTTTGAATATAACCATGATAATGGAAAAACAAGGAGAAACAAAGGGTTTTAAAAACAAACAAGTTCAAATATGGGAGAGGTAGACACAAAGAAGTGGGATGGTAAAATGGAAAGTAAAAGCTTCTGCAACCCTAAAAATAACAACTTTGTTTATCGTTTCTATTCCATACAGACTGGATGAGAAGATATACAGACTGACAGAAAGAAAAGAAATATTAAGAAAGGAAGAGAGAGAGAGAGATGACTGCAAGTTTACCTATTCCTTGCTCGTAAAAAACTCTTACTCCTTTTGTGAATCGTGTAGGAACAAGGAAATGCTTGCTACTTCCCTCAATTATACCCATATATATACACTATCTAAAAATATTAAATATTTACAAAGAATTTTACAAATTAATAGTTTGTGTTACATGAATTTTCATAACCTAAATACTACCATGGGGTAATTAAGTCTGATTTAACCATAAAATTCGAATCAACTTCAACCCAAACTTGACAAAAATAATTCGAAACGATCATGCGTGAGATGAATATATTTGAAAAACTTGAGTCTCAAACTTGAATGACCACATGTAGTCAAAATGACTTGAACTTGAAACGACCTAGACCCAAAAGACTTGGACCTAAAACAACCCGAACAAGTAACCTTAAATGATCCGTTTTGAAAAATCTAGACCTCAAATCAGAATAATTTGAATCCAAATTGACTTGAAGTTGAAACAGTTGAATCAAAAACTATCGAAACATGATGTGGATGATCTGGAAATTTTAAAACTCGGATTAAAATTCTATTGAAATTATGGATGAGGGATAAGAAGAGATAAATTGATGGTGTTCATTATTTTGAGTGGATAATCACCCTAGCCATTGACAAAGGCTTGACCTATGGAATGGATTGGCCTGAGCAAGGAGGAGGAGTGGCACTATCAGCAATTTAATAGCAATACGTATTGCTTTCATTGTCCTATGTGGAAACATAGACAAAAGGGTGCTGTGACTCTTAACCATTCCTCTGGTCTCATCTGCCAAGCAACCTGAAATTTACCAATTCTGGAAATCCTTTTTCAGTGCTACAAATTACAAAACTATGGCCATCTAGGAAAGGAAAAGTTGGAAATTTCAAAGCCAGAAACCATAGTGACCCCTAATGGGAAACGACAAAGTGTAACAATCCCATGACTGGGACTTGTAGATATCTATTGATTTGGTCATTCTGCAACTTCAACAAAAATTATTGGAGGTAAAAGTAAAAGTTGAGATGAAAAGGGGTAATTAAATCACTTTAATCTGCATTCCCTTTGCTGTAAATGGTTCCTTTGAAAGCACCAATGTAAACCTTTTCGTCTATGTATTCTTTTTACAGCTAGAAATGGTATTGGAGCAAGTATTCAGCACACGCAGTCCGATCAAAAGGATGGAATGTCAGTGTGGTGAATCACCGAACTTTGATGAAATGAACCAACGAATGTGATCCTTTCTGTTTTTGGGGTTTCTAATAACATGGAAGAATACCCGCCAAATATTGATATAGTACCGACTCGCAGTCGCAGATTCTTTTATTCGAAGTTTAAACCTAGTCTCCAAACACACATGCAGTGAAAGGTGTTTCATTGTATACAAACTCTATCTCTTGTTTTATTAAGTCAGAGAATTGAGAATACTTGGTTTTGGGTGATATTTCTATAGGATTGTTGTTGATTGGATGAGGGTTTTCGGGTGTTTAATGAATCAGACCATTGGACAGAGTCTAGTTTTAGAAACAAGGCGTAGACAGACACTACAAATTAGGTTTTCCATAACAGGTTGCTATTGGCTATTGCCTATTGCCATCCATGAATGGTCCCCCAGAGTTTGTTTGTGTACCATTTTCATTGCTTCTCAACGTCAATGATTTAATTTACAGCCTCACGGTTAAAAGTGTTCAATGTAAAACCCTTCCAACAAGGGATGGAAATCGTCTCCCCGTTAATTATGCATCTTTTCATGCCCCACTTTTAAAAAGTAGGTTTATGGTTTAAAGTTAGGGTTTATTGTTAGGGTTTAGGGAATTAAGGGTATGGTGTATTTTTAAGGTTTAGGGTTTATGATTTGGAATTTAGGGTTAGGGTTTAAGATTTAATTTTTAGTGTTTTTAATGTGGGGCATAGAAAGAGGCATACTTAGGGGTAGGGGTGCTTATCGAGCGAGTCGATCGCAAGTTGAGTAGTGCTCGACTCGTGCTCGTTAAAAAATTTCGTTGCTCAACTCGACTCGTTGCTCGTTAAGCTCGATAAAATTTTGCTCGACTGGTGCTCATTAAAAAATCTTGTTGCTCGACTCAACTCGTTGCTCGTTAAGCTCGCCAAAATTTTTACCTTATTTTTTTTGAAATATAGGTAAAATCTAGTGCACTATTCAAGCTTAATATAAACATAGAAATTAAAAAAAAACGTGAGGTTTGAGGAGATCAATAAACGAACCTATCATGACCGAGTTAGAGATGAAGTCGATATTCGAGTGTGACTCTTTTTAGTTTCTCAACAATCTTCGATGAAAAACAAATGAGAGAATGCCTTAGGAATTTCGGGGTTTTAACTTTCAATCATTTTTTATATGGGAAGTGAAAACTGAAGACTTTTCCTCTTTTCTACTTTTATACATAAAATAGTAATTAAAGAAAAAGGAAAGACTCGTTATTATAATTTAATTTCTTATTAATATAAATTAACTTTTTTAATTATCGGGAAATACAAAATGTTTTAGAAATTTGAAACACCAAAATTTTATGGGTAAATTACCTAGAAATTCACTGAAATTTTTAAAGTTTTCAGTTATTATTTAAATTTCTTATAACATAATTTTTCAAGGTACCCACCAAAAAACCACAAAAGAATTTATTAATCAAGTCGAGTCGAGTTGAGCCTTGCTCGACTTGACTCGCTAAGATCTCAAGTCGAGCTCGATTTCGAGTCGAGCGTTAATCGAGTTTTGACTGAGTCGAGCTCGAGTTGTTTGCGAGCTGCTCAACTCAATAAGCACCCCTACTTAGGGGTAGAGGATTTTTGTTCTCCAACAACTGCACTTCCTTGGAAGTGGGTTTGTGTTTTGATCCTGGTGGGATTTGAACAAAAATCTCTGCACTTTTTCGGTGCCGTTTTCTATGCTTTAAGACTAAAAAATATTAAATTCTAAGCATTAATCACTAAAACTATAAACCTTAAACCCTAACAAATATACCCTACCCAATTCTCTAAACCATGAACCTTAATCTTAAATCATAACCCTAATTTGTTAGTGCAAGGGCATAAAAAGAACACCATAAAGGAACAGAAGATTTGAGGCGATTACCATCTCAACAATACTAAATGAGTTTTATCTTAATCAATTATGATAAATATGAAATATCTAAGTAAAGTATAACTATTGTTTTAATTTTTTACTGGGCTGAAATTTAATGTATAATTGTTTATTATTAGTAGGAAGGGATAAAGCTAGAACTTTTGTCTTAGTAGGAAAGTAAAAAGTTTGTGTGCTGAAATGTCTCCAATTGAATTAGTAAAACTTTAAAAGGGCAGAAAATGTAAACTTTTCATTAAACTAAGAGTTAATGGGGAATGGATTGATTTTTTTTAAGTTTTGGAAGGACAAACACAATTAGACCTTTTAACTAAGGGGCAAAACCACTACCAGTCCGAGCTATGCTTTTGTTAGTATGTTGAAATTGATAACACCGTTATTTTTTGTCGTCAAAATGATTGATACATTTTTTTTAACCTTCAAGTTAAATACTCACGTACTTTTTCTTTTTTTAATCCAAAGAATGTGTTTGGATGAGTGATTTTAAGGAGGATATCTATTTTTATTAAAAATTTTAAAAATGAAATTTCTTACTATTTGAATAAGAATAATGGAGAATTTCAAAATTTATAAGAAATTTTGAAAAGGGGATTTTTGGTATTGAACCCCCTTATTCAAATTCTACATAAAAAGATATTTTTAAAAATTTTCTACTGTTGAAGGGTCTCTTGAAGTCAGTCAGAACATTAACAATCAGGTATCGTGTTTTTGGGTGTCTATGTGTTTTTAGCACCGAAATGTTGTCTCATAACCCTAAACCCTCACAAGGGCCTAAAAAGCCATTTTAAACTTCAAAATTTAAAACTACTTGATGTCATTCTAAAAACAACTACACGAATCAACTAAATTAAAGTCATTTCAAAACTTGAGAAAAGTCCCCGAATTCCAACATCAACAACAATGTTTCTTTTAATACCAAATCCTAAGAATGCATAGACATGCATCATACCATGTTGATATATACAAGAGGAAGAAATTGAAAGAACTCTCCCAAAGGGTAACATGCAGCAGAAGGTGTTTCATTGTATATTTACAGCACTTAGTTGGCGTGGTGAAGGTGTTGTCGAGAGGATTAATTGGGTTTGTTGGCAAAGAAGGTTGTTCGGAAGGTGGGGCTCGGGTGTTTAGCGATGTAGAGTGTTGTTTGGTGCTTCATTGGTGTATGCATGGTGGTGGCAGTTAGTAATTGCGAGTGATTTGTCTGTTTTAGTGTGCGGTGCTCGATTGTTATTCTTTGCTTTGTGTTGAGCTTGGTTCGTTTGGTTTCTTCGACATTATCGGAGAGTACTCTTTTTCTGTATTTAGAGTCAGGTAGACTTTTAATGAGGCTCTTCGATAATAATATCTATATGATCTTTTCATCAATAAAATCATACTTTCTGATATAAAAAAAACTCCAATGCCTTAATATCTTAAAGTTGGAAAATTGGAAATGCTTGGTTTTCACTGTTTGTCTTATCTGTTTTTGTTGATGGATTATATATACTCAAACCTTATGAGTTGTGAGATGATTTAATAATATTTTGGTGCAATTTTTTCTCTTCTCGTTATCCGAATAGTACTTAAATATAATCTAATTATGAAATGGATTTTTAACGAAAACCTTAAAAAAAGTAACGAGCCCTACATAGATAATGCATATTAGGGTTTCCAAAAAACAGGTTGATATTCCATTGGTCCCCCAAAGTCTTCATTGCTAATCAACGTCACGACTAATGTTATGGGTTATGACTAATATGGTTTTAATTTCTTTGTTATTCTGAAATTTAGAATTTAATTGCTCTTGATCCACTGATTTTATAATATTATTAAGGTTAATTATTCCATGCACAACCGTCTTAGTTTTAGGGCTTAGGAATTTTGTTTAGGATTTAGTGTTTAAGGGTTAAGTGTACAAGTTTTGAATTTATGGGGTGTAGTTAGAATTTAGGTTTTTAAGGTCAAAATATAAGATTTATAGGTTAAAATATAAATCCTTAACCATATTGCCTTAAACCTAAACCCTGACCCCTAAATGCTAACCATAAACTATAAATTTTTAAACCCATACACTTAAACCCTTAAACTCTAAACTCTAGACCGGGTCCCTAAACCCTAAAACTAAGACGCTTATAAAAACTTTTTATTTCAACCACCGTGCATGGGATATTTTCCCTATTATTAATAGATTTAAACTTATAATATCTCTATTTGTTGTCTTTAAAGTGATGATATTTTAAAATAATTTTGAACAATTAACTAGTATGTAAATTTATTATTGGTTAAACATGATTATTTGAATTTTAATGTGACGACACTAATTATGTAATCGAATAAGAATAACATTTTTTCATGCTATCACTTTAAAAGTAATAATTAACAATGTTGAAATTATCAAGTGGCCTGGTGAAAAATAGAATATTATTCTCTTAGATAACTTGAGTTCAAACAATTTGTTTGTATTATACGTTTATTATTAAAAGACTAATATTAATAAATATATACCTAATTTTTATAATACGATGAGAATTACAGCTTTCTTATAAATTTTCATTGATCGTAATAAGTATCTTCTTCTTTGTCCATAATTTTTTTTTCTGTTTAAAGTTCCAACATAAGTCTGTGTGTTAGTGCATTACGATTCGTTGAATTGATTGTCCTTATCTTCTTTAATTTCTAACAAATGTTTATACTGAAATTTTGAGGGGGAAAATTCAGAAACTTCTAAATTAAAACGGCAACATATTCTCTGAAACAATCTCTCTTTATGTGATGTTTTAAATCGTGTGAGATCCTAATTATCTCCGAAAAGTTGAATTCAGCAATTATTTAAGCAGTATTGAAAGTGGGGGCCACCATGACAGCGAAACGTGGTCCGACCGAAGACCATGAGAGATACATAGCGGGAACCGAAGAAAAAACCCAAAGGAAAACGGGCGGTTTTTTAACAAGAAAAAGTATACTAGATCGGCATTAATAGGTTAGAACGGTTTGTTCCCCTCCTAATTTTTTTGATATAATTATATTTTAAGTTATTTTTAATTTAGATATTAGTAAATAAAGTCTTTATCCCCTCTTAATTTTTAGAATTTATAGGCTTAACAGACTCTTGTTTCTCCCGGTTCTTGATCCTAGTTTCGTCTCTGTACTATATTATATTTAAAGTGAAAATGAGTACAAAAAATAACCGTAAATATTAAAAAATGATCAATGTGAACAAAATAAATACAATAAATTTTAAAGGGTGTGAAAGACATAAAAATCAAACCCATCATTTTTCAAAAAAACTTGTACAATAGTATTTTGAAAGAAATCTATCAACCAACTACTTTAAACAAAGCGCTTTATGAAGAAAACTGTAAGTTGTTGAGAAAAAAGTTTCTACTTTTTTATTAATCAACTATATGAGAATATATATACACATTCAATCTTCCTATACTAGTAACATAATATATTACAATAAATACAAATCTTCTTATACTAGGTAGCAATATATTTGGTCTTTATAATCAGCCTACAAATCTGTAATAAACCAAACCATAATTAACACTCTCTCTCAGGCTAGTGAGTATAAGTTGTAGAGTCACAACTTGGATGTAAGCTCATCAAAGGTGGTTCTTGGAAGTGCCTTGGTGAGTGCATCAGCTATTTGTTTATAACTAGGAGCAAAATTTAGCTTGACAAACCCACTAGTAATTTTTTTCAAAAATAAAATGTTTGTCTAGCTCCACATGCTTGGTTCTATCGTGATGTACTAGATTACTGGCAATATTAATTACAGACTGGCTATCACAGTGAAGCTCAAAATTTTTGTTGTGATTTAACTTTAATTCTAATAAAAGCCTCTAGACCCAAATTCCTTCACATATTCCATTTGCTAATGCTCTAAATCTGCACTACTTCTCGAGACTATAGATTGTTTCTTACTTCTCCAAGTTACTAAATTCCCCCAAATTAGAGCACAATAGCCACTGGTAGATCTTTTAGATGTCAGCTTTCCTGCCCAGCTTGTATCTGTAAAAATCTCTACTTTTCTGCAATTATTCTTAGTAAAAAATAATTCATGTTCTGGTGTCATTTTCAAGTATCTAAGAATCCTCATCACTGCCTCTATATGTTCTTCCCTAAGATTATTCATAAATTGACTAACAATACTTATTGAAAAAGTAACATAAAATTTTGTGACTGATAAGTAGATAAGTTTACCAACCAGTCTCTGATATTGTTCTTTGTTGGTGGGAATTTCTTTATTGTCAATCCTAAACTTTAGGTTATGCTCCATGGGCGTTTCGGCAGGCTTGCTGTAACACCCCAAAATTTTGCTATGTTGATTTAGAGTCATTTAGTACTAAGATAATTGCTTAAAAGCTTACTTAGTGACTAAAATGACAAAAATGCAAAAGTTAAGATTTTCTCAATTATGGACCGTAGAAAAGAAATTTTTGAGGTTTTAAGGTTTCATGTGATAGAGAACGAGTAAAATAGAATACTCGTAAAATTTGGTTAGAATCCAAGGAAAAAAATTTGAAATGGGAATTTAAGGTTAAAAATTTAGTGACCAAAATGATAAGTTTTTAAAACTTGGGTGGTACAAGTTGAAATATGAAAAGTTGAAGGACCAAAGTTGTAATTTCCCTAAAAGTTAGGTGTTTTATTTCATAAATAGATAGAGCACCTATTGGTGTGGATCAAGTGAGGAATTACTGGTTTGATCCGATATTTCGATTATTGGGAAATCGTAGTCAAAGTTTAAGTGAAATTCGGATACCCGGATCGAACTGAAAAATTATGAAATTTGATCATATGATAGAGAAATGCTATAACAGTCATTTCCAAGTGTTTGAAAGTATTTTAGTTCGATTCAAGATGAATCCTATGGTTTGTTTTGATTAAGAAATTTATTTAGTAACCGATAAAATTCTCGGCATTTATTGGTAAATTGGATCAAGCTAAAATTTCGGAGATGATTCCATAGACTTTAGAAGAGTTATAACATATTATTTTATGGATATTTGGAGAAAAATTTGATATAGATTACGAGAATAAAAATGCAGTATAAGATATCGAATTTCAATTGGATTGCAAAGTTAAGCGTGCTCAAGGCATATGATGGGTGACCTATTGGGAAGGTCTCATGTCAGTACTTTAGACTGATAAAAAGGAATCATCCTGAGTTAATATTATTCATATGGATAGCTGATTAAGAAATATTAAGAGAAATTGTATCCGATAAAGATTTTGGGTAATTATCGGTATATTTGGACCGATTCAAAATTTTAAGTTTGACTTCATAAATATGAAATGTTTATTTGATAATATTATTTATCTTTCAGATATGGAAATAAGGAATTTTTAGAATTTATTTGATAGCTCGGAAAAGGTAAAATCGCAGTATAAATATTTTATGAATATCGAATATACGTTGAGGGTGTTACATTTAGTAGTATCAGAGCAAAGGTTAGTCGATTCTAGAGGTTAAATCGAGTCCAATATGATTTTGTTAAAGTGTACATGCCCCTAGGATGTGATGTTACTGATGTATTGCTTGCATAACTTGATATAGCTCCTCAATAGTATGAATGAGATTCTAATGGTTATAAGAAAAATAAGATATTGTTAGATTTCGTCAGTTGATGAATTTCGAGGGTTAAGAAAAGACCCATAGTCGATACAACACAGTGAAATAAATATGATAGTTAACTCCTATTCAAAATGAGTTATCTGTATAATAGAGAACTGGTATAGTAATTATAAGAAGATAGAGGATATTTTGATTGTAAGGGAATTTCCAAATGTGTTTCCGGATGAATTACTAGGATTACCTCCAGATAAAGAGATACAGTTTGATATTGACGTGTAATTCGAGAATAAAGCAAGTATTGATAGTACCTTATAGAATAGCATTAATCAAGTTAGAGAAGTTGAAAGCTCAATTACAAGAGCTATTAGATTAGAGTTATATTTGATCAAGTGAGTTGCTATAAAGTGCTCTAGTATTATTCGTAAAGAAGAAAGATAATTCTTTACGATTAAGTATATATCATCGACAGTAAAATAGGGTAACAATAAAGAATAAATAATCCATTACCAAGGATCTGGGGATTTGTTTGAAAGCACCCAGGACTCTTTATGGACACTACGAGTTCTTAGTGATGCCGTTTGGACTTACAAATGTCCCGCCGCATATAAGGATCTAATAAATAGAGTGTTTCAACCCTACTTGGACCAACCCATGGTGAAATAAAGAAGAACCGATGAAATTCTTAGCATATGGAATTAAAAGGAATAAGGAATAAAAAAATTCATTGGTAAAAATCAGTTAGAGGAATTATAAAGTAGTAGTAACTACTTGAGAAATCAAGAAGAAAACGAAATAGCAGTATCTGCAACTTTTTGAACCATGTACGTTTTGAAAATTCAAGGACAAATTTTCTTAAAGGGGGAGAATTATAATACCCCAAAATTTTGCTATGTTGATTTAGAGTCATTTAGTACTAAGATAATTGCTTAAAAGCTTACTTAGTGACTAAAATGACAAAAAATGCAAAAGTTAGGATTTTCTCAATTATGGACCGTAGAAAAGAAATTTCTGAGGTTTTAAGGTGTCATGTGATAGAGAACGAGTAAAATAGAATGCTCATAAAATTTGGTTAAAATCCAAGGAAAAAAATTTTGAAATGGGAATTTAAGGTTAAAATTTTAGTGACCAAAATGATAAGTTTTTAAAACTTGGGTGGTACAAGTTGAAATATGAAAAGTTGAAGGACCAAAGTTGTAATTTATCTAAAAGTTAGGTGTTTTATTTCATAAATAGATAGAGCACCTATTGGTGTGGATCGATTGAGGAATTACTGGTTTGATCTGATATTTCGATTATTGAGAAATCGCAGTCAAAGTTTAAGTGAAATTCGGATACCCGGATTGAACTGAAAAATTATGAAATTTGATCATATGATAGAGAAAGGCTATAACAGTCATTTCCAAGTGTTTGAAAGTATTTTAGTTGGATTCAGGATGAATCCTATGATTTATTTTGATTAAGGAATTTATTTAGTAACCGATAAAATTCTCGGCATTTATTGGTAAATTGGATCAAGCTAAAATTTTGGAGATGATTCCATAGACTTTGGAAGAGTTATAACATATTATTTTATGGGTATTTGGAGAAAAATCTGATATAGATTACGAGAAAAAAAATGCAATATAAAATATCGAATTTCGATTGAATTTCAAAGTTAAGCGTGCTCAAGGCATAGGATAGGTGACCTATTGGGAAGGTCCCATGTCAGTACTTTAGACTGACTAAAAGGAATCAGTCTGAGTTAATATTATTCATATGGATAGCCGATTAAGGAATATTAAGAGAAATTGTATCCGATAAAGATTTCGGGTAATTATCGGTATATTTGGACCGAGTCAAAATTTTAAGTTTGACTTCATAAATATGGAATGTTTATTTGATAATATTATTTATCTTTCAGATATGGAAATAAGAAATTTTTAGAATTTATTTAATAGCTCGGAAAAGGTAAAATCGCAGTAGAAGTATTTTATGAATATTGAATATACGTTGAGGGTGTTACACTTGCAGCCTAGCATCTCTATCTCTGAAAGTAAATCCAATATATACTTCCTCTAGTTTATAACAATTCCAGAGCTAGATCTCTTCACTTTCATTCCAAGGAAGTATCTTAGATGTCCAAGATTTTTTACTTCAAACTCAGTGGTCAGGAATTTTTTTAATTTTCTAATTTCTTGATCATCATCACATGTGATGATTATATCATCAACATAGACTATTAATATAGTCTTTTTGTTCTCTGAAGAAGTCTTTACAAACATTGTATGATCAGATTGGCATTGCATGTAGCCAAATTTAGAACAACTTTAGTAAATCTGTCAAATTAGACCCTAAGTGACTATTTTAGACCATACAATGATTTTAGCAGTTTGCACACTTTATTCGAGCCTGAATTTCCACTTAGACAAGGTGGTTTGTGCTTGTATGCTTCTTCTTCTAGAATCTTATTTCTAAAAGCATTCTTTATATCAAGTTGATGAAGTGGCTAGTCTAAATTTGCAGCAAGAGGTAGCAGAATTATAACTATGTTGAGCTTTGCTATTGGGGCAAATGTCTCTTGATAATCAATCCCATAGGACTGAGCGAATCTTCTTGCAACCAACCTTGCCCTGAACCTTTTAATACTCTCATTTGAATTGTATTTAACTATAAAAATCCATTTACAGTTTACTGTCTTCTTTTTTGGAGGTAAATCAGTCATCACCTAGATTTTATTTGCCTCTAAAGCATGTATCTCATCTTCTACAAAATTCTTCCACCTGGAATCTTTCAAGGCTTCTTGCACTGTCTGAGGAATTTGAACCTTGTCAATTGTAACAGTGAAAGCTTTGAAAGATGGCATTAGCTTCCTATAGGCTTCATATCTTTTATTGGGTGACTTGTACATTTTCTGAAACCATTTCTTTGAGCAATAGGCAAGTCATATGTATCAATAACAGGATTATCATTCACAATTTTCATACCTTTCTCCAATAAAAATGGAATGGGTTCCATTTCTTGAGTAGTCCTAGGCTGTGTAGTTTCCTGAATAGGCCTTATTTTTTTTCTCGTATAGACACTTAGTTCTTTAGTTCCAAGTTGGGTTTTTGTAGAAAAATTTTGTGGAGTTGTAGGTAAAGTTTCAGCTGCAAGCAATAAAGGTTCTGGGGTAAATTCTATTGTAACGGTATGTTCAGGGATAAAATCTAGTTTTGTAATGAAATTTGGTGTAGTAATATATTTAGTTAAAGGTAGTTGGATTTGTAGAGGCTAAAATTCATCTCAACTCTCCCCCTGAATTTTAAAATCTGAAAAATAAGGTGAAAATTCATGAAATGTGGCATCCATAGATACATAAAATTTTCGATGGATAGGGGAATAACACTTAAAGCCCTTTTGAAGTGAAGAATATCCTAGGAAGACACATTTAATGGCACTAGGATCTAACTTACCCCGAAACTGTTTGTGAATATGAATAATGGCAGTGAAACCAAATATTCTAATGTAAAGTACATGACAAGGGTTTGAAAAAAGGAAAGGTTTGAAGGAATACGTCCTTAGGTGTTTTGAACCCAAAAAATATACTAGGTAACTTATTTATGAGAAAGGTAGCATTTAGTAAAGCCTCCCCCAAAACTTCTTAGGAACATAAGAAGAAAATAACAGGGATCTAGCAATTTCTAAGAGGTGTTTATTCTTTATCTCAGCTACTCTATTTTGTTGAGCGTATCTACACAGGAACTAATGTGAAGAACACCTTTTTCTTTAAAAAATACTCCTAGAGTATTGGTGAAAAATTCACTCCCATTGTCACTCTTGAGAATTTTAATCTTGCTGGTAAACTGATTTTCAACCATTAAATAGAATTTTTTTTAATGTACCCTTAGTTTCAAATTTATGTTTCATGAGAAATGTCCAAGTCATTCTAGTGTGGTCATCAATAAAAGAGACAAATCATCTAGCCCTAATAATATTCCTAACATTAGAAAGACCCCAAATGTCACTATGAATAAGAGAGAATGGTTGAGAAGTATTATAGGAAGAATGAGGATAATTCTTTTTTTTTTGTGTTTGGCAAATTGACACACATCACAAGAAAAAGAAACTGAATCTTTATTGATGAACAAAGTTGGAAACAGTTTCTAAAGATAAAAAATTAGGGTACCCAAGTCTAAAATGCCATAACAAAATTTTATTTGAACTTAAACTAGAAACATAGGTGATAAGCTAATTGAATTAAAGTTTCAACTTGGTTGAACTTGTCCCTTAGCAAGACGTTGACCTTCAATAAGATATAGATCACTACACAACTCAACACTGCCAATTAATTTCCCCGGACCCACTTCCTGAAAAATAGAACCAATAGAATCAAATTTAGTGAAACAATTAAGATCAGTGCATAATTGACTCACTGACAACATATTGCACTATAAATTAAGAACATATAAAATTGAGGAAAGAATGAGATCCTTGTTAATAAGAACTGTTCCTATCCCTTTCACTTTAGTTATTGAACTATCAGTCGTCCGTACATTCCTCTGACAAGGCTGCTTGGTAAGAGTAAGGAAGAGATTTTTATCTCCTATCATATGGTTAGTAGCACTAAAATCGACTATCTAAATATATTTAACAGTTGTTTGAAGACAAGAAATATTACCATTCTTACTAGCAATAGGATCAGTGGTGGATATCATCTGGGAAAGTAATTTCTGCAAATCCTCGATCTGTTGTTTGCTGAAACTTATTGAAGCATTTGCTGCCACTATATTGGCTGAAGGTTCTTTTTGTTGTTGCTGCAATCTTTGTGGCTTTCAATTAGCATGCTTACCATACAATTTCCAACAACTTTCTTTGACATAACCCACTCGTATACAAAGATCACACTATGATTTTTTTTTATTCAATTTGTTGGCAGAGGTGGAATGATTGGCAAGAGGCGATCCATCAATAGCATAAGATTCTGCCATCATAAATGATCTCTTGCTTTTTTCCTTCGAATTTTAGAGAAACCTCTCGTATGAAAGAGAGAGGCTTAGTGCTAAGAATCTGCCCTTTGGTTGCATCCAAACTCTTATTTAGACCATTTAAAATCGGAATATTCGTTTCTTATCATTCAGCTTTTTGTAAAGAGCTGCATCAGTTGCATTTGTCCACTCATTCGATTCATATAAATCGACATGCTGCCAAAAACTGGTCATAGTGTTGTAATACATGGTCACACTCATATCCTCCTAATTTATACTGGAGACTTGGCTCTCGATCCTATAGAGTTCATAAATATAATCGGAGCTGGAGTGGGTTTCTTTGACTGCACACCAAACATCTTGTGTTGTCTCATAAAGTAAAAAATTGCCTCCAATAGCAGAGGATATTGTATTGATCAACCAGGACATGATCATACTGTTTTCACGCAACCATTTATCATATTCTGGATCTGTTGAAGCAAGCTTCTTAACTCCTCCTGTGATGTAGCCAAGCTTTCCTCTTCCAGTAATATAAAATTTTAAGGATTGTGACCATTAAAGATAGTTATGACCCAACAGTTTGTGGTATGTCATTATTGAATTAGAAAAATCTACTAGAGCGTCAAAACAAGAACTGTTTTCGATTCCTGAATTGATCTCTAAAGAAAAATTTAACTTTGTACTAGGTTAATAACCGTAACCTAAAAACTGAGACCATGTAAGTTATTGAGAAAAAAGTTTTTACTTTTTTATTAATCAACGATATGGGAATATATACCCATTCAATCTTCCTATACTAGGTAACATAATATATTACAATAAACACAAATCTTCCTACACTAAGTAACAATATATTTGGACTTTATAATCAGCCTACAATTTGTAACAAACGAAACCATAATCAACAAAAACAAATCCTTCCGCTACTAGTTCTTGGCATATCGGCAAAACGAGGATCATAAGCCAAGAACTAGTTAAGAATAAAATTTAGGATTTATAGTTAAACTCATAAACTTATGAGTTAACAATGTTCGCTGATACTCATCATACGAACACTAAACTGCTATAAAAGTAGACAACACTGTCATAAAAATAGACAAAAACTATCATAGAAACAGACGAATGAGCTGTCATAAAAGTAGACGAAAAGACTATAAAAAAGCAGATGCTATATGAATCTGTCAATAGAAAACAAAAAATAAAAAAATAAACTTGAAAATAAAATATTTTAGTGTAGGGGTTTAGAAATAGACGAATGTCACAACCATGTTGATTTTTTTAGTGTTTATGATTTTAGTTTAGAGGTTCATGAGTTTATGATATTTTAGTGTTTATGATTTTAGTTTAGGGGTTCATGATTTTTTAGTGATTGTGAATAAAATTTAGTGTTTAGAGTTAAAATTTAGGGTTTATAGGTTAAAATCTAAATCATCAATATATTACCCTAAAGCCTAAACTCTAACCTCTAAACCCTAAATCCTAACACTAACCCCTAAATCCAAACCATTACCCTATAATTATATACCCTACACCCTTAATTGAGCCCTAAAACTAAGGCGCTTGTGAAAACTTTTAGTTTCCACTGCCAATGTATTGGATATAAATCCATATTTTTATACCTTCGTTTTAAACCTTAATTCTTGCAAAGTCTTGATGAGTACTTAACAACTTAACTCATATTGACGAAATGCAAAAGTTGAATTAAATAAAAATAAACAATGTAAAAGTCTATGAAAACATATGATGTTAAATAAATTTTAAAAGACAAACAAATTCGTAAACCACGAATTTGTCGAGGAAACGTCCTTACTGAAAAGAACACTTATTTGTTCATTTTCATCATATTGGTCGGCCTATAATTTAATTAATTTTTAGTATCCAGAGTGAATCGTACTAACACCTTATTAGTAAATAATTCTAAAATTATTATTCTTAAAAAAATTTAAATAAGTAGGCTGAATCTAATTTCAATTGAATTGGGTCCGAATGTGTTATTTCAGCTGAAATAAGAATTTTTTTTCATACTTTTGTTTTCTGAATGATTTTCTTAACCTCAAAGCCTTTACTTTTGCTTCTGGCTTTCAGCAATCTTCTTTCTGTTGTGATTAAGCAGCTCTGAACTCCCCATCTCCGACGTGTCTTTGACGGCACAACTCGAATATATATCTAATTTATATTCAATAGATTGGCCATGTATCTGATAATAACCATAATATAACTTATCACTAAAAATGAACCCGTGGTGTAATCCCAGTAGTAAAGAATGATATATTTCATCCAATTACCCCGAGTTCGAACAATATGTGCGCACGATGTGTGCGTTATTAAAAAAGAATTAAGAAAAACTGAACAGATAATACCTTGTAATCACACCAACATATTCAAAAAAAAAAACTTATTACTAAAAATCAAATTTATAAACTTTTGGACCAACAGACCATCAATGCCTTATATATAATATATTGATGGCTTTCGCTAATTTCTTTTTAACAAAAGTAAAGGATGTAGTTCAACCTGTAACTATTTTTACAAGAGTGCAAACTTACACCTATGCATTTTCCCATTTGGGAGAGCCAACAAGTGTGTAATTAACTCTAGAAACAAAGCTAAATGCAGTGGATGAACGCCCAACCGTGCTCGAATGAGCATACTTCTTTTAAGTTCTCTCTGGTTTCTCAAGTATGCCAGCTTGCTCTTCACCGTCTCTATTTCCTCCTCCACTCTGCTCCACCGGTCTTTCAGCCCCGCACAGTTGTCATAAGTGGCTATCGTGGTCCTGGCCTCTTCCATGAGAGGCTCCAAACAATTAACACTGAATCATATTGCCTTAGCATCCTCAATGGACCGAACCATGCGTACTATATCTTCTCGAGACAACGAGCACCATGGTGTATCAGACAATTTCAAAGCATCACCAAATAGCCTCAGCAAGGAAGAGATCCACTCGGGACTTTGGATGGCACAGCTCTTCCAGAAAGCACCCTCAATGTCATAGATCACTTCCAAATAAGGCTTGTGGATTGTTGACACCTGAAAACCATAGAAATCAACAATACAGCAATTAGTATGCTGCGCACTAGAGGCGGCATGCTCCTCTGGATAAGTTGGAGCAGTGGTGTCTATGGGATCAGGATCTTCCATGGTAGGGTCTTCAGGATCTTCCATGTCATTGCCACTTTCGATGGCAGCTTCATCAATCTTAACTTCCTTCACCATTCTGCCTTCATCAGGGTCCCTGACAACTGCCTCATTCTGGACTTCTGTTTCTTGATCATGAACAACCTCATCTTCCTCGTCACTGTCAGGATCCTCCATGTCATTGTTGGCGTCGATGGAATCTACCAGTCTCCAGCTGCCTACCCACTCCATGCTTGCCTGAAGGATTTGAATTTAATGTACCCTGACAGAAACCAGGGGTTCCCACTTTCTTCCGTCTGGAATAACTTAATTTAATGCTGAAAGAAGGGGGGGCAATAGCCGCAGTTCAACACATAAAATTAGATCTATGTTTTAGAAGTGGGAACAAACAAGGCTTCACATAACATAACAAGTAAGTTGACGAGCATTGGTAGATCGGATTTTGGAAAAGCTGATCTCAGACAAACTCAAAAACAGTACAATGCTTTCATGAATACCATGAGAGCTATACAACTACACAACACTTGGTAATACACACTTCCATATGCCCTTCGAAAAAGCACATAAAATAATAGTAACCTAGCACTAAAGGCAAGCAATAGACTAAGATTCATATGCATGTTGTTCGTGATCGTTGGCCTTGCATTAAAGAAAGTGAATCTAACTGTAATACATCCTGAGGAATTCCTACTAGCATGCCAAGCTTTTCAAAATGGTTCAAAGGATCAAATTGAGAAGAATCGCCAAGTATTCCTTACATCTCTATTTTCCAATTGTTGCCATTATCCAATTAAATACAACACCCAGGCAACCTACATAATTGCTATTCAAACATCGAACGATTAATTAAGGATCATGTCTCTAAGACTTAATGGATGTACGATAACATTACTCCTACAAAAACCTATAAAGAAAAGCCACATACATTCCCAGCATTAAGACACCATTCTTCATATTAATATATGGACTTGAAGAAACCGTGCATTTGGATCCAAACAATTCAATGCAGAACACATTGCTCGTAGAGCCATTCTCCTCACCTGTTTCGGATGGCATTTTACAGAGAAACGACATTAAACAGAATAAAGCATTCAGGTCCAGGTGGTTATGATACTATAAATTTTACATACACGTAAGCAGTAACTGTATGTTCAAGTTCGACAGTGCATTAAGCTCAAAACTCAACCAACAAAATAGAAGGTAAACAATTAAGGCCAGAATAAGGAACAAATACAACAAAGTACACGAAATTCTTGAGGAAGTACACGAAATTCTTCAGTCAAACGAACACATTCACCAATACTTTCAGGTGAAACAAAATTAAGTGAAACCTTCATACAAGACTGTTGAAAATTGAGACAATACCATCAGAAAATATAAGCCTAACCATATTGATGACTGGTTCGCTGGAAGAAACCAAATTCATCCATGGCAATACCATGCCTTTATAATATGCAAACCTTGAATATCTCATACACTATGCTATACCATGCCTTTATATGGACTCCGTTACAGAAATAAACATGATGGTATACTCCATAAGAGGAATCATACAAAATAGAAAATCATTTCAACTCCATCATTACTTTACTTGTATAACATAAGAATGAAAAAGGATTGTAAAAAGAAATTGGGATACCTTAATGTTCCTGACTTGTTAAGGGCAGCCAGCAGGAGTAAGAACAGCCTCCCCAAGTTTCTGAACAAATGTCCATGGTTCAATTCCTACATGTCAACATATTAATAATTAACCATAATCAAAGGATGATGCGTTCTTTTACAGGTCTAAAAGTATTAATCTGTTTCAACATACCATATTCCCCCTTAAGTTTGGACTTATGGTCCACAGTCAGGTAAAAAGACTGATCATGTATAGGGTCCACAACCTATATATATCCCAAAGAAAACATAAGTATCAATAAGTCTCTGAAGACCGTAAAACTGAAAAAGCATTGGTTGCCAGAACTTCATGAATTAAAGTTTGTGGCACTAGATAGAATAAAAGAAACTAGAAGTCTGCAACTGAGCAAAATGATTACTGTGTTGTTTCTATTTCAAGGTTCTATTTACCCTGCTAAACTATGCACTCTAAATGTCCATGCAGTCATCAAACTCTCATTACTAAATGTTTTATTTCTTTCATGGGCATCCCAAGGGACCAAAATAATAAACTTCTAGTTTAAGAAAGCATTAGACAGACATTTCTCTGCAACAATTTTAAGATAAGTTCACTGCTCATTAAAGGAGAACACTCTTGCAATTTAGAAGGGCAGAATCCAACATCCAAGGAGGAGACAGAACTTTATATATTTTACACCGACCCTGCTAGCATTTGGAGCATCTTCTTCGGATTTTATTTGAAACCAAAATACCATTGCAATATTAAGACCTTTTTCTTCCAATTCCACTAATCTCTACACAAATCAAGTTACCGATAAAAATAGTGTAAGACTGGCTCACTCAAAATCCAAAAACGTAAACATACAACAATCTCAATACCTACCAGTATCATAGCTCGGTTATTTAAAACATGGTTTAAGTTAAAAATTAATTGTATTTAAAATGCATTCACCTATTGTACCGGACAACAATATATATGCCTGAACTCCCTGAAGTGCTTGTTAAGATAATCCCTTAGCTTGGGAACTTCTTCTCTCCGGAAAACATCCCAGATAGCACCTCCCTCAACATCTTCCACCCCATTCTGTGTAGAACAACAATCAGGCTTACCACCATCAGCCTTTATCCTTGTCCCAAAAAGTTCATTTAGATCTTGCTCACGGTGCCGTACTTTTGCGTTAGTGATGTCTGCAAGCTGCTCACATGTAAGCATTATTTCAGCAGCATGCACCAAAACATTCACCTGAAACAGCAAAATTAACAAAAAAATTTATTTTAGGAACTAATTTGAGACCTAATAAATAATGAAAATTAAGCATAAAGTACTCTGTGATCTTGCAAAGGATGTATTACTGACAAATGCAACCGTCGGTGGATTACAAAGACAACAAAAGCTAATTAACTGTAATATCTCATCATATGATAGAATATGATTATGGTTCACGTAGTTGCGGTTCCAAACAACTTATCAGTTGATGACTCGCTTGTTAAAACTCATTAATATTCACTTTGTTAAAACTGCAGACATCAAATATTACATGAATATAAACCAGTAAATTACATATCAAAACTCATTAATATTCCCCCTAATGCTCCAAAATGCATATTTATTATATCTGCCAACCATTAAGGAAAACTCAACAAACAGAAGCAGTAATACCGTCTAATAATCCTATTCAGTTTTTTCTTTAACATACATGATCGGAAATGAATAAATTATTTCATCCAACGTTCTATAATGCATAAGTTTGGGGTTTACATGTCTGACAAATGGCAACTACTAACTAGTGCAAGGACCCCATAAGTATTTACAGAAAACAATGTCAGGCAACAAAAGGAACATTGTTTTCAAGACCTTAACTGACGACTTTCAGATCTTATACATAAGTTTCACAACCCAAAGAAACATTGTTCACTGCAACAAAAGATGTAGGCATAACAAAGAAAGTTCCTCAAAGTCCTCTGATCTAACAGAAAGTTTTTAATAATGCAATAAATATTTAAAGAATGAAAGGCGAAAAAAAGGTTAGGCCATATACCACATCAGACATATCACAGCGAAGCTTGATTACAGAACCTCCTCGCACAAGCTCTTGAGCTAGTCCATATGCAATATGTAACTTTGGAACCATCTCTGGATCAGGAAGTATCCCAGATGATTTGGTAGCAAGATTAAGAAAGCCATAACGAGGGTGTGTATATTCCTTTAAGGGCAAACAACAAAGAAACTCAACATGATGACGTGGAAGGTGCTCCTCAAATGCAGGCAAGTCTTTCAATTTCAAAATCTGTGGCCAATTGCTACCAAAACAACCATCTTTATAGCCTTTGAAGAATTGATGAAGATTGACCTCAACCTGCATTTCATAGAGAGCTGATTTAAAACCAAACTCTAAGAACTGAAATGTTCACTGCAAAAGGCATCTAAAAACAACTTTGAAACTAGCAATAAGATTGTCAACTTATTACGATTATCAATTCCATACTTTAGCTGTAACTATATATCTGAAGTAAATAACAGCAATTGCTTTCACCAGAAAATAATTTGGCACTAGTTACCTGTGGTAACAAGTAGTGCAGTGTGTTAGCTAAAAGCAAATAGATTTTTTGCTCCATGTACTTCCAAACATTTACAAAAAATAGATGATAAAAGGTTTTACTGGAAAAAAGAGAGGCTGTGCTGCTTTTACAATTAAAACCATACGATGCATCAGTTAACACAAAATATTAGAGCAATCCATAAACATTGGTACAAGATATTGCATGGAATGAAGTTTAGAGGCGTATATTTACAACTTTGAGCCATGACAGTTGACAGAGACACTGACCTCCGACCAATACAAGCAATCAATGGCCTTCACGTTCAGATGTTGCCCAGACTTGGTGCTTTTAACCCGACGTAAGGCACGCCACAAAACAAACGGTTCCCAGCTCAAACCAGGAGTATTCTCAAGCACATTAGTAACAATGACAGGCTCACCTTTCTTCCAATGCATTTGGAAATGCTTCAAACACCTATTTTGAATATCTTTAGCTGTTGGACAATATAAATAGTTATCAGTGAAATCTTCTTGAGAAGCTGCTTTCCTTGGCTTACTGTTGGTAAAGTCCATTTCATCAGTTGAGGTGTAACAAAGGCACTTCTGTTTAGGAGACTTAAGTGTGGTCTCAAGATTGAGATCTTTGGCTATTGCCTCTGCTTTTTCTACCAATTCAGCAACAACATTTTCTGTAAACATAGATCTCAACACTAAAAGACCATTACCACAACCACCCAAATCTTTTTGGGGGCAAGAAATACTACCATTTTCATTTGCCTTCCATCTAGCTGCTAGACTGCAGTATTCTTCAGAATCAGTTCCAGAAGATGAATCAAGAGGCGTCCCCTCTTCTGGATATGAAAAAAGCCGAGGTAAACCATGGGCATAAGCTGGGCCCCTGTCAACATATTCAATACGTACTTCCTCCCCCCCCCCCTGCAAATGCCCCTCACGAATTTCCCGGCAACAAATAAGGCAGAGAACATATTTACAGTTGGGACAACTTCGATGATAATCAGCAATGGAAGTTCTGCAGTTGCCACTGCAGAAGAATACATAACAGCATAAAGAATCTAATAAATACCTGGAATTTATTATTTAACAACAAACCAAGTGAACATATATGACAATATTTAGAACATACCAATATAAACGGTTATTATAAGCTGGAAATTCCTGCTTCAGCTTTATTTCCCATGGGAACACCCCTACTCATCCAAAAAATAAAAATTCGCAAAAATTAGTTGAAGGAAAATGTTGACAAAAATATTAACTAATAATGTTCTACTGCCTACTTACATATGGCATACAAAGATTCTTTCCTATCAACAATTCATCATGGGAAGACTCCAGGGTATGAAGTTAGGAAGAGTAATTTGATCCTTGAAAATAGCATGCAATTCCATCATGAAAACTACATGAGGAGGACACGTAGACCAACTTTTATATCTACCAGAAGCCAAATGTTTTAGAAATTTTGAATTCTAACCAAATTTGGCAGCATTATAATCGGCATATTCTTTCCATTATCAAGCTACCTTTGCCTTCCACATCAAGACACGGATTGTTTTACGATAACTTCAAATAAAATAAGTCAACTTGAACAACATAGTAAAATGGGTAATCTTAATAATCTAAGATTTGACACTATCCAAGTTAGACACCAACAAGTGTTGGGAGCAGTGGTAAGACACATTGCACTCCTAAGAAGGGAACCCATGTTCGAACATTGGAGATAACATTGCCGGAAGGAACATCCATAAACCCCAAATATGGACCATTAAATTTAAAATGGACATAGAAAATAAAAAAACAGGGCCTAGTTAGACCACATAAAAAAGAATAATTAAAATGCAAGAAAAAGCTCTTGCATTGCAAAATGAGCATACATTCCCTCCCAGATCAAAGCAAAAAAGGAAAACATACCTTGAATTTTAGCTTCCATCACCTTCTCTTCTATTTGTTCTTGGCTAAAGTGTTTGATGTGCGGGAGAAGCCACTGAAGCAAGTATTTAGAGTGCTGAACTTGTTCATCCTCAGTGAATTGTAAGTGTAGGGTTTCTTTCAATTTCTAAAGTTTATCACAAATATTATATCATATAACAATTATTACAGGAAAATGAATAAAATAGGGGTAGATGAAACCACCTTGGTAGATCCACCCATTCGCAAGCATGACATGCAATTGCAATTATCTCGACAAACTGGGCAGGTATCAGCAATTGCATCCTCTGACATTCCTGGATACCTAGTCCAAAATTCACCATAGATAAAATGTGAAAGTATATAACAAGAACAAGTGTTAGCAGTTGAATATGTGACAGAAGCAATGCATATACAGATAGTAGGATACAGATGCATTCACATATATAACTGGAAAGAAGAGACACTTGAAAAAGAAAATGGCAATTATCTACTCAACTAAAACATGAAACAGGTGACAAATATCAACAACCAAGAGTTACATTACAAGATCCTTCGGTAAAGCTAGTTAATACTTTATACGGAAATTGAGATAATAAACTGGAAAGAGAAAGTATCCTGGCAAAACACCTAAAATATAACAAACAAAAGCAAAATTTATTTGTTTAATTAAAAAAAAACTGAAGAAGACTTCATTGGGATTTCTTTTTGACTAAAAATCTATCCAAGAAATGTGCACTACTTGGAGGCACCAGCAAGCCACATAATTTTGCCCATTTCTCAACATATTTCATTTTTAAATAAATGCACAGGGCAATAGATCTTCTAAGTTATATTCAACACAAGCATTGTTTTTTAACAGATATGATCCTTAAACAACAATCATATGCCTCTCTATCTCAAAGGATAAATGATCACCTAGAAGCACCGATGGCATGCTATTACAAATCAAACATACTTTCAATTAAAATGTAGCATAGTCTAGTCACCATTATCTAGTTCTGACCCAATTTATCTTTTGTTAAAACCCATCTCATGAAAACAGAAATATATGTTAAATAAAGTATCAAAATTTGGAGCAACTAGACAAAAAAAAATAAAAGAGAGGAAAAAAAGAGGTAAGATAAACCCATTTAACAAGTATAAAAGCTGAAGCACTTTTAGTAATGCTACACCAGCAACTCCACAGAGAATAGGAATAAATACAAAAGCTCTTACCAATACAAGGCTTTCATGAATATAAAAATGAAGCACTAGTTAAAGAAGGAAAACAAAGTTAAATGAAATAAAGAATACCAACTAGTTATACAGGGGATGCAAAATCGTTTCCGGCGGCAAGTTTTGCAATTAATAACTCGGCCTTTATCATTCCTCTGGCACTGATGGCACATTAGTGATTCTCCCTGAAACCCATAAAAAATGAAAAGAGAATCAAGAAAAACCATCAGGGCCAACGTAAAATGGAAAGATTCATTTTCTTACTGTAGTATCTCTCTTCTTCTTTGAATAATTTGTCACGGGTGCATTTGTTTTCTCTGTTTCTTTATCTTCCCCGTCGTTTTCTTGACTGCCATCAGTTTCTAAATCAACATCCTCCTCCGTAGCAGCAGCTTCTTCCTCCTCCTCCTCTTCATCATTTTCCCTTTCAAAAATCTTCTTTTTGAGTTTATCGGAAGAAAACACGGCTCGCCCAGTTTTGGCTCTTTTGAAAGTAGGCACATTGACAGCGAATCCGTCTATATTTGTGGGTTTTGCTGGAGTTGGGTTTAGTTCTAAGACGACTCCTATTTTCATGGTGTCTCCTACTCCTGGGTCGCTTCCTCAAGATCGGTCTTTGAACTTCACCATTGTAACGATCAGACTCCCTGATACCAGCAGCTCTCGTCGGCTTTAGCCCCTTCATCGGCGCCGGCACTATTGACAAACAAACTACCGAATATAGTACTTTAAAAGAACAGAGAGCATAGGGATGGGGAAGTCGGAAAGGTAGTGGAGTTTTCGACACGGCGCCAGGCCCAATACTAGTTATAATTACGGCTTTAATTTGTTCATGCTGATTTTTTATGATTTTTTTTGTTTGATTGCTGATTTTTAAAACTTCGTCTTCATTAATTTAAATCTATACATTTAATTTTAATAGGTTGATATATATAAAATATTATACAATCCTTCAATATAAAATTTAAGATCATAAACCAAAAGCCATAAGACATAAACCTTAAATTTAACTCCTAAATTATAAATTCTAACAACAATTCTTATATTTTAAACCATATAATCTAAACTCTTAAATTTTAAACATTAAACTTTAAATTTAACAAGCTTGTCTAAAGTTTTTTTTTTGGTAAAATAGGTCTTTAGCGGTTTCTTTAATTATATTTTAGATTTTAAATGTCTAATGTTTTATTTTGTTAATATTTTAAAGTAGAAAAATTATAATCCAATCACCACTTGACATGTGGCAAAAACTAAATTTTTTTTTTTTTTTGAAAACCCTCAAAATTCTTATGTTTTTTTTAATAATCCTAAATCTTTAAACACTAAATTCTCTACCACCACCAACACTATGTTGATATTGTCGCGCATGAATGAAAGTTCTTTCTCTCATCAAAAGAGTCGCAAAGTTCAATTGCCGTTCATCCCTTCATCATGTCCGTCGTTTGTGGAATTAATTTTATCCTTGTCGTTTGTCGTTGTTAATCGATTTACGACGACAGAAGAGTGAGGTAATAGATACAAGAAATTCAACAATAAAAAAGTGTTGGTGGTAGTGGCTGCTTCGACGATGGTAGAGAATAAATTTAAGAATTTAACGATTAGAATTATAGATTTTGGATTTTATAAAAAATAAAAATATTGAGGAATTGTAAGAAAATAAAGTTTTTTTTATGATTTTTCTTGAAAAAATTAAATAAAATTAAAATAATAAGCCACGTTTTATACACTCATTGGATAACACGTTTTTAACTATAATTAACTAAAATTTTTAAAATATAACAAAATAAAATATTAGACACCTAATTTAATTTAAAAAACTTTAAATACTTAAGTATAACGAAATAAAAAGAAAGGGTTTTAAAAACAAAGAAGTTCAAATATGGGAGAGGTAGACACAAAGAAATGGGATGATAAAATGGGAACTAAAAAATATTATACCCATATATATACACTATCTAAAAAATATTATATATTTACAAAGAAAATTTACTCGATTTTTCATAACTTCTTATACTATCATGGTATGATTATCTTTCCATCACAATTTTAATTGTGACTCAAAAACTCAAATTTAAACCTTATTTAAAGTTTGATCATAAAAATCCAATCCAAACTTGACTTGAATTAAAGTAACTCGAAATAAGCATATACAAGATGATTAGATACGAAAAACTTGAGTCTCAAATTCAAGTGACCACTTCTACTCAAAACAACTTGAACCCGAATAGACCTAGACCCAAAATTAACTCGAACTTAAAATAGCCCAAACAAGTAGCCTTAAAACGATCCAATTTGAAAATCTAAACTTCAAATTAAAATAGTTTGAATCCAAAATGACTTGAACTTGAAACATTTGAATCAAAAACTATTTTAAACATTATGTGAATGATCCGAAAATTTTAAAACTCGAATTAGAACCAACACATCTATTTGGAATCAATCTTAGGGATTAGGAATGAGAAGAGAGAAATTGATTGTGTCATTAGTTTGAATGGATAATCACCCTAGCCAGCAACAAAGGCTTCACCAGATGGAATGGATTGACCTTAGCAAGGAGTGGCATTATCATCAATTTAATAACAATAAGCATTCCTTTTATTGTCACTCTCATCTGAGATTTAAATTCATATAAGATGAGATAGTATAAATATCTTTAATCACTAGGCGAATTAGTGGATCTCTCCCATGTAGAAACATGGGGTGCTGTGACTTTTTTTTTTGCGCAATCAGAATTTATTTTATCATGTATAAAATTAGGCCTCCAAAGAGGAGATCATACAAGGAAAAACAAAACATCAAAACGTTCCAACTAACTCCTAATAAACAAAGATTTAATTTACGGCCTCACGGTTAGAAGCATTCAATGTAAAACTCTTCCGACGAGTGTACTTCCTTGGAAGCGAGTCTGTGTCTTCATCCTTGTGGGATTGAGGCCACTACCATCTCAACCAAATAAATGTTATCTTAATCAATTATGATCAATATTAAACATCTAAATGAAGTCTAATTATGTTTTTAATTTTTTTATTCGGCTGAAATTTAGAATTTAATTGTTTAAGATAAATTGGTCACCTTTATTACATTGTTTTTTTTATCAGAAAATGAAACTTCACTCATAAAACACGAATCAACATGACATCGGGCAGAACACAAGCCGAAAAAGGAAATGGCTCAACAATGGCCCAAAACAAAGGAAAAAGTAAAAACGGCCTAAACAAGGTGGCCAAAGCAACACTCGAATAGGCAGTGAGCAGGCAGCAATGGACGTCACCGGTAAGGATTGGTGACGTACATCTAGACCAACGTAGGATCCATCTTACACTAAGTCCTTCACGGCCGATAAAATCGGTGAGTATTTTAAGGGGTCAAGACAAAACGTAACGACATGAGAAAGATTATAGTGGCCGTTTGAAACAAAACTCTTTTCGTCGGAGGATTCACCAAGATAGCAGAGGTCCGTTGAAAAAAGCACATAAGAGGGAAACCAGTGAGCCCAGCAGCAATCAGGGTGTAAATGAACAGAACATTCGATGACCTATTCGTGAACCGTTCGTTTATTAAGCTAAATAAACGAATATGAATTTTTTTATGTTCATTTAATAAACAAGAAAACACGAACATAGGTGTGTTCTGTTCATTTATGTTCACGAACAAGCTTGTTTATCGACTCGTTTACCTGGTTCACCTTTTCCTTTTTTACATTTTAAATATTGGTGAATGTAGGGACTAAATTAAAACATGGTGAACTTTAGAGTTCAAACTGTGAAGTCTGAGAATCTTAAGGACTAGTGGCATAATCTTATCATTTTCTTTGGCTTTCAAATAAAAGGGGAAATAGAGTATTCACGAACAAAGAACATGTTGGCAAGCAAATATATAAACGAACATGTTCGCGAACACTAAACAAACTCATCCCATCTAAATGAATCTCTCTTTCTTCTCACAAAAGCGACATTTGAGTTCTCGTCGAGATTGTCGGGGGAACAAACCCATCGAGTAGACAAAAAGAAAGCAAAGTAAAACAACCCAAAACGAAAGAAAGAGAAGACCATATACGGAAAGGGATAATAAGGACGAAGGGTCGAGTGAAAAAGAAAAAAAGAAGAAAAAATACAAAAAAATAACAATTTTTTTAAAGGATAGAGGACATCCAACATCAAACCATCGGGCGGTCGCCTAAGAACAAAGAGATGACAGTTTTTTTAAGATTTATGTGTTAAGATTATTAGTAGGAAAGGATAAAGATAAATGTTGTCTTGGAAGTTCGAGATACAATTTAAAATATTTGAGAGGCTAAAGTTAAAGGTTTGTGTGTTAAAAGGTCTCAAATTGAATTACTAGATTTTTAGAAGGGAAGAAACTAGAAAAGTTTCATTTAACTAAGAAGACATAAGTGATGTCATCTTAACCTTAATATTTTGGGTAAATCATTTCTTAATTTCGTAAAGGAAACCCTTAGTGTGAGTAATCTCTTTAGATTTGTGCTCCTAAAGACATTTAGAATGTTGTGCTTTATGATCATCAGACTCATGCGATTCGAACGATCTCACCTCTCGAAATACCTTTTATGGGTGCTTACCGCAGTGAGAGGTGCAAGTTGTTCTTTCCTTAGTGCAAAGTCTATGTTCATACAACCATCAAATACAATATGTAAGTGTCTTTTCTATTCCTTGAAAATATTTTTACTAAACATGAGTGTAGAATGTACATTAACATATATTGTGAAAGAAAAAGATAAATTACTAAATGTAGAACAAAATAAATAAATAAAAATAAGCTTACATAAATATTATAAGTAAGCAAATAAATTCAAAATAATGGTTAGTTCCCCTCAAGATACCAAGCACAACATTAATATCAAGTCTTTGGATAGTAATATTAGCTGTAAACGGTACTCTTGTTGTAGCAATCAAACATTGACAATAAGCTATGTTAAACAATAGATTAATCTTTGGACTAATGTATTGCTCACATAAAATACCTTATAATTATCACACATTTATCACCACAGTTGTTGTTGTAATTCTACCAAATATTAACTTTCATTTGGGCCAATTAAAAAGCGCATGAATTACAAAAACTCATAATTATCTTAATATTTTAAATAAACTAATCTACACAAAAACGATCACTTTGGTGACATTATGTTTCAACTAATCCATTAAAATATTAGACATCCGAAGCTAAAAGATGAATTTATTTGTTTCAAAATATTTTCCTTAATTTTATCTTTCAATTAAATTAAAAGATAACCAAAATAATAATAAATTTTAATAAAGGTAAACCTCATATCATGATATCGAACACTCCATTAATATTTCATCTTTGGACAAAACATTAACTTGCAAGTTATATCTTGGTACAATAATCAAACATTGATAATAATAATATGTCAAGCAGAAATCTTCTTTTGGACCGATTTATTGCTCACATATAAGAATGCATAATTATCACATGTTTATTAACACAATTGCACATGTAATAATGTCAACTATTAGCCTTCCTTTGGGCTGACTAATACTAACATAAGCTGAATTACATGTGCAAAACCTTCTATATTTTGAAATAAAATAATTTTCACAATAGAGGTCATTTTGGTAATGTAACGACCCAGATTTTTGAGTCAACGATTGGCGTTGACCTGGGTCTTGGATCGACACGTCGAGTCAGATGTTCGAAGCTTATCGGGCTGAGATGTTGGGCTTTGTGGGCCTCCTTGTGTTGTTGGGTTTGTGAATAGATGGGGAATGAGTTATTGAGTGGGCAGCACGGTAATTTCTCCTCAAAGGCTGATACCCTCTTAAATTTTCTGTATTTTGGCAAGGGATGAAGTCATCCTTGTTCCCCTATTTTTTCTCTATATATTCTTCTTCCTTCTATTCTAAAAACCAAAGAGAAAATTATAAACTTGCTATTGTAGAGTGAGAATCTCAGTTTGGTCATCAAGAGGAAGTTTTTCAGCATGCAAAGATCGGTCATTCAAGGTAAACATCTCTAGCTTTGGTGGAAGTTGGGTTTGAAGCTTGGAAAAGGAAAAAAGGAGGAAAAAGCTTGGTTGTTGATTCATTCCAGGAATTTCTTGCTTAAGGTCAGTACATTTTTTACTCATATATTTCATGAGCATCACAAAATGAATGCCTTGCTTGGTTTTATGATTTATGGGTGTTAAGTTGGGTTATTAGAAGCTTGAGCCTCTTTAATGGTAGTTTAAAGATTAGGTGTTGTTAATGAGTAAAATTGGTAGCAAACCACCAAATACACCTTCAATAACATGTAGGAATGTTTTGAGGCATAACCATTTAGGTTAATGGCTGGGATTGTGAAATTTTGAGCTCTAGGTTTTGAAATCTTGGCTCGCGTATCGGGACGTGGTGGCCTGTATCGGTACGTCATTGTATGAATGAGGGGCGTACCGGTACAGATGGTCGCGTGTTGGTACCCCATGCTTGGTAGAAATTCCAGTGGTGTTTTCGTGTACCGATACGCCAAAGATCGGTACGGGTAGATCACGTACCAATGTTGAGTACTGATACCAAGGTGAGCCTATCGGTACAGCTTGAGGCACCAAATCTTTAGAACCTAATTTGTGTATAGGTACTCAGGTAGGAGTACCGGTACCTAAAGGGGTGTAACAATACCCATGTAAATGTATTGGTACTTACTAGGCAATCTACCCAAAAAATTCACGTTCGGGGGTTCTATAATTTGTGGTAAAGGGTCCAGTGGGTCCTTAAAGGTATAAAACAAATTCTAAAACTGGGAAATCAAGGTTTATAACCCACAGATGGATTAAATGGCTTGGTAAGTATTGTGTGGATTTCTCGTATTATTAATTCATAAGGATCCATGTGGATCAGTTAATGTTGTGTGAATATCGGGGTCCTTGTTGTGTGCTGAAAGAACGCCCACAAGGTCTAGTTGCTGATAATATTGAGATGATCTAATGTGAATGTCGTATATGAACTTAAATGACAAATATTAAATATTGTAACAAATGAAATATGCCTTGGGAAATTGGTAATGGTTGGCTTGATGCCTCTTATCCCTTGGTGAGACGTATGGATGCGCGAAGAGCATATGTTATCTTATATGTCTAGGTCAGGAATTCGAATATCGTAGAGTCAGTACAAGGGCACTTGAATAAGAGGATGTGTACTTCGAGCTGTGTGATCGAGTACATCTGACGTATCTACGTTGTTGTGTGGATAATTGATGTTGGTTGTTTTACCCTTGGGCTATGTGATCAGGGTATGAAATGCATAACTCGGTGGGTTATGTGAGCTCGAGTAACTAGATGGGCTGTGTGACCTCGAGTATAGTAAGCATGGAATGTCATGTGAATCTTTTTATATTTTAATAGTGTCTTGAGACATTGTTGTGATCTCTAGCTAGGGTAGGCTAGAAGATGATCCTTAGTGTTGAGAAGCCTTTCTGTGCACTTCTAATTATATTATCATGCATGTTTGTTTTATGATATTCATTAATTACGGTAGAGTAGAAATATACCACAGAGCTTTGTTAGCTCAGTGTGCGGAATTGTGGTTTTTCCATGCGTAGGTTGAAAAGTTACTTTTAGAGGAGCACATCGATGAGGATTTCCTAGCACTGAGCCAACTTTAGAGTACAACACTTGATATTTTAGTTTGGACTGATTGTATTCATAGGACCTTACCACAATCAAGTCTATAACTTTATTTGATTTACTATTATTGGTCAAACAGTGTATTTTAACTGGAGTCCCTATTTTGTAAACTTTTTTAATGTTATCTAATTATATAGATTTATGAAAATAGATATTTTCGAGAAAGGTTAATTTACAGTTTTAAATGAAAAAATTTGTTGGGTCAATTTTGGAAGACCTGAATATAATGCATCAAATCTGTATTGGGATCGGGGTGTTATATTTAATGGCATCAAAGCTTAAGTTTAGTCAGTTCTAGGAAACCCCAGTATGGTATAGAGGTTGTGGTAAGGTGTATAGTGAATACAAGTCCCTAAATTTGAGTTGTACTTTATAAGACTGAGAATCTTGATGTGTCGCCTTGCTCTCTTGTGTTTAAGAAAGGAGTTGATGGAAGGGGAAACCGGTAATAGAGAGGTGAGTCACTTTCGTGATCTTACCTCTACTCTTTTTTAAGTGGTGCAAACCATTTCGAGGCAATCTGATACGTCTCGTAAGACCCTTGAGAGATGCTTCATCATTTTGGGCCTAAGAATTTTGAAGGCTTGAGTGAGGATGACCCGATTAAGGCTGATTAGTGGTTGCGTGACACACAAAGAATTTTGAGGCAGATGAGAGGAAGCCCAGAGGATGATCTTGATTGCATTGTCTCCTTTCTTAAGGGGTATTGCACACGTGTGGTGAGAAACTGTTGAGTTAGGTCTACAGCCTGTACTCCTGACCTATGACATATTTTGAATAAATTTTGGAAGAAGTACATTAGTGAGGTACATATAGATGAGATGAGGGACCAATTTTTGTATTTGGTTTAGGGAGACCGAACGGTGTTTGCTTATGAACAAGAGTTTCTACGTTTGAGCTATTATGCCCCAGAGTTTGTTACCACAAAAGAGTTAAGGTGTAAGAAGTTCAGACAATGTTTGAAGGTTGCGCTTCATTTGAACGTGACAGCGGGTCCTGTAAGGACATTTTCAGAACTAGCCAATAGTGCGAATACACTGGAGCGACTTCAGGATACAATGCCTGGTAGGACGGAGAATGCTAGGGGCCATAATATAAAAACCCAGGATATAATGGGTCTTTTTCCCTTTCCATATGAGAGGTTTTGTGCTTCAAAGGGTACTAAGAGAGTTACTTCAGAGCAGCTACCGAGAGTCAATTTAGGATCTAGATCGAGGGTTCGTAGGGGCCTTTTGATTTCTACTCCAAAAGGGAGTACTGATGGTTCTGTTGGAGCATCGCTTTCAGCAGCATGCGAGCATTATGGCTGACATCACCTTGGAGTGTGCTTTTTTCTTTGAAAGGTTTGCTATAAGTGTCGAGCACTAGGACATATAGCAAAGGACTGCCCAGATATGGATGAAGATATACCAGCTCAATTTTAGAGGTTGGCTACTTATCGACATAATCAGAATCTTGCTAAAGGCAGAGCTAGGGCACCATCAAGCTATTGAGGTGGAGGTCCTACGAGATCTATCGCTAGGGTTGACATACAAGGCATTGCTAGACAGCTTGCTGCTCAGATTAGGGATGACAATGTTACGACTGAGGATATGTCAAGTAATTAAGCTCCGTTTTGGGTTCTAGTTGTTTTGTTAACTGTTTAGCTCTTTGAATGTGTAATGGGTTAGTTCTTATGAATGTGTATCTTGGTAAATCTTGGGGTTGTTGTTGCTTTAGGTGGTAACTAGAATTGCATCTTCTGCTAAATAAAGTTTTTACTGTAGTTGGCTGTTGAGAATGCAAAGTATGCCTTGAGTTACGAGCAAAAAGTTGTGAAGCTTTAGATTATTTGTATCTGGTTGTTAGTGTTAGATGTATAGGATCTTTACTCTCTAGGGTGAACGTTGTGCCCCATAGTCTTAGCTCAAGGAGGGCTCAGTATGTTACAAGATGTCCTTAGCTCATGTTGTAGACGCAAGGGTTGAGAATTCTTGGCCTTAGAGTTATGGATGTTTTGAAGGTACGGAGGTACCCCTGGTGAATAAACAGTTTTACCGTTAGATTATGGTTTAGAACTGCGATTAAGGTAAGGTTGAGTTCGTTGTTAGTGTTCATCGCTCTGTCGTATGGCACTTAACGAACTCTTTGATGGAGGCACACTTGTGCAAGCGACCAATTGGGTGTCGTTGCCAAGTGCCTCGCCAGAGGTATGCTTGCGGGATGGCTTGTATGGTGGCTTTTGATGTGTTGAACCATGGTGTAATGGTGAGAGACCGTTGTCTGTTTCATGAGATCGATGACCTTGTTTTTGGTTATAAAATGTGAGAGTTTCGTATGTTTGTTCAGAGTAAGGGTACTGTAGTAAAGGTAAATGAAGGTTGTGATAAACATAATTGAGATCCTAAGGGCAAGTCGTAAGGTCGGTAGCCTGGCTTGTGCACATGTTGATCTAAATTTTGTGAAGCTGGAGGATTGCTCTATCGAGTCTGAGAAGATTTGTTTTCGGTCAAGGCAAGCATAGTAAAAGTTATCCGAGTAGCGCAACAAAAATGTGGGATCAATAGCCGTGTTGTGGGTAATTGAATGGTTGTATTGCAAAAAAACGCTATTGGATAGACCATTTAGAAATCTCTTAGAGTAGTTAAATAGTTTCTCACATTTGGCTGTTAGGACCAAGTAAGGGGTTAGAAGAAGGTGTTTAGACCTTTGAAGATAGATTCGTTAGTCTTGGTTGCTTGTGTGAGTTCGTAAGTGACAATGGTCATTTCTCGAAATCAAGTAGTTGAATCGTGAAATTTCATGAATTGTAAGCAGTTTTTGTTCGTGTAGAAGGCAAGTTCAGATAAAGTAAAGTTTAGGTCTCATCTTGGTGGGTCAAGTCTAGAGAAAAGAACCATTAGTTCAAGGTAGATTGATGATAATGTTTGGTTGTCAAGGTTTTACATGTCCTTTAATGTTGATCGGGTATGGTTGTTAGATATGATGTGTTCCTAACAAGGTATTATGGAAATAAGGCAGCGTTTTAGACATAGATAAGGTCGAAGCTCAAGGTTACGACTAGCGGATGATAACAGGAAGAATTGTTATCCAAGGAAGCATCCATCAAAGTTGAGTTCCTTATATCGGCGTTTGGACAACTTGAGGTTGGTTTGTTGCCCTGCTTTACGAGTCATTGTGGGTGCTAATGGTTGTAGTGATTAGGTCGTTACAATTTTTGGGAAAAGTGTTGAGAACACGTGGTTAAATGTTATAGTTTCGATTAAGGTAGGTTGAGGAAGGACTATCCCTAATCAAGGTGATCTTGTTTGATTGGCGAAGTGTTTAGATCTGTTTTGGTTTCATCTCCTCCATCCGTTTAAATTTCGAGGAAAAAATTTCTTGAAGAAGGAGATAGTTGTAACAACTCGGATTTTTGAGTCAACAATGGGCGTTGACCTGAGTTTTGGACTAACATATCGAGTCGAATGTTTAGAGTTTATAGGGCTGAGATGTTGGGCTTTGTGGGGCCCCTTGTGTTGTTGGGCTTGTTAATAGATGTAGAATGAGTTATTGAGTGGGCAACATGGTAATTTCCCCTAAAGGCTGATATCCTCTTAAATTCGCTATATTTTGGTAAGAGAGAAAGTCATCATTGTTCTCCTCTTTTTTCTCTCTCTATCTTTTTCTTCCTTCTATTCCAAAAATAAAAAAAAAAGTTACAAACTTGCTGTTGTGGAGTGAGAATCTCAGTTTGGTCATCAAGAGGAAGTTTTCCAGCATGCAAAGATCTGTTATTCAAGGTAAACATCTCCAGCTTTGGTGGAAGTTGGGTTTGAAACTTGGATAAGGGAAAGGAGGAAGAAGAAGCTTGATAGCTGATTCATTCTGAGAATTTCTTGCTTAAGGTCAGTACATTTCTGACTCTTACATTTCATGAGTATCACAAAATGAATGCCTTGCTTGGTTTTATGATTTATGGTTGTTAAGTTGGGTTTTTAGAAGCTTGAGCCTCTTTAATGGTAGTTTAAAGATTGGGTGTTGTTAATGAGTAAAATTGGTAGCAAACCACCAAATAAACCTTTAACAATATGTAGGAATATTTTGGGGCTTAACCATTTAGGTTAATGGCTGGGATTGTGAAATCCCAAACTCTAGGTTTTGAAATTTGGGCTCGCATACCAGTACGGGGTGGCCCTTATCGGTATGTCTTTGTATAAAAGATGGGCGTATTGTGAGGGGCGTGCTGGTACAGATGGTCGCATATCGGTACCCCATGCTTGGTAAAAATTCCAGTGGTATTTTCGTGTATCGATACGCTAGGGGCGTATCGGTACCACTGTTCTATTGCCTGAGGAAGGCTTTCGCGTACCGTTATGCAAGGTGTGAGTACCGGTACGGGTAGGGATCAGTACGGGATTGATCAATATCGATGTTGAGCACCGATACCGAGGTGAACATATCAGTACGGCTTGAAGCACCAAATTTTTTAAACCTAATTTGTATATCAGTACTCAGGTATGAGTATCAATACCTAGAGGGGTGTACTGATACCCATGTAGATGTATCGGCACTCGCTAGGCAATCTGCCCAAGAAATTTGAGTTTGCGTTCGAGGTTCTATAATTCTTAGTAAAGGGTCTAGTAAGTCCCTAAAGGTATAAAACAATTTCTAAATTCGGGAAATCAAGGTTTATAATCCACATATAGATTAAATGACTAATGGCTTGGTAAGTATTGAGTGGATTTCTCGTATTAATAATTCATAAGAATCTATGGTGGATCGGTTAATGATGTGTAGAGATCGAAGTATTTTTGTGTGCTGAAAGGACGCACACATGGTCTAGTTGCTGGGAATATTGAGATGATCTAACGTGAATGTCGTGTATGAACTTAAAAGACAAATATTAAATATTGTAACAAATGAAATATGCCTTGGGGCATTGGTAAAGGTTGGCTTGATGCCTTTTATCTCTTGGTGAGACGTATAGATGCTCGGGGAGCATATGTTATCTTATGTATCTAGATTAGAAATTCGGATATCCTATAGTTAGTGCAAGGGCACTTGAAGAAGGGGATGTATACTTCGGGCTGTGTGATCGAGTACATCCAACGTATCCACGGGCTATGTGACCTGGATGCGGTTAGAAACCTATCATTGGGCTATGTGACCAGGATAAGAAAACATAACTCAGGGGCTGTGTGAGCTAGAGTAAATCGATGGGTTATGTAAACTCGAGTACATTGATTGGACGAGAAACCTCAGGTAAAGACTGCCTGTAGCTATTGTGATCCAAGTATGTCTAGGATGTATCTGTGGCTACGGTGATCCGGATATAGTCCATTAACCTAATGACTATGTGATCACGGGTAACCTGACGGCTGTGTGAGCATGGGTAATGTAGGGCTTCGTTGGCCATTATTAGGGAATATATGTTATTTAAGTTGCTGTGTGGATAATTGATGTTGGCTGTTTTACCCTTGGGCTATGTGATCAGGGTATGAAATGTATAACTCGGTAGACTGTGTGAGCTCAAGTAACTCGATGGGCTGTGTGATCTCGAGTATAGTAAGCCTGAGATGGCATGTGAATCTTCTTATATTTTAATGGTGTCTTGAGACATGGTTGTGATCTCTAGCTAGGGTAGGCTAGAAGATGATCCTTAGTATTGAGAAGCCTTTCTGTGCACTCTTAATTATATTATCATGCATGTTTGTTTTATGATATTCATGAATTGTGGTAGAGTAGAAATGTACCACTGAGCTTTGTTAGCTCAGGGTGCGGAATTGTGGTTTTTCCGACTATATATTGACATGTTGCTTTTGGAGGAGCACATCGAAGAGGATTTCCCAGCACCGAGCCAGCTTCAAAGTACAATACTTGATATTTTAGTTTGGGCTAATTGTATTCATAGGACCTTACCACAGTCGAGTCTGTAACTTTATTTGATTTACTATTATTGGTCAAACTGTGTATTTTAACTGGAGTCCTTATTTTGTAAACTCTTTTAATGTTATCTAATTATGTGGATTTATGAAAATGGATGTTTTCGAGAAAGGTTAATTTATGGTTTTAAATGAGAAAATTTTGTTGGGTTGATTTTGAGATACCCGAATGTAATGCTTCGGATCCAGATTGGGATCGAGGTGTTACATATGACTTAATGTTTTAATTAATTTATCTCAAAATATATAATATAAATATATCGATATCCAAATTTAAAATTTTGTGACAATCAAAACTGAAGTTTCTGATAGCACTTAAGTTTCTGAAATAACCCAAAATAAGGTTGTCTGAATCGGGCTATTAGAAATCGAAAAACCAAAATCTTTGACTGTTTCAAAAAAAATTCCTTAAACATGCATTTACCAAAATTAAATTCTAATTCAAAACAATCAATCTTTAACTAAAAGTCAAAATCAGAAGTATCATATAAATGAATAATTCATATAATGATCATATGAAACTTTAATATATTCATAATAACCTAACGATCAAAATTGAAGACTCTGATCATACTCAATCGAATATACATCGATGTCAAATATATATATTAAAATCCATAATAATAATAACATGTGATCAAAACTAAATACTAAATAATGATTCAACTCCAAATAACTACGTAAAGTAGTAGCATGCTAAAAACCATTCAATCATAATTTAATAATCAAAAGCTTATTGTAATTTTATGTAATAACATCAAAACAACCAAAAAATTATTAACTTCGTATGTTAAAAAACAAAACCAAATATATAAAGCAATACAAACCTTAATTATATTAAGAATAACTCATGACTGAATTTGTTCTAAATTCAAATCTACAAAAGATTAGAATCTTATGTTTCATCATGTTCTAAATATTTGTCTTAATACCCAATAATCAAAACTAAAATTTTGATCTAATCAAATTGAATATATATTTTAAATCAAATACATGTTTTATAACTTGAGTTAACATATGCTATTATAACAAAAACAATATCAAAGTTTAAAGGTAAATTCATATTTAAGTTGTTTGCAATACTAATGAATTCATATATGGCATGCATATTCATAACTGTGAAAATTCTAAATTCAACCATTACAAGAAAAGGTCAACGCACATGATAAAACTAAAAGGAATGTTAATTCATTTACAGAATTCCAAAACGTAAAATAAGGCAAACCCTAATTCATGCGTAAACTAAAAATAAAACCCAAAAGTCTCCATCGCACAAAATTTTAAAGGGAAAGCAAAATTAATCAATACAAAATTGATCAACCCTAAATTAATCGTCGCATAAACAAGATTAATCAATAAAAACGAACCCTAAATTCCAAGGAAAAAGTAATGGAACATTGATGCGACGCTAAACAACAAAAAAAATTAGGATTCTTATTTTCTATAGAAAATTAATCGGTTCTTAATGAATCAACATGACGAGGCTTTGATGCCACTTGTTAGAACTAAATCATAAATTAATATAAAACTTAAAAACTATGATCTATCTTGTCAAATCATCAAGAACGATAAATGAAAGCGGAAACGTACCTGAATTCATTGATAGATTGAAAATCTTGAAGATCGCCTAAAAGGGAGAAAAACAAGTTAACCTATTTATTGGTGATCACTACCTCTTTATATAGTTGATTATTAAAACAATTATTAAATATTTATAACTCTGCCCCTCATTGAATTATAAATATATTTTACGATATCTACACTTTTATTTCCGTGACACTTTAATATCTATGACACGCCTAACATAATTGGTCACTTAATTTTGTGTCGTACTTTATAATAATATCATACATTTTACATATGTGCCCACAATTGTGGATTTTAATTCAACAACTCGAACTTGACAGTCTTGCTGCAGTCAAAGTACTCAAGGATGCTGAACTGGATCCATTTGGGAATACTGCGTGCTTTAAAGGAATTGTTGGAGAGGCCATGATCGGTTAGAGTGCAGCACATTTACAGGGAATGGAATTTGATAGCAGATAGAATGGCGGCATTAGCAGGTTCATGGGGTGTTGGCTGCACAAGCCTTAATAACCCTCCTCCCAGTATTCTGCAGTTGGTAGCAGATGATATTTTAGGCTTGACTCTTGAGCCATCCTAGGCTCACTCAACTGTAACCTTTAGATTAAGTCCTATATTGATAAAAAAAAAAAAAACAGACATAACTAGCATTGTCCTAATAATTACAAAACAATGGGGATTTGCTGGGAACTTGCCGAGTAGATTTTATAGCTTCAGCAGTTCGTTCCTTACTACGTGGAAGTAGACCTGTTTTCCGTGTTGATTTTGTGGAAAAACTCCAACACATGACAAGGAATTTAGTACATATCCTTTCCTCAGTTTTCTTCGTTTGACAACAGAAGTCATTCAGCTTCAGAGCAAATTACCCATGTGCATGGCAATTTAGATACAAGGGAAGAAATTTAGACTTCTAAATTAGTTTAATATAAATTTAGGTATAATTGAAAAAACAAATTCAAAATTATATTTTTTTAGTTGTTTAAATTTTTTTGTCAAAACAGATATCTAACATTTATGTTATTATCATTTTAGGTGGCCGACCGTTACGATCATTACAAAAGTTAACAAATTAGAACACGACAAGTGTCGGCATTTTATTTTTTAATTTCTTTATTTAAAAATATAACTTAAAATGCTTAATTAAAAAAACTAAAAACTCAAATTAAAAAAAAACTAATCTAAATCCTCCCCTTGTCGTCGGACCCTCACTACCGAATACCTACTCTTTAGTTGCCGAAAATAAAGGAACGATGTGTTGATAGAACATCAAACGTCGAACCTCGAAAGCTTCTAATCTACCAACGAATGACAGACAAACAACGTAGCCGAAAAGAGGAGACTTTATTGCGATAACGACAACATGACGATTGACAATGACATAGGATGAATTTTGATATTCAAGATTAGAGGTTTGAAAATCTTGGGGGTGTTTGGTGAATTTAAGGTTTTTTGAGAAAATACAGAATTTTAAAGTTTTTTTAATTAAAAAAATAGATTTTTAAAAATAAAAAATTAAAAGAAATTAAAATTAAAGTCACGCGTCAAGCAATATGATTGAGTATTAAATTTTTTTAATAGATCGACTTAAAATAGTAACATGATAAAACGTTAGGCATTGATAACCGAATAAATGATGGAAACTTATTTTGACAAAAAAAAACTTTAGAGACCTACAAAAAATATATAGTTTGAACATTTTTTTGACAAATCCTAATTCTATTCTAATTATAATCGTACCTAGAGGGGTATTGAATGTAACCATATAACTGAAGGTTGTTAGTATGGTTAGATAGCTTCAGTGTATAAATAGACGTCGAGGGATTCTTTCTAATGCAATGAATGGAAATTAGTTTCCTATATCCTTTCCTTCTATCTTTTGCTTACAGAGAATCATAGACTTTCTTAGTCTTTCTCAAACTGTAAATCCCAACATGGTATCATTCGCCTGATCGATCTTGGGTGTTTTCGTTTTCTTTTTCTTTTTCCACTACTTTTCCTGGAATTTGTCATGAGTTCTTGGAAGTTCTCACATTATTTTTTCGTGATGTTTACAAACAAGAAGATAAGTGTTGTCCTCGATGAGATGAATTTTCTCCTTTGCAAGCAACAAGTGTTGCTTACTGTGCATAGTCACAAGCTGAAAAAATTGCTCACTGGTGCATTGCGTGCTCCTCCAGAAACCATTAATGTTGGTGGGGTGTCTTCTCTGAATGAAGAATATGAAGATTTTGTTGCCCAGGACAGTGCGCTCGCTTCCTAGTTGTTATCGACTGTTAGCTCACATCTTCTTCCACAGTTTACTGGTGCAGAAACTGTGGCTGGTGTGCGGAGTGTTGTCTTAAAGTTTTTTGCCAATCGTTCTATCACATCAGTCATGAGCCTTCACTATAAGCTACGGTCAATCAAGAAAGGGGAAGAAACCATGAGAATCTATCTTACCCAGATTAAGGAGGTTTATGATTCTTTAGCCTCTTTTGATAGTGCTATTTCTGACGTTGAACAAATTGCAAGTATTCTTAGTGGCTAGCCTCGAGATTATCAACCTTTTGTGACAGTTATAATTGCAAGTCGAGAATCTTTTACTCTTGATGGTGTGCGATCTTTGTTAATTGATGCTGAGACAAATTAGTTGTGTATAATGCACAAAGTTAGCTGTTTCCTGTCAGTGTTAATGTAGCCCAAGCTACTGTCACAAATCGTAGTAATGTTTCTCGAGGGAATCGTGGTGGTAGGCATGGTGCTGGCAGGTGTAATGCTAGAGGTCGTGGTCGTGTCAAGTTTCAATGCCAACTTTGTGGCAAGATAGGGTATTTGGTGGATCGTTGTTGGTATAGTTTTGATGAGAGCTTTCCTGAGGTGACTGCTGTTAATGCTTCGCATGATTCTGGTGATGTTCAAGTTGGGGTCTTTGATGATCAATCATCAGATACTCATAATACCGATGTACCACAGGAACATGTTGCTACTACCTCCAGGGCCACTTGGGTGGTTGATTCAGGTGCTACACATCATGTAACACCAGACTCGGCTACCATGTTGCATTCTTCCACTTATAATGGACCAGGTAAGATTGCTGTTGGTAATGGTGTTAAACTTGACATTAAAGGAATGAGACAATTTGTTTTTTTATCTTATTGTTCTTCTCGTAAGTTGTTGTTACATAATCTTTTACATGTACCAAATATAACTAAGAATCTTCTCTTGGTTTTTAAGTTTGCTAGAGACAATGGTGTATTCTTTGAGTTTCATGCAAATGCTTGTTTGGTACGAGAAGAGGATACTGGCAAATTTTTACTTCAAGGTGTGAAGCAAGATGGGCTTTATCAATTTTCAGTTGGTATGCTACAAAGCAGTAACGATGTTGAATGTAATATAGTTGAAAGTAATTCTGTTAGTGGTGTGATTGATAGCTATGAGTTGTGGCATAGACGTATTGGGCATCCTGCTCATGATTGTCTTCTACAAGTTTGTAAAGATGCTCATGTAAAGCTTTCCAACAATTTCAGTAAGATACATTTACCTGTATATGTTGCTTGCCGTATGGGAAAGAGTCATAAACTCCTATTTTCTGTCTAAAATAGTGTATACCAAGCCTTTTCAGTTGGTGTTTTTTGATCTTTGGGGACCGACACATGAAGTGTCAAATGGATTTAGGTATTATATAACATTTGTGGATGCTCATACTAGACACACTTGGTTATATATACTTAAGGATAAATCACAAGCTTTACAGGCTTTTCAATTGTTTCATAAGTTGGTGCAAACTCAATTTGACTCGGCTGTTAAGGAGTTGCAAACTAACTGGGGTGGTGAGTTTCGTGCCATATCTAAAGTATTAGCAACTGAAGGGGTTAAACATCGTGGACTTGCCCACACACCTCAGAGCAGAATGGGGTCGTTGAAAGGAAGCATCGCCATCTGATTGAGTTATCTTTAGTTCTTTTAGCACAAGCTTCCTTACCTCTTCGTTTTTGGTCATATGTTGTGTGTACAACAGTTTACTTGATAAACAGGTTACCAACTAAAGTCTTACACGGTCGGTCACTCCTTGAATGTTTATTCTTGAAGAAGCCCGATTATACTAGAATAAAGATATTTGGTTGTTGGTGCTTTCCCCACTTGAGGATGTTTTAGAAGCATAAATTGGATTTTCGATCGCAGCCCTGTATTTTTTTAGGTTACAGTCCTAAACATCATGGATATCTTTGTTTAGCATCTACTGGGAAAATCTATGTTTTTCGACATGTGTTATTCGATGAGTTGTGTTTTCCATTTGCAGATACGTTAGCAGATAATCATAGAAAGGTTATTGCAAATCCATGTGCTTGAAAGTCATGTAGGATACCTATAATTGGGAGAGTGACTGAATTGCATGGCAGGCAAGACTCTTCAGTTCAACTAGAGGACTCGCGTATCAATTCACGTGTTGCTTCTCAAGTTGAGTGTGCAGCAACAAGCCCACAATCTGCCTCAGGAGGAGCAGGTCAAGCTGGATCCAGAATGAATGTTGGGGCTGGTTCTTTTGTTGGAGATCAAGTTGAAATTGATTTGTAAGAACCTGGGGTTTTAGTACATTCAGATCTGCATGGGGATGAGTCTCCAGCTGAAGCTCATCATGACTTGTCCTAAGGATTGTATGATGATAGTGTACCTATTGATTTTGGAAGATCATCACAAGGGGATGATAATTTTGTAGAACAAATTGGACAAGATCAAGAGGATCAACACACTCATGAGCCTGGTGGTAATTCTCATTCTACGATAACAGAAGTAAGAATGTGATCTTTAAGCCTAAGGTATATGTGTTGGATGGATCTGCTGATGAAGTTGAACCGGTAGACATACATGAGGCTCTATTGTCACACAATTGGAAGAGTACAGTGTTAGCTGAGCTTGAAGCCTTGAATAAAAATAAGACATGGTCGCTAGTTTCATTGCTTGAAGGACGTACTGCAGTTGGGTGTAAGTGGGTGTTTAAGTTGAAAAGAAATCCAGATGGATTGGTTCATAAGTATAAAGCTAGGTTGGTCGCGAAAGGATTTCACAAGTCCCTGGGCAGGAATTTCAGGACATGTTCAGTTCTGTGGTCAAGGCAACTACTCTTAATGTTATTCTCTCTTTTGCAGTCACAAAGAAGTGGAAGTTGAGGCAAGTTGATGTTAATAACGCATTTTTAAATAGGGATTTAGCTGAAGACGTGTTTATGAAGCAACCTCTTGGGTTTGAGGAAACAACTTTGGATGGATCGACCCTGGTTTGCAAGCTTCAAAAAGCCCTCTATGGGTTGAGGCAAGCACCTCGTAATTGGCATGTTAAACTAAAGAGTTTTCTGCTGAGTATTGGTTTTACAGAATCTAGGGCTGACTCATCCTTGTTCATTCGAGATAAAGTAGGACAACGTACTTATATGTTAGTGTATGTCGATGATATAATACTAACAAGTCAGTCAGATGGTGAAATTGAGGAAGTGGTGGCCTTACTTGGTGATAAATTTGCTTTGAAATACTTGGGGGATCTTGGTTTGGAAGTTCACATGAGTGGTGATAAGTTGTTTTTGAGTCAAAGGAAATATCTTCTTGAAATGCTTACTAAGACTCGAATGGAAAGGTCAAATACGGTTTCTACACCTATGGTTGCCATGCCAGGCTTGTCTAAAGATGCTGGGAGTCCTATCTTAAATGCTCGTGAATATAGAAGTATCATAGGGACATTATTGTATGCATGTCACACAAGGCCCGACATTGCATTTAGTGTCAACAAGCTTGCGCAGTTTATCCATGAGCCTCGAGAGCAACATCTTGTTGCTGTAAAAAGGGTGTTGAGATATCTTAATGGCACTTTAGACTATAGTTTGTTGTTTTCTCCTTCAACAATTGGGTGTACAATCAGTGCTTTTGCTGATACCGACTGGGGAGGCAGTGTTGATGATCGTAGGTCAATCTCAGGATATTGTGTGTACTTGGGAGGCAACTTGGTGTCCTGGAACTCTATGAAACAGAAGACTGTGTCTTTGTCGACAACAGAGGCCGAGTATAGAAGTAAATCAGATGTTACAGCAGAGATAGCTTGGGTCAATGCCTTGCTAAGTGACTTGGGGCTTGAACAAGACAAGGTACCTGTGATCTGGAATGACAACACTAGTGCAGTGGCTATTAGTGTCAATCCAGCTCACACGAAACATGTTGACCTGGATGTGCATTTTGTTCGAGAAAGGGTAGCTGCTGGTCATATAAAGGTGAACTACGTCCTTGCAACTCATCAAATAACAGATGGGTTGACTAAGCCATTAACTAAGACTTTCTTATCCAGTTTTAGACAAAGTTTACTTGTATGTTCTAAAGCTGAAATTGAAGCTGTGAAGAAGTAGGGAGAATATTGAATGTAACCATATAACTGAAGGTTGTTAGTATGGTTAGATAGCAGTTAGTTTGTTATTACGGTTAGCTTCAGTGTATAAATAGACGCTGAGGGATTCTTTCTAATGCAATGAATGGAAATTAGTTTCTTATATCCTTTTCTTCTATTTTTTGCTTACATAGAATCAGACTTTCTTGGTCTTTCTCAAACTGTAAATCCCAACAAGGGGAGGGGAAGGGTACTCTAAAGGAAGGAAGGGGTGCTCCTAGTGGGTCTAAAAAGTATGAATTAAAAAAATATGAGAGAACAAAGATGAGCAGCTTGGTTAACTAGCCGAATATGCTTGCTCTAGTTTCAATATTTTTTGATTAAGCAATAAATTTATGATAAAATATACATGTAAGTAAGTTTACATGATTTTTTAAATTATATCTTGTATGATGGTATATACAATTATGATGTATATACGTGTTTTTTTCTTTTTTGAATAATGATATAGATACATGTTAATATTTGTAGACTGTAGTGAAGTAATGGAGAAACTTATGTTGCCATGTTGGAACTATCATTTTGACCACAATCCCCTAACACACTCTTCTCTCGTTATCTTCTTCTACCTCTGATTCCGACAACCGAAACTTCAGTGCTGTTGCGAAGCAACCCACGGGGTTGGTGAAGGCTTAACTTATTACACTTAGGCCTGTGGAAAGCAGCAAATGGCAATTATAAATTTCGCCAAAAGTGTATTCAATAATCATCGATGAATTAAGAAAAAAAAAACAGAGAGAGATGCGTAGGGCTAAGCTTGTGATGGAGATTACCAGTTTCTATAGATGGCTCTTAGTTTTGCTTCTTTGTTTTGCTTCCCAAGGCTGCTTAGAAGTTGAAAGAGCTGCTCTTCTACAGATCAAAGATTCCATGACCAGCCCCGAGGAGTCTGCTTTCTCAAACTGGTACGGAGAAGAATGCTGCGAGTGGGAGGGGATTGAATGTGGTCCTACTCGTACTCGCATTCATAAGATCTTTCACTACTGGAGGGATCAAGGCAATGGCGAGCTTCAACCTTGGTACCCGAACATTACCTTGTTTGCTCAGTTCCAGGAGTTGCAAGAACTCGAACTGCCTGGGAACCATATAGGAGGATTCTTTTCACTTCAGGGTAAGCATTCTACTAAAACATCAATTTAGATCTATATTTTGTGTTGTCCCCGCCTGCAATTTCATTTAAGATTGGCTTAATTCAAAAATAGGTGCCCAAATTATATATTTTTTTTGAAATAGGTGCCTAATGTTTTTTTTTTCTGAAATAGGTGCCTAAAGTTTCATTATGTTAATATTTTAAGGTAACACCGTTAAAAAAATATCACCCAATAATAGATTGACACGCGGTTTTGTTTTTTTAAATAAACTGAAAATAAAATAAATTAAACAATATCCCAAAAATTTCAAAAATCACAAAAATAGTCCCAAAACTCTAAAATTTCAAAACCTTAAGCCCAAAATCGAAGCCGCCGTCGTCGATAGCCTAGCCAGACCCCGTAGTCGTTGTCGTCTGAGGCCAACGCTCATTTTCCCCAACCACCATCGTAGGTAATCGGCGAGGGTGTCAATCGAACGTTTAACGACGAACTCAAAAGGCTCCAGTCGTTTGACGTCTGATTGGCACGCCTCTCGCCGATTAACAACGATGGGTGGTTGAGAAATGGGCGGTGGCCTCAAGTGCTGGCGCTTGCAAAATTGTCTAGTTGCACAAACTTATCATCTTATAATCTTTCGATAAATTAACCGTACAAACTCATTCTCTTATAATTTTCTCCTCATGTGGCTGTCTTTTTCCATCAAAGATTTTCCATGTGAAAAACCTAGTTATCTCATACACTACCTCAATCTCAGAAGAACCTAGTTATTGTGAAAAATTAGCTTGCATCCTTCTAATTAATACAATAAATGAAAGAAACAAAATACCTTTTATGACAGTCTATAATTCATGAAAAAAAATATTGACAGACGATTCAGTGAATTTTGAAATGATTGCTAAATAATCTGTTTATCCAATTTTCAGTAAATCAAGTCATCAAATAGTTGCTAATGACAAAATCTCTGCAGCATTCAGCAAACTGAAGTGGCTTCAAAGGTTGGATCTCCGAGACAATTCCATACAAAATGGCTCTAATCTCTGTTGGGGGAGATCTCTTTATTTCTTGGATTTGTCTGGCAACACGCTACAAGGCAATGTCCCAGATTGTCTGCTAGACAACTTGTTTCAGCTCCAGCATCTGGATCTTTCTGACAATCAATTCAATGGCTCTTTTCCTGCTTTGCTAATTAGCAACCTGACAAAGATCGAGTCACTTATTCTATCAAGTAATGAGTTCCAAGGTACGGTTTCCCTCTGCATTTTTGCTAATCTGTCCAAGTTGAATGAGCTCGATATTTCCTTCAACCACTTCGAAGTTCAAACGGAGATAGAATCAACCGGTTGCTCTCCATCTTTCACCCTAAATACTCTGTTTTTAGGTGGTTGTAATATGAAGCAAGTCTCTCCTTGGCTGCTTCACAATATCACTTCAGAATTGTGGCTAGATGGCAATAACTTGACTGGTCCTTTCCCCTGGAAATTTCAAAACTTTAGCTCAAAGCTTACTACTCTTGACATTTCTGACAATTTCTTGCATGGTACATTACCCAGAGATATTGACCTGAGTTTTCCACAACTGCGCCATTTAGGTCTGTCCAACAACAGCTTCAATGGCAACCTCCCCCCATCCTTCGGGAACCAACTTCAGATGCTGCGTTTATCAGACAACCAGTTCCAAGGAGAAATTCCCCATAGCATGACAAGTAATGTGAGTCCTCTGCTATATTTGGGGTTATCCGGGAACAATTTGACAGGAGATTTGTTTTCCAAAAACTCAAGTTTGCCTAAAATAAGATGGCTTTATCTCAACAAAAACCAGTTTTCTGGAACATTCCCATATGTCCTGTCGAAGAGCATGAAGTTGGAAATTGTTGACATTCAGGATAACGATTTCTCAGGTGAGCTTTCATTGTACTTGCCTGTCCTCCCAAAGCTAAAGTATCTACTCCTCAGCGGGAATCGATTTAACGGGCAAATTCCAAGGCAACTTTGCCAAATGAGAGATTTGCATATTTTAGATCTTTCAAGAAACAGTCTTTCTGGGGAGATTCCTGACTGTGTTGACAACGTTACTTCGCGGACTTGGACTTCGACGGATAGTTCTTACCTTCGCTACTCTGCACCTGGGTCTTGGAACGGTATTGAGATCTCATTCAAAGGTGCTCTGATGAGTTTAGAGAGGATGCCTTCATTATTTAGGGGAATTGATGTGTCTTCGAATCGACTAACAGGTAGAATTCCAATCCAAATGACACGACTGAGGAGCCTTAGTTTCCTAAACATGTCGAGCAACCTTCTCACAGGTCAAATATCTTCATCCTTGGCAAACTTCACACGGATAGAAAGCCTGGATCTTTCACACAACAATCTCACAGGTGCAATACCCCATGAATTAATTGATCTTTCATTTCTCGAGCTGTTTAACGTATCCTTCAACAATCTATCAGGCATGATACCAAGGAAGAATCAATTCGAAACATTTGAAAATGACAGTTATTTAGGCAATCCCGGCCTTTGCGGAATTCCACTTTCAAACAAATGCGATGACGATGCAAAGACACCAGTCACACCACCAGTTTACGGTGGTGCAGAAAAGTCAGATATTAGTTGTATACTTTGCTGTTTTGGTCTGTCTTTCCTTTTAGTATCTGTATTTTGTTCAGGAGTTCCAAAGTTTGCCTTCTGGTTCTTTCCTCATTTCTCCTGCAGCATGCACAATGATAAAAGCACGTTAGAATTAGATTCATCCACCAAGTCCTAAGAACCATGTATCAGGAAGAAGGAAATGATGCCTATTTGGTTTCACATTCACGGAACGTATTAATTAATACACCGGCAACATATACACAGACATTCAACAATACTTGTCGATAACATGTTTAAAAATTCAAAATTTTATATGTACACACACACATATACATACATCAGTTTTAGAACACATGCGCACATGCTCGTTATCGTTAAGAGGACACTGCTAATCAGATGTCGTGCATGCTGGCATTTGGCTAACCCTCAGTGACTGTTTCTTAATGCAACTCGGTTCACCCACATCTGTAACTTGCTACTTGATTCGATTCGCCACAGGTATTGAAGCACCAGCCTTTTGCATATGATTTAGGGGAGAAACATATGATTTAGGGGAGAAACATATGACAGACGCGAATGTTTATACCAGCATGCAACATAGGATCAATGAAGAATACGCAACGTATTACACATTTTCAGTCAAATTCCTATACATCATCTAAGTTCAGATTTTGTTATTAGAACCACAAGTTTTAATGAAAAGGAATCAAACATTGCGGTAGTTCTCTCAAGAAGATCTTTTTCAATTGACTACAGTCGTAACAATCACCCAAAAGACCCGGGTTAAGCACAAGGAGGAAAATAATTGAAATTTAAGATCGAATTCCAGTTTTTTGTATTCAAAGTTCTTGGTAGTTCATCAACCAAATCAACTTTTATACACATACACACATGTTATGCAATTATAGTCAGTTTTATCATGCATTTGAGCATAGCATTATTCACTCTACAATGTGCTTTCAAATTATGCCAATTGATGAAACAATGCTGTACAAGTTTCATGCCAATTGCCAAGTAAATCTTGACTGATGCTGCAGCAATCGTTTGTTAACTACAAAAAAGCTGATAAAAAAAGTTTCCTCTAATTCATTTCCCTCGAAAACGACCAACAGAAATGCATGCAATAACGGCCTAAAATGGTTTCGGTGGCAGTTTCTTATTGGCCAGGAAATGTTTAACTAGCTGAAGTGCCTGCTTTGGTTTAAAACTTGGAACTTCATGACCAGCTCCTCTGATGGTAACAAACATTAGCCCATCATACTCGATCATCCACCCACCTACCTGTGACATTTAAAAGAAAGCATATTGGAAACCTGAATTCAGTCCAATTCATTTATGCAGATATTTCTAAAAGATGACAATTATCAGGTTTGAGGTTAGCATCTCTAAAGGTACTTAAAAACGATATATTTTCGTGTTAAAGCTAACCTGTTTGTTGTTGGTGTACCATGGTGTCCAGTCTTCATTTATCTTTAATCCAAGCTTTTTTAGGGTTAATCTAGTTGCAGTAACTGGAATTCTCCCATCAGTATCTCCACTGCAAATTTGGAAAGAAGAAAATGATCAACCAAAGTAAAAAAAAAAAAAAAAATTACAAATTTCTTGGTAAAAAGTTTACCTGTAAACCCATATGCGAATGCCTCCAGCTATTAGCTTTCTAATTGTAGGAAGCATAGATGCTGGTGAATCCCTCCAAATTGAGATGGCATCACTGTACACAAAAAAATAGCCCTCAAACTTTATGTATTTGTCCTATGGTTGTTAATCAAAGTTAATATTTGATAATACCTGCAATGAGTCCATGGATAGGACATATTGGTAACATTGGCATGAAGTGCTTTTTGAACATCAGGTCTATTGAAATAACTCTCTGTGTAGTACGGTGCACAAGGGTCGTATCCTGCTGATCTCCTGTGCCATCCATCCTGTAGGAACCTCGTTTGGTATGAATCGGGGGACATATCACAGGCAATTATTAATCAGGATTCAATTTGAATCTTTCAAACTTACAAATTTGGACAGTATCTGAGGAGCAATGCCTTGAATCATCGGGCGTTGTCTGCTGCTGCTGCTGCTACTACTGGAGTTGCTAACACAATTAGGAGTGTACAAGCTGTACATGTCAATGATTCCGTATACATTGAAGTAAGAAGCGAGGGCTGTGTTGCAACCCACAGATGCCTTTTTCCTGCGGAAGTCACATTTGGTTTTGATATTGCGGTAAACTCTGTCGGAGATCACTGCATGATCCCATGCATACTCTACCATCCCTTTTTGATCCGTTTCGTCGTCCAACAATGCATTCCCAATCTGCATTGTTACGTACCCTTATTAAATACTCATCCGAGCTAATGACAGAAAAGAATGTTAGTACAATTAAACCCTTACCATAAATCCCTTGAGATTAATGTAATCTGACTTGGGAACATGCTTGTTGCTGTCGAAGATGGCCTTGGCTAGCCGTGGAACATAGTGCCCTGAAAATTTCATTAAAAACCGCATAAATATGGTTAACCAAGGAAGCAGGGGAACTACCGGATCGAATCACACACAATGGAGACCGAACATCATCATTCATACCGGCATAGCTTTCTCCCGCAATGTAGAAATCATGGGACTTGAACTGAGGGAATCTTTTGAACCAGTTGACAAGAAATGCATGGGAATCCTTGGCTAAATCATTCAGGAAAGCGGGAATAATCAGAAAATGAGATTTATGTTTAGACATTTTGTTGCATTAAAAAGAGTTCTTTTTTACCTGTAATTTCATCGCCAAGTTCATTGATATCTCCGCTGGTGTTGGTATAAGAAAACCCAACACCAACCGGAGATTCAACAAACAGTAAGTTGGCAGCTGGATGAGAAAACCAAAAAAATTAGTACCAAAACCCGACAGTAACATGAAACAACACTTAAATTACATTGTCAATGAAAGAAATAAACACCCATTAATGAAACATGAAACACCTTTGTTCCACGTATGAGGGTTGAGCTTCAGCGTTTGTTGGTCTTTCTTAGGGAAGAAAGGCCCCAGTTCCTCTGCTTCTCCATAACCAATTGATGAACATCCAGGACCTGCAATTTTAATTAACTTAAGCTATGGTAAAAATGAACTGATTGCGGACAGATGAAAGGAGTGATTTATTATACAATGTTAATTTTATAGTTTATAGGTAACTACATACCAAAATTCATATGTATATAAAATTTGAAACATATTTCTAATATAAATAGTATGATATGAATAATTGGATATGAATATGCATGAATCATGAGAATTTTTTATAGAAAAATAGCAAAGATGACAATTTATTTTTATAAGGAAAGATGACCAAAAATGAGAGATATTTCGCATATCATATAGTAATGGTGGGATTGAAGGAAAGTTATGGGCTAGGCATGGCCGAGTCCGTAGAGACTTGAAAAGGAGAGGCGATAAATCATAAATGTAAAAAAACAATTTCGAACTTTCAAAAAAAAAAAATGTTTTTTCTAACATCATCAAAATTATGTCAAACTACAGGCACTAAATCATGAGTATGGTAGAGGGACCAAAACCATAATTTAACCATTAATTAAATATAAAAGAAGAAGAAGAAGAAATTTCATGGAAATTAAAAGCAGCTCAGTAGCTCCTGTTCTGGCACCAGAAGCAACACCAGAACAAAGAATTCAAAACCCAAAGGCAAAATTCCAAGCAAATAAAAAATGAAAATAATATCTGGAATTTTGGAGTTAATTATTACCGCCATTGAGCCAGAGTAGTAGAGGATGTTTATCAGGTTGACTCGTAGCTTCGAAAAACCAATAGAACAGTGCTCTCCCGTGCTTCTCATTCACCGTAACATACCCTGCATATTGCTTGAAACCCACCGGAGGCTGACCGGGAAGCTCAACAACCCGATCGGCTTCTTGTCGACCGGAAACGTCGCCTCTCAGTCTCATCCCATCACCGCCATGCCAAAATCCTCCATTCCCCACACTTACTCTAGCAAAAGCCACGCTTGCACTAAGCAAAAGCAAAAGCAAAAGCAAAGCCAATGAAACAGCTGCATTAGTGGAAGCCATTGTTGCTTATATGATCTCCTCTCTTTTCCGGAAATACGAACAGATTATGTCTTTGCCGCGTGTTGTTCATATATATGGAGAGAGAGAGAAGATGGTGGTGAGATATTGCAACTGCATATACGAATCATAAGTAATGATCAGTCAAAGATTTATAACGAATAATCTTACTTTGACTTTTCTTTTCTTTTCTTTTCTTTTCTTTTCTCCTCTTTTGAGGGACTGAAGCTGTAACCGAATACTGGTTGCTTAAGATGGAAATTGTGGAGAGTTTTGGAAACTGGAGGGGAGATGGTCAATTGCTTTGGTTTCAAACATTTCCCAATTATTTGGTCGTCATCTATATTTTTATTTTAACTTGCGAGATTCGTAGAAGCTGAAGTACTAAAATGCATGCAGGTCCACATAATTTACTCAAAAATGGCATGTACATTAGGAATGGACGTTGAAAGCTACATTTGAATTCGAGATATATTGTGCCATCTTTATTCCACATGTGCACACAAGTGAAAATTATTATTTTATATATATTGATTATGTTCATAATTTACTCAACACTTTTCATGCCGTTTTCACCTTATTTCTTCAATTTAATTTTATAAGATTCATAATTTATTTATGAGTGTCATCTCGGCATTCATAATTCTTTACGCACACATATATAGTCTAAATGCTACGTTCACACGTCTATGATTTCAAGTATGTATACTAAAACTATACAAATGATGCACAAAATATTACAAGGAGTAAAATAATCATTTTAAAAATGGAATGAAACATAACGTAACAACATTCACCATAATCGTCATGTTCCATCTTGTACATATATCCTTAAAATAAATAAAAAATAAAACTCTAAAATTATCAAATCAATCCTAGGCTTATGTGTCTACCCTCTGCAGCCACTGGAATTTCATTTTTCCCTTGGATTGTCCGGCATTTTTCAATACCTCGTATCCCTGAATTTAGCTCCATCTTCGCCGATCCTCCTCTTCATTGACAGGAGTATACCATGACAGTCTTCGCTTCGAGTTACTTAACCTGTAGTTCAACAGCACTTCTTCATCACAAAGTGATGTAGTAGCCACCAAAACAAGAGCCCTCAAAACAGGACCATTCGACTCACTATTTCGTGAACCCCATTTGAACCAGAAGTTGCCAAATCTCCTCATGTTTACCTCTTCGGCAGTTCCAAACGATATGTTTGGAATGTAAGCTCTCATGTCTTTTTCAGTCAGCGGGAAGTCATAAGGGCAGACCATCACATTCGGAACCATTTCTTTAGCAGGGTGATTGGCGAAATGGGCAAAAGCCAAAGGGTTTCTACGTTCCAAAACTTCACCACCGCTCCCCACTCTTGAGCTCTCCAGAGGCTCACTAAGCATTTTCCAAAACCGGTCCGAGCCTTTCTCTGCCCCATTCGTGTGGGCCTTGTATCTAGCGTTTTTGAGCCATCCCATAATTCTTGTATTTCACCTCCATAACCCCGAGGTTGGGCATTGATGACAGTCCCATCATATCTTGTTATCAGATATGTGTTTTGTGCATTAACTCTCGGGTATCCAGGAATGTGTCGATAATAAGCTGGGGAATATATGACACCAGGGTATACGGCAATTACAGCACCAACATTAGCTTCACCATTCAGAAATAAACCTTGGCCAGCTTCACTGTGGGGGATTTGAGATGGTTTGACATCAAGAGTGTAGCCAAGGGAATCCTTCAACCTCTGAGAGAGTTCAGCGCGTTTTAATGGCCGTGCTTTGGGAACAGCTGTACCGAAAAATCTTCAATAGTTAGAACTGCGAAGGACATTATCCGTGGCAGTGCCTTCCTTTAATATATACTGTTATTACTTATTAGTACGAAGCGGGAACTAGAGAGCAAAGGCATACAGATAAAAGTTTAATAACAGATCAAATATTCAAATGACCTATACCATTTATCTCTGCAAATACTGGTACAAAAATAGAAACTAGAGAGCCGAGATCAAAAGGTTCATATTAGAAGTACTTGTTGCTATTCATTTTTTGTACAGATGTATAAAAAATATTCAAACTTTTTTTATTTCTTGTAAATATATACACTAGCAATTATCTTTTCATAATATTTATAAGAAGATTGAAGTTCAACATATTTATTTTGCACCTATCACAAGTTTCTTGAACAAAACAAGCAAAAACACCCTTATCCCATTAGTAACAGAGAGGGGTTCGTCTATGAGCATCAGCTCGTATATCATATCCCGGTGAAGCTCGTCTAATTAAGAGAAAAAAAAAAAAGCATAACAACTCAGTGAAGGTATAAAAATAATTATCATTTTAAGTTCCAAAACCAAAATCATCACGTTATTGTTGCAATGCAATACGATGAAGAACAAAGCAAACTACTATACTGAAAGTGAAATGTCAATTTCCTTGTGAAAAAGTTTAGGGAATAAAATTTAGAGATACCAAGCCCATAGATGATAATATAAAATGCAGTCCTTGATGATACCGTGAACAAAATAAACTAGAAATATACTCACCGGAATGGTTTGTAGTTGAGGAACTCTTTCCAACAGCAAGACTAAGACCGCTTCGGCAAGGAGTAGCTTTCGATTGCGATTCTTGCGGCTCATTGACATCGATAAGAATTCCATCCATAGCAATGCAGAATCTTTTCACTTGATAATGAATATTTTCTTGCACTTGCTTCTGTTGGTCATCAAAAGAGGCTTTAGTAGCCATGTCAATGATCTGATCAGCATCCGCCTCATCCGCATTCTTTCCCAAACTATTGTAACTGAACATTGCACAAGCAATCAAAACACTGGATCAAAAACTATGATAATGAATGAAAAAAAAAGGGTATGGGTATTGAAGATAAACCAACCTTGTATACATGAAAAGGCGATTGATGTCAGCTTCAAACTGGAGTCTCCTTGGGTCCTAGAAAAACTGGGGCTTCTTGCAAAAGTTCTCACAGCCTGGAATATCAATCGGAAACTAAAACATTTACTTGATTCATAAAATGGCATCAGTGAAATACGTAAACTCCAACTTTGATTCATTAGTACCCAATTTACAGAAGAGTTACTTAAGTTCCTAAAATGAAACACGGTGGATAGACAAAGAGGACTTACATCTTGGAATTTGTTGAAAAGGGAAGCCATTGAGAAAGCAGGTGCCAACAAAATTCGCACTGAAAGTATGAGACTTTAAGCTTTGCTCAGCTTGGGTATACCCTGTTTTCCTATTAGAGACGATAAGTCGAGAAGGGGAAGTCCCTTTTTACCAACTTTCGGACCATTAGGTTTGGTTTGGATTTGATTGGACTTTAATGGATAATTGGCGTTTAATTTAGGTTCTCATTCCTGGGCTTTTTAGGCTTCAGCTCTATTAATAAGGGATTGGGCTTGTTAGATGTCGATATCTTCGTTTACAGGGCTACCAGTATTTGTTTGAGAAATTAATCAGAAAATGAGCCCCGAGTACGAGAATCGAACATGAAGTCCGAGTCTAAATTTGAAATATTTATAATTTGATTCAAATTTATGGAATGGTTTGGTGTATTTATGATATTTTTAATTTGTCGAAAGTATTATAAATTTATGTAAAATTCGCATAGGGATGAATAATCCAATATATATATATATATGAAAAAACGTTGATAGTGATATACATGCAGTTACGGAGGTGTGTGATGATTGGGAGAGGCTCCTGCCCCATGCACAAGAATTTTTTTGGCTTTTTATTAATGTATATTTTTCTTTAAAAAATAAAATAATTAAGAATTTTCACTTTCAAACATTTATGTTTTCCCAACCCCAAATCTTATCTCTGTTCATGTACACATTTTGTACGAGCTTTAGTTTATACAAGCCTTTTAGTTTTAGGGGTTAGGGGTTTAGTTTTAGGGTTTGGGTTTTAGAATTTAGAATTTTAAGATTAGTGTTTAGAATTGTGTATATGGTTTAGAGTTTAGGGTTAGGGTTAAGAATTTAGTATTTGTATTTTATAGTGTAAATATCTAAGCCTATGTATCAAAATTTTATCTTATATATATACTTATATCATCAACAAATATTGAATACAAGATATGTTGCTTTGTATTTCTAATGAGAGAATCCAAGTTCAAACTAGAAGGTGATAATAAAATTATCAAAAAAGATACCAGTGTATATATATATATATTTGTATCGCATTCATGTTATTTTTATTTCATGTTATGTCAGATATTAAATTTTCTGATGTTGTATTGCATTGTACCTTAATTTATTATATGTGTTGTATAATTTATTATAATGATTTTATTTTAATTCTCAATTATAATAATTATAAATAATATATTTAGATTTTTTAATTCTCTAAATGTAGTAAATGTCCTATCCTAGTTATATATAAAATAGACATTTAAGAAATTAATGAATTTTAAGAAAATAATTATGAATATATTTATATGTGTTTTATCATATAATTACATTATTTTTTATAAAAAATAGGAAGTACAAATTTTCAAATGTGAATTGTATCTTTAGCGATAATACACACCATCTAATATGAAATGTAATGAAAAAAGGTTATGTATTCCACTTCCCTTACGAAAGGGTGTTGCTAATTAATATTCGATCCTTTCTTACATTTCCTATTATTTAAGCTTCTCTTGAGAGTTATTTACTTATTATTTTAAATATCGGTATCAGACTCATTAGCTGATTAATTAGGATCGGGTTTCTATATTTTGTAGGGGCTTAGTATGAGAGCGACCCTCCAAACTCAGTTTTCTCAATTCACAACGCCGTGATTCGAACTCTTAACCTTGCTTAAGAGACTCAACGTCTCATCTCACTAGATCAACGGGTGGTTGGTAAGAGTTTTTCTTTTTATTTTTAAATTTTGAGACGTTAAGGTCTTTTCTTTTTAAAGAAATCAAACCAAGTTTAAAGAAAAGGGCAAGTGAGGATTGAATTTGGATGAAATAGTAATGCCATGCGTACCAATTTGATCGTAGGGTAAATGTTCACCCGAACCGTCTAATCTATCTAGTTAATTTCTAGGCCCAAATTCAAAACGTTACAATTCACTATTCTCATCTTAGCTTCAATTTTAGGGTTTGAGACATGAAGCAATATCCCATCTTTTATTCACCTATGCACATCCATCTAACATGTGTATTGCTTATATACCTACCCACTACTTACATGGTCGCGACGCAATATATAAATATCAGTAAAAATACCTATGAAGTCCCTCTCAATTTTGATAATGAACAAATTAAACCCTCTTTAAAAAATAGAGCAATTTTGTCATTGTTTATTTCGAAAGCGAGCAACAGAAGATAATACGTGACATAGTTCGCTTTTTCATTCGTTTTATTGATAAAATTACATATTTGTGATATAGTTCGCTTTTTCATCCCTTTTATTGATAAATTATATATTTAGACTTTAATATTTATACATTCTATAAAATTGGTCATGATTGTAAAAAATTATGTGAAAAATAAAAATGTATTCTTTTTGAAAATCTAAAATGATTTATAAAACAAGTAAAGCTTAAAAAAATTTCAGGTTGGAGTTTCAATAAAAATAACAATATTTATAAGAGTAAACTACACCAGATACCATTAAACTTTAAGCTTAGTATTAATTATATCATTGAACTTAAAACTGATATTTTAGCATTAAACTTTAGTTTATGCTTCAATTATACCATCGAGACCTTAAAATCGATGATGTGTGATGATCTTGACGGTCTGTGTGCAATGACATGGAAGAACTTTAACGGTCTAATAGAATAATTGAAGCCTAAACTAAAGTTTAATACTAAAATAGTATCAAATTTTAGTTTAGTGATATAATTGATACAAACTTAAAGTTCAGTGGTATCTGGTGTAGTTTACCTTATTTAGAAATACTATGTAATAGAAATTGATTTAACTTTCAATTATGAAACTGATTTTAGGTTGGAGTTTGAATTGAATGACGTTGTTGTTAAAATAAAAGGCTCAAGTGTTCTAAAAGCTTTTAAACGTTTTTTTTTTTGTGGGGAATATGTTGAGATGATCAATCAATGGTGGAAGTGGCCACGAGAGAAGTGAATTGACAATTAAAAGGTTGTGGAAGCAAGTTGGAAAATAAAAAAATTGAGACACAAGAAGTTATAGTGGTTCAACCTTCTTACATCCATTACTTTACCTTAAAGAAAAAAAAAATCCTTTTTTATAAAATGGTTAAACCTACCAGAATAAAGTCTTTTTTATAAAAGATAAATAATACGTCAATTATTCATCTCTAGCCAACAAAATTTATTCACCATAACTTTCTTTTTTGCTTGAATATTCACCACAATTTTCACTCTAAGTCCATTGATTTATTTTAAGGTAAACTACATAAATAGTCCCTCGATTATGACCTAATTCTTTGTTGTGTCCTCTGACTATGAGAAATTATAAATAGGTCCCCCGACTAATCGCAACTAACTAATCGGTCCAATTCCGTTAAAAAATAAACGGCTAATGATGTGACAGTTAATAAAATTTGTATAATAACAAATTTAACCCTTAACCTTTACATTTTATTTTAATTTGGTTCTAAATTTAAAATTTTAGCTCTCAACATTTAAATATTACAACATTTTATTCCCTCAAATCTTAAACTTCATATTCTTCCCTTCTAAAAAAAAGATATGCATCTCTCGTTGTAGATAATTCATCGTAGATGGCTACCGTAAACATCAATGGAGGTTTTGATTCTCCAACGATTTTTTACTACTCATACAAATAGGGTTGCAGATGGCTAACGTTAACATTAGTGGAGGTTTGTTTTTTCAGAAGGGGAAGAAGATGAAGTTTAGAATTTAAGGGATTAAAATATTGTAATATTTAAATATTGAGAGATGAAAATTTAAATTTAGGACCAAATTAAAATAAGATATAAAAGTTGAGGGTAAATCTGTTATTATACAGATTTTATTAAACTGCCACATCATCAACTATTTATTTTTTAACGGAATTAGACCGATTTGTTATTCGCGACTAGTCGGGTAACTTCTCATAGTCAGGGTCTTAACAAAGAATTGGGTCATAGTTGGTGTACCATTTATGTAGTTTACCCTTTATTTTATTATTTTTCCCGGTGGAAGTTAGGAACAAATTAACAGTAATTTAATAGGTTAAAGTACATTAGAAGTACTTGCACCATATCTAAAAGTTCATTATAGTCCCTCTATTACAAAAGGAACATTTTAGTCCCTAAACTATATCTAAAATTTCATTTTTAGTCCCTATACTATCAAAAGGGATATTTTAGTCCTTGTATTTTTGAAAAGTGAATAATATTGTCCAAAATTTTTAAGTTATAGTTAGTTGGGGCTTAAATATTTTGGTTTAAACACCCTTTAACAGAGACGGACCTTGGTGGGAGCTAGAGGGGGCATGGCACCCCAAAGTTTTGGGCAATTTACCTTTTACTCCTTCGAATTTAAAAATTCTTTAATTTGGCCCCTTCAAAATTTTCAAAATTTCCATTATTTTTTTCTAAATATTTTTAATCAAGTCCTTTTAATTTTCTTAAAAAAATCTCTCATTAAGTCTAAACTTTTAAAAAAATTCAATTAGACCTCCAAAGTTTTAAATTAAAATAATATATGATGTGTAGACAAAGCGATTGAACCCGAGTCTCCTAGGATGGACAACATCCATTTTTTCATTGGGACCACTTGTTGGGTTCTATTCAATGTACATTTGAAAATGAGTAAATAAAAATAATATATGATGGTGTAGACCTTTTCTGTCAGTACATGACCTATATCTAATTGTGCTTGGATAATTGTTTAAATAAAATAAACAAAAAAAATATGTAATTTTACAATATTTTTTTCATATTTTTATTTTTCAAAATTTTAATGAAATTTTATTTTTATGTGTTTTGTATCATATTTTTCAATTAGATTCTTACTCTCACTTCAAATCTAAAAATTCTAAGAAAATACAATGTACACTTTTTTCAATTAAACATTTTAATTTTTTTGATGTTTTGTCTTGTGATTATAATATTATTGTAAGTGAAAAAAAGTTTGTATTTAAAATATAAATTAATTTTGCATTTAGATTTCATAAGTGTTTAAAAATTTTACGTAAAAGTTTACAAAAAAATATTTTAGGAGAGATTAGTTTTCTCAATTTCAAAACTAAGAAGAACCCAAATAGCATTTAAACCACTATATTTAAGCTAATTAACAATAACTTTAGTCTTTTGGACCAAAATGTTAACTTCTCAAACATATAGGGACTAAAAAAATTTTATAGTAGAGGGACTAAAATAAACATGTAGGTATAGTGCAAAGACTAAAATAATTTTTTTAGGCATAGTACAAGGACTTCTACTATACTTTAACCTAATCTAATATGAATCAAGTAATTTAATGGTAATTAATATACTAAAAAAAGGGAAAAAGAAGCGTGACGTTAGATTGGAGTTGTGGGTATTAAAACATTATCTCCAGTAATGGAATGAATTAATGAATTGAAGTTGGTGAAGGAGCTTACCCGAATCAACAGTTTTTATATAAATTAGCTTCCAAACAAACCATACAGCTGAGCTAAGTAATCAAACTGCTTAGGTTGTTGCCAAGTGGTATGGATTTATACTTTCTTACCCCTAGCCGCCGAGTAACACTACCAGATACTATTCAACTTTAAATTTAGTATCGATTATATTATTAAATTAAAAATTAATATTATTTTACTACTAAAACTTAATTTAGGTTTCAATTATACTATTGGACCATTAAAAGTAATGATATAAACGGATTTTATCGGTCCACGTGCGATGATGTGGAGGAATTTTAACGACTCAATAGTATAATTTAAGCTTAAACTAAAGTTCAGTACTAAAATAATATCGATTATTGATGATTCTGATTGGAATAATATTTTAGGTGTTGTTTAATAAACCGGAAATTTAAATATTGATTGGATTTAAATTATAAATATGATTAATATTTTACCTATAATTAAATAAACGTGAATTTTAAAAGATAATATCGTTAAAAGAAACTAAATGAAATGAAAATATGTTGAAAATATTTTTCATTAAAAGATAAATAGGTCCTTATATACTTAATATTTTATTTTTAACAGTTTTATTGACAAAAATATTCTATGAAATTAATTTTATATTATCAAACACGCTTAGAGTATTGAAATCGAAATTATTAATTTCCAATGAATTGTATTCTTTTGAATGATTTAACAAGCAAAGCTTTAATTAAGATTAGTATGAGGATGTATTGTGTAATTAACCCAAAACAAGAACTTGCGAATATTGTTCCACATAGGTTATCCGACACCACCCACTTTTCCTTGTACACCATAATTGGAACCCTATTTCTACAAACTGCCCTTTCACACCCAAATTGGAACATAAATTGGAACTCCATTTGTAGAAACTGCCCTTTCACAATTGGGCCAAAACATGCACGCCAAGAAACGCATCCCTTATAACACACTAATTTCCATGCCAAATTAGCCAACATTCCTTACTTCAGTTTCCCATCCTCCCAAAAAAACATGTTGATCGACCCTAGGAGCAATCTAACTTCCTCCGGAGACGGTGGTTATCTTGTCAGAAACTTTGTTTCCGGGCGGTTGTTTTTCTTACATGACCTACAAGTTTTGGAGCTTGTCCTTGCTCTTATCGTATTCGTTGCTATACATTCCTTGAGGCAGAAACGACGTTATGGTGTCCCTGTGTGGCCATTTCTAGGCATGGTACCCTCGTTGGTGTCCGGTCTCCGGTCCAACCTCTACGAGTGGGTTACCGGCGTGATTTGCCGGCAGAACAGGACTTTCGTGTTTAGAGGTCCATGGTTTAGTAGCCTTAATTGTGTGGTAACCGCCGATCCTAGGAACCTCGAGCATCTTCTCAAAACCAAGTTCTCTGTTTACCGCAAAGGACCTTATTTTCGTGACAACATGTGTGATCTTCTCGGCGATGGGATATTCAGTGCCGACAATGAAACCTGGCAGCGGCAGAGAAAGACGGCGAGCATTGAGTTCCACTCGACTAAGTTCCGGCAATTGACGACCGAGTCATTGCTGGAGCTCGTTCACGCTAGGCTCTCGCCTGTCTTAGAAAATGCGATGAACAAATCAATCTCCATTGATCTTCAAGACATCCTATTGAGATTAACATTCGATAGTGTCTGCATGATAGCCTTTGGGGTCGACCCTGGGTGCTTGAACCCCGGATTGCCCGATATACCATTCGCCAAAGCCTTCGAGGACGCTACCGAGGCGATGCTGCTCCGTTTCGTTACGCCGAAGTGGGTATGGAAAACCATGAGGTACCTTGATCTGGGAGCAGAAAAGAAGCTGAAAAGATCGATAAACGGCGTAGACGAATTCGCCGAAAAGGTTATCGAAACAAGGAAAAAAGAACTGTCCTTAGAAACTGAAACACAGAAGCAAAGATCTGATTTGTTAACTGTGTTTATGAGGTCGAAAGATGAACAAGGGAAGCCATTTTCAGACAAGTTCCTACGAGATATTTGTGTGAACTTCATACTTGCCGGAAGAGACACTTCTTCAGTGGCATTGAGCTGGTTTTTCTGGTTGTTGGAAAAGAACCCAGGGGTCGAAGAAAAAATAGTTGCAGAGATATGCAGAATCATTAATGAAAGGGAAGAGATGAAAAATGATGGTGAATTGAAATGCTCGTTGATATTTAAACCAGAGGAGATAAAACAGATGGATTATTTACAAGCTGCATTATCAGAGGCTCTTAGGCTGTATCCTTCAGTTCCTGTAGATCACAAGGAGGTAATTAACAATTTAACATTATATTTTTAATCTTTTGGTATTTGTTATTTCATTAAGCTTAACTAGTTTATATGATCGACCGTAGTGTGAAATTTTCTTGCTTGTTGCTCACAGTTCTTCAATTTCTAGCTATATGCAACTTTGCTTCTCGTTTATTATTATTATTATTTACTTTTTTATTATATAGTTTAACCAAACGTAATTTACTTCATGATAATCACTTGTTTGTTGACTTGGGAATGCTTTTGGGTGAGTTCCTTGCTGACCTAACCTAGGAGGAAAAATGAAATTAGAAATTTGTTCACCAAACTCTTCATCTGTGAGACTGTGACTGATCGATGATTGATAATTTTTATGTTCGTATCAGGCTGTTGAAGACGACGTATTCCCGGATGGAACGGTGCTAAAGAAAGGGACAAATGTAGTTTATGCAATCTACGCAATGGGAAGAATGGAAGCGATATGGGGAAAAGACTGCAGGGAATATAAACCAGAGAGATGGCTAAGAGACGGCAAGTATATGAGCGAGTCGGCTTACAAGTTCACCGCCTTCAATGGCAGTCCTCGCCTCTGTTTAGGCAAAGATTTTGTTTATTATCAGATGAAGTTCACTGCCGCCTCGATCATATACCGTTACCATGTGAAGGTAGTGGAGGATCATCCTATTGCACCAAAACTTGCCTTGACCATGTATATGAAGCATGGCCTCAAGGTGAACCTCCTCAAGCGTCATGAAACAGAGCTTCTAAATTACCTAAAGTGAAGATATGTGCTTCAATACCTTGAATAAACCTTCTATTAATGAAAATATGTTTGCTCATTTTCTTCTAGATATACTGACGGTATTGAACCGTATAAAAAAGATTGTATGTAGAGTTGCCTTTAGTTTAGGATGGTACAATAATAGACTTGTTTAGTATTATTGTTGAATCGTTTATTAATTTGAAAAACTAATGATCTATTCAAGTATCTCTATAGTTGTCTCTATGCTATGTCTCGAGTTACATTAGTGCAGCAAACCAGCTTCGATCTTAATCATAGCAAAGCTCAGTGCAGAGATATGATATGAACTGTGAACAGTGTGCATATTCTATAGAAAATGAGACTTGTCACAATAGACATATGAACACAAAATCTTAATCCGGGTATAGATCACAATTCAACATGATTTAAACGTAGAAAATAAAGAAATAGTACACGGGAAGTAACTTAACCGACATGATAGAGCATGTTGTTGACAGTATCTCCATTCGAAAATGAAAATAATTGTCCCAACAAAATATTGTTCATTGGTTCCAACTTCCAAGTAACTTATATTTCAGCATTTTATTGTCCCTGCATGCCAATGTAGGAGCTCACACAATCAAAGTCATTTAGGCCTTCCCATCCCACTCCTCGTAAAACTCTTTAAGGAATTCCTCCATGAACTTGTGCCTTTTCTCGGCCTTTCTTAACCCAGCCTGAAATTTCCACAGTTCCCAAACTCAATACTGCAGTAGACACTAATAATACTTGTGATATACACATATATGAAATACATAAATTAAAATCATGCACCCCAATGATGATTACAGCTATATGGAATTGTATTGCACGTTGGAGTACCTTAGTTTTCATCAAATCCTTTAACTTAAGAAGCTTCTCGTGGAAATGATTCACAGTTGTCTGCTCTTCTTTCTTCATGTATTGTTCCTTGGATAAGTCGGATCAAGGCTGGATGGCAGGATCATGGAGTACTCTGTTTCTGTTCCCACCGAAAGTAAAGCAGCGAGCAATTCCTAAATCAAAGAACTTAGTTCAGATCAAGACATCCAGTCTTTTATGCATGTTGAGCAAAGTGCATAAAAAAGGTATGGATATCTTGATGTGATTCAAAGCAAGCATATTAGCATGTATAGCATGCAGTGACATATATAAACTACCCAAAAGGCAAAAGAAATGCAAGTTGATTTCTCGAGTCAGCCAAGAATACGCAATGAAACTATCTCAAGTTTGAGTTTATAACATTCATAAGGGGTCATGGATGGAGGAATTTCCTTCGGAAGCTAACATAGAAACCGAAAATTAAGGTGAACCATATACCTATGGCACCGATTGCATCAAGACGGTCAGCATCTTGCACAACCCCAAATTCAGGGGGAAATTCCTGGTTTCCCCCTCCTGCAAGTTCATCTTTAAAACCTGAGAAAACCAGAAGTCTGTCATACTTGTATTTAAATATAAATCAAGGAATACATAGAAAATGGTAATAAGAACACTCATAAGATGCTTTAGTGACTAAGATACTAGGATTATAATCATGAAAACAGAAATGTTACTACAATATTAGCCTGAAAAATAATACTCAAACTCACCCATTGCCTTTATGATGCTCAATATCTTTATCTTTTTGCTCTCAGCTATGCCCTCTTCCTCGAGAAAATTCTCAACAAGCTTCTCCTCAGATGGATCCCTTTATGCCAATGTAGGAATTCACACATTCAGAGCAAAAGTGAAATGGAAAACCGTGTTTGGGTAGCTTTGGGAAACACAAAAGCATCTCTTATGCCAAAAGCTAGATACTTGAACAAAAACTAGAAATACAAACCTCAAGTATTTGTAATCACCTGCAGCAGAGCCAAAAACCAACATTTTTAACTTTTAAGTGACTAGCAAATTTGGAATCAGAAGGGTTTCAGGAAATAGAGATAGAAGAAGACCTATATCGTGAAGGAGTGCAGCTAGCTGCACCTGACATGCAAAACCAAAGGCAAAAGAGAAGTTTAGAAGCGAAGACTTGATACATTAAACCAGTGGCCGATATAGAAAATTTTTCAAAGTTAAAATATTTTTAAAAAATTCTATAATTTTAAAATAGACGTCGTAAAATTTAAATATTAATTTATAAAAATTAAAAAAATTAAAATTAAATATATATAAATTTTAAAAATTCATGACGGTCATGTGCCTACCCAAACTTTTATATGGCTGCATTAAAAGTTTAACCATGAAAACTTTCAAAGTAAAAGATCAAACAATAACGATAGTGGAAAAAAAGGGAGCAAATCCCCAATCAATTGTTCAGTTTCAGAATCAGTAGCTCAGGTTCGCTAGCAAGCTGGAAGTAAATGATCAATTTATGTAAAAAGAAACATAAAGTTGAAGACTTGAACTGATTCTATCCTCACACACAGACGAAGAGGGGAAATTATGTAACGAATTACGATTTCCATGGAGTCGGGGTTGGAGGAGAGGCCTTCCTCTCGTGCGAGGGAGAGGGCAAGGTCTCTGACCCTCCACACGTGCGAGGCATCATGGGAGGCATCGTTCCCTTTCATTGATGTCTCCACCAGCTGCTCCGCCCTTTTCACCGTGTCTGTGCTCGCCATTGCGTAGCGTGGATTTCCCAGCTAGGCTCCGCCTTCCCAATGTAATCGACTCAACTCGAGTAAGTAGACTTTTGTTACTCCACAACCAAAATAAAGAGAGAGACTTGGACACGGATTCGATTCTTCTTTATATGGTTGATGTGAGCGCCGGGCGGTGCCGCCTTCGTTGTACTTGTACGCTGTAAATTGAGTAGTCAAAGATGGCTGCCTGCGCTGTGAACCAGGAAAGATAAAAATTGACCATCTAATTTCCTTTGAACTCAAATCACTTGCCCCACACCCATGCTTCCATTGGCAAAATTACCCTGCACCGTCGGGTTCCACCCGACCCGACCTGACCAGATAAAGGTGGACTTTTTTATTAAAAAGAAAAAAAATATTCGGATGTTTTGGAAAAAAATCAAGTTGGATTCATATTTAGGGTAGAAATTTCTTGATCCTGTAATGACCTAAAATTTTTAAATTCAAAGTTAAATTATATTCGAACAGTCGAGCTCATTTTTGGACAGCAACTAGTTAGCTTGGAGATTAATGGTGGTCGGTCAGAATTTTCTTCCAAGTCTCATGACGTCGGGAATCTGAGTTTTTCCACATCGGTCTTGATAATTTTGGTGCTTGAAATTAAGGTAAGACTTAAATACCTCTTTGAATTCGTATAAATACGGTTTTGTATGCTTGATTAAATTATTAATTGTTGTATAATATTTGTGCATGGATGATTAAATCTATTTGTACGATAAATGGTTGCCGTAAGTCTTATTTGATGCCTGTATTATAGTTTAGAATTTGAGAACTTGATTTAGGGAATTAAGTAGCCTTTTTTCCCCGAAATAAATAGTAAGGGGAAGGTTTCAAGGTATCAAAACCTTCCGCTAGAATTAATATTCTAGACTTTTAAGTTTAGTTCGGATTCGATACCTCTATGAAGATTCGATATTTGGATTTGAGTCTTGAACATTGAAATTTATCTGTTGAGGCATGTTCTGACACATTAAGAATTTCGTATCATCCGTAGACTATCGTATCCATTTAAATATCCGGTAATTCGTATTCGATCTCTAAAACATCTAAATTAGCCTATTTTCTTATGAATTCAATATTCTCGTATTTGAGCGAAATTACCAAAATACCGTATTTCTTGTAAATTACTAAAATACACTTGTGGGATAAAAGACTAAAATGCTCTTTGCTTTCAATTGACCAAAATACCCATTTTGGGTATTAATTACCAAAATATTCTTTGTGCTTGAGTTGACTAAATTATGCTTGATCTGTCAAATTACCAATTCTCCTTGTGAAGATATATTTCTAAATTACCTTTGTATAACTCATTTTTTATATGTCTTCAGACTGTGCTTTTAATTTCTTTTTGCTTCTGAATGTACCTTGAGAGCGAGTAAAGCTTAAACTTTGGGTATTTGTTGTCCAAGGATTTTTGGATCCTTATTAAGGCTTGGCAGCCATGGTTTGTGATGAATCTTTAATATAGTCTCATTTTAGTATCTATAGTATGAACGTTTGCAGTGTTTATTAAGTGTTCTATTGATATTTGTAGATTTTTAGTTATTTTATAATTTGTGGTTTGTATTTTAAATATGTTACGATTTTAGTACTTTTATTATATTTTCAGTTATTTTAATAAAGTGTATTTTGTGTTAATTGCAAGTTTAGATATGTTAATTTTGGTGATTGTGAAACAAATAAAGTTGAATCCAAAGATGAACTAAGGTGAAAGGAGTTGAGAAAATGCTTAAATTGAGAAAATAGACTCAATAAACTCGTACTAAATTTCTGCATTCAATATGTTACACGGTTTTGACTATAACTTGAGCTCTAGAACTCAAAAATTGGCCCATGAGATACCATTGTAAAGCATATTGAGTCTACTACATTTTCAAAGTAATCGAGAAGCCAAAACAAATATGGAAATGCCCAAAAATGCTAAAATCAGAATCTTACAAGTGATGACAATTTTTGACATTTTAAGGATATCATCATATATAGAAAGACTTTTAAATGAAGAAATGTGGTTGAAAACTCACTCTCCATTGTCATATAACATCACAAATTTCTTATAAATGGGTTTTAGTTTTGTCTTGTAAATTATCTTGGTAGCTTTGTTGTATCTTTGTATTTGAAATCAATATCAATTTTTTTTCTTTTATCTTTTAATTTCCTTTTTCATCTTTATATTTTCTTTCTTATGTTTGATTTTTGTAAACCAAATTTTATTTTTTTTCATGGTTAAGATGTCTTTCTAAGTCAAGTTGATGAAGTGAAATGATGAAGCTCTTGGAGTATATTAAAGGTTAGTTTAAAATTCTCAACGTATAACTAAATCATGTTAAATTAATATATAATGTTAAGTTCACTTGGCTAATATTCATATTGGTAAATTAAGAACCTTGATTCATTATAGACAAATAATTTGGCACAATAAGTGCTTGGTTTAATTAACTTGATCTATTGTAGACAAAACAAATTGGCATAGTAAATACTTGGACTTGTTTTTTAATTTTGATTTCAACAATCCATATAACACCATATATTATACCTTTGTGCTTTTGGACATTGTTTATTGCACTTTGGACATTGGACAATGGACTTGGACACTGGACAATAGACATTGGACTTTCATTGCAGGACCTTCCGATTAGATTTCCCTTCATCATATGGACTTCAATTGAGTAATAAAATAAATAAAAATTAATCTTAGTATAATACTCAAAACCTCAACATCTTTCATTTATATTGTTGTTTATTTACTCTTAATCAATTATCCTCTTTGTATAAATTTTTATTTGAACTTATAATATTGTAATTTCTAAACAAACTTCCCTGCGGATTCGACCTTGAACTCTCAAGAATTATTACTTGACAACAACCTACACTGGTGTAATACCCTAAACCCGATATCACATTGGGCCTCAAGCCCAAACCCATTTGTAAAAATTTTGAGCGAGTTTAGCCCAAATCCATACTTTATAAACCGTATTAAATTAAAGAGAGTTATATAAATATTCTAGCGTTACTTTGGAGCTCCAGTTAAAAACATAATGATTTAAAACATTCGATATGGAAATAAATCAATACGAGTTACAAATTACGAAACATAAGGGTCCTATGAATACATTGCCCCTACAAATCTAAGTACTGTACTTTTTGCATATCGATGAACTGAAGTCCTACTCCAATGGCTCATTGCAAGTACGCAACAACCTAAAGACCTGCGTAAGGAAATAACAATTCCAAACGCTGAGCTCGAAAGCTCAGTGGATACACCTTTATTCTACTATGCTTCATACATATCATAAACATAAGCATGTAGCCAACAATGATTAAGCAAGCATGAATATCAAGTGGCAACTCTGATCGCCTAAACACATGGGATCAACATGATCAATCATCAATCATATATCAATCAATTTAAGGGCTCACAAGGCCCACATACCATACCATACCATACCACATAGGAGTGAGGCCGGCTCACATAGCATTAGTACGTACACTCCGGGTGAGGCCAGGTCATGCAACACGAAATATACACCCTGGATGAGGCCGGGTCACGCAGCATCAGATCATACACACTGGTCAGAATCATCCCTCGAGCACATACGGACGAGGCCCGAGTCACATAGCATCGGTGACCTCTATCCCCTTAACTTACCATAGTGTTGCAACACATTTCTTGGGTATCAGGATCCTATCAATTCAAGTGCACACACAACACGACTCAACGTTTCCATAACAATACATCAGCAACTTTAACCATTATAAGGTTACTCACGTTTAAGACTCATTTTATTCTTATTTATTCACATACGGGGTTGGACATCCATTTTCTCAGTTTTACAACATGTTTCATACCTCTAGGGACCCATTGGGACTTTTACCTCGAAATATGAAACCCCCAAACGAAACCTCAAATTTCTTAGGCAGATTGCCTAGTGAGTATCGGTACTCTTATTAGGTATCGATACTCCTTTCTTGGTACTAGTACTCCTCTACGGGTACCGATACTTAAATCAGGTTCGAAAGAAATGAATCCCCAATCCGTACCGATATGTCCATCTCTATACCGGTACTGGATATTGGTACGCGAATCGCCCTATACCGATACCCTCACCTGCCCGTACCGATACACGATAGCCTTTCTAAGGCAACGTAACAGTGGATACCGATACACAAAATGCTACTGGAATTCTTAACATGCAAGGGGTACCGATACATAGAAACCCGTACCGATACCCCTTTCATAGCTTGACTCATTCTCTAGAGAGGGTACCGGTACTGAACTACTTTATATCGGTACGCGAACCCAGATTTCTGAGTTTGGGGTTCAAAAATCATATCTAACCCACTCAAATCAATATAGCTGACCCCATAATCAAGCCTACAAGTTATGGAGAATGTTTAAGGTCATTTTTTTTTATCCATTTTGCAAGTTATTAACACCGACTTTAGATTTTGCCATTAACATCCAACAAGATCATTCAAGCATACTTAAATCATCAAAATGGCATACAAAGCAATCATCATTATGATATGTAAGAAACAAGGAATTAGAAGTGTACTAACCTTCCTACCAAGCTAGAAGATGCCTCTTCAACCTTCAACTCGGACCTTTTTTCTTCCTTATGCCCTTGGAGTGTTCTCCAACCTCTTTAACTATAACAATTGTTGTAAAACAAGTCACAACTGTTGTAAAACAATTAAGATGACTAAGAGGGGTTTATAACAACGAAAACAAGATTTAGATATCCATTCCCATACCTCTCCATCAACTCCCCGTCAAACCTCAAGATTTTCATCCATCGCCAAACTCAACTATTTTTACCTCTAAGGATAGATCTTTTGATGCTGATAATTTTATCTTTCACCCAGGTTACGAAATTCCAGCTTGACCAAGACCAAAATCCTTACTTTTACTTCAAACTTTCAATGGTATAGAAATGAAAAGAAGGAGAGGAAGATGGAACAACATGAGCTCATGCTTTGCAGAGAAATAATTCTTTTTCTCTTCTTTTTCAACCCTTGGGTGGTAAAATACCCTTCTACCCTTCACATTCAAGACACACAAGCCCCACCCAAGCCCAACACTAAAAAGAACCCAATAAGGCACCCAAGGCCTTATTTTTTGCCCAAAACTCGAGGCCCAACACTCGGGTTAACCCGACCCTTAAATTTCAAAATCTGGGTCATCAAACCTCTTCTATCCTTTAAGAAATTTCATCCTTAATATTTACCTTTGGGAAACAGGTGTGGGTAAAACAGCTTCATGTCCTTCTCAACTTTCCACATGGCTTCTTCGACTCGGTAGTTTCTTCATAACATTTTCACTAAGGGTATACACTTGTTACGAAACTCTTTAACCCCTCTATCAAGCACTCTTATTGGTTTCTTTTCATACGTCAAGTCGGGGCTAATCTTGATTTTTTCAAACGAAACCACATGTGAAGACCCAAACTGTATCTTCTCAACATCGATACGTGGAGCACATTGTGGATACAAGCCAACTATGGTGGCAGTGCTAACTGGTAAGCTATAGGTCTAACTCTTTCAATGATCTCGTAGGGTCTGATGAATCTCGGACTCAACTTACCCTTCTGCCCAAAGTTGATGACTCTCTTCCAGGGTGATACTTTGTGGAAAATCTTGTTACCGACTTCAAATTCGATGTGCTTGCGATTTCGATCCGCGTAAGCCCTTTTACAATCAAAAACTGCTTGTAACATCTCCTTAATAATCTGAACCTTTTTCTCGGTTTGTTTAATCAATTCTAACCCCACAATCTTCCTCCTGTTAAGCTCCGTCCAACACAGAGGAGTTCTACACTTACGTCCATAGAAGGCCTTGAAGGGAGCCATTTTGATACTTGACTAAAAACTGTTGTTGTAGGCAAACTCAACCAGCGATAACTACTCCCCCAACTTTTGTCAAAATCTATAATACAACAATGGAGCATATCTTCTGAGATCTAGATAATTCGCTTAGATTGACCATCAGTCTGAGGATGAAAAACTGTACTAAAGTGCACCTTGATGTACAATCTAGCCAACCGTCCAAGGGTCAAATCCATGCACACAGGCAAAAAGTGAGCAGTCTTGGTCAAACGATCCACAATCACCCAAATCGCTTCATGCTTCCTGTAACCCCTTGACCCGGCCTAGATGCCCAACCGAACCAAAAAGACTACATTAGGTTTGTCGTAGCAAACTGAAGAGATACAACCAAACCTGATCTATTTTTTTCCTTTTATCTTATCTAGATTCCAATTATTAACCCTACATATTCATACAAACATCAAGTGCAACCCTAACTAAATCGGGCATCAATTTGACATCCAATTGATCATATTTGCAAATTAGGGACCAATTTGTGAATACACAAAATTTCTGGATTAAAACTCATTTTTAAGTTACCAATCTTTAATTAGTCAGGTTCTAAACTTTCATCTCAAATTTCAGCTCAAACCGGTCATCCTACCATATATAATTGCATCGACAAGAATTAGGGACTAAAATGCAAAAAAACAAAACTGCCTAAAAGTGACATTCACAGGAAAAACGGTCATCCGTATCGAAATGGGTAAGCCCGTACCAATACGGTTTGAAACACACCGTTTTGATACACCACCAAGTCGTATCGATATGCCTAACTGAAATACCGAACTTTTGAAATATTTTAAACCGTACCGATACGGTTTCTTAGGTGTTTCGATACGCGGGTTCAAGTTGCAAAAGTGAATTCCAGAGGCTAAAACTCGTATCGAAAAGCCCATCCCCGTACTGGTACGCTAGGCCAAATTTGCCTAGGCATATCAAAACGCACCAGACCCGTACCGATCCCACAAGCCTAAAATTGCCTAGCCGTACCGATACGGTCCCTCGTGTATCGGTACGTCTGGGCCTGTAATCTCATATTTGGCTGATTTTTCATCCCAAAAGCATACTCAAACCACTCTAACATGCTTTAAACATAATACTAACATGTCAAACATATCTCATGCTAACTAGCATCACAATTCTAACAACAGAACAATGATTCTTGCATCAAAGAGGAAATCTATAGGCATGCTTCCTAATATGCATCCAACCAACATATCAAAAGTTAAACCAACACTAAAAACAATCCTTAAAGGCCATTTACAACCCAAGAGCAACTAAAGAAACATGCTCAAACACGGAGTTTCACAAAACATCTCCCAAAATACAACAAGTACCCCATTGCCATTATTCATTATAGTCTAAACCAAAACATACTTTGGAAACAAGTCTTGCCAAGATCCCCTTGCTTCTTGCTGCCTTCCAAGACCTCAATCTGCATTGATGGACAACGAGAGCGTAAGCAGACAAGGCTTAGTGAGGAGTGCTCAAAAACAAACACTGTCAATGCATTTAAAACCATTTACATAACATCATCCTTTAAAACATCATGCCCTTTTTTTTAACCTGCACTTTACACCATTAAAACCAGCATATTAAACCATATGCTGCATGTATCATTAAACAACAGCAAGTCACATTGCTAACCCTCCACTTAAGCCTTCCCATGCATTACTACCAAATACAAAGCTTAAGGAGAAACATGTATAAACCATATTATACAACATAAACATTTCAATGATACATTAACAATTATATTGGCTTTCAAGTGATCATTAACAAGTTCAATAACAAAAGAGTTCATCAGATACACGGATTCAACAAGTGTTAACTCAACACTTCAAGCCATCTCAACCGGAATAGCGATACAATCACAATCACGGTACATTAACAATTGGGTACAATAACAACCGGGTACCATAACAACCCACGGGGACATCCACCGCAATCATCGGTTAGACGCTTAATCCACTAATGGGGGTATTCAATACTGTTTAACCCCTCTACCGTTAGGGTACTTGGATGGAGTATTCGGTACACCGTATAAACCCATCAACATCCAAGGTGACTTATTTACAGTGCACTCAATCCTATGGCCGGCCAACTATATCCGATAACAATTTTAAAACCACGTCACTTGCCAATATAATTAACCAAATAACATTTACCTCATTGTTTTTAACAAGCATTAAACCATGCCATTTCCAAAGCAACAACCATGCTTTAAAACACAAGTATAAACCACATACTTACAAGGATCACTTACCATGTGCATCCTTCAGTATTTCATGCTTAAAAACAGTATATCCAATACTTTAAAACATGCTTAAATAGTAGGTAACATGTAAATTAAAACAAGTGCATAAAACTATTTCAAACTAGCACGACCGAGAGAGAAAACACTTTATACTTACTTTTGAGTCTAGGTAAGCGTTTCAAGCTCTACCTTAACTCCCAAAACTCTGTTCCCAAAACTCAAAATGCTTTAAACCACGTTTTCACTCACCAATACGCGAACGCTTCTCCAATCACTTCCGAATCAACTTGCCTTATTTTTACCACAAAACAACAGAAGATTAATGCATTCTAATGCATTCCAAACACAGCAACCACAATCCTTCTCGGATTCTCACAAAACCTCCACAATTAACCCTCCACAACAACCAAAAACATAACCAAAACACTTCGATTCACAACCCAGCCAACATCTATCAAACTGACATAGCTTTTAACACCAAAACACATCTAAAAACAGATTCAAAACAACCTACCACCTCCAGCAACCTTACAACCATATAAACACCACAAAACCTCAAAACTAACAACCTAAACAAATAGAGATTCTTAAGTTTCAGGATTCCATTGATAAAAATCACTTATCAACATTATTAAACATCCAAAATATGAATCAAAGCAACCTTACTTACTGGAAATCAGATCCAATTTACGAATCAACTCATTTCCCCCAAATAACTCAATTAAACATTAGAAAATCAATAAAATCAGGTTAGAAACACAAAAAGGGATCAAATGCTTGGGAATTTCAATAAAGAACTATACTATAGAGGAGATCTCGGACCTTACCGCTATTGTGAAGTTTCTCCCTCTATTGATTTGTGAAAAGCTAAGAAAACACAAGATTATTGTAAGATTTTGTATAAACAATCTTTATAAAACTATTTGAAACAATAAAATCAAGTTAGAAACCACATCACCTCTGGAAATTTGATGAAAAACTGAGTGTTTGGCTGAGGAGAGAATGGAGAGAAAAAGTTGAGAGAAAATGACATGATTTTTGTTTTAGAAAAGATAACTAACTTTTTAACAAAATCCTCTTTAATTACTAATTAAACCACATGTTAAAATAAGTCAAATCAAGAGAGAAATCATCAGAAAACAATTGGTATAATAGCTCATTAAAGATGCTAAGTATTTGACCCTTTTCATTTTAGTCACTAGAAAATCACAGTTTTCAAAACTTTCATTTTGGTCATTAACCAAAATGTCCATCTTCCAAAACCCATATTTCAAAATTGATTCCACCATTATTAAATACATAATTAATACTGATTTTTAACCATTTCTCCATAATTTTTCCAACACCAAAAATATACGATCCTGAAACTGACTCGAATCTCTACTTCGGTTCATCGAACCGTCTAATAAACCCTCTAAACCGCTAAGGCCTAAAACTGGGGTATTACAACTCTCCCCCACTTAAGAAATTTCATCCTCAAAATTTACCTTGAGGAAACAGGTGCAAAAATTGTTTTACCATATCCGACTTGCGTTCCCACGTGGCCTCCTCAACACCATGGTGCTTCCACAACACCTTAACCAGCTCGACTGTTTTGCCACGTAGCACCTTACTGCTGGTATCAAGAATCTCTACTAGTTCATCATCGTAAGATAGATCTGATCTCAACTCAATCTCCTCCACTGGCATGACATGCGATGGATCCCACCTATACCTCCGCAACACCAAAACGTGGAACACATCATGAATCTTTCCCAACTCTGGAGGTAATCTCAAACGGTACGCAACATGACCCACACGCTCGACAACTTCGTATGGTCTGATGAACCTCAGGCTAAGCTTCCCTTTCTGCCCAAAATGCATTACCTTTTTCCAGGGCGACACTTTCAAAAACACTTTATCACCCACAGCGTACTCTATATCCCTACGCTTCAAATCCACATAGGATTTCTGGCGATATGTAGCTGCTTTTGAGCGCTCACATATCAACTTTACCTTTTTGGTCGTGCCTTTCAAAACATTAAGCATAGACACAAACTTTTCCCCGCTTCTGCCCAACACACGGGCGTACGACATTTCCTGCCATACAATGCCTCATAAGGTGCCATCTGTATACTAGCATGATAACTGTTATTGTAAGCAAACTCCACCAGCGGAAACTGATTCTCCCACGTTCCCTGGTACTTAATAACACAACACCTTAGCATATCCTCGAGAACCTGAATCACACGCTCCGACCGGCCATCCGACTGAAGGTGGTACGAGGTACTAAAACTCAACCGGGTTCCCAAAGCACGATGCAAACTCACCCAAAACCTTGCGGTGAATCGCAAATCCATATTCGAAACTATAGATTTGGGCACCTCGTGCAAACGCACTATTTCAGATATGTACAACTTAGCCAACATGTCTAAGGTATACATAGTATGCACAGGCACAAAATGCGCACACTTCGTAAACTGATCCATAATCACCCAAATAGAATCCTTTTTGGTCGGCGTTAAAGGCAGCCCAGACACAAAATCCATGGTGATTCTTTCCCACTTCCATTCTGGTATCCTCAACAGTTGCAACAACCCAGAAGGGAACTGATGCTCAGCCTTTATCTGCTGACAAACCATACACCGTGCAATGAAATCAGCCACATCCCTCTTCAGTCCAACCCAATAGTACTCCTCCTTCAACCCTCGATACATCTTTGTACGACCAGGATGCATAGCAAAAGGACTTGCGTGTGCCTCAGTCAAAATAGTACGCCTTAACTCTTCGTCATCAGGCACCACTATTCGACCTTTGAAACATAACGCCCCATCATCGTTGAAATAAAATTATGTAGGATTTCCATCCCTGATATCTTCCATATAAGATACCGAACTCCTATATGTAGCAATATCCCTTTTACGCGTGTTTCGCTAAAAACGGGTTTTAAGGTGTTTGAAGGTCTTTCGGGTATTTAAAATATTTATTCTGTAGGGTTTTATAAAAATGGAGTCGCCACCGGCCACTTAGGTAGGCCGGACACCATAAAACCAGATATCTTAAAAATATTGGGTTCGGGAGTCGGTTACGAATAGGGAAGGATTAGCACTCCCACACCGCCCAAAATTGGTACTTTAATAATTACTGATATTAAACTTTCCGGGTTAAAGTGACGATTAAATTAAACTTTGGTCATAAGTGCAAGTAAATTTTAAAAGTCCCGTTATCCGAGAGTAAACGCCCAACCACCATCACTACGCCTAGTACTGGCCCTATTTACGCTCAGATAAAAGGGTACCGCATTGACAATTTATATTCCAAAGGCAACTTAAAACATGGCAAATATAAATAAATACAATGCGATAAAAATATAAATAAATACTAACATAATAAAATACTAATCCGACATAAATAAAATACTAATATGAAGTGTACATACATAAATATTAATAACACAAATAAAAACAAACCTAACATAAATAAAATACTAATCTAAAATATAAATTTAAAACATAAATACTAATCTAAAACATAAATAAACATACAAACTAAAAAGAACACAATTTTAAATTAACTAATACTTCATTAAATTATAAAAATTACAACACAAATAAAAAGGGAAGAAAATATACCTAACTAGGAGCTCGAATGATGAACCCCGTCTAAACCCCACCGAGATCTACCACGATCTCTCCAAAAATTAACTAGATCGGATCCAAAATAGGACCCTGATCGAATGTTGGATCGAACCAACTAGGGCCGAGGGCACTGCCCCCAACCCCGGCCAACCTTGCGACCGGCCTAGCTCCCGAATATTAGGGAGGCAATTCATCCCAATTTTGGGGTGATTTTGTACGTGCTTAAGCCCCCATTCCCACTGTTTTTTATAGGAAAATGGGGGGATGTGATAATGACGTGGACCAATGTGCTCAAAACACTTTCTTTTGCAATTTTTTTACATTAAATTCTTTTTTTTATAATTTTATATTAATAATAATGTTATCACAATAATACTAATAACACTGAAACCAGACAAAAATGAGTGATTAAAGTTGCCCCTCTTTGCTTGTTCTTGTGAAACGAGAACAAAGCAAAGATCAAAAGCACTCATTTTTGTCCTACTTCCTTGTCCTTGGCTTCAGAATCACAGGTTCTTCTGGAACTTTCCGCTCTTCTTCGACCAACTCCTCAAACTTCGGTCTTTAAAACGGAGGATCCGTTGAGGAAGACCAAATCTTCTAATCAGAAGTTCGAGGCCGCAAGTTCTTCCTATATAGAACTGTTTTCTCTTCTTCTGACGGGCTTCTTGGAAAAAATTCTCTTCGGTAAAGTCTTTGGGCTACAAGTCCTTCCTATATAGAACTCTTCGCATTCAACATGGGCATTCCGTTCTTGGGTGATGGAAGTATCAATGATCTCACTGCTTCTTTATCTGATACCTTAGAATCACGTGTTCTTCTAGAATCTTCCGCTCTTCCTCGCCTGCATCTTCAGGCTTGTAAGTCCTTCATACATAGAACTTCTTCACCTTCTGGTCTTGGAGCTACAAGTTCGTCCTTTATAGAACCTTTCACTTCTTTGAGTGGATCTTTCGGAATAAAGTCATTCCTATATAGAACTTATACCTTGAAATCCATGAGTTGGGGTTCTTCCTATGTAGAACCTTTCACTCTGAAGCCTCGAGTTACGAGTCCCTTCTATATAGAACTTTTCACCTTGAGACGGTAAAGCTTGGAGTCCTTCCTATATAGAACTCTTCGCCTTCAACACTTCGAGTTTTTCCTATATAAAACCTTCTGCATCATGGATGGATTCTTCCAACTGGGAGTTCTTCCTATATAGAACTGCTAGTCTTCAAATCCTAAAACTGCAAGTCCTTCCTATATATAAATTTTAGCTTCTAAAATCTCGGAGTTACGAGTTCTTCCTATATAGAACCTTTCACTATGAGGGCTCAAAAATATAGGCCCTTCCTATATAGAACCTTTATCTTCGAATCTTTTGGGGATTAACGCCAAAATGGCTACCAATCTGGCCTTACGCTACTAAGGCTGCCAAGATCTTTCTTCAAATTTGGGGATTCACGCCAAATTGGCTGCTGAACTTTCTGGACTCACACTACTAAGGCTGCCAAAATCTTTCTTCAAGCTTGTGGATTCACGCCAAAAATGGCTTCCGATCTTTCTAGACTCACGCTACTAAGGCTGCCGATCTTTTTGGACTCACACTATTAAGGCTTCCGATCTTTCTGGACTCACGCTACTAATCCTACCGATCTTTTTCTTCAAATTTGGGGATTCACGCCCAAAACGGCCACCGAATTTTTTTGGACTCACGCTACTAAGGCTGTCGAACTTTTTGGCCTTACGCTACTGGTGCTGTCGATTTTTCTGGACTCGCGCTACTAAGGCTGCCGATCTTTCTAGACTCACGCTACTAAGGCTACCGATCTTTCTGGACTCACGCTACTAAGGCTGCTGAAATTTTTCTTCAAATTTAGAGATTCACGCCGAAAACGGCCACCGAATTTTTCTGGACTTACACTACTAAGGCTGCTAATTTTTTTGTTCAAATTTTGAGATTCATGCCAAACTGGCTACCGATCTAGCCTTACGCTACTGAGGCTGCCAATCTTTCTAGACTCACGCTACTAAGGCTACCGAAATTTTTCTTCAAATTTAGGGATTCACGCCGAAAATGGCCACCAATTTTTTGTGGACTCACGCTACTAAGGCTGCCGAACTTTCTGGCCTTACGCTGCTGAGGCTGTCGATCTTTCTAGACTCACGCTACTAAGGCTCCCGATCTTTCTAGACTCACGCTACTAAGGCTGCCGATCTTTCTTCAATAAAATCTACTTCTTCAAACTCTTTGACAATTCTCCAAATACCTGTCTAAAACAAGAAAAAATTAACATGCCTCTATCTATATGATGCTTGCAATGTAATGCATTTTTCTTCTTTTTCTTCTTTTTTTCTCTCTCTTCTCTTTCTTTTTTTCTTTTTTCTTTTTTCTTTTTTCTTTTTTCTTTTTTCTTTCTCTCTTTTTCTTTTTTTTTTCTCTTATTTCTTCTCTCGCTCTTTTTTCTTTCTTTCTTTTTCTTTTTTCTCTCTCTTTTAAATATGTTTTAAAATTCTATGCCCTGAAAAGTCATTTTTCAGATTTCTCCATTCTCTTTATTTTTGCAATATGGTCAGTTTTGATCTTCATTTTCTTCAAATTTTCCTTTATCAATTGAATACCTGCTATTGGTCTCTTGCACAAGCAATTGTCTTTCTTCTTCGGGGTCTCTACCCACTTCACAAATAAGCTCATTCTAATCTCTATATCATTCTTGTGTAGGGATTCTTACCATTCTTCAAGTTCTACCTTGCCCCACTCAATCATGAGCTCAGCTATCTTCCAATTCTTTGACCCAACATTCGGAGTATTTGTCAGCTTCATCACCGGGGCGAGCAAAACGCTTCCTTTCCCTGAACTCAATCTAAAGTCCAACATTCCTTGTTGAACTTAACCAAAGTATTATGGAAACCAATTCTTGGCCCCTACGCTTTAAATCTCGCATCATTCATTTTCATAATTTTTTATTCAATTCATTCATTTTTCATTCATCTTCTCTTCTTTTTTCTTTTTTTTAATCATAATAACGTGAAAAGAAAATTCACTTGTGTATATTTCAATACACGGAAATAATGACTATTTGAAAAGATGGCAGTCATTTTTAAAATCATAATTTGGAGGAAAAATTATTTGGAACAAATGGTAAACATCTTTAAAAAAGCCAAACATTTTTGAAAACTAATGTTTGGAGAATGGTAAGCAAAATTTAGAGTACTGCCAAACACTTTAAAAGTTAGTGTTTAGGGAAAATGGTAAACATCAAAATTTGAGGAGAAAATACCAAACACTGTAAAAACATGTTTGCCCCTAAAACATTGAATGCAATAGCACATCTGCTTCAAATTGCCAGGGATGAACTCTAATGAAGCGTATATTTAAAAAATCTTGACTACTGTAGAGATATATGCAAATGTATAGTCTCTTTTGGTCTATTAGGCTTTTGAGAGGAACAATCCCCTACCTAATTTCTACCCCGTTTAAGGTGGCTCTCTTAATCTCATTATCTCACCATGCCCCATCCTTTCCTCATTTGGGTGTCGATCAAGCACTTCGAAGTTTGACGGCGGAATAAAATCTGAAGACATTCTCATTCAACTTGGATATCTATGGATGATCAGAATGGTCTTTGGAGGCTTGTAATGTAGGCCTTTGGTTCATGGTTAGAAGAAGCCGTATCTATGTGCTCGTATGATCTGGATATGCTCACATGGAGTATTCTTATTTTTTTCTTTTTCGGGATCACTCTAGACTGCCCATTTTCAGGTTTTCACCCTAGAGTTCATTTCCTCACTATCTTTCTTTTGGTCTGCCTTGTATTCTGGCTGTGTGTTGATGTTTTTTTTTCCGTAAAATGGTGGATCCTCCAAAGTTCCTTGAATAATGGATTATGTACATTTCTAGGAGTTCCTGTGATTGGTATGCTCATATGAAATATTCATCTTTCTTTCTATCTTTCTTTTTTATTTTTTTATTTTTTTTCTCTTTCTTTGGATTGCTCTAGACTGTCCACTTTTGGGTTTTCACCCTAGAGTTCACTTCCTTCTTTTGTATCTTCAGATCAGTGTATTTTGGTTGGATATTGATGCCAACATGCTCAGGCAGACTACTCTTTCCTCTTTATTTTTAGGATCACTCTAGGCCGCCCATTTTTGGGTTTTCACCCTAGAGATCATTTCATTTTTCAAAATTGGCAATCTTCGGGCTGACTTGTCTTGGCTTCAATTCGAGCTTCTATACAAATCTTCAAAACTGATATTTACTTAAAATGTGGATTCCTTGTGTCTCTTGCTCATAGTTGAAGTCTCGTTCTTGTATTGATTGATCTTGTGTGTGAGGTATATACAGTATTCTTTCTTTTTTTCCTTTTTCTTTTTTTTCTCTCTTTCTTTATTTTTTCTTTTTTTAAACTGCCTATTTTGGGTTTTTAGCCTTGAATCTCTTTTTTCTCATTTGAGTCTGTAGATGTATCCTCGAATGAACACATATCTATACTGGGTATTGATGCTATATTCCGCTTGAAGTTAATTGCCTCTCTGTAGCTCTTCTGATATTGAAATCTATGGAAAAAATTCTTATATTTACTCGATCTGGATTGCTTCAGCCTTCTGATTGCCATTTCTCTTCTTTTCTTCGGTTTTTCGTTTGGACATATCCTTGTTTTCAACTACTTTCTTCTAATGATTTTCTGATCTTCGTATCCAATCTGTCTGGTCTCATCTCTTTCTTCTGGTAATGTAAAAGAATACCATTCGTCGTCGCATTCACAGATGTCTTGAGAAAGCCTTTAGGGGGTAGAGGTTTAGGGTCAACTTTTGATTCAATGATCTTAAACGACAAGTGCCTGAGAAGGAAATTTTCTAAAATGGGAACTGCCCTTTGTCTAAACACTCATATTGTTCCTCTGTTGGCCTAAGTAAACTAGCAGATACTCACATTTACAGTATCATCACAACATTCAATCTCTTCTAAATATAAACAACTTAGAGTTGATCTTTGGATCTGAAACAAAGGTACTGTTGCATTCAAAATTCGAGGACTTGGTATAGAAATGATATATACATGTCCATTCAAAAATGTGTGTATATGCATATGGGAGAACAAAAACTACCCCATAAAAATAAGATGTTTAAAGAATCAAGAATGTAAAAAATACTTTCTAAATGGAAATGTGATTTGTTATTCTGACAAACAATGAGTTTTTTTATTATTTATTTTATGTTGAGAATTTCTTTGTGAAATGATGAGAAAACCGTAAGGACCTTCGGACTATCTCCAGGGTACTAACTCATTCCGGTCCTTTCAAGGTAGTGTAGGCTTGTGCCACTTTCTTATTTTTCCACCGCTGGATTAACTCTCTCGTCATGACTCCCTCGTCAACCAGCTTCTTGATTTCTTCTATTAACGACCCCAAATTTCTTGGTGTTATGCCCCGGTGCCTTAATGTAGAACTCACATGTACTATACGGATCAAAACTGTGGGCAGATGAGCTTGGCACAATCTTTATCGGCCTAGAGGTAAGGTACTAACCCTTGACCAGATGAGGCCATATGCCCGAGATGGAATACTCTGAATATCTCTAAATATGTACTTGTTCGAGGAATTTTTCTCAGTGATTCGGAGGAATCTGCTCGTCTTCTTCTCTTACGATCACGAGAACCTTGAAAGTGGTATTTATTTATCTCTTTATTTCCTTCTACTCCTAGACGTGTATGGTTCATTGAATTAAGACTCAATTTTCCTTCATGGATCATGTATTCTATTAAAGTCATCATATTTGCCCCTTAATTTCCCGAGCATCTTATCAAAGAGGAAATATGGAAGATGGCTTGAGACATGGAAGTCACTTCGCTCTTCAACAATGGGAGGTTGCACTTGGGCGGCTAACCTCCGCCAACTCAAAGTACATTCCTTGAAACTCTCATCAGGTTTCATTCTCGTACCCTGGAGATACTGACGACTTGGTGCTAGGTCTAAAGCATATCTGTATTGCCCATAAAGAAGTTGGTTAAGTCTCCGCATGACTACACTTGGTCACTACTCAAACAGTTGTACCATATCACGGTAGGTCCTGCTAGACTGTCGTGGAAGTAATGGATCGGCAATTTTTTATTCTCAATGTTGCCCTCTATCTTTCTACAGGACGTGGTCAGGTGAATCTTGGGGCAGCTTGTTCTGTCACAAATCTTAGAATCTTGAAATCCGGTGAAATGACTAAATCAGGGCTTTCTTGTGTCGAATGCATCAATCTTTTTTTTCAAGCCCATCTTCTAACTGCTCGAATCTTGATTTTTGAGTGTGTTCAATTCTTTTATTCATGATAAAACCCTAATTGATCTTTGGATTACTCCTCATGAAATTTATGCAAGGTAATAATAATGTAAGGTAATGATAATGTCATGAAAAATATGCCAGGATTGTGCAATGTAATGCAATGCAATCCTAAAATATAAACATGCATGCAATAAGGTATTGATTCCAAAAGTGATCCCTATAGAACGACGTTCATTGAGGCTAAAAGGTTTCATTACATCAGATATTAGATATTTACAATTACTGATGAGCTTCAGTGCCTAATTTCTTAACTTCATCCAGTAGTCCGGTCAGCTTGCTCCCGTAGTCCAACACTGCGTCCATGTTCTGACTCAATGTCATCGATGTGTCAGCTAAGTCTACCACCTTGTGGAGCCACTTTACTTGCTCGGGTAATATTGATCTTCATGTCTTCATCTATCCCCTGCTTAGTCTTTCGCAGCTTGAAAGTTATCTCTACAACATTTTTAACAGCAACCTGTTTGTTAACTTCTACACGAACCTCACATTTACGCAAAGAAGTCCAAAACTATTCCACTTGCTCCTTGTTTTCCAACTAAAGAGTGTTGGATTGTCCTTGCTCTGTTGTAAACTCGTTTTAAAAACTCTTGTTAATGGCTAGGTTATTCTGTAGCTCATCTCTGGAGACTGTCGTACCTATTCTCAATTTCCTCAAACTTACCTGATAGCAGCCTAACTTGATTCTCGCTTGACTAGTTTCTCTTCTTCCAATATTATGGGTCGTCATTCAGCTGAACAACAACGTTCTTCTACATAGTAAAGCTTCTGGTGATCATTCTGCAAATTCAATTTCATCCAAGTTATCTCTCTCTTATCTGAGCTGGCTGAACTCGAAAGAATATCCCTATCCTGGGATGCCCTTATCTCCGATCTTCAAATTTAACTGGCTTGAGTGACCCATTCCGGTATTACTTAAACCTTGTCCTAGATATCGATTCTTCCTCGACTTTACCCCTTGGGTGATTGTTAGCTCACTATAGAATTGGGGTATTCTGTCTTCGAAACCCAAAACTCCCATCGCGATAAGATCTTGAACTTGTTCCCCAGGGCCTCGCAATTCTCAATAGTGTGACCCAAACTTCCTAAACGGTAACTGCCTCTAGCATGTGTATCGTAACCTCTCGGATAAGACGGTCTCTTCGGTAGAGACTTCACCGAGGTAATAAGGTTATTCTCGATAAACATTAGGAGTAGTTCGGTGTACCTCACAAGAATCGAGATGTACTTTTTTTCATTACTTGCTTCTCAGGTTTTTTCTAGACCAAACTCTATTTTCTAGAAGCCCGACTCAGACATACCTTTTGCCTGTTTATTGATGCGGATCACAAAAGGGTTCAATTTGTCGTATTTGGCTGGCTTGGAGGTAGAATTCTGACTATCCCACTTTTTATTCTGATCCTTAATCGATTCTTCTTTCGGTTCGACAGATCGCTTACCTTTCAGCAAAGTATTCATCTGATTCATCACCTCTGCCATCTATTTCTTTCAACTCTTGCACTTTACTTTGCTCATTACCAGTACCATGTCATCTACCGTGTCTGACCTGAAGTCTTCAGATGATTCCTCTTTTATCGTCTCCGATCTTGTTCTGGGACAAAACCCTAGATATGTGCCCTTTAATATCTGACTAGACGACCCTTTGTCAATTATGAACGATTTTTGAGATTTGAGAAACTACTCAGGAATCAATACCCTATAAATGCGAGAATGCATGCAAATGCGGTGTTGATTCTCGAACAGTCTTTAAAAAACTTTCAATAGAGAAAATGTCTGATTGCAAGAAACTAATAATGAATTACAAGTAACAGTTAGCTTCCTTCTGGAGATCTTGACTTCAGAAAGCAAAGCTTGTTCTCCACGTCTCCACGTCGTCTTCAAGATGATGGATGACCTCGTCTTCTCATCTTATTCTATTCCATGGACTCGTGATGTCATGCTCTTCATTTTTGGGGCTTCTGAAAAGGACATCAACAAGTGCATGCATAATGCAGACGAGATCTTCTTCTGTAGGTCTGGGTGCAAACGATCTGATCTTCGAATAATACGTCTAAACAGGGATGGATTCTATCGATCCTAAGGGGAAAACTTTAAAACTTTTGGGGTTTAAATTAAAATTCTCAAGGATCATTTGGTTTAAAAAAATTCTTTCTTTCTTTCTTTTTCTATTATTATTTTATTTTATTATTATTATTTTTTTTAAAATGTAAAATTTTAATTGGAACTTCAAAAAAGAAACTTTTAAGGTTTTTGAAAATTTTTAGAAGAAGATAAAGAATTTTAAAACACAATAATATTTTCATTTTTTTGAGGGAGTTAAATTAAATTCTTTGAAACTTTTACAAAGGCTAAATGTGAAGATTTAAAATTAGTGTTCTGTAGTCCCCACTAGGTCCTCCGCGCCGCACGTGCCTTACTATCGAACCGTCTTCTTTCTCGGTTGGTCTTTGCTCGGCCTAACTTGATACTGTAATATTATCGTTTTCAGCAAAGCAAAATTTTTTCTATTTTGAAAGCCTTTTAAATGAACTGTTCTTGAATCCACACCATGATATGATATGAAATGAATGCAAATAAAGGCATTGATTCCGCTGGTAATCATCCTTTCAAACGACTTTCATAGGAATTAAAGGGTCTAGTTTCTGGAGCCAGAAAAGTAAACTTCTACAAATATGCCCATCTTCATGTCTTCGGGTCATACTCGAAAAAATTTGAAAATCTCGGTTAAGATTTTTGGTACCGCATTCGCTTTCCTCCTCATGCTCTCAAATAGATCTAAGATGGCTACATCGATGTTTCCGAATACCCTCGGGAAGATGATCAAACCATATGTCCCTAAAACAAATAGGTCTATCTTCATTACCTCATTCGGGTGTGATATCTCAGATATATTCCCATGAAGATGCTAGGCTGTCTCTTCAATTTTGAATTAAATCGTTAGCTCAATCCTCGCTTATCAAAAGATTTTAAGCTTCAATGGATAGTCCTGATTCCTCGGCGACTTCGCGTAGATCCAATCTTTCTGTACATTCTTCTGGTTGAGCAAGACTGTATATTCCTCTACCGTGGGCATCATGTCTTTGCCGTTGAAGGTAAAGCAGCAAAAAACGGGATTCTGAAACTGGACAATGGCTCAGAGTAAAGGCTGATTGACTCGAACATACATTAGCTGGGACATGTCCTGTAGTCTTCGGTCTCATCTTTCCTAAATCTTTTTAAGCTCCCACAGATCATTCTGTTGTAGGCTCTTGTGTGTATACTTTGGCACTAAACGCTTGCTCGGCAAATTGTTACCTCGGACCCGTTGATTAACCTCTGACCAATGTCGCACGACTAGGTTAATTTCGTCATTCTTAAGATACCTTTTTCCATGATGAAAGATTTTCTGATCAGGTAAACCACTTGAATCAACACCTTTATGTAATGTGGATGCAATGATAATGCAACAAAATTATGTGTAAAATAAAAATAAAAATAAAACACAAAAAGAAATGAGTTAGTACCGGATAAAAAATAATAAATACATAAATAAAAGGTAAATTTAAATAAAGCAAACAAACAGAATAACCTTATACATATCCTGTCTAAACACTTAGGTTATCCGCATGGCTCTGAAGGGGTGGGCTTTCTATATTCTCTACATGCAGTTTTGGTGCTAAGAGGTACCCGAATTGTCCTTGTTGTCCCCTACTAAGAGTAGCAAGGCCCCCGATCATCACCCATTATAGGATCCTTTCAACCGGGTTCAATTCAGGGGGACACATTCGCTTATGCCCATACGAAGGAACGATATCCTTATGAAAGCATAAGATACTCGAGCCCCGAAGGTACTTGCTAGGCCCATTTGGAGGAACGATATCCTCACGAAAGCATTAGCGTTTTCCCCCCACTTAAAAAGGAAGGGTTTATATGCCAAATTTTAAATGCGTTAAAATAAACGCGTAATTATAATCGAATGTTACTTTAATAGTCACTTTAATCTGGAATTTTCGATATTAGTAAAGTGGTAATTATTTAAAAAGCTTGACTCTCATTTGTTTTTTTCTTTGAAAAAACAAAAAATGTGTCCCCAGCGGAGTCGCCATCTGTAGCGATATCCCTTTTACGCGTGTTTCGCTAAAAAACGGGTTTTAAGGTGTTTGAAGGTCTTTCGGGTATTTAAAATATTTATTCTGTGGGGTTTTAAAAAACCGGGTTTTATAGAAATGGAGTCGCCACCGGCCACTTAGGTAGGCCGGACACCATAAAACCAGAGATCTTAAAAATGTTGGGTTCGAGAGTCGGTTACGAAAGGGGAAGGGTTAGCACCCCTACACCGCCTAAAATTGGTACTTTAATATTTACCGCTTTATTAATATTAAACTTTCCTGGTTAAAGTGACGATTAAATTAAAATTTGATCATGAATGAGAGTAAATTCTAAAAGCCCCGTTATCCGAGAGTAAACGCCCAACCACCATCACTACGCCTGATACTGACCCCGCTTACGCTCGGATAAAAGGGCACCGCATTGACAATTTATATTCCAAATGCAACTTAAAACATGGCAAATATAAATAAATATAATGCGATAAAAATATAAATAAATACTAACATAATAAAATACTAATCTGACATAAATAAAATACTAATATGAAACATACATACATAAATATTAATAACACATAAATAAAATATTAATCTAAAACATAAATACTAGTCTAAAACATAAATGAACATACAAACTAATACGAACACAATTTTAAATTAACTAATACTTCATTAAATTATAAAAATTACAACACAAATAAAAAGGGAAGAAAATATACCTAACTAGGAGCTCGAATGACGAACCCCGACTGAATCCCACCGAGATTTACCACGACCTCTCCACAAATTAACTAGATCGGATCCAAAATAGGACCCGATCGAATTTTGGATCGAATCAACTGGGGCGGAGGGCACTGCCTCCAACCCCGACCAACCTTGCGGCCGGCCTAGCTCCTGAATATTAGGGAGGCAATTCATCCCAATTTTGGGGTGATTTTGTGCGTGCTTGAGCCCTCCCTCCCCACTGCCTTTTATAGGCAAATGGGGGGATGTGATGATGACGTGGAGCAATGTGCTCCAAGCACTTTCTTTTGCATTTTTTACATTAAATTCTCTTTTTTTCTAATTTTATATTAATAATAATATTATTACAATAATACTAATAACACTAAAACCCGGACAAAAAATGAGTGATTACACCATCATACAATTGCTTCTCCTTAATCATCTGCGACAAGGACGGCTTCACTTGCAACTCAGCCAACAAACCTCCGTCATTCGTCACACTCAACCGAGCAAACATGACTCTCAGCTCCACAGCCACTTTCCTGCTCAAAGCATCCGCCACAACATTGGCTTTCCCCGGATGATACTCAATGGTCAGATCATAATCCTTAAGCAACTCCAACCATCTACGTTGCCTAAGATTCAACTCCTTCTACGACATCAGATATTTTAAACTCTTATGATCCGTATAAACCACACATTTCTCACCATAAAGATAATGCCTCCAGATCTTCAAGGCAAATACAACCGCGGCCAGCTCAAGATCGTGAGTAGGGTAGTTACGTTCATGCACCTTCAATTGCCTAGATGCATACGCCACTACCTTACCCTCCTGCATCAACACACAACCAAGCCTAACATACGACGCATCACTATATACAACAAACTCCTTTCTTGATTCTGGTTGAACCAAGACCGGAGCTCGCGTCAAAGCTTCCTTCAACCTTTCAAAAGCTCGCTGTCTATCCTCCATCCACTCAAATCGAACATTATTCTGCAACAACTTTGTTAACAGAGCCGCCAAACTGGAGAACCTTTCCATAAACCTCTGGTAGTAACCTGCTAAACCAAGGAAACGCCTTACCTCCATCACAGACTTAGGCTCCTTCCAACTCATAACAGCCTCAACCTTATGCGGATCAACACTGATTTTTTCGGCCGACACCACATATCCGAGAAACATAACTTATTTGAGCCAGAACTCACATTTGCTTAACTTAGCATAAAGCTAATTAGCCAACAGTGTCTGGAGCACAATTCTCAAATGTCTATCATGATCCTCCTCAGTACGAGAGTACACAAGGATATCATCGATGAACACAACACCAAACTGATCCAAAAACTCATGAAACACACGATTCATCATGTCCATAAAAGCAGCTGGAGCATTGGTCAAACCGAATGGCATCACGAGAAACTTATAATGCCCGTACCTCATACGAAAGGCTGTTTTGGGCACATCCACCTCCTTCATCTTTAACTGGTAGTACCCTGAACTCAAATCTATCTTGGAAAACACCGAAGCTCCCCTGAATTGATAAAACATGTTATCTATCCGCGGTAAGGGAAACTTGTTCTTTATTGTCAACTTATTCAGCTGCCGGTAATCTATACACATCCGCAACGTACCATATTTCTTCTTAACAAATAGCACCGGCGTTCCCCACGGTGAAATACTAGGTCTAATGAACCAACGATCAAGCAACTCCTGCAACTGCGTTTTTAGCTCCTTCAATTCCTTCGAAGCCATATGGTACGGAGCAATAGATACCGGTATCGTACACCGCAAAGACCTCGATGCCAAACTCTACCTCATGGTCAGGTGGCAACCCTGGTAATTCCTCCGAAAAAACAACTGAAAACTCATATACAGTGCGAACATCCTGCACCCTCAACTGCTTTGATCCAGGATTCAGAATATAGGCCAAATAAGCCTGACATCCCAAATCCACCATTCGTCTTGCTTCCAAAGTCGAAACAACACTAGACAAAAACTTGGCATTCTCGCCAACAACCACCACCTCATAATCATCCGAAAACCTCAAAGATATCTGTTTGGCCTCAAAATCCACTATAGCTCGATGTTCGGTCAACCAATCCATACTTAAAATCACATCAAAACCATGGAATGGTAACTCCATCAAGTCCACGGCAAACACATGTCCCTGGACCATCAGCGAACACCTACGATACAACCTCATAACCACGACTGTCTCCCCAAGGGAACTAGTCACTCTAACACCCACATTAAGAATTTCAACAGATATATCAAGCAGCTCAGCATGCTCACTCAAAATGTATGAATGAGTAGAACCAGAATCAACCAACGAATACAACGACAAAGACTGTAGGGTAAAAGTACCTGCAATTACATTAGTGTCATTGCGACCCTCACGGTGCGCATACACCCTAGCCGGTCCACCTCCCTTAGGCTAGATAGCAACAGTATGAGCTACAGTCCACTGTCCACCATCTCGACACTAAAATGGTCCGCGGCCACGACCACGCTGCGGGGCAACAATAGGTACAGCACCCTGCCCACCTCGGGCTAACAATAGACAATCACGCCTCTGATGGTCGCCTGACCCATAACTCTAACAAGCATTAGCCACCACAGGTGCAGGTGCCTGACCCTCCCTAGCCAAACGTGGGCAATCTCGCCTCAAATGATCTCGGGATCCATAGACCCAACAAGTGCTAAATGGTGCTCTAACCTGGGCACCTTGCCCCTGGACTCCACGTCCCATAACACCTCCGTCATGCCTCAGCTTCGGGCAAAACCTCCTATCACGGTGTCTCTTAGCCTGACCACCGCTATAACCCGAATCAACAGCTCTCTTACCTGAGCTAGAACCTCGCAATCCAAATGCTAAACCCAAATTCTGCTCTACATCCTTAGCCCGCAAAACCAGCACATCAAAGTCAGTGTAATCAGAAGCAAGCATGTATGTCTTAACATCCTGCACAAGCCCATATCGAAAACGATCACATCGAGTACGCTCGTCAGGAACCAACTCAGGTGCATACTGACCCAACCTCACGAATTGCACATCATACTCCGCAACAGACATACTGCCATGTACCAAAGCCATAAACTCACGCTTCTTCTCGTCCTGATATCTGACTCCCAAAAACTTCTTTCGGAATACTTCAAAGAAGAACTCCCAGGTCACATCATCCGTCGCCATATCAGATATCGTGGTAGTCCACCATGTATAAGCATCACCCTGCAGCAGGGAAACAGCGCAACCCAGCTTACGAGCATCGGTATACCCCATCTGGCCTAGTATCCTCTTAGTATTGGCCAACCAACACTCAGAAGCCTCAAGCGACAACCCTCGGAACTCAACATCGCCCAAACTACAAAGATGCTCAAGCGGTAAACCTTGGCCCTCAACCGGTGGATTAGGTGGGGGCTGTGGCAACCCTCTAGAGGGTACAACTTCTTCATTATCCTGCCCAGCGACAGCAGCAATCGCACTAGATCGCAACTCTCTCCTTGGTCCCATCGTGCTAAAATATATCTAAGGCATAATAATTATTTCCAAACAAAAACAGTCAGGCCAGCCTCAAGCAAGGATCCAAGACTTTCATTTCAAAAATAAAAACTTTCCAGACTATAATAATAAGGCAATGGGTACCCTAAAACATCCCCAACATAGAATACAACAACCATCATTCATATATCAATCACCTTACATATCAACCAACGTACATACCACAATCACCGTACACATCATACAACAGAGCATAACTCACGAAAACAATACAACAACCTCCCAAACGAACCTAACCTGGCTCTAATACCACCAAATGTAACACCATTGACCCAACCTAGATGTCCAACCGAACCAAGAAGGCTACATTAGGTTTGTCGTAGCAAACTGAAGAGATACAACCAAACCTGGTCCATTTTTTCCTTTTATCTTATCTAGATGCCAATTATTAACCCTGCATGTTCATACAGACATCAAGTGCAACCCCAACTCAATCGGGCATCAATTTGACATCCAATTGATCACATTTGAAAATTAGGGACCAATTTGTGAATACAAAAAATATTAGGATTAAAACTCATTTTTATGTTACCAATCTTTAATTAGTCAGGTTCTAAACTTTTATCTCAAATTTCAGCTCAAACTGATCTTCCTACCATATATAATTGCACCAGCAAGAATTAGTGACTAAAATGCAAAAAAAGCAAAACTGCCCAAAAGTGACATTCACATGAAAAACGTCATCCATATCGAAACGGGTAAGCCCGTACCGATACGGTTTGAAACACACCATTTTGATACACCACCAAGCCGTATCGATATTCCTAACAGAAATACCGAAGTTTTGAAATATTTTAAACCGTACCGATACGGTTTCTTAGGTGTTTCGATACGCGTGTTCAAGTTGCAAAAGTGAATTCCAGAGGCTAAAACTCGTATCGAAATGCCTATCCCCGTACTGGTACGCCAAGCCAAATTTTCCTAGGCGTATCGAAACGCACCAGACCCGTACCGATCCCACAAGCCTGAAATTGCCTAGCCGTACCGATACGGTCCCCCGCGTATCGGTACGCCTGGGCCTGTAATGTCACATTTGGCTGATTTTTCATCCCGAAAGCATACTCAAACCACTCCAACATGCTTTAAACACAATACTAACATGTCAAACATATCTCATGCTAACTAGCATCACAATTCTAAAACACAACAAGGATTCTTGCATCAAAGAGGAAATATATAGGCATGCTGCCTAGTATGCATCCAACCAACATATCAAAAGTTAAACCAACACCAAAAACAATCCTTAAAGGCCATTTACAACCCAAGAGCAACTAAAGAAACATGCTCAAACAGGGAGTTTCACAAAACATCTCCCAAAACACAACAAGTACCACATTGCCATTATTCATTATAGTCTAAACCAAATATACTTTGTAAACAAGTCTTGCCAAGATCCCCTTGCTTCTTGCTGCCTTCCAAGACCTCAATTATCTACATTGATGGACAATGAGAGCGTAAGCACACAAGGCTTAGTGAGGAGTGCTCAAAAGCAAACACCATCAATGCATTTAAAACCATTTACATAATATCATCCTTTCAAACATCATGCCCTTTTTTTAAACCTGCACTTTACACCATTAAAACCAGCATATTAAACCATATGCTACATGTATCATTAAACAACAGCAAGTCACATTGCTAACCCTCCACTTAAGCCTTCCCATGCATTACTACCAAATGCAAAGCTTAAGGAGAAACATGTATAGACCACATTATACAACATAAACATTTCAATGATACATTAACAATTATATTGGCTTTCAAGTGATCATTAACAAGTTCAATAACAAAAGAGTTCATCAGATACACGGATTCAACAAGTGTTAACCCAACACTTCAAGCCATCTCAACCGGAATAGCGATACAATCACAATCACGGTACATTAACAACCGGGTACCATAACAACCCACGGGGACATCCACTCTAATCATCGGTTAGACGATTAATCCACTAACGGGAGTATTCGGTACTGTTTAACCCCTCTACAGTTAGGGTACTTGGATAGAGTATTCGGTACACAATATAAACCCCTCAACATCCAAGGCGACTTATTTACAGTGCACTCAATCCTATGGCTGGCCAACTATATCCGATAACAATTTTAAAACCATGTCACTTGCCAATATAAATAACCAAATAACATTTACCTCACTGTTTTTAACAAGCATTAAACCATGCCATTTCCAAAGCAACAACCATGCTTTAAAACACAAGTATAAACCATATACTTAGAAGGATCACTTACCATGTGCATCCTTCAGCATTTCATGCTTAAAAACAGTATATCCAATACTTTAAAACATGCTTAAACAGTAGGTAACATGTAAATTAAAACAAGTGCATAAAACCATTTCAAACTAGCACGACCGAGAGAGAAAACCACTTTATACTTACTTCTGAGTCTAGGTAAGCATTTCAAGCTCTACCTTAACTCCCAAAACTCTGTTCCCAAAACATCAAAACGCTTTAAACCACGTTTTCATCCACCAATATGCGAAACCTCGATTCGCCGATGCGAAATTAAGAATCCGAAGCCTCCAACGCTTCTCCAATCACTTCCGGATCAACCTTCCATGTTTTTACCACAAACCAACAGAGGATTAATGCATCATAATGCATTCCAAACACAACAACCACAATCCTTCTCGGATTCTCACAAAACCTCCACAATTAACCCTCCACAACAACCAAAAACATAACCAAAACACTTTGATTCACAACCCAGCCAACATCTATCAAACTAACATCACTTTTAACACCAAAACACATCTAAAAACATATTCAAAACAACCTACCACCTCCAGCAACCTTACAACCATATAAACACCACAAAACCTCAAAACTAACAACCTAAACAAATAGAGATTCTTAAGTTTCGGGATTCCATTGATAAAAATCACTTATCAACATTATTAAACATCCAAAATATGAATCAAAGCAACCTTACTTACTGGAATTCAGATACAATTCGCGAATCAACTCATTTTCCCCAAATAACTCAATTAAACATTGGAAAATCATCAAAATCAGATTAGAAACACAAAAACAAGGATCTTGGGAATTTCAATAAAGAACCATACAATAGAGGAAATCTCAGACCTTACCCCTATTGTGGTTTCTCCCTCAATTAATTTGTGAAAAGCTAAGAAAACACAAGATTATTTTAAGATTTTGTATAAACAATCTTTATAAAACAATTTGAAACAATAAAATCAAGTTAGAAACCACCTCACCTCTGGAAATTTGATGAAAAACTGAGTGTTTGGATGAGGAGAGAATGGAGAGAAAAAGTTGAGAGAAAATGACGTGATTTTTGTTTTGGAAAAGATAACTAACTTTTTAACAAAATCCTCTTTAATTACTAATTAAACCACATGTTAAAATAAGTCAAATCAAGGGAGAAATCATCAGAAACCAATTGGTAAAATAGTTCCTTAATGATTCTAAGTATTTGACCCTTTTCATTTTAGTCACTAGAAAGTCACAATTTTCAAAACTTTCATTTTGGCCACTAACCAAAATGTCCATCTTCCAAAACCATTTTTCAAAATTGACTCCACCATTATTAAATACATAATTAATAATGATTTTTAAGCATTTTCCATAATTTTTCCAAAACCAAAAATATACGATCCCAAAACCGACCCGAATCTCTACTTTGATCCACCGAACCGTCTAATAAACCCTCTAAACCGCTAAGCCCTAAAACCGGGGAGTTACACTTCCTCTAGGTCAACGACAAACCCGTAACAAAATCCATCGTCACTCTATCCCACTTCCATTGAGGAATCTGGATGGGCTGAAGCAAGCCCGAAGAAACCTAATGCTCCGCCTTTACCTGCCGACACACAAGACAACTTGGTCATAAATTTGGATATATCTCTTTTTATGCTTGGCCACCAATTGAAGGAACGAAGATCCTGTTACATTTTGTTACTCCCCAGATGCACGGTATACGGGCTACGGTGTGTCTCTCTTAGATTAAGGTCCCGAAGATCCTTAATGCTGAAACACATAGTCGACCCTTAAAATACAAGAATCCACCATATTGTACCTCGAAGTTAGGTTCCTCACCTCTTTGAACTAATTCAATCTTGGCCATTAGGTCCTCGTTCATAACTTTTATTCTTTTTATCTCTTGTATCAAGGTAGGTTCCACTCAAAGTTCGACTAACAGCCCTCTGTCACCGGTCATCCTTAACTGAGAGAACAATGCCCAAGATGTTTGACATAGACTTCTAGCTCAAGGCGTCGGCCACCACATTGGCTTTACCTGGATGATACTCTATGATGCAGTTATAATCCTTCAACAACTTAATCCATCTTCTTTGTCTCAGATTCAACTCTTTTGAGTGAGAAGATACTTCAAGCTTTTATGATCCGTAAAGACATAACATCTCTCCCCATAGAGGTAACGCCTCTAAATTTTTAAGGCAAAAATAATTGCCGCCAATTTTAAATCATGTATGAGGTAATTCTTCTCATGAGGTTTGAGCTGCCTCGAGGCGTAAGCCACAACCTTACCTTCTTGCATCAGAACACAACCTAACCCATAAAATGAGGCATAATTGAAAACTACGTAATCTTTCCCCAGCTCGGGTTGTGTTAACACTGGGGCCTCTGTAAGGTATGCCTCCAACTGTTTAAAAATTCGTTATCTAATATCATTCCACTCGAAAGGGACTCTCTTTTGCAAGAGTTTGGTCATAGGAGTCGCTATGGTCGAGAAACCTTTGACAAACCGCCTATAATACCCGGCAAGACCAAGAAAATTACAAACTTCTGAGATATTCCTAGCAGGTTTCCACTCAACTACCGCTTGGATTCTCTGAGGGTCAATACGGATCTCGTCTGCAGAGACAATGTAACTCACACTTACTGAACTTGGCATACAACTTCCTCTCTCTCTAGGTCTGAAGGATAACTCGCAGATGGTAATTGTGCTCTTTGTCCGAGCACGAGTACACCAAGATGTCGTTTATGAAAACCACTACAAACTGGTCTAGGTAAGGCTAAAAAATCCGATTCATTAGGTCCATAAAGGCTACAGGTGCATTGGTAAGCCCAAATGGCATTACCAAGAACTCATAATGTCCATACCGTGTCCTAAAAGCAGTCTTTTGGACATCGTCTTCTACCACTTTCAACTGGTAGTAGCCCGATATCAAATCAATCTTTGAGAACACACAAACACCTCTCAACTGGTCAAACAGATCGTCAGTCCTCGGAAGGGGATAACGGTTCTTCACTGTTACCTTATTAAGCTGTCGATAGTCAATGCACATCCTCATTGACCCATCTTTTTTCTTAACAAACAGGACCGATGCTATTAACAAGAGTACCATTTCGGGCATCACCTCGATCCTAAACTCTAACTCTTGGTTAGGGGGTAATCTGGGTAGCTCTTCAAGGAACACGTCAGTAAACTTCCTAACCATCTGAAGATTCTCTAACATCGAACTCTCAACTCTAGTATCCACCATATGCGCTATGAAGACCTGCGATCAGACCTTTCTGACTGGTTGGATGTTCCACCTCTCTGATTCTAATTTCTTTGATTCCTTATTGAAGAGAACTGGGACTGATTAGAGTAGGAATAACTCTCTCCACCCGGATTGACATTGCTCCCAGCTTGACTATACATCAACCCTTGCACTTGCTCAAGGGACTTGGCACTAGCGGCCAAATTAGATAACACCTTTGGTGGATCTGCTATAAAAATGTTTGTATTTTCTTTCGTACCCTTTTCTGAACCGCTTGCATTTCATCTTCTCTGTGGCAATAAGTTTTGGAGCATACCTACTCAGCTGTAGGAACTCTTGTTCATACTCATAAATCGGTCGATTTTCTTACACCAGATAGGTAAACCGGTCTCGCAGACTATCCATGTGAGCTTCTCTAACATACTGCTTCTTGTACTCATCAAGAAAATCATCTTAAGTGGGCCGGTTAGGATACCGACCCAACTCTACCGTCTTTCACCACTCACAAGCATTTTTCTTCAGAAGAGAAAGAACATACATCAACTTGTCTCTAGGATCCAGACCCATTTGACGCAAGATCTAACGCGTATCCCTCAACCATTGATCCACCTTGATTGGATTATCTTGTCCTAACCCTAAGAAATCTGTTGCACCATATCTACGAAGCCTCTCAATTGGGGCTTCTCGAGGGGTAGCAAAAACTCTTGGGATAGCACTCACTATCCGATCAAGCGCTCTATGCAGATGGAAGAAGTAATTATCTCCTTGGCGGCCCTCACTCCCCGACCTTTCATCGGTTTCAGAGATAAAATCCTCATCAAAGCTCTCCTCTCTAGAGCCCCGACTCTTCTCTCGATCATGAGTTCTTCTAAGCATGTTCAAACTACACAAATAACAAACAAGGTTACTTCATCGGATACCCAGCCTTAATATGAATACGACTTTGATTTGCGGTCATGTATTCACTAGACACCTTTATTTATGACTCTCTATTACCCGAGGTTTCTAGAACCGACTAAACCTAAACTCTGATACTACTAAATGTAACACCTTAAACCCGGTGTCAAATTGAGCCACATGCCCAAACCCATTTGTAAAAATTTTGAGTGAGTTTAGCCCAAATCCATAGTTCATAAACCATATTAAAGTAAAGAGAGTTATACAAATATTCCAGCGTTACTTTAGAGCGCTAATTAAAAATATAATAATTTAAAACATTCAATATGGAAATAAATTAATACGAGTTACATATTACAAAACATAAGGGTCCTATGAATACATTGCCCCTACAAATCTAAGTATTGCACTCTTCGCATATAGATGAACTAAAGTCCTACTTCGATGGCTCATTGCAAGTACGTAGCAACATAAAGACCTGTATAAGGAAATAACAATTCCAAACACTAAGCTCGAAAGCTCAATGGATACACCTCTATTCTACTATGCTTCATGCATATCATAAACATAAGCATGTAGTCAACAATGCTTAAGCAATCATGAATATCAAGTGGCACTACTATGATCGCCTAAACACATAGAATCAACATGATCAATCATCAATCATATATCAATCAATTTAAGGGCTCACAAGGCCCACATACTATACCATACCATATATGAGTGAGGTCGGGTCATATAGCATCGATTCATACACTCCGGGTGAGGTCAGGTTATAATACCCCAAATTTACTAAGTTGATTAAGTGCCATTTAGTACTAAGATAATAGCTTAAAAGCTAACTTGTGACTAAAATGACGAAAATGCGAAAGTTGGGATTTCTTTAATTATGGGTTTCGGAAAGGAAATTTCTAAGGTTTAAAGGTCTCATGTGATAGATAGTGAATTGAATAAGGTATTATTAAAGTTTGGTTGAATTCCAAGGAAAATTGGAATGGGAATTGAAGTTTAAAAGGTAGTGACCAAAATGTAAATTTTGAAAATTTTATGCCTAAAGTATAAACTTTGGAAAAGTTTGGGGGACTAAAGTTGTAATTTTCCAAAAGTTAAGGGTTTTTATTTCATAAATAAACATATCACCTAAGGGTGTGAATCGAATGCGAAATTATTGGTTCGATCTGATACTTCGATTATTGGGAAAATCGCAGTTAAAGTTTAAGTGAAATTCGTATACCCGGATCGAATTGGAAAATTTTGAAATTTTGTCATATGATAGAGAAAGGTTATAAAAGTCATTTCCAAGTGTTGGAAATATTTTTAGTTTGATTCAAGATGAATCCTACAGTTTATTTTTGAGTAAAGGATTATTTTTCGGTATATTGGATCAAATAGAAATTTTGGAGACTGATCCAAAAGCTATGGAAAAGTCATAAAATGTTATTTTATAAATATTTTATTATGGTTGGTTGAATTCTAACTAGATTTAGTTAGATTGTAATGGAGTGTCAATTTGGAAACAAACTAGTAAATAAAGACTAGTTGGAGGGCAAATTGGTCATTTGGCCCCAATTTCAATTTTGAAATATTTAAAAAATTATAAGGGCAATTTTGGAAAGAGAAAATGGAAGATTAAATATTGGCCCTTGATTGATGATAAAATCAATCTCATCCATTGGATTAAAAAAGGGCAAAATTGTAATTTCACTATTAAATGAATTTAATATTCATTTAATAGATATATGTGTAAAGTAATGGTAAAAATATGAACAATATGTTCATCTTTTCCAGCAACAAACGTGAGGTCTAGGGAAAGAATGAGAAAAAAATTTCCAAGCTCGATTCAAGCCTCAAAACTCGGTTTTTAGGTAATTTCTTCAACTACAAAGTTGTTATACTCTTCAAGCTCTATCTTTTGATATCAATAATTCATGGCATCCATGCTTGATTGATGAGAATTTACATGAGAAAGAAACTTGGGTTTATGGGTCAAATTGGGGCTTTTGAGATTTTATGATTCCGTGATTGAATTTAAGTTGAAATCAAGCTAGTATGATGTTAAAATTATGATATTGAGTTGGGATTTAAGTTCTACATGTTTTATTTTTATGAATATGATTAGGGTTTATGGATTCAAGTTTAATTTAGGGTTTGTGATGTTGAAATAATGATCTAGTAAGCTTGAATTGTTGTTTGGAAGCAAAACCCTAAGTTAAATTGTGTAGGGACCATTTTAGCAACTTAAAAGGTTGAAGGACCAAGTCTGAATTTTTATAATTTGGAGTGTATTTTTGTTATTAATGATGTTAGAGATAAAAAAATGAAGTTAGAATGCCAAATTGATGTTGAATTGAATTAGTGACCATTTTGACAATTTGTCAAAGTTAAGTGACCAAATAAAAATTGAAGTTTTGTATGGGGGTTAAATCTGATTTTTAGTTGTAATGATGGAATTAAGGTAGTAATGTTGAATTGAGGACTAAATTGAAAGTTAAGAAGCATGAATCCTTATCTTTGCATTTTAGTACCTATTTCGGTAAATAAGGAAAATTAGGAAGAATTATTGTGAATAATTATTTGGTGAAGAATGTGATGAGTTGGTGGTTTAAAGATAGTGATTGGACTAAATTGAAAAGTAGAGAAATAAGGAGAAGTTAGTATAAAAGTTGAAGTTGTTTATGGAATATGAGTAGGAAAACTGGTTTATGGCAGTAACTTTGAAAATTCACCATAAATTCTACAAAAATGGTTAGAAGATGAATTTTATACCGATATAAGTATTTGTTCATCTAGTTTCGTTTCCAACAAACGGAAACTGATTTCGAGTACTGAGTAAAAAGATATGAATTTTTAAGTGGTGAAAGGTCAGAAAACAATATAGCAGGCTGTTCCGAAATTCAATATTGGAAATTGACTTTGAAAATTCTCCATAAATCGTACAAGTTGAATTTGGGCTATTAATTTATATGGTTGAAAAGCTTATCGAATCTAGTTTCTTTCAGAACAAACGGAGTCAAATTCCGAGTTATAGATTATTTTGTAGAAATATTTCTTCGAAGGTACTGCAAACTACCAAAAAATGAGAACTGATACACTTTGTATCTAAGGTTGATTAGTAAGCTTGAAAGGGGTTAATGGAAGTTCAAAGTGGTTACTAAGGACCATAATTAATTTTTGAACAATACAAGGAAGAAAGGAAAACGTTTGGAGATTTTCTATTCAAATGATTATTTTGGACAATATGTCTAAGTTATTGTTAGATTGGGATCTAACAAATATTTTACTTAATTGAATTATGAAGTTAAGTTCGAATCAAGGGAGGTTCAAGGTACAATGAAGGAAAGGATCGAAGAGGACTTAGTGAGGCATACTAATACATGGCCCATGTGAGTGCAATGCATACATAACTTTATACATGGATGTTTCATACATCACCAATAAGACTTGCGATGAGTCTACCTGGTTTATATATTGTCGTAATAATTATGTCATTGATCATACATTTGAAATACTTTAAATATGTCAAATGTTGAAAATAAATGCACTGATCACTAGTTATTGATGATGATTTACTATTAATGTTATTCGGTTATTAATTGCTTCATGTTAATATAAATTGATTAACATTGCCATAGATGAAATATTTGATGATATAAAGCCCAAGTATGATATAGAGGTTCAAAGGTATAGTTGGCTAGTCATGGAGTCATAAACAACTGTATAAAGATTCTAAGCACTTTAGGTAAAGTGCAAATTTTATAAATACTCATTGAGGAGTATACTCATGCATGGTTTGAGTATACATACTTATTACGGGTGCTAAGCACTTCAGAGTAATTTCATAAAAACTCAATGAGGGATATATTGTATACTCTGGTAAGTATACGGAAGCACTTCGGTGCTAAGCACTCCCGGTAGAGTGCAAATAATATACATACTCAAGAAAGTTTGGGTATGGGGAGATGACTCGTGTACATAGAATCTCTTAATTCGATACCTTGGGCTAAATAAATTGAAAAGAATCGAAAAGAAACAGGAAGATAAGCTTGAAAGCTTGCAAATCGAAATGCAAAAAGGTATGGGAAAGCATTGAAAGCTTACGGATAGAAATGGCAACGGTATTGGTAAGATCTAATCTTATCACTTTGATATACATATTTATTTATGTTAACGAGCATATAATGGTAAGGTGATCATATGCTTTGTTAATCATTAATATTGATATTATGACAATTGCACTTGAATTCAAATTATTGCCTCACTAAGTAAATACTTAGCGTGTAACTGTTTTACACGTAGGAAAGAAGAAATGGTTGGAGTAAGGAGCATATACGGACATCATCAATTAATAACAGGTACATCAGTATCAGTAAGATATCTTTTGATACTGTTTGATATTTACTAGTTGGCATGTATATTAAAAGGATATGTCTGCTTTGATAGAATATGTATTAAGACAAATTAAATTAATAAGTTGTTGCCTGAAAATAAACTCAATTTGAAGATAAAAATATTATTTTTAAATTTCACGCGAATAACTAGATTTGTAAGTAAAAACGAAATACATTGTAATATTTTTAAAGAAACAAAATTTTATCGAATTACAAATGTAGAGGGTTTTACGAATTTCTTGTGATACCTTTGACTCGTATTCAGTGATGGATACAGGAAGTGGGTGTTACATTTATTGGTATCGGAGCTACAGGTTTAGCCGATTCTCGTCCTAAATGGAAAGGTTTTATGTCAAAAAGAGTATACATGCCACTAGGATATCAATATTACTGATCCGATGTTTTTATGATCCGATTGATGTCGCTCCTTACTAATGTAAATTGGGAGGAATTATAAGAAATATTTGAGCCAAGAAAGCGTGATGAACTAGTAAATTGGAAGCTTTGGAAGGAATCAAGAGTAGTAACAATAAGGTTAATGATAACCCTTCGGATAAATCAGAACAAGAAAGGGGCACTGGTACAACAAGGAGTGCATGTGCAGGATTAAGGAACTGAAAAGTTCATAAAACACCTAAATTGAAAGGAAAAGCATATTAAGGTCCAGCGATTGTTGATTTATAACTGAATAATCTAAGGATTACACTGGACGGATTCCACTGTTTGGATACCGAGAAATTGGATAGAGTTGTTTTGTTGCTCCGATATTTAAGCTAGATTAGAAAACTATCTGAATTTGCTTCATAGCCAGGATTGCACATATCAGTCCGAGTTTATAACATCGGGACTGATAAAGATTGGGATGATTCGAAAATCATAGAAGGTACATCTCATCCTTTTAGATAAACTTGTATTGATGTTGATGGGTCCTAGCTTTACACATTCTTATATAAGTACGAAGTTGAGTGGTGAACGAGATATCCTTTTAGAACCCATTTCAAGTAATATAGCGGTCATGAATTTGTTGGGTTGTAATGAAAGGGCGAGCTGAACCTATGGAATTGCTCGATAAAAACATAAGAAATAGAGTTCCCGATAAATTTAATGGAATTATCTTTTGAGGGGTCTAAGATGATTGTTGGCATGAATTGGTTACCTTCCTATCAGGCCATGATGAATTGTCGCATAAAGCGATTAGTATTGAAAAACACGGAAGGCACAAAAATAGTAGTAGTTGATAAAAAGGTAAATCCCTTTTCTAATGTAATTTCAGTTTTTTTATTAAGGAAATTGTTGTTATAAGGTTGTTAAGTTTTCTTAGCAAATGTAGTGGATACTCGGATTGTTGAAGTTAATTTGGAAAATAACTCGACTGTCCAAAAATATCTGGATGTATTCCCAGATGGGTTACTCGGAATTACCTATAGATTGAGAGGTGAAATTCAAAATAAAGATGTTACCAGACATTGCACCTAAATTAATGTCCTCGTATAAAATGGCTTCGACCGAACTTCGGGATTTAAAGGTACAATTGCAAGGAATGTTAGGTTGACGTTTTATAAAGCCAAGTGTGCCACCTTGGGGGTGCACCAGTATATTTGTGAAAAAGAAAGATTAATCTATGTGATTAAGTATAGATTTCCGTCAGTTAAATAAGGTGACGGTAAAGAATAAATATCTTCTTCCAGAGATTAATGATCTTTTGATCAGTAAAATAAATAAATAAACAATATATATATTTCCAAAATAGACCTTCGATCGGAATATTATCAGTTAAAGATCAAGGAAGAAGAAATTCTAAAGACACCTTTTCGGACTCGGTATGAATACTATGAGTTCGTGATGATGCCTTCGGCATTTATAAGCCTAATGAACCAAGTATTCTAATTTATCTTGGACCAATTTTTGGTAAAGTTCATTGAGTATATTTTGGTTTATTCGAAGGAAAAAGGAAGAACAAGATGCCCATTTTTGCATTGTTCTTCAGACCTTTCGAGAAAAGAAGCTATATGCTAATTTGTTAAGGTGTGAATTTGGTTGTCAAAAGCTATTTTATTAGTTATGTGGATTTGGCAGTGGGAATAAGAGTAGACCCCAAGAAAGTACAAATTATAGTTGAATGGAAACCTCTGAAGAATGTTTTAGAGGCTCGAAATTTCTTGATGATTGCCTCCTCATTGACCAAGCTATTGAGGAAAAAAATGCCATTCAGTTGAACAGATCAATGCTAAGAAATCTTTGAGACATTAAATGAGATCTTAATAGAAGCCCTGGTACCAATACAACCAGATCGGGTAAAGATTATATGGTGTATAGCGATGTTACTCATAACGGTTTGGGATACGTACTTAGGCAAGAAGGAAAAGTAATGGTTTATGCTTGAGGCAGCTTAAGATATATGAGAGGAATTATCTTACTTAGAATTTGGAGCTAGCAATGGTTGTATTTGCTTTAAAAGATATAGCATCATTATTTACACAGTGAACGATGCTATATTTATATAGGTTATAAAAGTTTAAAGTATATGCTTACTAAAGAAGAGTTGAACTTGACGTAAAGAAGTTGGATTGAGATTTTTAATAATTATGATATGGTTATTGACTATCATCCAGAAAAAAAGCTAATGTGATAGCTGACGCTCTTAGTCGAAAGACAATTGTTGCCTTAAGAGCAATGAATGCAAGATTGGCATTAAAAGAAGATGGTGTTTTAATTGTCAAGTTAAGAATAAAATTTACCATATTGGATTAAATAAGGTATCTTTAAAGAAAGGATGAGAAATGTTGTCAAGGTTCAAATAAGTGGAAAAGAGTGAAACTGAAAACTTGGAAGTTAGGTTTGATAGATATTTGTATTATCAGGGAAGAATTTCTATCTCAATGATGGAAACTATATGTTGACCCTGAAAGAAAAGGGTATTTAATATGAAGTTAAGGATAAAGTATTCCTTAAAAGTTTCACCTTGGAAGAATGTGTTATGGTTTAGACAAAAAGAAAGTTGAGTTCAAAATTCATTGGGCTGTAAGAAATTGTGAAAGGAGTTAGTCTGATAGTTAAGCTTAATAATTAGCTTTATCTTTGGAAATGAACAAGATTCATAATGTATCGATGCTCTGGAAATATTGATTAGACCTCTCACTTGTTGTTACTCCGGAGAAAATAGAGATTCAACCGGATTTAAGCTATGAAAAAAAATTGGTAAAGATCCTAGCACATGGAGTCAAAGAACTAAGAAAACAAAAAAATTTCGGTTGTCAAAGTTTGTTGAAAAAAATCACAAGGTTAAAGAAAAGATTTGAGATAAATAAGAAGAAAATATAAGAAAATAGTTTTCACACCTTTTGAATCAGGTGCGTGTTGAAAATTCGAGGACGAATTTTCTTAATGGGGATAGAATTGTAACACCCCAAAATTTACTAAGTTGATTAAGTGTCATTTAGTACTAAGATAATAGCTTAAAAGCTAACTTAGTGACTAAAATGACGAAAATGCGAAAGTTGGGATTTCTTTAATTATGGATTTTGGAAAGGAAATTTCTAAAGTTTAAAGGTCTCATGTGATAGATAGTGAATTGAATAAGGTATTATTAAAGTTTGGTTAAATTCCAAGGAAAATTGGAATGGGAATTGAAGTTTAAAAAAGTTGTGACCAAAATGTAAATTTTGAAAATTTTATGTCTGAAGTATAAACTTTAGAAAAGTTTGGGGACTGAAGTTATAATTTTCCAAAAGTTAAGGGTTTTTATTTCATAAATAAACAGATCACCTAAGGGTGTGAATCGAATGCGGAATTATTGGTTCGATCTGATACTTCGATTATTGGGAAAATCGGAGTTAAAGTTTAAGTGGAATTCGTATACCCGGATCGAACTGGAAAATTTTGAAATTTTGCCATATGATAGAGAAAGGTTATAAAAGTCATTTCCAAGTGTTGGAAATATTTTTAGTTTGATTCAAGATGAATCCTACAGTTTATTTTTTAGTAAAGGATTATTTATCGGTATATTTGAATGGAAATTTTGGATACTGGTCCAAAAGCTATGGAAAAGTCATAAAATGTTATTTTATGAATATTTTATTATGGTTGGTTGAATTCTGGCAATTTGGAAACAAACTAGTAAATAAAGACTAGTTGGAGGGCAAATTGGTCAGTTGGCCCCAATGGCAATTTTAAAATATTTAAAAAGTTATAAGGGCAATTTTGGAAAGAGAAAATGGAAGATTAAATCTTGGCCCTTGATTGATGATAAAATCAATCTCAACCATTGGATAAAAAGGGCAAAATTGTAATTTCACTATTAAATGAATTTAATATTCATTTAATAGATATATGTGTAAAGTAATGGTAAAAAGATCACAAACGTGAGGTCTAGGGAATGAAAGAGAAAAAAATTTCCAAGCTCGATTCAAGGCCCGAAACTCGGTTTTCAGGTAATCTCTTCAACTACAAAGTTATACTCTTAAAGCTCTATCTTTTGATATTAATAATTCATGGAATCCATGTTTGATTGATGAGAATTTATATGAGAAAGAAATTAGGGTTTATGGATCAAATTGGGGCTTTTGAGATTTTATGATTCCATGATTGAATTTAAGTTGAAATCAAGCTAGTATGATGTTAAAATCATGATATTGAGTTGGGATTTAAGTTTTACATGTTTTGATTTTTATGAAGATGATTAGGGTTTATGGATTCAAGTTTAATTTAGGGTTTGTGATGTTGAAATAATGATCTAGTAAGCTTGAATTGTTGTTTGGAAGCAAAACCCTAAGTTAAATTGTGTAGGGACCATTTCGGCAACTTGAAAAGTTGAAGGACCAAATCTGAATTTTTATAATTTGGAGTGTATTTGTGTTATTAATGATGTTAGAGATAAGAAAATGAAGTTAGAATGCCAAATTGATGTTGAATTGAATTAGTGACCATTTTGACAATTTGTCAAAGTTAAGTGACCAAATCGAAATTGAAGTTTTGTATGGGGGTTAAATCTGATTTTTAGTTGTAATGATGGAATTAAGGTAGTAATGTTGAATTGAGGACTAAATTGCAAAGTTAAGAAGCATGAATCCTTATCTTTGCATTTTATTACCTATTTCGGTAAATAAGGAAAATTAGGGAGAATTATTGTGAATAATTATTTGGTGAAGAATGTGATGAGTTGGTGGTTTAAAGCTAGTGATTGGACTAAATTGAAAAGTAGAGAAATAAGGAGAAGTTAGTATAAAAGTTGAAGTTGTTTATGGAAGCTGTGTAGGAAAACTGGTTTATGGCAGTAACTTTGAAAATTCACCAAAAATTCTACAAAAATGGTTAGAAGGTGAATTTTATACCGATGTAAGTATTTGTTCATCTAGTTTCGTGTCCAACAAACAGAAACTGATTTTGAGTTCCGAGTAAAAAGATATGAATTTTTAAGTGGTGAAAGGTCAGAAAACAGTATAGCAGACTGTTCCGAAATTCAATATTGGAAATTGACTTTGAAAATTCTCCATAAATCGTACAAGTTGAATTTGGGATATTAATGTATATGGTTGAAAAGCTTATCGAATCTAGTTTCTTTCAAAACAAACGGAGTCGAATTCCGAGTTATAGATTATTTATAGAATTATTTCTTCGAAGGTACTGCAAACTGCCAGAAAATGAGACTTGATACACTTTGTATCTAAGGTTGATTAGTAAGCTTGAAAAGGGTTAATGGAAGTTCAAAGTGGTTACTAAGGACCATAATGAATTTTTGAACAATACAAGGAAGAAAGGAAATCGTTTGGAGATTTTGTATTCGAATGATTATTTTGGACAATATGTCTTAGATATTGTTAGATTGGGATCTAACAAATATTTTACTTATTTGAATTATGAAGTTAAGTTCGAATCAAGGGAGGTTCAAGGTACAATGAAGGAAATGATCAAAGAGGACTTAGTGAGGCATACTAATATATGGCTCAGGTAAGTGCAATGCATACATAACATTATACATGGATGTTTCATACATCACCGGTAAGACTTGCGATGAGTCTACCTGGTTTATATATTGTCATGATAATTATGTCATTGATCATACATTTGACATACTTTAAATATGTCAAAGGTTGAAAATAAATACATTGATCACTAGTTATTGATGATGATTTACTATTAATGTTATTCGGTTATGAACTACTTCATGTTAATATAAATTGATATACATTGCTATGGTTGAAATATTTGATGATATAAAGCCCAAGTATGATATAGAGGTTCAAAGGTATAGTTGGCTAGCCATAGAGTCATAAACAGCTGTATAAAGATTCTAAGCACTTCAGGTAAAGTGAAAATTTTATAAATACTCATTGAGAAGTATACTCATGCATGGTTTGAGTATACGGACTTATTACGGGTGCTAAGCACTTCGGAGTAATTTCATAAAAATTCAATGAGGGGTATATTGTATACTCCGGTAAGTATACAGAAGTACTTCGGTGCTAAGCACTCCTGGTAGAGTGTAAATAATATACATACTCAAGAAAGGTTGGGTATGGGGGGATGACTCGTGTACATAGAATCTCTTGATTCAATACCTTGGGCTAATTAAATTGAAAAGAATCGAAAAGAAACAGGATGATAAGCTTGAAAGCTTGCAAATAGAAATGGAAAAAGGTATGGGTAAGCATTGAAAGCTTACGGATGGAAATGGCAACGGTATTGGTAAGATCTAATCTTATCACTTTGATATATTTATTTATTTATGTTAATGAGCATATAATGGTAAGGTGATCATATGCATTGTTAATCATTAATATTGATATTATGACAATTGCACTTGAATTCTAATTATTGCCTCACTAAGTAAATACTTAGCGTGTAACTGTTTTACACATAGGAAAGAAGAAAAGGTTGGAGTAAGTAGCATATACGGACATCATCAATTAATAACAGGTACATCAGTATCAGTAAGATATCTTTTGATACTATTTGATATTTACTAGTTGGCATGTATATTAAAATGATATGTCTGCTTTGATAGAATTTGTATTTTATTTCGTATCTGGATGAATTTTAAATCAGGCAGTTTTATTAATTATATCAAGACAAATTAAATTAATAAGTTGCTGCCTGAAAATAAACTCGATTTGAAGATAAAAATATTTTTTTTAATTTCACATGAATAACTAGATTTGTAAGTAAAAACGAAATACATTGTAATATTTTGAAAGAAACAAAATTTTATTGAATTACACATGTAGGGGTTTTACGAATTTCTTGTGATACCTCTGACTCGTATTTAGTGATGGATACGGGAAAGGGGTGTTACACGGGTCATGCAACATCATAACATACATCCTAGGTGATGCTGAGTTACGCAGCATCGGATCATACACCCTGCTCAAAATCATCCCTCGAGCACATATGGATGAGGCATGGGCTACGTAGCATCGGTAACCTCCATCCCCTTACCTTACCATAGTGTTGCAACACATTTCTTGGGTATCCAGATCCCATCAATTCAAGCGCATACATGGCATGACTCAACATTTCCATAACAATACATCAATAACTTTAATCATTATATGGTTACTCACGTTTAAGACTCTTTTTATTCTTATTTATTCACATACGGGGTTGGACATCCGTTTTCTCAGTTTTACAACCTATTTCAAACCTCTAGAGACTCATTGGGACCTTTATCTCGAATTATGGAACCCCCGAACAAAACTTCAAATTTCTTGGGTAGATTACCCAGTGAGTACTAGTACTCTTATATAGGTACCGGTACTCCCCTCTAGGTATCGGTACTCCTCTACGAGTACCGATACTAAAATCAGGTTCAAAAGAAATAAATCCCCAAGTTGTACTAATACGTCTATCTCCATATCGGTACATAAATCACCTCATACTGATTCCCACCCGTACCGATTCCCTCACCTACCCGTATCGGTATGCGATAACCTTCTTCAGGCAACGTAACAGTGGGTAACGATACGCCCCAAGCATACCGATACACAAAAGCGCTACTGAAATTCCTAACAAGCAAGGGGTACCGATACTCGAGAACCCGTACCGGTACGCCCTTCATAGCTTGACTCCTTCTCTAGAGAGGGGTACCGGTACGCGAACCCAGATTTTTGAGTCTGGGTATCAAAAATTATATCTAACCCACTCAAATCAATATAGCTGACCCCATAACCAAGCCTACAAGTTATGGGGAATGTTTAAGGTCGGTTTCTATCCATTTTACAATTTATTAACAACTACTTTAGATTTTGCCATTAACATCCAACAAGATCATTCAAGCATATTTAAATTATCAAAAAGGCATACAAAGCAATCATCTTTATGATATACAGGAAACAAGGAATTGAAAGTGTACTAACCTTCCTACCATGCTAGAAAACGCCTTTTCAACCTTCAACTTAGACCTTCTTCTTCCCTAGGCCCTTGGAGTGTTCTCCAACCTCTTTAACTATAACAACTATTGTAAAACAAGTCACAAAATTGTTGTAAAACAATTAAGATGACCGTTAAGTGTGAAAAAGTACTATATTTCTACCCTTTTTACTCTTAATTATTGTTAGACTTAGGCTCATTTTAGTTGCATTATTAGGCATTCATGCATAACTTCACTGTTTCTTTTGTCGTTAAGCTTGATTACCCAATTTGGTTGATTTTGTGGAAAAAAAATACTACTTTGGTGTGCTTTTATGTGCAGGAACTAATTGCCCAAGCAATCGGGAAATTGCCGAGGCAATGGAGGATAAGATGAAGTGGCAGCCGATTTGATGACTGGATAAATCCAACATGTTCAAGATAAATGGCGTGAAGCAAATGAGTTGGAATTCCATGCAGAGATCAAAAGGAGATTAAATTCTAAGAGTTTTAGGAGAAGTTTTTAAAGGAATAAAAATATAATAATAAAAGAGATTTATTTCTTTTATGTTATTTAATTCCAACTTTACTTCCTCCTCAAAGAAGGACTTCAACCTAGTTATCTCCTATATAAAGATCAAGCCACCAACTTGGAGAGGGGTCGAATTTTAGAGAGAAAACGCAAGGAGGCTGCTCGACATCAAATTTTTCTTTCTTCTTGTTCGATTAGTTTCATGCTAGGGAACTTTTATCTTGTTTTTATTTTGCACCCAGCCATGAACTAATTTTAATTGGCTTGGGTTATTGTGTTTTTGTGGTTTTGAGAATGATTGAATTTGTTTACGTTTTGAGTTTGCAATTTCAATTCAAAGTTTGTTCATTCTTGGTTCTTAATTTTGATTGCGAGTGAATTGGGAGAGGATCTCGTGAATTCATCCATTTATCTAATATCGAGAGAGTTAGATTCAAGAAAAGAATGAGCATGGTTTTCATACAATCAATCGATGGTGAAGACTAATCTGACTTAGGGATAAGTTAGGGATAACGATAATCCATTGAAGAACGCTTCGCCAAACTTTGAAGGTTGTCGCCCAATTGTCAAGGCAACCGTTCCAATCTCAATTTCCCAAGCAATCGCAGAATTGCCCAGGCAATCCGACTGGATCTAATTAACGAAACAATTGAGCCATTCTAGCACTCAATTACCAAGACAATTCATTCAACTATCACCCCACAACTCACGATAACTCGGCCTACTCTCTCTTATTTGACTACATCTCTCTTTACTTTAAATGCTCTTTTACTTTACTTATCAAAATCAACTCGTATTATCAATTGTGCTTTTATTTTTACAGTGCAAGAAGTTAGATTCTTGAAGTAGCACCAATCCATGTGGAGACGATATCTAATCTATACTATAACTTGCGACGTGTACACTTGCACCAATTGCGAAGCACTCTAAACACGCGTCGTTGCCGAGGATTGCCAATAGCAATATTGTTTTAATTCCTTGCACTTTTACTTTTATTTTTATTTTTAATCGGTTTCAAAGGACTTACAATTTTGGTTTTGCATCTGTGTATGACCAGGGCGAGACCAACATCACCAGAATACCCGTTCGAACACGAGATAGAACGAGTTCTTCATAAGAGAAGACGTGAGCAAAGAGCAGCAATGACAGATCCTATTGTCCCAGACGGTAATCAAAATAATGTGGCAATAGAAGGAGTTTTAGTTGAACAACAACCATTTCGTGTCCGAAATAGAGCCATTTGAGATTACCTAGAGGAGGATCTCAACGGTCTCAATCCAGGAGTGGTCACACCTGAAATAGAAGCCGCTCACTTTGAATTAAAATCTGTGATGTTCAACATGATCAACACAATTGGTCAATTTGGCGGTTTGGCAACTGAAGATGCCCGACAACACCTCAAATCATTCCTGGATATTTGCAATTCATTCAAACTACAAGGAGTCCATGAGGATATCCTAAGGCTGAAATTATTCCCTTATTCACTGAAGGATAGGGCGAAATCGTGGTTGAATAGTATTTTATCTGGATCTAAGGATCTTGGATTGATTTATGTCATTATTTCCTTGCTAGAATTAGTTCTACAAATATGACTAATAAATTGCGTAACGACATTACTTCTTTTTGGCAGGCAGATGATGAATCCATGTACGAGGCTTGGGAGCAATACAAGGAGCTTTTACATAAATGTCACATGTACGGATTCCCAGTATGGACACAGGTGATGATGTTCCACAACTCGGTAAACACGCCAATAAGGATGATGCTAGATGCCTCAGCAAATTGCATACTCCTCGACAAGACACCTGAGGAAGCTGTAGAGATTCTGAATTGGCTTGCCAAGAACGATTATTAGTTCCAAACTACTGGAAAATAAGGAATCAGACGACATGCCACGATCAATGAGCTTGATTCATCAAATTCAATTTCTGCGCAATTGGTTAATTTAACCAATCTGGTTAAAAATATGCAGTGACCAAGCAACACACAGAAGATCAAGGTAGTAAATTCCTTTTGTGATTTATGTAACAGTAACCGTGATTCTTCTGAATGTCCACAGAACCCAGAGTCTAGCTTTTATGTTGGAAACTATAACCGGAACAACAATTTGACAACCAACACCTACAATCCAGCCTGGAGGAAGCATCCTAACTTTTCATGGAGCAATTCGAGCAATGCCCTCAATCAGAACGTACAAGCACCGAGATTCTAGTAGAACATACCTCGGCAACAGATGCCGCAGCAACAATCAACACTATCTAGTTCGTTGGAAAATTCTCTCAATACTTTTATGTTAAAAACTGGATCTTATATGGTTGAGAATAGTAGTTTCATGAAAAAGACTGGGATGAGATTGCAGAATCAGGAGGCAACCCTAAAATCATTAGAGACTCAATTTGGGCAATTCACCCAAAACCTGAATACAAGACCACATGGAGGTTTACCCAGCGATATTGAGGTCACGAAGGGGATAGGCCATGAGCAGTGTAAAGAAATTACCACTCGGATGGGACGAAAGCTTAATGATGCACCTGTTCAGCCTATAGATCACCCAAAAGAACGGTCTTCCGCTCAAAAAGATGTAATTGGCAAGGACACCTCATCAAAAATTGTTGAGTCAAAAATTGCCCAGGAAATTCCAGATGCCTCGACAATTTCAGATGCCCAGGCAATTTGCGATGAAAATCCCAAATCAAAAAAAGAAGGAAGAGGAGATCTGAATTCCACCACCATTCCCGAAAAGGCTAAAACGGCAAAAACAAGACTACCAGTTCAAGAGGTTCCTTAATATCTTGAAGCAAGTCCACATCAATCTGTCATTGATTGAAGCAATAGAGAAAATGCCGAACTATGCTAAGTTCCTTAAAGATATTGTCTCTAAGCGAACAAGACTATGTGAGTTTGAAATAGTAGTCGTGACGGAAGGATGTATGGCAATGTTGCACAACCGAATGCCATCTAAGCTAAAAGATCCCGACAGTTTCACAATACCTTGTGCAATCAGAAATCACTATGTTGGGAAGTCATTATGTGATCTTGGAGCAAGCATAAACCTTATGTCGAAATCAGTCTTCCAACGATTGGGCATAGGGAAGGCGAGACCTACAACAGTTATGTTACAGCTTGCGGACAGATCTTACGTCCATCCAGAGGGAAAAATCAAAGATATACTGGTAAGAGTTGATAAATTTATTTTTCTCACTAACTTTATTATTTTTTAGTGTGAAGCAGATGAGTTCGCTCCTATTATCCTTGGAAGGTCGTTTCTAGCAACATGAATGACCTTAATTAATGTTGAAAAGGGAGAACTCACTATGAGGGTGAACGACCAGCAAGTCAAGTTGAATGTTTTCCAAACTCTCAAGCATGCTGATGATCCAAAAGAGTGACAAGTCGTCCAAGCTACCACCAAATTCAATTTTGGAATAGAGGAAGATTGTCTCGGCAATTATATTACCGAACTTGAAGAAATCAAAGATCAAGACGACAACGAGCAAGATGAAGCCAATTGGATAGTAAGTCATCCAGGTACATACTTTGAATCATTAGATTATACTCAGGTAAAGTCGAAAAACCCTCTATTGAGCAACCACCTATTCTTGAATTGAAAGCTTTGTCGGGACAATTGAAATATGCTTATTTGGTAACCGATAACATATTGCCTGTAATTATTTCTTCTAAGTTGCAGCCTAAACAGGAACAAAGATTGATCGACATGTTAAAGCTGCACAAGAAGGCAATCGGATGGACAATTGCCGACTTGAAGGAAATTAGCCCGGTGGTATGTATGCACAATATCCTTTTGGAGGATGATCATAAACCGGCAATTGAGGCACAAAGGAGACTTAACCCTGCTATGAAATAAGTCATGATGAAGGAAATCATTAAGTGGCTTGATGTCAGTATCATATATCCTATCTCTGATAGTACATGGGTAAGTCCGATACAATGTGTACCAAAAAAGGGAGGTATAACAGTGGTAAGTAACGAAAGCAACGAACTCATTCCAACTAGAACTGCGACCGGTTGGAGGGTTTGTATGGATTATCGAAAGTTGAATAAAGCTACTAGAAAAGATCACTTCCCTTTACCTTTTACTGACCAAATGCTTGACCGTCTTGCAGGCAAATCCTTTTATTGTTTTCTTGATGGTTACTCAGGTTATAACCAAATTGCCATAGCACCGGATGATCAGGAAAAGACCATTTTTACATGCCTATATGGTACTTATGCATTTCGAAGAATGCCATTTGGTTTATGCAATGCCCAACAACCTTTCAAAGATGCATGATGGCAATTTTTTTTGACATGGTGGAAGACTTCCTCGAAATATTCATGGATGATTTTTTGGTATTTGGGGATAGCTTCGACAATTGCCTTAGTAATTTGGAGAAGGTAATGTCACGATCTGAAGAATCCGACCTAATGTTAAATTGGGAGAAATACCATTTTATGGTGGACGAAGGTATTGTGCTCAGCCATAAAATCTCGTCCAAATGAATCGAAGTGGATAGAGCCAAAGTGGACGTGATTGAAAGATTGCCACCACCAACTTCAGTCAAAGGAATCCGAAGTTTCCTCGGATATGCAGGTTTTTACATAATGTTTATTCATATTTTTTCAAAAATTTCTAAAACCTTGTATAATTTGCTTGAACAGGATAAAGCTTTCAAATTTGATGAATCTTGTGCCACGGCATTTGAAGCCCTGAAAAAGTAACTTGCTTCAGCACCTATTGTGGTACCACCCGATTGGACCTCACCTTTTGAACTTATGTGTGACGCAAATGATTACGTGGTAGGGGTTGTTTTAGGGCAGCGCAAAGGTAAGATTTTTCATGCAATTTACTACGCTAGTAAAACTCTAAATGACGCACAATCAAATTACACCACCACAGAGAAAGAATTACTAGCGGTAGTCTTTGCATTCGATAAGTTCCGTTCCTACTTGATTGGTACTAAGGTAATTGTTCATACTGATCATTCGGCAATTAAGTATCTATTTGCTAAGAAAGATGTCAAACCTCGCTTAATTCGTTGGATCTTAATTTTATAAGAGTTTGACGTTAAAATTAAGGACAAGAAAGGAACAGAGAACCAGGTTACCGATCACTTATCAAGGTTGGAAAAAGACAATGACGATTCAGACTCCTTGGAGATCCATGACACATTCCCGGATGATCAATTACTAGTTGCTTCGGCAACTCCCTGGTATGCTGATTTAGTTGATTTTTTAGTCAGTGGTATTTTGCCTTATAATCTTACTCACCAAGAAAAGAAGCAGTTCCGACATGATGCTAAGCATTATTATTGGGACGAGCCTCTTTTGTTTAAACAATGTGTAGGTCAGGTTATAAGATGATGTGTTCCTGAAGAGGAGCAGCAAAATGTGCTCATGCAATGCTACTCTTCACCCTATGGAGGTCATTTTGGAGGAACACGAACCGCGGCCAAAGTCTTGCAATCCAGACTATATTGGCCCATGCTTTACAAAGATGCCCTAGAATTTTACAAGCAATGTGATCGATATCAACGAACGGGCAATATTTCTAGGCGACATGAGATGCCACTGCAGAATATCCTTGAAGTTGATTTATTTGACGTGTGGGGTATTGATTTCATGGGACCCTTCCCATCCTCATTCAGAAATCTCTATATCTTATTTGCCATCGATTATGTATCTAAATGGGTTGAGGCAACTGCAGTTCCCAGAAACGACTCCAAAACCGTTCAGAAGTTTTTGCAGAAAAACATATTCACACAGTTTGGAATGCCAAGGGCAATTATTAGTGATGAAGGCAAGCATTTTGACAAAAAAAACTCATTTCCAAGATGTTGCAACGTTTTGGAGTGACGCACAAAATTGCCACGGTATATCACCCACAGACGAACGGACAAGCAAAAATTTCCAATCAGGAATTGAAGAGTATCCTTGAGAAGGTTGTCAATCCCTCTTGAAAGGATTAGTCTCTTCGAATTGATGATGCACTTTGGGCCTATCGCACAGCATTCAGAACACCATTAGGCATGTCCCCATTTAGACTTGCCTACGGCAAGACTTGCCATCTACCGGTGGAAATCGAGCACAAGGCATACTGGGCAATCAAAACTGTGAACATGGATTGGGAGAATGCCGGACAAAAACACCTATTGGACCTTAATGAAATAGAGGAGTTTTGTGCCTTAGCTTATGACAATGCAAGAATCTACAAGGAGAAAACTAAGCGTTGGCATGATAAGAAACTATTGTCGCGGCAATTTTTGCCATGGCAATTGTATTACTCTTTAATTCTCGGTTAAAGCTCTTTCCGAGAAAACTAAGATCGAGATGGTCCAGACCGTTCGAAGTAGTCAAACCTTTCTCCCATGGTGTTGTAATAATCAAGTCCACCATTGACGGACATGAATTCGAAGTTAACGGACAAAGATTAAGGTACTATGCTGGCACCCATGTTGAGCGCGACAAAGAAACGGTTACTTTAGGAGATGCATAACCATGCTCTTCTCTAGAATTTGTATTTTTTTAGTTTTAGTTTATTTTTCAGTTTTTATTTTAATTTTGGACAGTTTATTTATTTATTATTATTATTATTTTTGATTTTAGGATAGGATTTTCTTAATTTTAGTTTAATTTCTATTCTTATTTTTCTTTAGGATATTTATCTTTATAGCTTTATCTTTATCTATATTTAATTATTTTTACTTTCATTCTTTAATTAATACTTATCGTTTTATTTGTGTTTGAATTTTAGGAAAAGAGTTCAAGACCAAGAGGAGTTTGATTGAAGATTGAGTTGGACACAATATGGGCCAAACTTAAATCCATGTTCCACTTAAAGTTTGCCCTAATTTTTCCCATAAAACAACACCCTAGCCGCATAACCCCTTCATCTTCTCCCAAATAATCTTGCCGCATAACCTCTTCCTCTCTACTTCTCTACTTTCTTTTCTAAATTCTTGAACTCCCACAAGTTCTCTTTGTTTTCTTTAGTTTTTGTTTCCAACCACAAACACAAAGATCATCCATGGCCAAGAACATCAAAACCATTCCTCACCCAAGTTCATCCAAGGAACCACCATTTCGTCGATTTGCAACACCAACAATTGAGGAAAGATATCATGCCAAGTTTGCAAACCGCAAAGTATGGGATGAGCAAGGTTTTGAATACAACATCTCCAACAAGAACCTCGGCCTTGATCCATTCATCTTCCAAGTCATCGAGCACCACAAGTGGCAAATTATTTGCCATCAACCAGAGGCCACCAATGTATCATGGGTAAGAGAATTTTACGCTCATTCTCCTAATCCAAACAATCCCTATGTCTATGTTTGTGGCAGGGAAATCCCCATTGATGCCAGCACCATCAACACTTTCTACGGAATATACATTACGAAGGACGAACATAAAGCTTTCATGGACAACATCTCGTCCGAAGAAGTTGAAAATGTGTTCAAATACCTTACAATTGAAGGTGCCGAATGGAACCAAAGAGACTAAAAAGGGACGGTAAATCGTCTTATGTTAAAACCTGAGGCTAAACTGTGGAATAAGTTTGTTAAAACTTGTTTAATGCCTACCACACACAATACCACAGTTTCATATTCTCATCTTTTGTTGATTCATTCTATTTTAAACAAAAGAATTATTAACATTGGACAAATTATATGTGATGAGATATTTACTTGTAGTCAAAAGGATGTAGGTTCGCTTTTTTCTGAGCTTAATCTCTCAACTATGCGAGAAGAGAAGGTGCCAAGTGATCTAACGGATAAGAAATTGCCCTCCAAAACCGGGTGGAACCGAGCTCAATACTTGAGGATTATGGGTGACGGAACGACGAAAGAACAAGAAGTGACAAAGAAAACCTCAACACCGAAAAATTACTCGGGCAACCAAAATTGCCTCGGCAATCCCTGACGCCTCGGCAATTCCAGATGCCTAAGCAAGTGCATCCGCGGTGACAGGCCTAGATCGAATAGTAGAGATGCTACGTCCAATATCCCACCGATTAGAACGAATAGAGGCTCAACAACAACAATTCATGCGGTATATGAGGGACCATAATGTAGCCATCACACGAGTGATCCTTGAGAAGCACCCCGAAAACACCGTGTTTTTCCCGGTGTTCTCTGCCAACCTATTTACCCCGGCAACTGAGGATGCCACGTCAACTAGTACACACAATAAATAGTCGAACAACAACATACCTGAACCAATGAAGTCGCCACCGTTCGAGCCATCATAATTGAAGCGCAAAGCTTCTATCATCGAAGAGATCGAAAAAGAAGATGAACATGGCAATAAGGTTTCGAAAGTGAAAGCTCAATCCGCCACACGCACTCAACCACCGCGAACTGGAAAAATAATCAAGCAAACGGCCCGAAAGAAACTCATCATTCAAGGTGATGACCTTTCTGACTAACCCATTTGCATTTTAGTTCATTTTTACTTTTCTTTAATTGCATGCATTGGGGACAATGCTTCTCTTGAGTTTGAGGGGTAGTTGTTTCTAATTAGTTTCATGTTTAGTTGCATTCATCTTTAGTAATCGCATATAGGTTGCATATATTACTTGCCATACCTTTGATTGGATTTAATTGCTTAAGACTTATTGAATATCCAATGATGAATTTTCGCCACTGCACTTAATTGAAAGAACCTTTAATTTTAGGATTGCATGGAAAGAACTTAGAATTTTACTATGATGTTGAATACTATTGACACGATTATGGCTTGTTGATTGAAAGAAACTTAGTGAACTTAGGTTGCTTAAAATATTGGGTAAATAAAAGAAAAAAAATTCTTGCTAGAGGTGCCCGAAACTGGCTCTAGTTAAGAATCGCTAGAGGTGCCCAAAAATGGCTTTAGTTGATTAACATTAAAATAAGAAATTTCTTGTTTTGCTAGAGGTGCCCAAAATTGGCTCTAGTAAACTTAAAATTAAATGCCCCGGTAATTAAATTGATAAAATCCTATTGTTCACATAGAATCTTGAAAATCAACTTGTACACAACTACGCACACACATTGTCACGAGCATTATAGTTTGGTTCCGGGTAATTTCTGTGCTATCCGAAAAATTCAAAAGGTGATCATACTTTGTGCCACGGTTCTGAGGTTTGAAGTCAAGTTTAAAGCATGTCTTTGATGATTGAAGTCTCGGCATGTAATTATTAGTTTTGCATTGCTTGAGGACAAGCAATAGTTCGAGTTTAGGGGTGCGTTAAGTGTGAAAAAGTACTATATTTCTACCCTTTTTACTCTTAACTATTGTTAGACTTAGGCTCATTTTAGTTGCATTATTAGGCATTCATGCATAATTTCACTGTTTCTTTTGCCGTTAAGCTTGATTACCCAATTTGGTTGATTTTGTGGAAAAGATACTACTTTGGTGTGCTTTTATGTGCAGGAACTAATTACCCAAGCAATCGGGAAATTTTCGAGGCAATGGAGAATAAGATGAAGTGGCAGCCGATTTGATGACTGGATAAATCTAACATGTTCAAGATAAATAGCGTGAAGCAAAGGAGTTGGAATTCCATGCAGAGATCAAAAGGAGATTAAATTCTAAGAGTTTTAGGAGAAGTTTTTGGAGGAATAAAAATATAATAATAAAAGAGATTTATTTCTTTTATGTTATTTAATTCCAACTTAACTTCCTCCTCAAAGAAGGACTTCAACCTAGTTATCTCCTATATAAAGATCAAGCCACCAACTTGGAGAGGGGTCGAATTTTAGAGAGAAAACGCAAGGAGGCTGCTCGACATCAGATTTTTCTTTCTTCTTGTTCGATTAGTTTCATGCTAGGGAACTTTTATCTTGTTTTTATTTTGCACCCAGCCATGAAATAATTTTAATTGGCTTGGGTTATTGTGTTTTTGTGGTTGTGAGAACGATTGAATTTGTTTAGGTTTTGAGTTTGCAATTTCAATTCAAAGTTTGTTCATTCTTGGTTCTTAATTTTGATTGCGAGTGAATTGGGAGAGGATCTCGTGAATTCATCCATTTATCTAATATCGGGAGAGTTAGATTCAAGAAACGAATGAGCATGGTTTTCATACAATCAATCGATGGTGAAGACTAATCTGACTTAGGGATAAGTTACGGATTTCAACGCTAAAAAGAGCACAAGATCGTTTATTGTTCACCCTTGGTTCGCGCAATGATGTATTATCAAGGCATGCACAATTAACAGTGTTTCGAGTTAGGGATATCGAGAAGCCATTGAAGAATGCTTCACCGAACTTTGAAGGTTGTCGCCCAATTGCCAAGGCAATCGTTCCAATCTCAATTGCCCAAGCAATCGCATAATTGCCCAGGCAATCCGACTAGATCCAATTGACGAAACAATTGAGCCATTCTAGCACTCAATTACCAAGACAATCCATTCAACTATCACCCCACAACTCACGATAACCCGACCTACTCTCTCTTATCTGACTACATCTCTCTTTACTTTAAATGCTCTTTTACTTTACTCATCAAAATCAACCCCTATTATCAATTATGTTTTTATTTTTACAGTGCAAGAAGTTAGATTCCTGAAGTAGAACCAATCCTTGTGGAGACGATATCTAATCTATACTATAACTTGCGACGTGTACACTTGCACCAATTGCGAAGCACTCTAAACACGCAACAATGACTAAGAGGGGTTTATAACAACGAAAACGAGATTTAGATATCCATTCATGTACATCTCCATCAACCCCCTCAAACCTCAAGATTTTCATCCATCACCAAACTCAACCATTTTTACCTCTAAGGATAGATCATTTGATGCTGATAATTTTATCTTTCACCCAGGTTATGAAATTCTAGCCTGGCCAAGACCAAAATCCTTGCTTTTACTTCAAACTCTCAATGGTATAGAAATGAAAAGAGGGAGAAGAAGAGGGAACAACATGAGCTCATGCTCTACAGAGAAATAACTCTCTTTCCCCCTTTTTTTCAACCCTTAGGTGGTAAAATACCCTTCTACCCTTCACATTCAAGACACACAAGCCCCCCACCCAAGCCCAACACTAAAAAGAACCCAATAAGGCACCCAAAGCCTTATTTTCGGCCCAAAACTCGAGGCCCAACACTCGGGCTAACCCGACCCTTGGATTCCAAAATTTGGGTCGTCACAACTGAGGTATACGACTAAAAGGAGCCGTTCAGTTTGACTCGAGTGGTTTTCACTCGAGATTTGACCAGTTTCGTGATTCTAGAACTCGATACAATAGACTTGGTAAGTTCTGAGGTTCTAAGTTTCGGTATATGATAAATTTGGTAAATTCTGCGTTTCTGATAGTTCTATTATTTTGTATTTTTGTATTTAAATGTATGACATACGTACGCACGCGATTCGTTTCGATGCCCACGCAACAACGCTGGCTTATATACATTCTATTCCGGTATATCGATGATGGCTCATGAGCATTTAACTCTTATTATATTGCCTCTGCGACTAGTCTTCGTATCAAGCATTTTGCGATTATACCTACGAGTTAGGTATGTGTTACATTTTGATATCCTGTATGTTTAGGATTTCAAGTCGAGGGACTCGAATTTGGTTTTGCCCTTTACGGTTTGGTTGATTTAATTATTTTGCATAGTAATTTATGTTCCATTTATTTTTTTGTCATTTATATTATCATGTTTTGTATTTATTCATTTTGGTATTTCTGAATTACTGGGCTCTCAAGCTCATTAAAATTATTAATCTTTGTAGGTCAGTAGGTTGAACTTTGTTCGAGATATTGCCATTGGATCTGGGAGTTCCAGCAGCATAGATTGCGGAGTATGGTACTTGTATATCTATGCGAGCATGTAGGTCGTTATACCTTGTATGTATGTCGGTTTTTGTCTGAGTTTTGTTTCGGTTTCTTAATTCGATTTTAAATTGAATTGATTTATATAAAAGAATTTAATTTATTAGTATTTGTATTTGCGAGTCGCTCTTGTGACCCGAATGTGATATCTCGAATCAGGTCGGATCATTCGTACCGATCTAGGGTGTTACAGATCCGACCTATTTTTTATAATTACATATATAATATTATAATTTTATATATTATATTTAATATTTGACTTAATACACATTTTACCCGCTAACGTTTACCTGTTTTCCTAACTCGATACCTAATTTTTTTTCCGAGCGCAAGTGCTCTCTAATGTTTTCACCATTACCCATTTTGCCGCCTACCGTTACCCATATCGTTAAAAAAATTCAACCAATGGTATCGTGTCATGTCAGCTCATCTTTGATTAAATCAACCCGCCTGATTTTATTGAAAGGATAAATGTCATTTCAAGTCTCCCAAGTTTGTTTTTTATTCAATTTAATCACTAAAAAGTCTATTTTACCTAAAATTCACCCTTGTTTATTTCTAAATTTTATATTTAGTCTAATATTTATTACTCCCTATGTCCTATTAAATTTGTCCCTTATTGATTTTTTGGGTCAAATTTTTTAAACTTTGACTCATTATTATTTAAAAATTTTTATTGATAAAAATATGAAAACTATATTTTATAAACCTTCAATCAAGTAGTTTTAAAAATATATATTTTATAAAATTTAATTTTTTTAAATATTTAAAATAATCATGACCAAAGTTTAAAATTTTTTACTTTTAAAAAGTTAACAAGGGACAAAATTAATAAGACGGGGAGAGTATTATAAATAATATTATTTTATTTAAACGATAATATTTTAAAAATATTTATTAAATAACACCATTAAATATTAATTTTGAAATAAAAATTTTTCTATATAATATATTGTCAGAAAATTCTATCACGCTCGACGAACATCGCTGAACATCGCTGAACATCGCTGAACACCATTAAATTGATTAATAAGATTAAAAATCTCAATGACTCAAAATATAATTATAAATTATTTAAAATAAAATTTCAATTAAATTATTTTCCATATATGTTATATTTTTAAATCTTTTTTAAATATTTGGATCAAATACCAACCTTAGTTAATTTTAAAAAATAAAAAACCTTAAACTCTAAACCCTAAAAAATAAATCCAAAACCCTAAATAACCTTCTTGTTCCCATGTTTCAAGAACAATAATATGCTTCAAACTACAATATTTTATGAATCTAATCCGCAGTAACCATTCCACAAAAAGATCTTGATGATTCAATGTAGTACAATAGAATAGAAGTACAAGAGAGTGAGTAAAAGTCATACCAGTTTTTAAAGGCGAAAAACAATCTCATCGAGAGCAGAATTCGACAGTGCACATATTAGCACCCTTAACAGATATTTGCTACTGAAATTAACAACTTTTGGTTTCTGCACAACAGTTAAAGATAGAAGATAATAATTGATCAAATTATTAGAAGCTAACAAACCAACATCAAGACTTAATCCTACCATCTCATTTCCAGAGGTGGGAAAGAAAACATCATCACCATCAATAGGCATGATAATATCCCTGGGATTGCCACCCATTAACCATGGAGAAGCTCGTCCCCGATACTTGTATCTGCATAACGCATAACCATTTGGGTCCAATAGGTCAACAGAAAATATAAATGTCAGACTCAACCGTATGATGCAATTTCAGGCACAAAACAATAGCAAGCTTCTCTTGAAAGCAGTCCCTATATGAAAAAAAAATCGTAAAACTTAAGATCATCTTTGCACCTGACCTATTTATATTGACTGAGAACTGAAAAAGTTTAAAATTGTCTTTCACAACGAAAAACTTTAAAAATCATTATTTAACTTACTTAAGGGGAACATATAAGGTTAGCTTTCAGGTGCATTATCATTTGAAGATCAACGGCCATTTGAGAAAACATAAAACCTTTCCACACAAACTTCAACTGAACATATATGGAAGATAATAAAACAATCTAAGGCATTCATGGTCAACTGTGATTTGATGCAGGGATTGAATTTTAGCTTGGAAAAGTTTAAACCTTATGGTTTAAGGTTTAGGGTTTACTATTTAGGGCTTTGGATTTAGGGTTTAGGGGTTTTTATTTTTTAAAATTGACTAAGGTTGGTATTTGATCTAATTATTTAAAAAATATAATATATATATATATAGAAAATAATTTAATTGAAATTTTATTTTAAACAATTTATAATTATATATTGAGTCCTTGAAATTCTTAATCTTTATTAATCAATTTAATGGTATTAATTGATTTTCAGCGTTAATAATATTCAACGGTATTTGTCGAGCGTGGTAGACTCATCATATATTGTGGCATCCTGTCAACAACGTTTTTTCAAAGACGCTGTTAATATATAACATCTGTTTTCTACGAGAAAACCCTTGTCTGAATAGTGTGTAAAAAAATTCTATTTATTTATTTATTTTCAATTTGGACTCTGAGTGTAAAAAATTACCACAAAGGTACAATATGAAAAAAAAATCAGTTTTTTATTCAAACTCCTCAAAGGCAAGATTAACCAAAACACATCTTTCACATAAATAAAAGATTTTTTTACATATTAAATGGACTGACACGTAAAAAAAACGTATCTTAGCAAAATCATCATTTAAAAAATACTTTTAATAGGACATACCTTTGCCCTACGTGTCAGAAAGATACATCATTTTAGAAATTAATAAAAATGAGTGTTAATTTTTTTAAAAAAATAACTGTGATATTAGGTAAAAACACTCCATATGATGTTGCACAAAATCAACCCCACCTATTTCATTCAATTATATTTATACTCTCCTATTAGCCTTAGGTATGAACCATCCTCTTATTCTTATTTTCTTGATTTTCCACTAATAAAATCAAGTTTAACATATATATATATATATATATATATAATGTTGTCAATTATCGATTTAAGTTTATTGGTTAGATCTGGTTCTTTAGTCTGCAGAATGCTCAGGTTTAAGTCTCATGCCCTTTTGTTATTTTATTTATTTTCATCCAATCAGATAGTTGAATTTTTTAATTAAAATTAAAATTAAATTAATAAAATATATAAATAATGAGAATCAAATGTGTTATTATGTAAATTCATTTAACTGTCACATTAGTAATTAGATTAAAAACTTAAATGACCTAATCAATAAAAATGTTAGTTCAAAATAAAATCAAACTAATAATTTTTGTAATTCTGGATCTATTATTTTTTTTGGTTTAAGCCCAAAATCTAGGCCTAGATTGGAGCCATTAAAAACCCTAGATAGTTTACATCGGCTGCTTCCATCCAGTCCGAAACAAAGCACGGCTTACGCTCTTCAGCTGCTACCATGGTATTCTTTCTTTCTCTTTTTCTTTGTTTGGTTTTCATTTATCTTTCGAGCATGTTCTGGATCTGATCTTTTTCTCCTTACAAAATGTTTTGTTAATCTTATGGTATAAGAGCATTTGGAGTTTGTGTTTTCTTTTTCTTCTGTTTCCCCCTTTTTTCAGAAATTTATTCGTCTATCTGCATTTAGTGTAATATATTCCAAGTATTAGGATAGACTTTATTTGCATATGTCACATAAATTCAAGAGATTTCCAGTAAAGATGCAGAATTTATTCTATTTTGATTAATCAATTGTAATGAAGTCTAATCTAGGTTTTCTTTGTGGAAATGGTTGCTAAATATACCATTTTTTCCTTTTTTGAGCTAAGCTTAGTTGTGAATTGGTATTGCAGGTGAACGTACCCAAGACGAAGAAGACTTATTGCAAGAGCAAGGAGTGCAGGAAGCACACTTTGCACAAGGTTACACAGTATAAGAAGGGTAAGGATAGTTTGGCTGCGCAAGGAAAGCGTCGTTATGATCGCAAACAATCAGGTTATGGTGGTCAGACCAAACCAGTGTTCCACAAGAAGGTAAGTTTTTGTTTCACTTATCAATGGAATTTAGATATATATTGAAAAGATCAATAATCTTATGCTCTGCAGTTTCAGCTTAAGCTATCCATTTTAGCCAAGCCTTTGTCAATTTAGAGGGTAAAAGCCTTTTACATAAATAAATGATTGTTTATCCTCTGAACAGGCAAAAACCACCAAGAAGATCGTGTTGAGGCTTCAATGCCAGGGTTGCAAGCATGTGTCGCAGCATCCAATCAAGGTCGGTGCATTGAAAACACATCTACTGTTTTGTTTTTGTTTCCATTAGCCATGTTTTTTTTTAATGAGCTAGCTTTTGGTTGTTTTCCGATGTTGGGGTTTTTGCAGAGATGCAAGCACTTTGAGATTGGTGGAGACAAGAAGGGGAAGGGAACATCTCTTTTCTAAATCCGATGTTCTTCATGTCAAATGTTATGTTATGGGTTTTACTTGGAATTTTGTTAAGTCTGCTTTTAGTTCTCTAACGTTGTTTCCAGAGGATATTGTGTTCTTTAAGGTTAATGTCATTGGTTACACTCTTTGTTAGCGGTTGTTTCACTAGCCATTCTATCGTGGTTGAGGAGTATATAGGTCAAATATGGACTTAAAATGACGAGGGAATTAAAGAAACAATGAAACAAAAGAACCAAATTTCAAAATTAAAGAAATTCAGTTTTTTTTAATTTGTAAAATTTGAACGACTTTAACACGAAAACGAAACTACTACTCACTTTGGCTTGTATAATTCTACTTGAATAACATGAAATTAAAAAAAAATTGACTTTTTTAGTGGAGTCAATTTTTTTTTTTAATAGTCTAAAGTTTTTTTAGGTAGCGATAACAGTATTAATGATCTGTATTATTTCTTTTGTCCCACTAAATTATTTTTTATTGACTTTTTAAGAATTTAAAATTTTAAACTTTGACTATAATTATATTAAATATTTTAAGTAATTATATTTTATAAAATATATATTTAAAAATTATTTGATTAAAAGTTTTTAAAATATATTTTTTTATATTTTTATCAATAATAAATTTTAAATAAATATGTATTAAAGTTAAAAAAATTGATTAAAAAAGTCAATAAAAAAATTATGGGACAAATAGAGTACTAATTCTCATAATGAAAATAGAAAAAGAAACGATGAAATTAGTAAAATTATAAAAATAAAAGAATTAAATTGTCCTTTTAAAGTGAACCAGCATAGCGGAGTTTTTTTAAAAATAAATATTAGTTATCCTAGTAAATAGTAATAACACTGTTAGATAATTTATAAAGGTAAATTATATTTAACTAATAATATGTTTACGGCTTAACTGTTAGAAAGGTACATGAATTTTAAATTTTGTTTCGGGTTAAATAGGTACTCAACGTTTTATTTTATAATCTTAAATTTTTTTCGTAACAGGCGTAAAAAGAATTCGTTATCCAATAAAAATACAACACGTAACATATTTTTATTTTTATTTTTAAAAAATAAAAAATCTTTAATTTTAACAAATTCCAAAACCTTTAATTTCTCTAAAAACCCCCCCAAACCCCTAACTATAAATACTTAAACCCTTAAATTTCTCTTCTTTGACTACTAATTCAACCATAATCGTCCACCTTTGCTAGCCCCACGACTGAAAACCACAGCATTCTAACATTTAAAATTAACGAGTGAACCATCGATTGTTGTCGATGAACACTCAACAATAAAAAAGACTTATCGAATTTCTGATCGGCAATTAGAGGTTGAGGGATACTGAACTGTGAGGTATGCGACGCTTGAGCGGTAAACCACCGTCATGTTAATTAAGCTTAGATTTACGTGTCAAACTGTTAAAAAAATATGATTATATATTGTTTCTAATGCAGACCTTGTGATTAATGGAACGATGCAGAACAGAATCTGTTTGGAGCAAGCTGCATCCATGGCTTCTCTTCTCTCCTCTTAGCAGCGGGTGAAGGGCGGTCCCTCCCCAATGTCACCATCATGATCCTTCTGCTGGGTACAATTGGCAGGCTGAGGATCTGACCATTTACACCTAGCAGATCGTTCGCGTTTGGGATGCGTTCAACCCAAGCACACGGGGCAATCGATCGAATATGGATAGGGATTGTTTTATGACACCTGAAGGAGCTAAAGAGTTTGGGTTAATCGATCAAGTTATTGATCGACGGCCAATGGCTCTGTTCACCGATGCTGCAGCTAAAGATAGCCAATATGACAAAGACGGTAAAGATAAAGGTCCGAATTAGGATAATGGTTTGGGTTTTGAAAATGGATTCTTCAAATTCAACTAAATGACAACGATGATAAAGAAAATAAAAAGTTCAATCGCGTAACAATAAAAAAGAATTAGTTATTATTTAATTTCAATTTATGAAGTGTTTTATTTCCTTTCTTTCTATATTATATACTCCTGGAAGAGCTAGCAAGTAGCAGTTTGGGGGTGGCTCACAGATTGTGAAAATTTGACATAGGAATAATAAGATGATGGCATTTAAAGCTACGCTAGTGAAAGCTAATCAAGCGCAGTTTTGTTTTTACGAGCTGACATGGTCGTAAATCCATCCAAAATGGGTCTCGTAATACCTGCAGTTGAAAGCCCTTGTAAATCCATCCAAAACAGGGATGTCAAACTACTACTGCCATTACTGATGCCGTTCTCCTGCGGATCATGCAAACACGATGCACTCGATGACTTCCTCACTTCGAATCCATCAATCACGTATTCATCTTCTCCGATTGTTGTTGCGGGATTGAACCTCATCATCTCACCATCCGCTACTGCCCCTGAATTCATGCGGCTTCCGCTTTTTGTTCTCAGTGCCAGTCGTTTCGATAATGAAAACCCTCCAGCGCCACTGCTGTTGTTTTCCTCCACGCCAGCAGCAAAGTCAGCCTCCGATTTCTGCCGTCTTCTAATCAGATTCTCGTTGGATTTTTCGGGTTCACTGTCTTTGCCTTCTCCTGCAGACGTGATCTCCACCAAGTTTTCACCGTTCTCGTCGTAAAATCCGTTTGCTACGCTTCTACTCTTCTGTTTAAGCCTCAAAAGTGGGTAGGAGTGTCTAAGGAACAGACCATCATCCACATAATCAGCTTCTGCTTTCCTGTATACTGCCATTTCAAAAACTTCGGACAACATCTTTCTTTCTGTTGCTTTAAGGCCATAGTAACCTTGTAACGAGCTCATTGCCGGGGAGACCTTTCGAGGACTCTTCAATTTCAAAGACTGGAATGAGTCGAGCAAATCAGGTGGCAAATGCTTTGTCGGGGTTTGGTTGCCACTGCTTTGCCTGCACAGAGTTGTACAACATGAGCTCGATTGAAACAACCGATCAACACTAGGAAACACAAATACCAGAGATGGAAAAAAGGACCCTCAGTTCCTTTCCACAAAGCAAAGCTGCAGAAGTGCAGTTCAATTAAATTGGGTCGCTTAAATCGAACTGCACTTCTGCAGCTCGATTGAAACAACATGAAAACCCTCAGATTGTTACACCATACAGCCGCTTAAATCGATTTCAGCCTAACTACAATCACTCTGCAAATCAAAACTACCTATGACAAGATTATTACACCATATAGCCGCTTAAATCGATTTGAGCAACTCTTTAAGAATCACAGAAATGTTTCCAAACATAAATTACCAAGTCTCAAGGCTTCTGGACATCTCCTACAATTCATCGTAAAGGAAACTAAAAGATCATCCAATGTTCTGAAAAACAATTACTATATTTCAGGTTCGAATACGTAAACATAATCCAACATTCCAAAAAACAATTACTACGATGTAATTAACATTGAGAGAGTAATTGTACAAGTTTTAAAAACGTAAAGTTCAGGAGATGGAAGAAAAACAAAAGAATTAGTATTGAAAAAGATATGATACCCTGATGCCGTGGAATCATTTGACAAACAAGGTGACGGTGGATGCCGCCCGGGTAAAGGGATCTGGAGCGTCTTAAGAGCAAACATTTGAAGATCTGTAACCAGACCATTCATCTTTTTTATGTCAGCTACCTGATATATCAACAACAACAATTTGTCATTTCCTCCGGAAATCATAGACGGAAATAATAATATAATCAGAATTAAGTCCAAGGTTAAACGTAAATGATTGAGAATCATATTCTAAAGAAATCTAGTTACCTCGACGCCGTATTTGATGGCGACGCCTGCGAGAGTATCAAACCGGGAAACAGTATGTTCAATGTAACCGGAAGAAGGTAAGGGGGAAGAAGGAATCTTATCTCCGTCCGATAGACCATAATCATTGCAAAACCGACTACAATGCCCATTCGTACTGTAACTGTAGTGTCCATTTGGAATGGCGCTATTCCGCCTCTCCCTTTCCATCTGAATATCCCCCCCGTTTCTTTGAAAAACAGCAACAATTGATTTACCCTAGTCTTATCAGTCTCCTGTATTTGACCTCCGATTCTTTGTTTATCGGTTGAGTCGATTTTTTTTTAAAAAAAAATCTGAGGTATTGAAACGGAGAAACCAAACCAAATCGAAATTGTTGATGAAAATTAGAAATTTATAGTTTTTAAGTAAAAAAAGAAAACGTTGAATGGGAAAAATCGTGAATAAGTTAACAGTTAAAGGGGCGGGTGCATTGTTCCAGTATTTCCGGGAAAATGAATGATAGAAGCTCTGTTTTCATGAAGAAAAGGAAAACAATAAAACAAAAAGAAAACAAATAAAAATGAGAATTTAGAGAGAGGTTGCCATCAATTTCTGGGAACAGAAAAGAAGAAGGTCAACTATTTTTTATTATTATTATTATTTCAACAATATATACATATTGAAATAATAAATTAATAACAATAATATGAAGTAAAAAAAAAACGCGCGTTTGGTGCGTTTGTTTCTGTTTTGAGAAACGAGAGACAAGCGGGTTGGCTCATCCCGGCTGCTGTCGTTTTAATTTTTAGGGTAAACTATACCGGTGGTCCTTTGTTTTTGGTCCATTCTGTTTTGGTCATCAATTTTGAAATAAGTTTGGTGTCACTTACGCTATCGGTTCTTTCAATTTTGATCACTGAACTGTTAATCACTTTTAGTTTGATGACGTGGACCTTTAATAAAAAATTAATTTTAATTTTGACTCCTGAACTTTCAAAACATTATTTTTTTAGAGGGGGATTTGATTTTTTCTGAAAAGGTTGAAAAAAGTAAAATTTTAAAAGTTCATGGATTAAAATCAAATTTATGTTTTTATCGACGTTTCACGTCATCAAACTAACGGGGGTTAACAGTTTAGTGGCCAAACGAATCGATAACTAAGTGACCAAAATCAAACTTTTCAAAACTAGTGATCAGAATAGAACATGCCGAAAATAAAATGAGACTAACGGTGTAGTTTACTCAAATTTTTATTGGTCTAATTCTGCTTTCAGTCCATGTACACTTCACAATTTAAAATTACTTTTAATTTAGGGATTTAATCATTTACTCTTTTGATTTACTATTTCAAGCTCAATGAATAATATTTTCAAAAGCATTCTTTTAAATTAAACTATATAGTATTTTCGGGGGGGGGGGGGGGAGTATTTAATATTAAAGGCACGTGAAGTCCCTTTAAACCATAAGGCTTAATTGAAAATTATAATTTTTTATTTTAGGTGATTAAAATATTTTTTAAAAAATAAAATAGATATCTAATATTTTTTATTGTCACTTTAGATGCCTAATATTTTATCTAGTTAACGTTTTAAAGTTAACTCAAAATCATTACTTGAAACCGACTTTGATTTTGAATTTTTTATTTTTAAAATTTAAATTTCTTAAATTTTCAATAAAAATCATAAAATTCCATAACTTCTCACAAACCCTAAATTCTAAAAACACCCCAAAATCCCTAAATATTTTTTATCGTTGCTGTCACAATAAAATCTCATCGGCAGCGGCGTTCTTCAATAAATAATCAATTTAATATATCAAAGTACGAATATTAAATTGTCAATAAATAAACTATTTTAAATAATCAATTTAATGTATTAAAGTACGAATATTAAATTGTCAGACTTTATGAAAGATAACACTTCAATAATATGACAGGCTTCTATTAGATATTTTAATAATGCACGAAATATCTTACTTAGATATATTTGAGAATTCATTAAAAATTTATTTAATAAATGATTAATGATATAGCAGTTTAAATATATTTGCCAAGTTAAAATTAAAATTTTCTGTTGAAATTTTCTAATGTATAAAATGTAAGCAATATTAAGTAGATAAAGACCAACTTAATATTTAATGAAAAGTAATTTCAACGTTTTTCATTTTTATAAAAGTCAATTGCACCACACGTCCCCAAACTATGACCTTCATTCTAGATTGATCTTCAAATTTTTAAACATTTCAATTTCATCATCAAACTATGACTTTCATTCTAAATTGGTCCCCAGACTTTTGAGCATTTCAATTTCACCCTCAAACTTTGACTTTCATTCTAAATTGGTCCTTAGACATTTTGAACATTTTAATTTTATCCCCAAATTATTAGTATACGCTAACCATATTTTATGTTAATAAAACCGTTATAAAAAAAATTTAATTGTCATGAAACACCGATGCATATTATGTAATAATATGATGTGATATAAACGATAATTTGAGGATGAAATTGGAATATCGAAAAAGTTTGGGGACCAATTTAGAATGAAGGTCATAGTTTGAGGATAAAATTGAAATGTTTAATAGTTTAAGGACCAATTTGAAATAAAGATCATAATTTAGGGACGTGTAATGCAATTAACTCTTTTTATAAGTTTAACTATATTATCTATTAAAAATTTTGTATTATCAGTAAACATTTAAATCTATCAAACAATATAATTATACTCGATATTTAATTTAAAACAAAATATTATATTATTTTATAATTTAAATTTAACACTTATTTTTTCGTATTAAATTTCTCAACAATTAAATTTTACGTACTTAATTTTTCAGTCGATTAACAATTTTTTTTAAAAATTTTCATGGCCAGCCGTTTACCTCTTAGTGAGAGCACCTGCTGCGAAGAGATTAGTCACTGCTATCTATCGGCGGTAGATACCTTGACTAAAAACTAAAAGAAAAATCAAATGGATATGCTATCAATTATCTTTGAAATATTTTTTTTTGAATGAATTATCTTTGAAATATTTAAAATGAAATCTGATTATATTTTTGTATTATTCCCTTAATTTTGTATTATCCATTTACTATTTAAACCTGTTTATCTCTCTCTTATTTTTTTTGTATTATCCGTTTGCTATATAAACACGTTTAAAACAGTAAAATTTTGATACACAGGCTGTGTAAAACTAATTTTACATAAGCCTGTGTATTTACACTATAAAACCCCAAATCTTAAATTTCTAACCCTAACCTTAAAAAACTAAACCCTAAACCTTAAACATATACACTAAATTCTAAACACTAACCTTAAATTCTAAACCTTACAACCTAAACCCCTAAATCTTAAATCCTAAACTAAAACCCTAACCTCTAAAACTAAAAGGCACGTGTAAGCTAAAGTTTACACGGCCTATGTATCAAACTTTTTTTCTGTTTAAAAACCATATAATTTTCAATTTTATTTTTTAAAGAAATTTTGATTTTGACATAATTATTTAATATATATCTATCCATATTGATTTGAATTATTGTATGAGTTAGTATTAGATATATTGTCGATAAAATAGTTTAATTCTACTGATGTTTGGATATTGTCACATGTCTTAAACCTTAAATTTAAACTATAAAATTTTACAAGACTAAACCCTAAACTTTTAATGTCGCATTTCGTTATAAGTTTAACGGATGATATGTGGCATTGAAAGTTTAAGGTTTGATTTTTAGGGTTAAAAACATGTGATTATTTGTAGAGATGACATGGGTCAGATTTTCGGTCGACCTGCACTCAAATTGAAAATTTAAAGCCTCCATCCAAACTCAACTCGGTCCGACGTTTGATGATGCTCCACCCGATTAGAATTTTAGAATAAAAATTTAAACCCGACCCAACATAAATAAAGAATTAATTTTTCTTTTTTATTCGGTAAAATAGAGAGTTAATTGAAATAATATATATAGTGAGGTGATATTATAATAATTATTCCATTTTATTATACAAAATAGAGAGATTATTGAAAAAGAACGTAAAGAGAGGAACATTATATTTTTCATTATAATAATATAATATAGGATAAAGGAATAATTAAAACCTAAACCTGTTTAAACCAAGTCCGGAGAACCACCCAACACATAATTTTATCACATTTGATGGAACCTTTTGTTTCGCCACCCAACCCAGATAATGTTTAAACCTTTAGACGATAATTATTTTCCTCGACCTTGAAAATAAATTATGGTCTGGGAATTCAACATGGGATGTAGCTCAGATGGTAGAGTGCTCGCTTAGCATGCGAGAGTTATGGGGATCAATACTTTGCATCTCCATTTCTTACTTTTTCCCTATTTTTCATTTTTTTTTACTCTCTATTATTTCATTTCCCTGAAGCAATGTAGTTGAATGCCAAACCCACGACTTCTTCAAAATCTTCTGTTACCTGAAATATCACAAATTAAAATGTAAAGGACAAAGAGAGGAGAGGCAAATTTAACTTATTCTCACTCTGTGATTAGAGTTGAAGATCATTGCATGTGCGCATTGTTGTTGCTGCGTGATCCAATTTGTGTTTACGACTTGAACAATAACCCATGTTTCATTTTGGGTACAATGAACTTGTTTTATTTCTTGTTTCATTTAGTTTAGTCTCTATCTGAAGTCGTTAATAGCTGCGTACGATTCTGACAAAGTCTCGTGATCATGTTAATACATGTCTGCAACACGTAAAACACGTGATTTTGGGCATGGTAAACTTGTTTTAATTTTTTCATTCAATCTAGGTTTTTGTTTTTTTTTTTCATTTAATTTGGTCCTTTCTTAAAGTCGCTAGTCACTATAGTTGTCGACGACTTTTATGATATACTTAAAAAGAAAATACTTATCATTAGACGATTTTATCAAAATTGTCGATATTTGAGGATGGCTTCTACAATTACGGTAGAAAACACTCTATTTACCTAAATAAATTCGGATAACCTCATTTCCCTATTTTTTAATAAAAAATAACATTTCACTAATTTAATGGAATGTTTATTTTTTAAGAGTTAAATAATATTTTGATCATTAAAATTGTACCTCGTTATCATTATTACATTAGTATATAAATATTTATTTATTTAATTTAGTTCATTTTTTTTATCAAGCACGTTATTTATCTCATTTTTTATTACAAAATAAATTATGTGACGCTTTAAGAATATGTCATGTGACACATGATATGTATTAAACATAAAATACTTCAAAAAATTCATGAGAGAACCAAAAAACTCTATTCTTTTTTTTTCGTACAAAATTTACACGACACGAGATAATCACTATTTCAAATTAAAAATTAAAAATTTTAAATTAAAAGAAAAAAAAAACTTTTATCATATTTAATAAACTGTATCATATTGGCAAAGAGAATCATTTCCTTTTACATTCGCTTATCATCGTTAACGATCTTAGTGATTTTATGTAGTATGCGTATTCTTATAGGAAATAAAATATTCATCAGATTTTTAATTGAATAGTTATTCATCTATTGTACTTTCATGTAAATAAAACTCTGAGAAACCATTGATATATTGTCCTTTTCTTTTGGATCTTTAAGTTTTTTTTTTTTAAATTAATGTCTATTATTTGACACATGACATGTTTTTCACAACCAAAAATAAGATGGGATAACTTGTTTCACGGAAGGAAAATCCAAAAGACAAAATAAATAAATAAAAACTCTTTAAATACCAAAATAATAATAAATTATAGTATTTTTTAATTATATATTAAAATGTTGTCCGTTAAAAGTGACATGATCTGAATAGAATCGCAGATTCGTTCAGGAATAAGTCATGAGGAAACTATATCCAACACTCCTCCGGTTAAGCTTCTCCAGATTTAAGTCCAGAACAGTACTCATCAAAATTCTAATAATAATAATAATCCGTCACAAAAACAATTACTCTAAGCGGGGGGAAATGGAGAGTACTCTATTCATTAATCCTCATCGGTGAAAGTGGTCTTCTTCCCTGCAATAAGATATCAATTTAAATTACATTATAAACTAGGACAACCCCATGGCACAAAACGATGCAAGTTGATCTTTCAAGTAAAACAAGCTGCGATATGAATCATTCAGGATTTAATGTAATCAAAGCAAATGGTAATGATAGATACCTGTGCCAGCAGCAGCTAGGTTCGGTTTATTAGGAGCTCCACGTCCTCTGCCTCCACCGCCACCACCAAATCGACCACCCCCACGTCTACCACCAAGAACTCTTCCTCCGCTCCATCCACCACTCTTGCCACCACCATCCCTTCCCCCGCCCCTGCCACCTCTTCCGCTGCCGGGACTGTCACGGAATTCACCTCTCGGCTTTGCCTCCTCCACAGACAAGGAATGATTCTTAAGTGCAGATCCATCAAGTTCTAGGGCTTTGTTGAAACTATCACCATCGGTGAAATCCAAATAAGCATAGCTGCAATTCAATTGTATATTATCAGATAAGCCTAAAAGCACAAGGTGTAAGCTTCATCTCATATATAAATGTGTAATCACTAAAGAAGATGATAAAGTAAAAACGGTAGGAACCGAGAATTTTCAGAGCAACAATCGAAACAAACCCTCTCACGGCACCAGTTTCCCAATCCACAGGTATTGCCACCCTAGAAATCTCTCCACAAGAACCAAAGTGCTCCTCCAATGATTTCTTAGCCTGCGAATGTATTGGACATGGAAGATGATATAAATAAATACAAATATCACACAACAGTGGAGGAGGGTGAGTAGAGGACAAAAAAAAGCTAGTATTTAGAACAAACCACTCACCTCATCCTGGCCAAGAGATTGATCAAATCCTCTAACATATATTGTCTGAGCCTGACCTCTTCCACCTTTCTGGAACGAATTGTTAGGATCGCTGCAATGGGCAGCAACAGAAGTTGAATAAATTGATGCAATAAATGGCAATGTCAAGATGGGGGTTTTCAAAATTTAAATATGGATTCACATGTTGAGAAATTGAAAAGTTTACCTGCTATGTGGTGTATTTGCACCCCTTTCACGGGCCAAATCAAGTCTAAGAGAACGATTCATCAAATATTCACCATTCAACTCTAGAGCCTACAATGCGGATGATGTTAGCTAATATAGCTTTACAATTAACCTATAAAAAAAGAAGTACAAGAGCAATAACATTTGAAATTCACTTCAAGAATATTTGTAATGTGTTAAAATTTTTAAACAGGTTCGGCTTCATATTTCATAAAAACATTCATAAAATATTTTATTTATAATTTGAACCATCATTTACTAGACATACAATTTGAGAAAATCATACAAATTTTTCAAAAATCTAAAATGTAAATCTATTTGGTATTCAATTTTCTTGACATAAAAACATTTTATAGAAGGAATACAAGGCTTACAGATTTCAATACCAAATTTCAGCGGTTTATTTTTCATGATTAAATTAGTTCATTAAACAAGGCCTTGTAAAGATTGGCATGTTGCCTACAGTTATTCCACATATCATACTCACAAGCACATGCTTGACAAATTTTTTTCGTAAGAACAGTTGATACAAATACTAACTGTTTAATTGCAGAAAACATTAGTTTAGTTTATAGATCAGACATCAATCTGCAAATCCAACTCCAAGACAGAAAGAAATTACCTTCTGTGCACCCTCTGAAGTAGCAAATTCAACATGTCCATACCCCTTAAAATTCCCTTCAAAATCAGTGGATAAACGTATATCCACAACCTCACCGGCATCTTTAAAAAAATTCTTTCTGTAGGATAACAATGATCAGATGAAAATTACATAAAATTCAATTTAGAAGGACAGGAGAACCTGAACGTACATATCAGCGTGCTCTACTTGAAAAGGTAAGTTTCCAACAAACAGTGTCTTTGACCCTGTGGATTGAACTTGAGGAGTTGCGGGAGTTTGGGGCTGAAAAATGAATCTCATTAGATTCCCACCTGATTGACGAAATGCGGCAAAGAAGCAACCGGGATAAGATTTTACAGAAACTGGAATGGAATTGGCACTTACAGCTTTCTTCCCGGACTTCAAATCTTGCTGCTTGGTAATTTTCTGTGGTGTTGCAGCATCCACCATTTCTACATCTGAGTCCTGATTCTAATGTACAACATTTCATTAGGCAATCATCACATCAACCTTCCAAAAGTATAGAGAAAAAAACAGATTCCAAAGATCCAACCTTTTTCTTGGGAGTTTCTTCATCATCACTTTCCTCATCATCAGATGATTCTTCAGATTCATCCTCTTCACTACTGCTTACTTTTTTAACAACCTTGGCACCCTTACCGCTATCTGAAGAAACCTTTGACTGCAGGTTACAGAACTAGACAAATCAGTAAATCGATAGTATATCAATAATAAAAGAAGCATATTGTGGAACATAGATGATCAAGAAAAAAAAATTGACCTTTTTGGCTGCAGGTTGTTCATCCTCACTTTCATCAGAACTATCGTCTTCACTATCATCGCTTTCCTGCAATATGAGAAGGAAGGTTAGTAAGAAGCATAATCATATTTTGGTCACAGTTCAAACAATGTTACAAAATTCATTAATAAAGTTTACATATTTAAATCCCTGAATCAAGTAAACCATTCGATAAATTAGAGTTGCTGAGCAAATCTCAGGAAATCAAAGCGGCAAACATATGACAAAATAAAAATGACCAACCAAAAATTCAAGGAAAGCATCGGTGTGTTTTGTCCTCCCCTATCAATATTTAGCAAATACCAAAACAGACTGTCTAATTAATGCACATGTGAATACAAATACAAGCACATCAAAATAAGTTAAAAAGTTCATTAAGGAAAAAGAAAAACACATCCGAGCAGGTATACATAATATCAGGAGTAGTACAAATGCATGAGAGAAAATACAGACACAGACTATAAGAAGAAGCAACCTGTTTTGATTTTTTGGTCACAGCCGTGGGGAATGGCCTTTTTGCAGCAACAGGAACTTTGTTTGTAGGAGCCTGCAGTAAGATATTAATGCAGAGCCAAATTAGTATGAATTTAACGTGAACACAAACAATGGTAACAGGAAATGCCTAGGGGCGTAAATGAACAGAGCGTTCGACGAACTGTTCGTATAACGTTCGTTTATTAAACTAAATAAACGAGTATGAATAAATTTTTTTATGTTCATTTAATAAACGAACAAACACGAACAAAGGTGTGTTCGGTTCGTTTATATTCACGAACAAGCTCGTTTATAGGCTCGTTCATAGGCTAGTTTATAAGCTCGTTTATAGACTCGTTTATAGGATGAAAATGCTTGTGGATGTATCTAAATACAACTTTTTATTGTTGCTAAAGATGTTATATAAGTTCATATTGAAATGTAATTTTTATTTTTTATTGCTTTTGTTTTATTTATTTATTTATTGTTAATTTAGTTAACATTTCTTAACATATAAACGAACATAACACGTTAGCGAACACTAAACAAACGAACATAAAAACCTTCAAAAAAAACAAACAAGAACACAATATTAGAAATTTAAACGAACACGAACCAAACATGAACACCTTTAAAAATAAACAAACATGACCACAGTCTTGTTCGTTCAAGCTCGGTTTATTTATACCCCTAGAAATGCCTCCTCAGAAGCTGTTAATTCCTCATACTTGGGATCTTATTAAAAGGAACTTGCCACCAAACAAAATACCACAGGATTACCAATTACCTCATCCTCAGAGGAATCAGAGTCTTCGGAACTTTCAGATGAATCTTCTTTCTTTGCAGTTTTTGCAGCAACAGGTTTCTTGCCACCCTTTGCTTCAACTTTCTGTTAATATTTATTCATTAACAATAAGGACAAAAATAAAAGTAAAGAACCAAGATCAAACCGAAACTAATATACTAACAAATTCATAAGTTAAAGGACACACCTTTTCTTCCTCAGAATCACTATCATCAGAAGAGCTACCACTGGAATCCTCAATTTTCTTGGGGGTAGGAACAGAAGTTTTCTTCACAGAAGCTGCTTTCTTTGCATCCTAGTGCAGGCAACAGAATGAATAAAAGATGGTGTAGAAACAAAAAAAAGGCATGGAAAAGGGAACTTCATGAATGAGACATCGCACTTCTTCATCAGAATCCTCCTCAGAGCTGCTATCACTGGATGCAGTTTTATCTTTTGCAAGCAGTGACGGTCCATTCTTCGGAGCAGAAGCTGGTAAAGTAGCCTTGCGAGGTGGTTCCTATACAAGTAATGAAATTACAAAATACCAGAAGATAAGTCAATCACAATTAGAAGGTAGGTTTCATAAGGACATCAAAGTCTATTATAACACTAAAATCTAACATGCTTTCCAAAACACGTATTTGCATGATTAGAAAGGTTTGCAAGATATTCCAAATATTCATTTATTGTAACGTTGCAGGCAACACAATACTCACATCCTCTTCATCCGACGAGCTATCACTTTCTGAACTTTCACTCGTCACCTTTTTTGGAACAGTAGTAGGTCCTTTCTTGGAGGCAAGTTTTGATTTTTCCTGTATATGCAAAGGCAAAAGCTCACATTAATTATAATACAAAAGGTTACCCAATCAAATTTAAAAAGAAAATATCATTCAACAATCCAGCACTTACTTCATTTTCATCGGAGCTGTTATCTTCATCTGAAGAATCTGAACTGCTGGAGGACTTGCCTTTCTTAACAGGAACAGAGACATTTTTAACAGCTGTTGCTAACTTTGTCTTTGCTACATGCTCCTAAGCCAAAATTCAACAACAAAGATAAAAATTCAAGACCTTGTATAGATATTCTTGTGTTCTATCATGCATTAGTCTCAACACTCACATCATCTTCACTAGAATCATCATCAGAAGAGTCTGAACTGCTTTCGGCTTTCACCGGCTTAGCAGCTGGAACAGAGCCACTTTTAGCAACTACGTATTTTTTATTCTGAGAAGGCGCTTCCTGGATTTTTTTTTAAATCAGCATGAGAATACAAAAGAAAATGTCAAACCATGCGATGTTATGAGCATGAGCATAGTACTTACTTTGTCGGAGGATGAATCTTCCTCACTACTAGACTCAGAACTGCTATCAGCTTTCACTGTCTTGGCAGCATTTTTAGCAACTACAGGTTTTATATTCTGAGAAGGAGCTTCCTGGAATAAACAAAAACTGAACATTAATAATCATAGAAAAGAATAATCCCACCATGCTAAGTATAAGCATGAGCAGAATACTCACTTCGTCTGAAGATGAATCATCCTCGCTACTAGAATCAGAACTGCTATCAGCTTTCACTGTCTTAGCAGCAGTTTTAGCAACTACAGGTTTTTTATTCTGAGAAGGAGCTTCCTGGAATAAACAAGAACTTGAACATTAATAATCATACAAAAGAATAATCCCACCATGCTAAGTATGAGCATGAGCAGAATACTCACTTCGTCTGAGGATGATTCATCCTCACTACTAGAATCAGAACTGCTATCAGCTTTCACTGACTTAGAAGCCGAAACAGAGCCAGTCTTTGCAACTACAGGTTTTTTATTCTGAGCAGGAGCTTCCTGGAATAAACAAAAACTTTAACATTAACGATCATACAAGATTATTTTCAAACCATGCTAAAACTGTAAGCATGAACATAATACTCACTTCATCGGAGGAAGAATCTTCCTCACTACTAGACTCAGAACCGCTATCAGCTTTCACTGTCTTAGCAGCCGGAAGAGAGACAGCTTTTGCAACAACAGTTTTCTTATCCTGAGCAGGGGCTTCCTAGAATAAGCAAAAGCTTGAACATTAACAATCATATAAAAGAATATTCCCAACCATGCTAAAACTATAAGCATGAGTATAATACTCACCTCCTCGGAGGAAGAATCTTCCTTGCTACTAGACTCATCAGCTTTAACCGTCTTAGCAGCTAGAACAGGGCCATTTTTAACATCTGTGGGTTTTTTATTAGGTGCAGGAGCTTCCTGGAATAAAAACAAAAAAATCGAACTAATAATCATACAAAATAATACATCCATTCAAGCTAAAGTTATAATCATGAGCATAATACTGACTTCGTCAGAGGATGAATCTTCCTCACTACTAGACTCCGAACTGCTACCAGCTTTCACCGTCTTGGCGGCATTTTTAGCAACTACAGCTTTTTTATTCTGAGCAGGAGGTTCCTGGAATTTAAGAGGGCAAAAAATTGAACATTAACAATCAATCAATCATACAAAGGAAAATGTCAAACCAAAGTAATGTTACAAGCATGAGCATAATACTTACTTCATCAGAAGATGAATCTTCCTCACTACTAGACTCAGAAGACTTTGAGTTGCTCTCTTTCTTTGCTTTCTTTGCAGGTAGAGTGCCGTTCTTAGAAATAGCTGGCTGCTTTTTCGGTGGCACAGGTTCCTGAACCAGAAAAGAAGAGACATTAAATAGGCAAAGCAGATGCAGATATGTCGTCAAATGTTTCATTTTATCATATCCTATGAACGTATACAATTAAGAGAATTAAGAGCCAACTGTCAACAAACATATAAATAAGTTAAAGAAGAAGCATAATAATGTAAGGAACCGGCACGGAATCAACCATGATATGAAAAGTGAACAATCAGCATAAATCAATAACAACACTAACAAATGTAAGAATAATAAATAAACGGGAGAATTGTACTGGACATACATCCTCGGAATCAGAAGAGTCATCGGAAGAACTACTAGTTTCGTCTCTCTTCTTCTTTTGGGTCTTTGCCACAGCCTGTGCGACGCTATCGTTCTTCTTCTGCTTTTTCGCAGCCACTTGGTTTTCAAGAGTTTCTTTAGTTTCTCTCTTGCCTATATAATCATCATAAAAATATGAAACCATAAACAAACAGCTTCCGGACCGTGCAAATCAATCTAAAAATCTTGATAATTCATCACATATACCAAATAATTCAAAACAAAACAAAAGGGGAAAATAAAATAAATACCTTTCTTCCCGGACTTAAGAGCAGCTACAGTAAGAGCTGCTTCGACCTATAAATAGGAGAAAAACGCAGAATTAAACCTAAACCAAAACCAAAACTAAAATTAAAAGGGGGGGAGGAGGGCCCGGAACCAACTGAAGAAAAATATTAAAAATGAACGAAGATGACCAGTTTGGGGGTTGATTGCTTGCTTGATTTCCCCATTGTTAGAAGAAAGAGAATGTAAAAACGGAAAATTAGATCGTTTTTATTTTGGATTTCTAGATTTGTTAGAGAAAAAACAGCAGGCTCTGAAAAAGTACAAAACCCTATTTAATTTAGAAATTTTGAGGGGTTTAGGGTTTTGTGGAAGCAACGATTAGTGTGTCTTGTTTTATTTACGCGCCAAAGGCTAGAGGTTGGGGTTTGGGATTTTTGCAAGTACGCAACTGGTTCAGCGCGTGGGTCGTTTTGTACATTAATGATTACTAGCATGTTTTTATTTTCGTAACTGCATTATTTATTTTTACTTTTTTTGTTTTCCAACGTATCCATGGGATGATGGGAGCAAGTCGTAACTAATTTTTCGTGTGTTTTGTTACTCCATGTAGGGTATATATTGGTCACAAATAGGGATAGGCATGTTGGGATATATCGGTCACAAGACAAAATTCGATTTGACTAAAAAAAATTAAATTATTTGACGCGAAAATGTTCGACTCTTAATTTCATAATTCGACTCGAAAAAATATTTGATAAAACTAAAATTAATTTTGATATAACAATGACTAATTTGTAAAAAAATTAAGAACTTTTTTAGTCATTAAATTGACAGGCAAATCGAACTTAAATTTTTCCTAAGTTAAAACTTTAAACCCTAAATATTTTTCTAAGTCTTTGGGTACTCGAAATTGCCTGGTACCTAAACCCAAAATTCTATCAACAGCCCCTAAATTTAAAACTACTAAACTTTAAACCTTAAACTTTAAACCTTAAACGAAGTCTCTATTCCCTAAAACTAAGATGCTTGTGTAAATAAAGTTTTTACAAATGTTTTTGTACAGAATAATTATCTTTTTATATACAATTTAGTTCCTAAATTTAATTTTATAATTGATGTTTGCTATTTTTATTTTTTTTTCAAATTATTAGCTGAATATAATCAGAGTCAAGTTAAAGTACCAAAATGTGACGGCTCAACTCCAAGTATTTTGACAAGTTTTGATTTGAAATTTGAAACCAAATTCGAGTTAACCTTTTCGATCCTTTTTTTTCTCACTTTCAAACAACTATTTTCTATGCATCTTTTATAATGAAAAATACTTGAATACTTACGTCGAAGTTTGTCAATTTTAGAGGGTATGTTTTTAGTTTATGATTTATGATCGAAGCCTTTTAGGTTGTAGGTTTAGTACTTAAGATTTATGATTATAATTTATGGTTAGAGTTTTAAATTTTATAGTTTAAATAAAAATGGTGGTGCAAATATTTTTACACATATTGTGTACATATTGTGTATTAAAGTACGAACAAAAATCTCAACCAATTGAAAATCACCTTTCGGCTGCCACATTGTCTTTATAGGATTAAGCAACGCTCCATGTCCTATCTTCCGACCCAGCAAACGAACAATAACGGATTTCCTCGTACTATGATCAAGCATATCATGCACACGATTAGAAAATCACACTACCGAAAAAGGACCATCCCGCAGAACCCAAACATCCTCATCCGTAACCACGATTTCATCGTTTGATACTGTGATACTCTCGCCCTTATCGATCACCCCCCTTTCCAGCAACCACAGCCGCATAGGATTGTTTCCCCGTCTCGGCTTGACCAACAACAGTGTCTAGTTTATCAGCCATAGTCGCCCCTCCTTCAGCCTGAGCAACATCCACAGAACACATATCCACATCGGTTATTTTACCAACTCCATTACCCATGGCACCTTGCGACTCCACAAGAATAGGATGTTGCGAGTCCCCTATGTTCCGTACGCGTTTTGGATCACGTAAGACATCAGCCAGCAAAAGTGACCGCTCTCTTCCTAACACAGACGGCGACGTCATATGAACCACCTGGTCCATCGAATTAGGCGGTGGTAAAACCCCAGGAGGCTCCGGCAGAATATCAGGGTTACTGCTAAGATTTGCATTAGGGTTACTGCTAGGGTTTTTCATCGGTGTACGTATTGGTTTTTTTAGTATATTATGGGCGAGTTCTGACGGATAGGTCATGAACGATATATGAGAGCTATCTGACGGTTCAACCTTGGAGTTATTCTTTCTCCACGACTGAACGATATCCCTCGTATGTGATAGTGTGGGTTTGTTTGCCGGAATTGTCGTATCGGTATTATTCGAAAGGTTTCTTTAGACATATCACTCTGAATATTAGAAAGGTTATTCACATTGATTATAAGACAGATGCTAGCGATAGAGGTCGATTCGCTCGTCTGGCCATAATAGTTGACCTGAATAAACCATTGCTGCCATGTATTGAAATTGGCAATTTTGTGCAGAAGCTTGAGTATGAAGGGCAACCTCATATTTGTTTCAAATATGGGGTCTATCGACACTCTAAATCGATGTGTGGCAAGGAAAATGCGATTAATGTCGAGGTACCACATGAGCGTACTCCACAACGGGATTCGAGTAAACTTAACACTATGTTCGGGCTATGGATGATAGCGGATACTAGAAGAAGATGCTATAAACGGCCGAGTAAAGTAGGTCCTAGTGCAACTAAGAGTGGTAAGGGGAATGTTGGTTTGAGATTTAGTGTGCTTCATGATATGGAAGAAGATGCTCACGACGATCGATTGGCCTGTCCCTTAGAAATGCCGATTCTATCTGTATGGAACATGAGGCCTAAGCCACAACAACGTCTGGGAAAACAGGTTACTTCTAGTCTGGGAATGGTAAGAAGGCTCCAGGTGGTAGCTCAAATGTGTCATCATGTTCACAAGAGGGGTCAGTTCAGGATAAGGTAGTTCCGTTAAAGGAGGGTCAAAAAACGGTGGCGGCTACTCATGTTACGAGTATCCATAGTGGAAGCCATTCGACTATAGCGATGGGTTCAAACAAGGTATTGGGGAAGGCGAGTGGGTCGAAAAAATTACAGGAGAATACGACACGCAAGAGTCTTAGTGTAAAAAAGCATACTGAATTCTGATTTCCACCTCAACTTGTGTTATCAAAATGGGTTCAAACGTTGCCGAATCCAATGATCTCGAAGAGTACTGCTCTTAAAAAAATAACAGAGGTAATTGACCCTAGCGAAGCTGTGGATAAAGGTGTTGTAGGGGTAGTCTAGGTGCCTTTAGGTAGTGATGATGTCGGGGTTTCGATACGATCATATGTGATGAATGTGGATAAGGAGAATGTTGCTCTACTGCAGTAAGGTTTATCGTGTTGTCTTTTATTTATTTTAATGATTAATGCTTTTATTTTGAATTGTCAGGGTGCAGCTAGCTCTGAATTTCGATGTCATTTTTGGGAGTTTATGAGATGATTTCTTCCTCAGGTGGTGGCAATTTTAGAGCCTCGTGTGAGTGGTTTACAAGTTGATAGGGTTGTTAAGAGGCTTGGGTTTCAGAATTCTTACCGAATTGAATCCCATGGGTTTAGCGGTGGAATCTGGTTATTGTGGACGGACTCTATTGAGATTAAAGTTGTAAAGCTTTCTAATCAGTTTTTACACTGACGTGTTAAAGGTAGTGACTCAGAGGATTGGTTCATGTTCATTGTTGTATATGCTAGTCCTTCGGTTCATAAACGTAAGTTTTTATGGAAAGCTTTGTTTGATATTGCTCCCCCGCCGGACCAACCTTGGCTTATAGAAGGGGATTTTAATGCAATTGTTCGATCTGATGAGAGACAATGTGGTGCTTTGTCTGTAATTGGTACTAGTCAGCTCTTTCAGGATTTTATTTTCAATTCAGGTCTTCTTGAATTGCCTTTTTTGGGATCAAGTTTTACATGGAAATATGGTAATTTGTTTCAGCATCTCAATCGATGTATGATGAATGATGAATGGTTCTAACGGTTTCCAGATTCCCATATGTTGTATCTGAACAGGCTGGGATCTGATCATTATCCTCTTTTGGTTAAAGTGGGTACTTTGGAGGCGGACACGCAGAATAGACCATTTCGCTTTCTGGCAGCATGGCAAGATCATCCCAATTTCGCTGATTTACTTGCGGAACATTGGGATGATAGCAAGGATGTCACTCTTAATGTCTATTCCCTATAGAATAGTCTTAGTGATTGGAATATCAACACTTTTGGGCATACTGGTAATAAGAAAAAGACTTTAATTCGCCGAATCCGTCGCATTGAAAAAGCTTTAAGTCGTCGGCACTCAGATTTCCTTTTTGAGCTTGATCAGACATTACGAAGCGGGCTTGATATGGTTTTATTACAGGAGAAGAGTGTGTGGATTCAAAAGGCTCGTTGTCAGTGGGTCTTAGATGGTGATCGAAACACCAAATTCTTTCACGACTTTGCTATGGCTAGGCACAGGTACAGTGTGGTGCGTGCTTTGCAAAGTGACACTGGAACTTGGGTTACGGGGGACCGAAGGGACATGGCGATCATTTTTTACTCTAAACTTTTTACCAGTAAGGTGTCGAACGGGTATGGTTATCAGATTCAAGAGGGTTTTCGTCCTCTATGTGATTCCGAGGTAAATGATCGTGTTTAGCCAGTTAGTGACGACGAAGTCAGAGACACTATTTTTGCCATGGATCCGCTGAAGGCTTCTGGCGCGGATGGGTTTCAGGCAGTCTTTTACCAGAAAAATTAGGGTATTATGGGACCGAGTGTTTGCCGTCTTGTTAGGAAGTTTTTTACGAGACAAGATTTTGATGCTTCCTTGAATCGAACGCTTCTTATTCTCATTCTGAAGATTGATAATCATGATCATATTAGCTAATTTAGGCCCATCAGTTTGTGCTCGGTATTATATAAAGTTTTGACGAAGCTTTTGGTGAATCAGTTAAATCCGTGCATGTCTGACTGGGTTTCTAATACTCAAACAAGTTGTCCCTGGTCGTTCAATTTTTAATAATATTGTCATTGTGTAGGAGGTCATTCATTCTATGAGGAGAAAGACTGGGAAGAAAGGTTGGACGACGATAAAAATTGACTTAGAAAAAGCTTACGATAGACTGGAGTGGTCTTTTATTAATGATACTTTGTGCGATGTGGGTATTCTAGATAGTGTCACGGGGCTAGACTTCTGAACCAGCCCGACGTGCGGCCTTAGTCGAGTCCTTAAGACAAACGACTAAGTAAGCCTGAATCCTCGACCCGAAAGATCGAATTCTGAAGGCACCGAAGAACGCAAGATCGTTCTTAGCGGAAGCAAACTATGAGATCGGCTACGAAGAACTCTGAAAGAACGCGAAGAACAAGAGAAGAACAACTTAGAGAATTTAGAGTGAATGCGCTCTCTATTACTCAAGAATAGATGAAAGAATGGATGATTACAACTGAGGTGGGGAGGCCTCTATTTATAGTTAAGTCCCCTCTAATCCGACTGTCCCTACTGATTTACATCAACGGCCTAGATACAACTCTACCAACCACAAGGCATAATGCCAAGAATATTCCTTAGCTATCTATGGAAAGAATCTCCTATGTTCATATAGGTGTGGATGGATAAGCCTTCTTGGATCTTCCCACAGATCGGGCCAGTCTGGTGGTCTCTTCAAGCCCAAAGTGTGCCTCAGAACCTCATGGACACCTTGGTGTGCACCCTGTGGTGCCAATGACTCGGACCTGGGTTCACGGCCCGTGACATTCTCCCCCACCAAACTTGGCGACGCCCTCGTCGCTGCTCCGGAATGAAGTCGGCAACGATCCTGGGACCTCCTTGGCACCTTAGCTTTCTCCCAACTCCGAATCGGGCTTGGTTGTCCCCCCATAAGGACCGCTCTTCCCATAAAGAGCACCTGACTCGTGCTGGGTTGTCCACCCATATGGACTCCTCGCTTTGGTTGCCGCCACCATGTAACATCGCTCGTCGAACCACCTCGCACATCTCGACTGTAGGAACTCTTTCCTAGCAGCTGGGATTTGTCTCCACTTGGATCACCATGACCCTCGAACAAAGGTTTGGATGCCGCCTTTGAACATTCACCATTTGATGGGTTAGGTTTTCTGCTGCCTACACCCAACAAACCGGACAAATCAAAACCAAAAACACAAATATTGTGTTCGAGATGTACCTTCTTCGGGATGAACTCCCTCGCGTTCACTCTAAAATGCATCGGCCCTTCTACATCCTTGAAATCCGACACCCCGTTTTGCATTGCCACTTCTTTCTCCACGAAGTTCAATGCACCCTCCACCTTGCCCAACGGTGGCTCTTCACATAACGAATCGAGCTTCAAAGCCTCGCTCTCTTCAGGCTCGTCCTGTACCTTGGACTGCTTGACTCTATGTGGGCAATCACGCCAACGATGTGGCTCCATGCAATGAAAACACTTCCATTGCACTTTCTCCTCCCTCGACTTGACTCTGTCGGGGCAATCGAGCCAACTGTGTGGCCCCTCGCAACGAAGACACTTTCGCTGCACCTCCGGCTTGACCGTTGTGGACGAAACAATCATGCCAGCTCTAGCTTCCCTTTTCACAGACTCATCGTTTACCTTGATGGCTGAAAGGTCGGCTTCCTTGGAACAATCATTTGACTGATGCACACCGTCACAATAGAAGCACCTCCGTGGCTTCATTTCCCATGGTCGGACTAGCATCCTGGGCTTGTTCCACCTCGATGGCTTTTCCCCGCCATGCGAAGTCCCACCCACCTTTGTCGAAGCCTGCACCTTGGCTTCAACCGCATCACTTCGTCCCTCCACTTTGTCCGTCATGCCTGATATGCCTTCTACTCCCCCCTCTTGGCCCTTCACCTCGAGGCTCTCCTTGGCACTCACGAGGCTTTTCCTCTGGAACCTGGTTGTTTCAAACTTGGCACATATCCTCTCACACGACGCCACAAAGTCTCTATGCCTCTGGGTCCTTCCTTCGATAGCCTAGGCCTCGTCACTCATTTGCGCTGCAGCGTTTCCTCATTTCCTTGTCGCCATCTCCAACAATGCCTTCCACGAGCACTCGATTCACGAACCGTGGCTACGAACCGTGGGCTCTGATACCAACTGTCACGGGGCTAGACTTCTGAACCAGCCCGACGTGCGGCCTTAGTCGAGTCCTTAAGACAAACGACTAAGTAAGCCTGAATCCTCGACCCGAAAGATCGAATTCCGAAGAACGCAAGATCGTTCTTAGCGGAAGCAAACTATGAGATCGGCTACGAAGAACTCTGAAAGAACGCGAAGAACAAGAGAAGAACAACTCAGAGAATTTAGAGTGAATGCGCTCTCTATTACTCAAGAATAGATGAAAGAATGGATGATTACAATTGAGGTGGGGAGGCCTCTATTTATAGTTGAGTCCCCTCTAATCCGACGGTCCCTACTGATTTACATCAACGGCCTAGATACAACTCTACCAACCACAAGGCATAATGCCAAGAATATTCCTTAGCTATCTATGGAAAGAATCTCCTATGTTCATATAGGTGTGGATGGATAAGCCTTCTTGGATCTTCCCACGGATCGGGCCAGTCTGGTGGTCTCTTCAAGCCCAAAGTGTGACTCAGAACCTCATGGACACCTTGGTGTGCACCTTGTGGTGCCAATGACTCGGACCTGGGTTCACGGCCCGTGACAATAGCTTGCGCCTTTTAATTATGTGTTGTGTGCAGTCTATTTCGATGTAAGCCCTTTGGAATGGCTCGATGTCTTTCTCGTTTCAGCCTAGCAGATGTATCAAGCAGGGGATCCTCTTTCACCCTACCTTTTTGTGTTGTGCATGGAACGGTTGGCCCAATCTATTCAAAGTGAGGTCCAGAATAGGGTGTGAAAGCCGGTGTTTTTAACGTGCAATGAATCAGGTATTTCACATTTATTTTTTCTGATGATATGGTACTCTTCGCTGAAGCCTCTATGAACCAATTTGATGTCATTCGCCGGGTGTTGGATGAGTTTTGTCTTTCTTCAGGGCATAAGGTCAGTATTCAGAAGACAAGTATTTTTTTTCTCTAGAAATATTATTAGTAATTATCGTCGGTTCATTGTGAGAGTTTTGGGTTTGCCGAGGTCTTAGATTTGGGGCGTAATCTTGGTGTTCCACTACTCCTCCAAAGAGTAACTAAGGCAACTTATCAATTTTTGATTCAAAACGTAAATGATTGTCTTTCGGGATGGCTGGCAACGAGTTTATCCTTAACAGGCCAAATTACTTTGGCTAAGGCTGTGTTGGGAGAGATCCCATCATACACTATGCAAATCACTCTTCTTCCAAAAAATATTTGTCGAGATATTAAGAAATTGATCTATAAATTTATTTGGGGCAATACTTGTGAGGGTCGTCATATCTATTTAATTAATTGGGATGTTTTGTATAAGCCGGTGTTGGATGGAGGGCTCGGCCTGAAGAATCTGGAGGAGCAGAATGGTGTTTTTTAATAAAGCTTGCATTTGGCCTTGTGCGAAAAGAGCAGTCGTAGGAGCGTGTATTGCGATCCAAGTATAGGTGTCTTGATTTATTTTTGAAAATTTTTTTGGCCGCAGATGTTCTCAATTGTGAAATGGGGTTTCTTGTGTTTGGGAACAAGTAAAGCAAAATGTGACATGGAATGTGGGAAATGAGGATACAATCGATTTTTGGCAGAGTCTTGGGTAGCCGAGGTTGGTTTGTTGTCCGATTAGATAGTGTCGCCTACTGCAACTCCTTCGTCTTTTACCCCATTAAACTCGATGGTCTCCTCTGATGGTGATTAGATTTGGTCGCGGTTTGAACATCTGCTGCCTATCCATGTGTTGCTGCGAATTACGACCATAAAACTACCGGTCAGATCAGTACAAATCTGCTGCCTATCCATGGGTTTTGAGATTCTCAATGTTTATCGGTATTTGTTCGATTGTGGAGGCTGAGATTTGGGGTGTAATTGAAGGTCTCCAACATGATTGAAGTGTGGGCATTCGTCGTGTGTGGGTTTAATTGGATAATGCTGACATGTTTCGACTCTTGGATCGGCGTTCGGTAAGTGGAAGACACCTGTCACTACTTCATCACATTAAGCAAATGGTTGCTCGAGATTAGGAGGTGCGTTTTTCACATTTGGTTCACACAGCAAAATCGGTGGCTGATTGTTTGGCAAAATATGGTTTCGAGGTTGATTGTAGTGGTCAGGTGTTTCTTCAGCCGCCTGATATAGCTCTTACAACGTATCATGAGGATTATCGGCTATTGTCGACTTGATTGTTGGTTTATATTTTGTGTTTTCAGTTATGTAAGTTGCTAGGTGTACTCTTTTCCTCCGATTAGGTTTAGGAAAGTTTTTAACGAGACACTTAGTCAACTCATTTCTTCATCAAAAAATGTACAAACAAAAATCTCCTACCCCTATTTATGCCCCAACACTAAGAAAACTAAATCTTAAGCTCAACCTTAAATTCTAAACTCTTGATCTTAAACATTAACCCCTAAAAACTAAATCATACACCCTAAGCATTAACCATAAACCCTAAATCTAATTTTAGTATTATGGCATAAATAGGGGCACCAAAAAGAAACATAAGATTTTTGTTCATCAAAATACAATTCTTTTTATCAACAAGAAGTTCGTCTAGCGGGATGAGGCGCTAGGTCCTTTAAGCAAAGCCTATATTTCAAATCATGTCGTTGTAAATGAAAAATCTGTCGAAAGGGTCACCTCATAATAAGTCTTTACAAAAATTAATCTAGATTAGTTGACCAATGAGTCGAATATAAAAAATTATACTAAAAATATAATTCTTTAATATCCACTAATTGGCTGAATGATCAAGAATATTCATATTATCACATCTTATATAGTTACAAGTCATAACATTTACCTTAAAAATGTAAATATATCTACTTAATAAATAACTCTTTTATAATGGTTTGGCTACGGTTTCAATTCATTTATTACACTGAAGTTTGATATTAATCTCTCTAACTTAATTTAGTATAGTCCGCAACTCTACTTGTAGGACTGTATTAATGCCGATGCTAAGACCTTGTATCCATTGACTTCGTATCCCTATTTCCTACGAATAAACCAACACTTTCGAACGGTGACGAAGCTAAAATTTTTATATAGTAGGGTAAGAGTAGAGTATAAGATATGAAAATTCTTATATTACTACAATATAAATATTGTTGACCCTATACCCCACAAATCAAGTGGGGTCAATGCTAACATTTTTTATGAAAATATTTATAGTAACTCTTTGAAAATCTCATTTAACTATTCAAAAATCGCATACCACAACAAATCAAGTGGGGTCAATTGACCCCCTAATCAATATGTGGCTCTGCCACTACTTTCAAAATTAAATACTAGTTGATATAACGAGATAAAATATTAAGTCTTTAGGTAATATTTAAGATTTAGATTCTAACATTTGTAAATGGAACAAAATAGACTAAAAATATTACTCACAACATAAATTTGTATAATACTCAATTTAAATTAACCGATGAATTAATCAGATACTAATAATTATAAAAAAATATTTGACGTAAGAGATTGGAAACGTTGCACCAAACAAAGTAGCATAATAAAATAATTGTTCAAGTGTGCAATACATGATAACCGCAATAGCATATTGACGATTACTTCAATGCCTAAATTTAGTTTTCTTATTATTTTCAATATAAATATATATTTATAAATAAATAAACCCCACCTAGAACCAAACAAACAATGAAAATCGCAGATTGCAACGCATGTAAAAAATAATACTAATTCCGATGCATTGTGAAACAGTTTGGACTCGGCAAACATCTTCTTTCCCTTTTTTGTTTTTTCGGCTTAAATGCCCATTTACCCCTAAACTATATATTTTTTTCTCAAACAGTCCTTAAAATATTTTTTGAGACGTTTTGTTTCTTGAATTAAAAATCGTGACTTCATATGTTTCCTCCATTAATCTCCGTTAAAAAATTCTTATGGGCCAATCAAAATGCGCTACGTGTTATTTTATTAAAAAATAAGTTGACTTAAATAAAAGGGGCGAATTGCACATTAAATATGTTAACTTTTATTTTTTTCATTTTAATCCCTTATATGAATTGTTCATCTTCTTCTTTCCCTCTTCTTTGTTCCCTGTCCTGGGTTTTGCGTCATTAACTGAATTGTGCGGACCTTGTAGCCCAGTGGGTTTATGCACCTTTGAAATTCTAGACTTCCTTTCTCTTATACAACATTCAACATGTACGAGAAGACCCAAATACAAACATATAGTAATTCGTGCATTTTTTGCTATGTCATATTGGTTGAATTCGACTATTTCCATATCCAAATCCAACCCAATTTTAAGATTGGATTTTCTCATAAAAAAAGATTTCTTCCATACATAATCTGCAGGTAGGTGCTTTTGTCACTATCCTTGTCCCAGATTTTAATGATTCAAGTCACTCTGTGTGTATGTATATGTAGGGATGACAAACGAGGCTACCCCTCTCCATCCCTATACCTACTTAAAATTTTCATATCCACCACCTACTCACCTCGCGGGTACAATTTTCAAATCCACACCCGCCCAGGTGGGTACATTCTCTAATCCATCCCCACACCTACTACCCAATTGGACATCCACCACCCAACCCTTATTCACCTACAAACAACGGCCAATATCGAATTATGTAAAAATAAATCATATACTTTTGTAAAGAAGAGTACGACTTCGCATACTTTATTGATTGATCAAGTGTATATATATAAAACATTTACACCGGTGTAAATTTAACAACATCTAACTAACTAACGATCGCTAACTTAACTAAAACACATTTTCACCTGTATAAATTCTACTTAACTACAGCTAACTAATTAACTATAGCTAACTTAACTAAAGCATATTTATACTTGTACAAATTCTACTTAACCACACATATTACAAAATTACAACCTGATAAATTCAAATTCGATCTTAAACAATAAATTCAAGCTCGATTATAAAACATCATTTTTTGAAACTAAATTAATTGAGTTCAAAGTCTACAAACTTAAGGATTAACGTAGATTTTAAAACAAACCAATATTTTAGTACATAAAACACCATAATAAAAGGCACAATCAAAGTCTACAAACATAATTGGTCCAAAATTCATATAGTGGGTAGTTAGTGGGCGGGTGGATGCGGAGAGAGTGGATGCGGGCGAATACAGTGCGGGTAAGGTCTTAAACCTCTCACCTACCCACGACAGGTATAACTTTTTACATCCACACCCGCCACTACCCGCCAAACTCATATCCATCTCCACCTCAACTGGGGCGGGTGAGGTGCGTAATCCGCAAAACTATACCCGTCTACCATTCCTATGTATATGTAAGGCAAGGCCTTTTAGGCTTTAGCAGTAGCACACTAGGTTCTTTTTTTCGCATTTAGTAGGACTAATTTTGCTCCGAACACCAGGGCGTAGCAAACAGGGGAGCTTCCATTCGAGTTGGCACAAGGAAAAGGTAAGCATCCTCCGTGTTACTCTATTATTCTTTTTTTTTTATTTTCATATCTTTTGAATTACTTTGATTCTAACATTCCTGGGAATGTATGAAATGACAAACACAGGGTACTTTGAAGACCGGAGGCCAGCATCCAATATGACATCAATGGTGGCGGAGACCACCATTCTCTGGAAGCCTTGGAAGTGGAAATTGGAGCATTGGTTAGAGGATTAGATGGTTCAGATTAGATCCGATTTAAACTCTCATCTTTTGTTATCTTTTACTTTTTATAAACTTTTCAAACTTTTGCTTACGCTTGAGTCTGTTAAATATGAATGCATGATAGAAGGGTCAATTTGATCAAGCTTGTCAAGTTTAATGATCAATTAGATTTAAAAGATTAATTAAAGATCAATTTAGTCAATCTTAAGTTCTTGCCTTTTAAGATAAATAATACATATAAAATACACGATGTTCTAATTTGATTTCATCACACTAGTGGGATAATTCACTTCAAAAAGAGTATCGCAGTGGCCAATTGAATCTATCCTAATTGACATCATTATCAATGCAATGGGATTAAATATTAGGAAAATATCTTATGTATTCTCCGAGAAAAAATTATTTTCAACAACCAACTAGTCTTTAGGACGTTAAATTTTAAGATTTGAGTGTTTGTGATTAAATTTTAAGAGTTTAACGTTAGAATTTAAAACTCCTAAAAGGGACATGTGGCAATTCTAAACGGATGTCGATTCGTTTTCCGCCCCCAATGAGATGAGAAATTTTGAACCCTTATTTATACTTATAGGCCCTTCATCTTTCTAAATCAAGGCCCGGCTCTCATCGTTCCAACAACCGGCGAGGAGCACCTCAATATATGATCGCGCGCAATAACTAGGAGTCCTATTACACCTAAGCCAACTTCAATTCACCAAACCAAGGTTCATCTCGTGTAGTGATTGTGGACTCATACAAGGATATATATTGAGTAGACGGTATGTATCAGACTCAACCCTATCTTTCGTAGCATGCATTCCCATTTGTGTCGCAACTGATTCGGTAAGCTACCTGTCCGGTGCACGGAGAACGGCCTTCGCCCCCCAAACTGACTTAATAGTGGCAACCTTCCAGCCGCCCAACAACCTATAACGCTAGTCACTACTCCCACTGGGGCTAGGAAGTAAGCCCCACAACCAAAAGCGGCGAAGAACAAATAGAATTTGCTACAAAAGCCGGCTAATGAGAGTATTCCTACGTATGAGAACATAGTAATGGAGAAGGTACTAGCCGAAATAGGATTCATTTTGGCTAGAGCGCCCAAATCCGCTATATATTTGACACGGGTTTGTCGTAGTGCTGAAACTATGGAGAATGCATCTATCATCATTAATGCATAGATAAAGATACCAATTAGTAGTGATTGAATTCCTTCTATGGTTCCACATGAGAAACCAGTACGAATATAACCTACATGTCCAATTGAACTATGAGCTAGAGGTCTTTTTTATTTCATTTGGGCCATGGCGGCCAGTGCTCCTAAGATCATAGAAGGAATGCTGCAAAAAAATATTTGTTGCAATGTAGCTCCAACATAAATAGAAACACGTGAAATATTAGCAGAAATAGAAATTTTAGGCGCAATAGAAAGGAATGCTGTAACCGGGGTGAGTGAACCATGTTCAATATAACCTCGTAATTAGTATGCTCATGAAATGTGCAATCATATCTAACATGTCAAAAGAGTAAGTGATTGAAATTTTGTGTTAATAAATCAAAGGGTTCTGTTTCACACTGGGTAATTCCCAGAAGGAATAAAAAATTGTTGAGAAACCCAGATGAACAAATTCAATTCCAAAACCATATAAATGAAGTGTGAAGAAGAGATGAGACTTCAAAACCTTTCAAATCCCTAACAATACTACTGAATTAACAACACTACTGAATTTCAGCAAATCCAACCACACAGATAATGCCTTAATTTGATACCAAAACCTCCAGTTTGCAGACCAAGACAATCACACAGAAGCATGCAATTAGATAGAGAAGTCAATTACACAACAGTATGGAACATGGTCAACCGTACCCTTCGATCCAGGCATTCTTATATCAGATCCGCAACATTCATTGGCATTTCATCAATCTGAGTACTATAGTACTGCTCTATGTCTCTAAGAATCTTGATGTCATCACTTTTCACAAAATTAATAGCAACACCCTGCAAAGCAACAACACAATCAAATAATCAAATACAGTAACAATACAAAGTAACTTGAAGGTGGGAATAGGATCTAATATAGCAGAAGAAATACCTTTCGACCAAAACGACCAGAACGTCCAATCCTATGGATGTAAAGCTCTCGATTGTTTGGCAGGTCGTAATTGATCACCAAAGACACCTGGTAACAATAAAGGTAAATTTAGTAGAGTATAAAATGGAAAACAAAAACCCTTCTAGTCCGATAGAAAATTAAAGCTTTTCTTTCTCCTGCCTCTCCCTTATTAGTTTGAGCAAGTCAATCAATTATAGAAAAATAAGCACATGATATGCTCTTAGATCTTTTGTAACCTTATACCTCAAGGCCACTACCATACATAACTGGTCTCCGAGATGATACTTAACTATTATACTTGCATCAAACTATATTTTCTTGTCTAAAAAGACTTAAGCAATACTCATCGAGAAACAAGCAGCAAAAATACATCCAGAAAGGGGACACAAAAAGCATCCCTAGAGACTTGCCTGCTGAACATCAAGCCCTCTGGCCCAAACATCTGTAGTGATAAGAACACGTGTTGCACCATCACGAAACTCAGCCATAATTGCATCTCTTTCCTTCTGAGGCATATCTCCGTGCATTGATGATACCGTAAAGTTATTGCTACGCATCTTCTCAGTTAGCCAATCAACCTATTCCAAAAGAAGAAATCACAAAGACAAGCCTCAAGGTTACAGCTTGAAAGCCAAAAACTTGAATATAAGAAATACAAAGGAACACCGTTGAAGAGGTTTCTGTTCCAATGTTGAAAAGAAAATCTGAAAATGCATGCTTATGAGACTTCAGAAGAGACCTTTCGTTTTGTATTGCAGAAAATAACAGCTTGAGTGATAGTCAACGTGTCATAAAGATCACAAAGTGTGTCGAACTTCCACTCCTCCCTTTCAACTGCTACAAAAAACTGCTTAATTCCCTGTAATAGTGGAAAACAGAAGAAATATTTGAGTTAAGTCCCATATTAGAAGTTGTAAAAATCTCATTAGCATGAGCATTTGATTACCTCCAAAGTCAGTTCATCACGCTTCACGAGGATCCGTATAGGATCAGTCATAAACTTGCTTGTCATTTCCAAGATTTCATGAGGGAGGGTAGCAGATATCAAACAAACCTACAAGAATTCATTAATCTAAAATCAATTTCAACAAACATAAACAGAACTCAGATGAGGATAAATAAAGAGAAAACAATATTTGTAGTACCTAAAATAACCTGAACCCAAAATAACCCAAACCCGAAACTAAACCGAAAATGTAAAACCTGATTTATCCAACCCAAATTAACCCTATCTAAAACCAATCCAATTCGCCTAGTTGATAGGTCTAACCACAGTTGCAAAAATGTTGCAAGATAACAGCAGCAAGACAAATCAAATTAAATTCTAAAATTGTAAAAGCAAGCAAGAAAACAGTAAGCAACAAAAACTTGGAGTACCTAAGAACTCTAAAATTGATATAAAATTTATCTTAAGGGTCAGAACTTAGAAGAACCCTGATAACATAGAATAAGAACAACTTGAACAAGGCAATTTTAAGAAACTGCGAAAGGAACCTGAAGCTCTGGTGGAAGATGTCGGTAAACATCATAAATTTGATCTTTGAACCCTCTGCTGAGCATCTCATCAGATTCATCGAGAATCAGTAGTTTAATAGCCCTAGTACGTAGGGTTCTCCTCTTGATCATGTCACAAACTCTACCAGGTGTTCCCGACACTACATGAACTCCGTGTTCTAGCTTTCTTATATCTTCACCCACACTTTTGCCTCCAATACACGCGTGTGCTTGTATGTTCA